>JAOTOL010001609.1:2022500-2618071 GCA_034440575.1 Imbricaverruca yamaguchii | reverse complement strand
TTAGAGCCTGGACATGCGCAGCATGACCGAAAGCCTCCTCCGAAAAAAACATTGTAGCCGCCTGAATTCCTCACATCTGGGGGCAGATTGTTCCACATTCGGCAAGCTCTCGGTATGAAGGAGCGGCGCGCGAATTCTGTGCGGCATCGTGGTACCTGAGCTCACCGTTAGCCGTGGCTCTGGTGCTCCGTTGCGACACAGTTGATCGACAGTTAAGTTGCCCGCGAATGAGTTCTGAGCCAGTGAACTCGTTCATAATTTTGAAAACTGAGTGAGCATCTGCCTCGGATATGATGTCGTCCAATTTCAGCCATCCTAGTTCTTTCAACGTTGGCGACACATGATCCCGGTAGTGTAAGCCGGCGACAATCCTTGCACCAAAGTTTATGCATTTTTGAATGCGTCGTTTCTGGGCCTTGCTACAACTTCCCCAGACAGACACACAGTAATCTTATGTGGGGGAACACGAGTGCCTCAATTAGCACCCGTCTCGTATTGCGAGTAAACTTATGACGCAGTCTAGCGAGTCCGATGAGTATGCGGTTACATCGACGCACAACAGAAGATACATGGACATCCCAGGACAGGTGTGAGTCAATTTTTCACACCAAGTAACTTCACAGACTTCGTGGGTACTATTTCCAACTGCCCCATGCGAACAGATAATTCCACAGGCGTATGCTGTCTAGAAGATTGGAGAACAATCATCTCAGTTTTGGATGGATTTACTTTTAGTCGATTCTGTATGAACCAGTTCAGGGCGACTGACAGTGATATATTCAATCGTTGGCTAATGGCTGTGATTTCGTTTCGCTTCCCGGAATCGATGAACTGTACATCATCGGCATACATTACAATCTTGCCGTGTGGGATATGTTGCGGGAGGTCATTGGAGAATATTAGAACATAACCGGGCCCAGGATCGAGCCCTGCACCACACCATGTGTTACCGACAGTGGGGTAGAATCTTTCACCGATTGCGTACGACCCTCAAGCCACGCTCGAAACCATGCGGAGTTGACGCCGTACCATCCGAGCTTGTCCATGAGGCGATTGTACTCCACGCTGTCGAACGCCTTTGAGGTGTCAGCTGCAACTAGTGCAGTGATCTCGCCTTGGTCGATTTTAAGGCTGGCGTGGGTGACCGTGTCAAGCAGAGCCATCTCGGTAGACAGGCCGGGCCGGAAGCCGTACTGTTCTGGGCACAGCAAATGACGACTAGTCAGATAGTCTATCAGTTGTGTACACACGACACGCTCACAAAGTTTTTCGACCACTGGCAATATCGATATCGGCCTGTAGTTGTGTGGGTCGTCTGCACAAAACTGGTAAGTTTTGTGCAGGGGTATTACCATCGCCGTTTTCCATGACGGTGGCAGTTCGCAACTTGTGATGCATGAGTTAATGATGTTTAGCAGGTGCGGACCCACCACACTAAACGTCATTTTAAGTATCTGGATGGTGATGCCATCAGCTCCGGACGCTCGTGAGGCACCCATGCGCTGCAACGCTTTGGACAGCTCTGGCATCGTCACAGGATACGGTGTTAATGCGCCGCTACAGACAGGTGGGGGGTCTTGGCCAGAGGGGTTCTCCGGGCAGTACCATCGCTAGTTCAGCAGCTACCGCGGCACCGACGCCGGTGAAATGCCGGTTGAGCCGTTCATGCCAATCAGTCGGTTAAATGGTTGTGCCAGGTTCTTCTATCGTTGACTTGCTGGAAGCGATAATAAACTTGCGAATGTCCTTCCACGGTGTGCGGGTACCAACTGTCTGAAAATATTCTGCGCATGCGGCATGTTGAGCCGTTCGGAGTGCGCTCTTGTGCTCTCGGTAATTCCGCTGGGCTTCATCGCTTCGTGCTGAATCTCTGTGCTTGCGCGCCTGCTTCAATGCTGCCCTTGCTGTATGTACGTCATCATGCTGCAGCCAAGGCGGCGACCGGTGCTTCAGCTTGATTTGTCGAAGAAGCATGTGGTCGTCGATGATTGGCTGCCATGCAGCCAGCCATGCGTCCCATTTGTCCGAGGTGGTAGTCGCTTGATAAACGGCCGACCAGTCGGCCAACAGTAGGTCTAGGCACAAAGCATTTTGATCTAAGCGTCTTGTCGATCGGATGGTAATGACGGTGGGTTGAGGGCGACGTCTGTCAATTGTGACAGATGCAGCGATGACGTCGTGGTCGCTGAAATCTGTGGGAATGACTTGAACTTCTGTGGTCAGGTCAGATCGATTTGTAATGAGATGATCGAGGAGGCTCGGGCTGTCTCCTTCTCTCCGTGGTGGGTGTGTGACGTTGGTTATCAGCTGGCTGAGAGACAGATCGCAGAGGGTACGCAAATAAGCCCGCACACCCGGTTTGTCGGGCTGCAGGACGTCGAAGTTGGTGTCACCGAGAAGAAAGATGGGCTTGCCAAGGCTTAGACGTGAACCAGTTGATCATATAGCTCCTCATTGGCCGGTGTCACTGCACTATTTGGGGAACGGTAGACAACTCCAATGATAACTGTTGTGAGATCAGTCACAGTGATCCACAGTGACTCCAAAGATGAGTTCGGTGTAGGCACCCATAGTGGCTCAACAGTGAGACGATTCCGGGAGATAATAGCGACTCCACGTCCGTGCGACACTTCCCTCCGCCTGATGTTGAAGCCAGGTAAGATGAGGGTGCTGTCGTCCACATCCACAGAGAGCAGTGTCTCGGTGGTACAGAATATGTCAAATTCCTCAGTCGATAACAGTTTATTGATGTCGTCTAGGTGTTTGGTCAGCGAGCTAACATTCCCGTGGCCGATTTTCATTCGGCGACAACGTCTCTGGTGCTCGACTCTGCCAACGTTCCGCGTTTGTCGAAGCGTCAATCGCGGAGGCTGCAAGAGACCTCGGCTGAATGTTCGCCGTCGAGGTGGCATTGCACTCGCAGAGCTTTGTACTGCTGAGGGTGTTGGGCGGCACTGCACACGACGGGGGCTTCCCCAGTGCCGGGAGTGGCATGCAGAGCAGCACTCCTTTGAGCTGATAGCATTGCTCGTTCGATGACTCTCCTCTTCACTTGTCGTCCGCCCCGGCATCCTCGCCTCCTCAGCCGTCGCCGGCGTCCGACCGGGATCGATTCGGCGGGGCGGACCAGGCCAGGGGGCGACTCGGCACTGTTGTCTTTAGCGCCGGCCGTGGCCGGACACGGCTGGCCGGGGTCGGTCCGGACCTCCGGACACGCAGACATCTGCGGCGGCTGTTCTAGGGGGCGGGGTTGACTGGGGTAGAGAGGTGCGAAACGATTGATGCTGGTATGGATGCGCGTTTCCGACTGGTGGCTGTTCTGCGGCGGTGGACATGGCGATAGTTCTGTTTGTTTTGCCGTTTTCTCATAGCCTTGCATTGATTATGAAATTTTGATGGCAGGGCCGGGAACTTGGCTGAATTGCGAATCTTGCCTCACGCTTCAGAGAGTTCTCTTGGGTAATGTGGCTCGCCCTCGCACATTAGAAGCATCAGTATCCGTTAAGGAATTCAAACTTAATATAGCGGTTTTTCAGATGATTAAGGCACTCACAGTTTTTGGCGGCGTCACACATTCACGGTTCGATGTTCAGGATGCACGTAGTCACACTATGACAAAACAATGTTGTCTTGTTCCGGAGAAATCTATGAAAGAGTATGTAGCGGCCGGGGGTCGCTGTCAAGCGCCCGCCACCGGCCGCGCGTGTTACTGTACTACATAACACCATGGGATGCTATAGAATGGACCATGCGATTCGTTCTCGGAATTCGATTAAACGCTGGACACGGAATTGTGCAGCTCAGAAGCACATCGTGCATAGTTCGCTGTCTTTCGGGTCCGAATTTGAAACATGCGCGCCATCTGTCGAAATCCGCCAGAACCTGTTCACAAACAATTGTCTCATGTCGGTGATAACACATTGCCTAACTCCCGGAAGTACAGCCAGAGGTCAACACATGAGGCTTGTTGCTAACGAAAAATCAGGTTTTCATTTTACTGGCAGAATCGAATGTCGGAAGCAGCTCAAATGTGGCCTCCTTTTAAGTGGACGGGCGTCAGTTTTCGGTACACTTCATAGCACCCTGCAAATAAAATCAACCTCAGCCCTTCTCGACCCGATGCAAAATTAGTGGTGTCGTTCTGCCACGCGGCAGCGCAATTCCCAGCTGCCCATGCGTCGAAAAGAAAAGAAAAATCTGTCGCCTGAGTGACAACAAATTGACCTCAAAACTAGCTGCTGCGCTACCGAAAAAGTGAACGTCTGAATACAGAGCCCTGTCTCCACTGTCTCCCTCCGCCATACGTTCCGCCACTCCTGCCTTACATGGTGCATTAAGGAAGATTACAATACGACTGCTGATACCATGCCAACATTTTCATCCATGTAGCGAAGGTGAGGAGGGAAGGTTATCACACATTTTGGAGAAAGTTCCCGGATGCGTTGTGCAACTGACGAACGCATGTACGTATGTGCTCATACAATACGATAAGGTGCCGCTTAAGACGTTCGGATATGTTCACTACGCTACTCTTGCCGGTAGTTGCACAGCATCTTTAAAAATAATGGTTTTACCATGCTGCTTTTGCGTTCTGCTGCGTAAATAGATTTGTCGTGCTGATCCTACGTTTTGCTCTATATAGCGTTTCTCTTAGAGTAAGATACATAAATCAGTTCAAGTGGCACTGCAGAGTGCGATTATGTGGAATCGCGTGCAGCTGATGAATCAGGCTCTAATATATGCACTCAAATGAAATATTTGACTGACTTGAAGGCTGCGTACAAGAGCATAATGACATAGTTCTTGGATCACAAGAAAATATGTGACAGACCTTAAGAGGACATACCACCTCATACGAATATAACTGAATAGTTATTAGTGAACGATACTGTAAGAGAAAGAAGTAAAAATATATATTCAAGACAGCCATGATGTGAGTAGAAACTTATATTTTTGGGTAAGTAACCACCAGACAGAACCATCCTTGCAAACTCTTCAGGGTACAGTTTCCTATGCATAACGAATCATATGTGCGCATATTTAAAACACCTGACTCAAACCCATTCTGCGTCGGCCAAGTTCCAGCTGACCAATGTAATAAATAATTGAATACTGAATAATGAATATATATTACATCTTTGTAAATACCTCCGGTTCTTGCAACGGACCCATTGAAACAAAATGTGCACATTAATTGTATATATAAAAAGTTAGGTCTATACTAACAAGGTGAGATCACGCCGCATCGTAGCGTGGCGTGGCGTCTAACAAATTTAAAATGTTTTCACAGTTCTAGCTGCTCGGACAGCCAGTGTTGAGTAGCCACTGATACACTGTCTAGTACTAATGAGCTGATTGTGCTAAAACCCGGTTACTAATACACATATTCTGGTTCCCAGGGACTGCCGGACGAGGGCGCCGGCCAACGAAAGGGGGATAAGTGTAAGGGGAATGTGACGCGCCTACCTCCGCCCGTGTCCGGCGGTATGCGGCAGCAGCAGCGGTGTGTGGATGCGGCCAGCGGTGCAGCGGGCGCCACGTGGTGTGCGCGCGTGCTGCTCCACTGGGTGCGCCTCTGGGTGCCGCGCCCGGGGCCATTCGTTGGTGACCTCGGTCGCCTTGGCGGAGCAGATGGGAGGTCGGGCTCAAGACGCGAGAGCGCGAGGTCACGTCGGCGCGGTGCGCTGTCCGGTTGCGACCGGCCGTGATATAAGTCATGAATGCATAGCGAATACGAAAGCTGCTGCAGCCGGGAGTCGTGAATCAGAGCTTTGCATCTTTATCGGTCGGAGGCCCGCTGTCAGCGCTGAAAACCTCTCCATCAGCGTGAGGTAAGGCCGACCCAGCAGCTCTGCATGTGCGGCCCCAGGCCCCACCTGTCGGCTCGTCGGACCCTCGTTCACGGATCAGCCCACTCTCCGTTCAGTCGGAATTTCCTCCTGAAAGCTCAGCCCTCCTCTATCACGTAAGGGCCTCTGTGCGGTTTCTGCCCTCCTCGACCCAAGGGATCTTCATGCCGGCTCTGGGCTCTTCCCGACAGTCCGGGTCCTCTAATGGCTGGGGGTCCTCTTCGTCTGCATAAGGGACCTCTTTAGCGATCCAAGGCATCCACTGTCTGGCCCGAGGCCCTCTTTCAACAGTTTGGGCCACTTCCGTCGGCCCAAGGTCTCTTTCTGTTGGCCCGAGATCCCTTGCAGAAACTAAAGCCCCCGTCATTTCAGACGCCCTCTTTGTCGACCCAAGGCCTTTTCCGGAAAGCCCGACCTGGCCGAGTCATAGATTCAATTCACGATAATCTTTACATATATGGTTTGCGCTCTCCAAACGAACATTTGTAGCAAAAACGTTGCATTTTGCATGCCAAGCAAGAACAAGGTCATCCATCGTGTCGATTTTAATAAGTAAGTTTTCACGCCATTTAGGTCACCGCAGGTCACGTGACCGGAGGTCATCGGACAACCTTTCAATGATTTATCAAATGTAAGTACCGGAATTGTATTCCTTGAAACTTCGCTAGTTCAAAAATATCTGTACATAAAAAAGAAGATATTTGACGTAGTTTAACCTTGAAATTTTCATTTAAAATCTCGAAAGACAAATAGGATAAAGTTTGTGCTCTCAAAATTAGGATTTATAGAAAAAAAACGCAATTTTATTTGCTATATATCAAGCCAAAATATGAAGCCAGTTTTATCGAAAGAATCAAGGTTCTTCCATTCTTTCGATAAAACTAACAAAAATATCACTGGCATCGAGGTCGCCGGAAGTCACGTGACTTGTCTTCATGGGAAACACTTTTACTGCTCATCACATGTTAAAAGTACTGTCAGAATTGAATTCCTTGTATCTTTGCAAGCTAAAAATGTCTGGATGTTTATATTTTGACTGATGATCAACCTTGTTATCTGCCACAGAACATAACCTTGCAGCGTATCTTCCAGAAATTCCAGAGGCTATAACTCTTGGCATAATATGACCTTGTACACCAATTTGTCTCAAAATCTGACGAGGACGCATTGACTGCAGTCATGAAGCACCTGGACAATCACCCCTTTGCCCACTCGATTTGTCGTGGAACGAGCCATGTGTAGAACACGCTTTGATGTACTATTATATCGCAAAATAAGCACGTGACATTTACATACACTTGATGTCTGTGTTTTGCTCAACATTCCCGAAGATGATTATTATGCTCCTATAAAATTCATATTTCATAGTTATTAATCAAGAATATGGACGGCGGAGAATAAGCAGTATTGTTATTATCACCATATGTGAAAAATATAATGGAATAGCGACCACGATAAGCGAGATTAGTGCAACTAACGTTCTCATCCGTGCAGTTTTGTTGACGGTCTTCCCGAAGAAAATAACACTTTCAGCCACTGCTTTACCACCAGACGTTGGCGGTATGATATTACCGTTTGCTTACCTCTGTTCAGTGTCAACATTACTTACTTAGTTCTGACGTCAGTCTTTGACATTCTGTGGTGTCAATCCCGTCTTCTTGTCAGCCGCATGATTTGTGGCCCATACAAGCTGATTCGGTGCATGATAATTCTGCCGTTGGTAGCGCCACCTATATCCACGCCTGGCGCCATCTATCTGAACAATCTGAATACATCAGCTCATATGCTCTGTTTCGATGGATCAAGGGGAGTGACACATCATGATGCAACTGATGTAGGAAGAAGTAAAAACACAATGATCTATAAGCACCAACCGTCGTCCTTGTGTGGAATTTGTCACCTTCATCATCGCCAGCGCGATGTTCGAGCTAGATCCCTTAGCGTTTCCAAATGAAACAAGCTAAAGGACAAATAAAAACCGGTGAATTTCGTATGGAACTAGAGCTCCCGATTGACACCCCGTTTTTGCACATAGGGGTGATGAGTGAGCATCGAGGTCAGGTTAAAAGTCGCATGTCCGCAAAACTAGAAGCTCTCGGTGCTTCAGGTGTAATCGTCGGTGATTCGCGTGTGATGACATATTTAAAGCTTAATTAAATGCATAGCTCACGTGTCAGAGGGCCGACCCCACCTTAAAGATCGAGATAGAACGTTAGTTACAACTGTTGCTTCCGCCCACCCTAGGATTATAATGAACAGTTAATTTTGATGCATAATTTTAACAATACTACATAGTCGAGCTAAAGCGGTCATCCTGGGTAAATTTAGTTCAATGACCTTGAATGCCCTTGCCATGGTAGAGAACATCTAAATATAATGCAGTTATCTATTAGTCTGAGCCACAAAAATGCAGGCGCTTTAACACGCGCCCTGGAGGGGGGAGGGGCGAAATCCGCCCACCCTCCGGTTTTTCGTAGATAACTCAAGATTTGACCGGCCGATATACGCCATTGTTTGTGTACCTGCTTAGAAATGACCGGCGCGTTGCTTAAAGTAAGAAAAGCGAAAATTGACGTTACTTTTTTGGAGTTAGAGGTCCAACTAAAACAAATTATCAGCGCCACACCACAAATATCGGCGCTGATGCGCTTCCCGTATATTGGCAAAAGGAAAGTGTTCTTGACAGCATTAGCGACTTCTTTGATGCATATTGTTATGATATATAGCTTAAAAGTCATGTTAGGTCGCCGAGGTCAAGTCAGGTGAAGTTCATGACAGGCTAATGGAACCAAACTTGCTCAAATGGAATGTGTCATAAATGCGAATGACTGTCATGCGATTGATGTCACTTGGCATGTTACTCCCTACACACCCGGAAATCTACTGTTTGTCATTGGGTGCCTAAGCGTTTCCATATTTTATTCATGCATTTCATTCCTTTCTTTGCGAAACCGATTGTGCCGAGGCGCCCAACGGAGCGGTCTGGAGGGTAGCCCGGTTCCGGTAACTAGAGCAGGTAATAACCTGATAGTGCTCCTATATAGATGTTCTGAAGTCGAATGGCGGGTCTAACATCTGTATTGCATCATTAGTAATGTCTGAAACATCATTAATGCCAATTTTGGAGCATTTAAACATAATCACAGCGATCCTTAACGAGAAGCCAAGCCACCCAAAGCCAGAAATGTTTGATATTTTGACCTCATTTGACCTCAAAGATATTGACCTAAAGGTCATACACTTTTATCACAATAGACTTCATAACCGTACACGTCCACACCGTAATTTCGTTGCTCTAGCTTTAATAGGAGCCGAGATCTTACGGTGGGGGCAGAAACCGCCCTCCTCCAGTGCGCTTGGTTTTCAGAGGCCCTCCAGGGCGCATGTTAAGCTACAATGCCATGTTAAGAGGTAATGACCTTCGATTTCGTTCAAAAGTGGTCGGAGATATATAAAAATGGTCCGTTATGACGTTATAGTTCTGCAACCTGACATGACCTCACAAAGGCACCGAAAGCTCTGAAAATACGCCCAGGTGGAACTGAAGTTTCACTGGACTCCGTTGAATAGTTCAGAAACCTATCCATGAAGGACCTCAGGCAGATTGCATCACACCGCGGCACACGTACCCGTACTCCCTGGTACCTCTGCCCGACGGCACATCGTGGCACACGTATCCTCGCTACCTCGTACGTCTGGCCAGCGGACCACCGTGATGCACGTATCGGGATCACTCGCTGAAGGAGGGGCATGTCGGTCTCCGCCACTACCTCGGCGAATCATATGGCGTCCGCTCTTGTCCGGGGACGCCAAAAAAGAGGAGGGAAAGTCCGCTCCGGCTTGCCTGTGGCCTCCCCACATACTCGACTTTTGGACGGGTCTGCCGTGAGCTGGGCGTCCCCCTAGCTGCCACCTTGTGTCGTCTCCACCGCCAAGCTGGAGGTGCTGGGAGTCCAGCTGGACAGCTGGAGCTGCAGCTGCCGCCACGGCGCTGGTGCTGCCGGCCCGCGCGGTCGTCGGCCTCCTGACTCATTTTCCGGACGCACCGCCAGAGCTAGTACAACTGAAGCTGCGAGTAAACACGTGTTTCCCCGTGTTCAGGCGGTGGTCTGTGAGGTGATGACGGCTGTTGTTGGTGGTCAAGAAGTGGTCTGTGAAGTGTCAGCAGCTGGTGTTGGTGGTCAGACAGTGGTCTGTGAGGTGTCAGTAGCTGGTGTTGGTGGTCAGGCAGTGGTCTGTGAGGTGTCGGCAGCTGGTGTTGGTGGTCAGGCAGTGGTCTGTGAGGTGATGACGGCTGTTGTTGGTGGTCAGGAAGTGGTCTGTGAGGTGCTGGCGGCTGGTGTTGGTGGTCGGAGGCAGTGGTCTGTGAGGTGTCAGTAGCTCGTGTTGGTGGTCAGGCAGCGGTCTGTGAGGTGTCGGCAGCTGGTGTTGGTGGTCAGGCAGTGGTCTGTGAGGTGTCAGCAGCTGGGGTTGGTGGTCAGGCTAGCTGGAGCGCATCGATCGACATACAACACACCGACTGATCGGCATCAAGATGAGTTTGCTTCAGCTGAAGCGCAAGGTGGGATTGGATGTCACCGACAACTGACGCTGGTGTGGTGGCAGACATAGTCTGGCAGATCTGACAAAATCTCAGCTTTCGCTCAATGGTCATCATTCAGCAGTTTGGACTCAGTGGGGAACTCTCAGCAGCGGTGACCAAGTGGGGAATGCTCAGTAACTGTGACTCAGTGGGAAATTATCAAAAGCTATGACTCTGTCGAAAGCACTCAGCAGCTGTGACTCAGTAGACAATACTCAGCAGATGTGACTCAGTGATCAATACTCAGCAGCTGCGACACAGTGGGAAATACTCAGGATCTGTGACTCAGTGGGAAATTCTCAAAAGCCGTGACTCAGTTGTAAGAACTCAGCGTCAAGTCACAGCTGCTGAGTACTCAGTAGGCCCAGCTGGCGGTCGCTGCAGGCAGGGCGCAGCTCGTCTCGGTGGGCGGCGAAATAGGGCAGAATGAAACTGGCCGCCTGGACAGATCAATAGCGCGTCCGACTTCCATCTTCGCCTCAATTATGTTGGGCTGGCATTGCGGGCCCTAGTCGGATTACTTCAGCAGCTGACGAAGCCGACTCCCGGGAAATGTGTCGACATCCACGTGCTCTTGTCGAGCGTGAAAATAATTGATGCGCGCATTTGGAGGACCTGGATTAATTCAGCCCGCGGCACGTGGCCCCGAGCGTGGAACGAAATAATTCGGCAACGTCTCGGCGTCCGGCAGTGAAGGCTCACAGATCAAGCCACACGTGCCGCAGGCAGGTGTGCTGGTTTCCAACTAAGCTCCGGTCACTCGTGGGAGCACCTCGGCTCGTGTAGCCTTTGCAGTCGCCGCACCTGAACGGCGAGTGTGCGCCTGCCGCGCAGTTTGCGCTTGCTTGACAGCGGGGCCGGGACACGTGACAAAGCACTTTTGAACACGACAGCCGACGCCCGGCGCGTAATAAAGCTTCACGACAGCCAACACGCCTGGGAAACGCCGCCTGTGCATGCAACAGCTCGCGCCACTCTGAGCAACTTCGGATGGCCGGCCGACTCACCTCCGAAGAGTCGTAGTCGCTCTCGGTCTGGCTCTGTACAAGTGGCGGCCGGACCTTGACGATACCTGCCCCAGTGGGGTAGTCGAGGGGAGGGAAGTGGCAGCCGCCCGCTAGAGGGTCCGAGGATGCCCTCCAACTGCCTTGAGGGACTCGCAAGGGTTCTTCAAGGCATAGGTGCGGGTCCCTGGGCCGACGGCAGGGGCCTCGGGCTGAAGGAGGGTCCCGGGTCGATGCCAGAGAGCCCGAGTCAGTGGAGTGTTCACGGTAGGATGATGATGATCCTGGGCTGGGGGCAGCGTGCAGGGTATGTGTATTTATGCTTGCCTTTCACTCCAATGTAATTGGGCGCTGTATAACCACTGCAGTTGATGCGCCATAAATCCCAAATAACTAACACTCCAATGTAATTCCAAATCTCCAGAGAGGTGCCATGATTTATACACCTAGTGCTTTTGCACCACTCTGAGAAAATACCTTAATGGATTAGTAACTGATTGCAACAAACGTTATGACAATGATGTTGCTCCTGATGGCGCATCGTTACTTAAATGTATCGCCAAACTTCGCGAAAGTTGTTGGACCAATGTATTGTGAACACTTTACGACGCGTGCGTTTATCATGCGGAGATGCGGATCGAGATTCAATGTTGATTGTATTGAACTGATTCATTTTCCTGAGCATCTGACCTGGGCTGGAAGGTCACCAGCTAACCGAAACGCAAACAAAATCGCTCAGAAGATTCCTCAGTCGAATTACGCTTGTTTCCCCTCCCCACGTTCTCGCCAAGCTTCCGGTTGGCGATCTGGTGGAGTCAAATTGATCCTTCCACTGACCTTGTGATGATCGGCCGTCCGTTTGAGCGTGCGTTGATCTATGTGATATTGACCCGCGCCGTCTCTCCGGTCAGATCCTCACACCCCGTCTCGGAGGTGTGAGATCTGTGAGGATGATCTGTGAGTTATTTTTCAAAATTTCAAAATTTTGAGTTCACAAGTTATCCTTAATTTTCTTTTTCTAATGGGTAGAGCAGACCGAGAAACGTTGTTGGAAGTCAACTTGCTCTAATACAAATATTCACTTTAGCCAGAATCTTCGATTTGAACTCCAATAAGCAAATATGCAATATTATATGTAGTCAAAAACTGAAGAAAGAAAAAAATAAAAGTTCCTCTCGTACGTTTGGTTGCATCCCTAAAGATAAGCAAACGCTGGAAGTTTCATTATAGCATATGTATCCGTTAAAGCGTGACGACTGGTTTAACCTTTTTTGGGTGACCTCACTTGACCTTGACTAACTCGTTGACCCTAGATGACCTGACTTCACAAATTCTTAACGGCATGCCAAATTGATGTAGGAAAAGGTATGCCAAATTTTGACGCGTTGCCGCGCGCCGTTCGTTCGCTATCCGCGAAAAACCTGAGGGGGCTTCTGAAGACCCGCCCCCGAGACGGGACGGGTGAATGTGTGTGATGTGTTAATGTATCTTTTGATTCCGAGTTGCTTGCCGGGCAATACATTGCTACCGTGTTTGAATACTACCGCGCCGTGTCCCCGCTCTCCACTCTCTCCCATTGGTTGCGCCGCCGGGTATGTCAAATAACTGCAACGATATTCGTTTCCATTGTATTTGGCAACACGTTATTGAAATAACGATCGAATATGAGTGCACCTATGACATTTATCCATACTTAACCGCAATGCAACAGTCTCATACAGTACGCATGCGTCGGTTGCCAACACGTGCGTGGCCTAAGATGAAGCAAGCGACCAGGCTTGCTTTGCTATGCGCTTTATCAACTATTCTGGTTATGTCTTGATGCGCCATGTCTATCATTAGGCACATTAGTTAGATAAATGACCCCAAGACTCAAACTGACATATTTTTTTCGCACTTAGCCTCACTTGACCCAAAACAAATTAAACCAAGATCACTACATTCTCAAATAATCGTTCCGCATAACCTCACACATTCTGCAAGTTTGATGTTCCTAGCTTTCATTGCCTTAGATCTCTGGGGGTGGCGAGAGGACTTCCGTGGTCAATAATTTTTAGAGGCCTTCCATTGCACGTGTTGGGGTTCACGTCGTTGACGACA
The DNA here is from genome assembly GCA_034440575.1 of Imbricaverruca yamaguchii. NCBI lineage: Eukaryota > Metazoa > Arthropoda > Thecostraca > Neoverrucidae > Imbricaverruca > Imbricaverruca yamaguchii. Next base: position 2,604,536 of record JAOTOL010001609.1, on the reverse strand, counting down.
TCAGGTCAGGATGAGGTCGCCAGTTCCAGGCTGATGACCTGACCACTCAACCGCATGTCACCATCAGGCCATCACTCGTGCCACTGTACGTACGCAGGGAACGCGACCGGTTCTGATTGGACTCGGAGGTGTCCGTCAGTTTGTTTGGCCACAAGCCGTGTTGGTTTGTCGACGTCCCCGTGAGACGCCACGTGAGGCGTGAGACGCCACGAGGCAGAGGCAGAGGCAGTTCACATATTAATTACTTATTTTAATTTGTCTTGTGTGCATGTTCCAGTGCAGGAGACAAAGCTCCGTTTCCGAGAATCAGACCAAATCGTGAAACCATGTGCACATGATGAAAGTGCAGTGTACTCACCTGAATTTTTTAGCTTGATGTTCAGTTTTTTGCTACAAAGTAGCCTTTTTTGCTACCCATGTACCCTGTATGTGGTTCATCTTATTCTCCGGAAGTGAGTGTACAATGAGCATATAACAGAAATAGTACATATATGCTCGTTTCACCACTTATATATTTCGCTACAGTCACTGCTATCACTGCTGATCACCAAATCAGTGTCTTCAGCCTGTAGCAGTGCACTGAGAAGCGAGTGTCTCACGTCAGTCTATAGTTGCGCATGGTGCTGAATGTTGAGATATAAGTGATTGGATGCTAAATTGACGATGATATATAGACTAATGCATCCTGCTTTGTTCCATTTCAACATCATCGTCGATTTTTCGCGCTCGATCACATGTGTACGGGGTCTTCCTGTGAGCCATCAACATGTGACAGCGTAGTGGTGTTCGATATTCTGTAGGTGACAGGCTGGACGTTTTTTCACCTCTGAGGCACACAATCCCCCCACCACGTAAAGATGATCCCTCGTCGGGGGATTCTTCTGCAAGGCCTTCAGCAAATATTAATCGGGGTTGTGTTAAACTGAACACACAGCAAGTGGACAGAGTTTGAAAATCTTGTCACATTGCAAGGATTCAGCATTCAAATGCTACAATAATCTGTTAACTTCGGGTCAACAAGCGAAATATTTGTTCACCTTAGCCGGCCTCCTTGTTCCTCGAATTGAACGGTGTATGACTAGATGAGCAGCAAAATTGTATGATCATGTGACGCAATGTGCATTTGATGCCGTATTTTTCATCTTTGTCAACTCCATACAGGTGTAACTGATATATGTGCGGGCGAATTACGCCGCATGGGCGCAATTACACCATATGTGCTGCCATATGCGCGGCGCCGACGGCAGTGTTGTTCGCGTCTCGTACGACGCCACGCCAGATGGTGGCGATACACTGGCTGCGCGTGGTCTGTGCCGAACACCCGGCACGTGGGACACTGCACAGCGCACACGAACCACACCGCACCTTATCGTCCGCCACACGCGGACCCGGCGCCGCGCCGCCGGTGGCGCCCAGCACGCGGCGCGTCACGCCCGTGACGCGTGACGCTGCGGCGCGTCACACCCGTGACGCGTGACGCTGCGGCGCGTCACACCCGTGACGCGTGACGCTGCGGCGCGTCACGCCCGTGACGCGTGACGCTGCGGCGCGTCACACCCGTGACGCGTGACGCTGCGGCGCGTCACACCCGTGACGCGTGACGCTGCGGCGCGTCACGCCCGTGACGCGTGACGCTGCGGCGCAGTCGACACAGCGTCACGCGCCGATCGGCGGCGATACTGGCGCACGCCGCGCGGCCGGCAATGTCTCCGCCGACCTTCGCTCGACCTCTGAACACCGACATGGACAGCTGACAGTTGACGACAAACAAGAAGCCTGAGCCTGCGGTCACTCAAGCAACAGCTATAAAGATGTTCGTTCTTCGAAACGTTGTTGTTGCCAATTGTGATTTGTTGGCTACGAACGCTTTGATGTTTGCTTGATGCATTGTCTTCCTTCCACAATTTCCAGCTTGGCGCCCGTGTCATCTACCGACACTGCTTCGGTTGGCTCGGACGGACGGCTCTGCGTATCCACCATCCAGGACAGCTTCGTCGGCAGCCCCGACTACCGCCTCCGCCGCCGCCGCCTCCACAGTGCAGCCGCCTCCACAGTGCAGCCGTCACCCGCTCCCCGGCAGCCCGGCAGTCAGCAGCAGCCGCACCGCCACGGCTCTCCGACACTGGAGGTCGGGTCAGTCAGCTGGGGGCGGCACCTCACTCAGTGCCGCTCTCAGCGCGAGGTGACGGTAGTCCACACAGGCCACCGCCACGCTAGCGCCGCCTGTCCATGCCCTGAAGTAAGCACAGCTTCTTCTCGAAAATATTGCATAACTCGTGTTGTTCCTTTTTTCCGCAAGTAGTTCATTCCCACACTCATGACTTGGAGTGAACTGCTCTGGTATGAAACGGGTCCACTGGCGAGACCAGCTGGCCCGCTTGAAGCAATTATAGTAGATGGTATTCATCAGCGGCTTCTTGAAGGAGAGGATTATCCCCGTCTTATCCCCCTGCACCCTATAGGCTGCCTGGTCGTCACTCCTGCTTATCTTGAACTGCCGCAACCTCTCGCTAAGCAGCACCTTCAATGTCCCTCAATATCTTCGTCATTTATCCCCGGTTGCAGTTTTTGTGACAAAAAAAAGCCAGTATTGGCTCGAGTTGTTTCACAAGTATTTCGACCTGTTCCTTCCAGTTACCGTTCCTACACCGGAGATGCTATACGTCACATGGAGCTGCATTGACATTTTCCTCCTTGGCAAAAAGCTTTGTTTCGAAGTGTTGGGGTCTGTCTTGGAGGGAAGAGAGTTGGAGTTGATCGTTTCGATTATTGCCGTTTCTGGCATCACCGTGTTGCTCGATTTGCTCCAGTGACACGCTCTCAAGTTCTGTAACCGTACTCCGGCTCTGCTCTGGTTGGAAAATTATATTCTTCAACTTTCCTCACCATGTTATGAAACGACAACTGTTCCTTGCATAATGATTTGCTGTCGTAATTCACAGGCTCGTCATCGGCATCGATGTGCGTTGAGTTTCCTCTGACTGCATTTGAACGGGAGAAAGAGCACTAGTTAGCACCAATGCCCATGCAGAATATGCGTCACGAAAAGTTGTCTACTGGCCCACTGATGACATACCGGCTGGGGCACGCCATCAACTGACACATACCGACTGGGAGGACGCCATCAGCTGACACATACAACTACACATAGGCTGGGCCGCCATCAGCTGTATACTTCCGCTGGGGCCCATCAGCTGACACATACCGACTGGGAGGACGCCATCAGCTGACACATACCGGCTGGGGCGCGCCATCAGCTGACACATACCGGCTGGGAGCCCATCACCTGACACATACCGGCTGGGGCGCACCATCAGCTGACACATACCGGCTGGGGCGCACCATCAGCTGACACATACCGGCTGGGGCGCGCCATCAGCTGACACATACCGGCTGGGGCGCGCCATCAGCTGACACATACCGGCTGGGGCGCGCCATCAGCTGACACATACCGGCTGGGAGCCCATCACCTGACACATACCGGCTGGGAGCCCATCACCTGACACATACCGGCTGGGGGGCCATCAGCTGACCGGCCACCTTAGCCCGCGGGCATGTCTGACTTTGACTGGGCTCGGCTTGCGACTGACGTCGCCATAACATCACGTTATCTGCTCATCCAGTAACCATGAGTACATGTAGCAATAGTACATGTACTCTTCACATACATGTGAATTTGCTTTTTGTCCCGAGTAGCATGGATGGGCGACGCCACCGGGGGTGGGAGTGGGAAATGAAGACATGGCAGCCGCCGTCCTGTCACGTGAAACGAGGGGCTGGGGCAAGCGCATCTTATCGCCCCCGGAAATTATGGAAGACGCCAGCCGGTCAGGCGACGACTGATGGCACCATTCGGAGTGCTGTGAGCTGCTGTGCAGGTGCTGCGGTACCACAATCGGTCTCTCACACAGTGTACTGCGGTACCATTATCAGTCCGATACGGTGTGCTGTAGTACCACTTGGTCTCTCACACAGTGTGCTGAGGTACATTATCGGTCTGATATTTATTTATTTATTTATTTATTTATTTAACAATACATGTCCTCCACGTGCAGTGGCTGTTACGGACAGTCTGGGATGAACTCACAGATATTTACAAAGAAAGGATAGATGTGTGGTCAATAGTGGGAGCAGATGCGCAACAAACATTCGTACGCCAACATAATACAATATCCATATCACTTTCCGCACTGTGCGGTGTGGTGTAGTACCACTATTGGTCTCCCACACAGTGTACTGCGGTACCATTATCGGTCCGATACGGTGTGCTGTAGTACCACTATTGGTCTCCCACACAGTGTACTGCGGTACCATTATCGGTCCGATACGGTGTGCTGTAGTACCACTATTGGTCTCTCACACAGTGTGCTGCGGTACCATTATCGGTCTGATACGGTGTGCTGTAGTACCACTATTGGTCTCTCACACAGTGTGCTGCGGTACCATTATCGGTCTGATACGGTGTGCTGTAGTACCACTATTGGTCTCTCACACAGTGTACTGCGGTACCATTATCGGTCTGATACGGTGTGCTGTAGTACCACTATTGGTCTCTCACACAGTGTACTGCGGTACCATTATCGGTCCGATACGGTGTGCTGTAGTACCACTATTGGTCTCTCACACAGTGTGCTGCGGTACCAGTATCAGTCTGATACGACGTGCTGTAGTACCACTATTGGTCTCTCATGCGGTGTGCTGCGGTACCACTATTGGTCTCTCATACGGTGTGCTGCGGTACCAGCATCGGTCCAAACGCCATTCTGCTTCCGGCACTGTATTCGGATTCATGCAATCAAACCACTCTTGCACACTTGCTACAGCATACACACACACCATCACTACCACGTTAGCAGCTCAGGTGATGAAATAAATAGGCGCGTGAATGGGAAGACGGACTCTCAGAAATTGACACCAACACGTATGCACCATTCAACACACTGCACCCCGTCACTGACTGCAGTTCAGTCAGACATGCCTGTCGGCTATCAGCTATCAGCTGTCAGCCATCAGCCATCAGCTGTCAGCCATCAGCTGTCGGCTACCAGCTGTCGGCTACCAGCTGTCAGCTACCAGCTGTCAGCTATCAGCTGCCAGCTATCAGCTGTCAGCTATCAGCTGCCAGCTGTGGAGGTGGTGATCGCCACCACGACACAGGGAGATATTGGATCATTCTGGATCAGGGGCCGGGACGCCATCAATCGGGGCGCAAGAACATGCAGGCTCAGGAAGGAACTGCAACTATTTTTGGGCTTCACTCGTTCATCCAGGTACCACCAGCCGAGGATCATCGGCCACGGTCAGCCGGGAGTCGGGGGGTCGTCAAGACTCCGGGGCAGCATGGGGTCAGGCAGTGGCGGCGCACTTCACTGGATACGCGCCGGGATGAGGGCGCACGCCATGAGGCTGCCGCTGTCGTCCTTCAGCTCCCACTGGATGGTGACGGCGACCGGCGGGTACTCGGGCAGAATGTCCACTGAGGTCGTGAAGCCGAACTCGTCGCCAGTCGCCAGCGGACACGAGCCGGAGGTCAGGCTGTCGCACGCCTGGGGGCAGAGCGAGCGTGCCAGAGGTCAGACTGTCGCACGTCTGAGGACAGGGCGAGTGTGTCAGAGGTCAGGCTGTCGCACGTCTGAGGACAGGGCGAGCGTGTCAGAGGTCAGACTGTCGCACGTCTGGGGACAGGGCGAGCGTGTCAGAGGTCAGACTGTCGCACGTCTGGGGGCAGGGCGAGCGTGGCAGAGGTCAGGCTGTCGCACGTCTGGGGACAGGGCGAGCGTGTCAGAGGTCAGGCTGTCGCACGTCTGGGGACAGGGCGAGCGTGTCAGAGGTCAGGCTGTCGCACGTCTGAGGACAGGGCGAGCGTGTCAGAGGTCAGGCTGTCGCACGTCTGAGGACAGGGCGAGCGTGTCAGAGGTCAGGCTGTCGCACGTCTGAGGACAGGGCGAGCGTGTCAGAGGTCAGGCTGTCGCACGTCTGAGGACAGGGCGGCGTGCAGAGGTCAGACTGTCGCACGTCTGGGGCAGGGCGAGCGTGGCAGAGGTCAGGCTGTCGCAGTCTGGGGCAGGGCGAGCGTGTCAGAGGTCAGGCTGTCGCAGTGGGGAAGGCGACGTGAGAGGAGGCTGTCGCACGTCTGAGGACAGGGCGAGCGTGTCAGAGGTAGGCTGTCGCAGTCGAGGACAGGGCGAGCGTGTCAGAGGTCAGGCTGTCGCACGTCTGAGGACAGGGCGAGCGTGTCAGAGGTCAGACTGTCGCACGTCTGGGGGCAGGGCGAGCGTGGCAGAGGTCAGGCTGTCGCACGTCTGGGGACAGGGCGAGCGTGTCAGAGGTCAGGCTGTCGCACGTCTGGGGACAGGGCGAGCGTGTCAGAGGTCAGACTGTCGCACGTCTGAGGACAGGGCGAGCGTGCCAGAGGTCAGACTGTCGCACGTCTGGGGGCAGGGCGAGTGTGTCAGAGGTCAGACTGTCGCACGTCTGGGGACAGGGCGAGTGTGTCAGAGGTCAGACTGTCGCACGTCTGGGGGCAGGGCGAGCGTGCCAGAGGTCAGGCTGTCGCACGTCTGAGGACAGGGCGAGTGTGTCAGAGGTCAGGCTGTCGCACGTCTGGGGACAGGGCGAGCGTGGCAGAGGTCAGACTGTCGCACGTCTGAGGACAGGGCGAGTGTGTCAGAGGTCAGACTGTCGCACGTCTGGGGACAGGGAGTATTGATTTAATTTATGATCTTGCTTCCTCAGCGTTTACGAGCCTTTGTTCGGGTCGTGTTGTGCCGGTTCAACAGGGTCTTCCACCGTTCGTAATTTGAATAGACCATGACCCAAGATGATAATGTTGAGCGGTTGAACATGCCCGTCATCGACCTGGCTAGATCCATCATCACGGGTCTGGGATGACTGTTAAAGATGAGTCAGCGCCAGGAATTAAGTACCTTGAGGTACCAAGCTGTTCCTGGATTTTGTCATTCTGAACGTCATCCTTCCAGAAAATTATCCTCGTATTTTCCCAATTTGGAGGTTGAATGGTGCTGTTTGATGATGATATGTGACAGAGCGTTCAAGGTTTGTTGGAAGGTGCCAATTGTGATTCTGCTGTCATATATTTGAAGAAAATCTTCGTAGTCTGTTCTCGATTACCCAACAGTTTCCATCTCCATATCAAAGATTAAAAGCACAAATCTAACCGTGGCCATAGCTCATGTTCGCTAGTTCCTTCCATTTCATTGGTGTGGCATCTATTGTCTTTCCATTGGATCGGTGCGGCAACTACTGTCTTTCCGTTGGGTAGGTGTGCTGACTACTGTCTTTTCATTACATCAGCACACTAATTACTTTCTTTTGACTGAGTCGAAGCACCAACTATGCCGCTTTTTGTACTGAACATTTTAGCACGCACGATTTGGCACTTTGCACCTCTTCCTGAAACTCTGCTTTCACTCATCATTCACATTAGGTGCACTTCTGACGGATATACCACATCGACTTAATAGTTATGACAACAAGTGGGACAAAGCTTAATATCTGAAGTGAGTTATGTTCGAGTATAAAATATAGCCTCCACTAAAACAGCACATTTTTCACCAAAGGGAAGGAAAATTTCGAAGGAGTAGGACAACGTGGCTCAAGCCAATACTATTCGTTTTCTTGAACGATGGTAGCATTCATTACGTTTTTCACTAACCAGTTTCTCGACCGAGGTGCCTGATCAGAATATAAGGCATGGATATATAAGGAAATGCATGGATTGCAGAAAACAGGAACTAATGCATAAATACCGCAGTAAATCAAAATCGAAATGTGAATTAGTCTACACCTGGACCAAGCATGGGGTGGTTTGCACATTACCATCATCACAATCTCTGTTGAGCTGGCTGTTCTCTGACTGCAGTGCTAGAGCTGGCTATCCTCTGACTACAGTGCTAGAGCTGGCTATTCTCCGACTGCAGTGCTAGAGCTGGCTATTCTGACTACAATGCTAGAGCTGGCTATCCTCTGACTACAGTGCTAGAGCTGGCTATCCTCTGACTACAGTGCTAGAGCTGGCTATTCTCCGACTGCAGTGCTAGAGCTGGCTATTCTGACTACAATGCTAGAGCTGGCTATCCTCTGACTACAGTGCTAGAGCTGACTATTCTCCGACTGCAGTGCCAGAGCTGGCTATTCTCTGACTACAGTGCTAGAGCTGGCTACTCTCTGACTACTGTCCGGCCGTACGACTCCGCCGACATTGGCGCACCTTGTCGTCTGTGATGAACGGTATGGTCACACCGTTCAGGATGCCGGAGATGGACGACACCAGACTGGTCGCGGCGGAACCTGAAACAGGCCATTGTCACTGCTGGAGAGTGGTGGTTGGCCCCAGCAGTGCGCGGTGGTCCATTGCACGGTCTCCTGCTGCACACAGCTCGTGACATACCCCGCCTGACATTGCATTATGTGCCCACAGCAGTGCAGATTGCGGCCTGGCTTTTCCACTGGGGCGGCTCTGCTCGACTCTGCCGTGTACGCCCCGGATAACATTGGCAGGGGGTGCTGGCGTCGCTCATCACCATCGACGCATCGAAAGCGTTTGTCAGCGTCTAGCACGGCCGTCTCTCCTGGACAAGCTCGGATGGTATGGTATACTGGTATGGTATGGTATGGTACAGCGAAACAGCAGAATTGTTTCGCTGACCGGCTACGGGAATGGGGGTGGGTACCTAGGCTCTGCGAGATGGACCAGCTTATGTCCTTGGAATGACGTATGTCATTCAGGGTTCCACATTGTGCCCAACCTTTTTTCTGATTTGTACTAATGACCTGACATGGCACATACCGCATGGCAGAGCCATCGTGCTCAGTCCCTTGCCAATGACCATCAAGCATTTCGGCTTTCAAAGTTCGAGTCGAAAGCAATCTCTCTGGCAATGAATTGGTTCGCTCGGAAGAGAATGAGAGGTATATCTGTTTAAAACTGAAGTGATCATATTGGCGTACAGCCTTCAATATGATCATGATCATTGGATTATATGATCAGCCGTCAATACGATCAATATTGAAAGCCATGATCAGCCGTCAATGAGAATGCTCTCATCTTCGATGAGCGCATGCTCATTTAAGCACTAGTCTTCTGGAATGTGCGGTACTGCAACCGTGTCCAGGGCACCTGCATTGCAGCGCAGAAAACCGTGTCCACACCGCCAGCGAATGCCGTCCTAATATCGTGATTAGCTTTCGCCGACGTAAGCATGCGACTCCGGTGTTTTACGATAGCTCTGACGAGGAAGACTTGACGACGTGCTCAGAGAACATGGCGTTGCGATTGTGCGCTGCTGTACAACACCGTCGTCAGAGAGCACAGCGTCAGAGATCCTGGACAAAAACATTATACTCAGCTCCGCAGTGTCCGCGTACCTTGTTTATTGGTTGGTTCACGACACACTTTATGCACATTCACGGCTAATGGCGCCGCCCACACTGTTTCGCCGGTGGGCCGCGGGATTGGGAACTGTCCTGAGTGGTGCTAGAGTCGAACCCGGGACCATTGGTACCCATAGCCCGACACCTTAACCACTCGGCCATCCCCGCTCCAGTGTCCGCGTACCGTGCACAGGCGACCAGCAAAGGCTAGCTGTATATACCTCGTGTTAGGAAGAGTTCGTGGCCGGAGCTTTCTCCATCGGGTAATAAACAGCTGGTATGAGGTACCGTGTCAGACAGCCTTCCGCCCATAGCGAACACGTGGTAAGATTACCGTACTGAGACGGATTCATTGCATGGTGGGTACCGCAGTGCCGTGTTGAAGAGTTAGATGCCTATCTCTCTGCTCAGTAGATCGATTAATATGTACGTGTGTGCGTGCCAGCTTTGTATACTGAACGTGGATGCCGTAAAATCCACTTCATGGAGGCTCGGCATGAGCCATCTGATCCTTCATCCTCTTGATGATCGTCCTCAGATCCCTTTTAAGTCGTTCAAGTTATCGCCTTCAAATTTCCCATGCCTTCCGTCAATCGCTGAACGCATATTGTGTTACAAGGAGAGATCACTACGATAAGGTTCGGGAACTATGGCAGGTCAAGGCATGTCACGACCTCGTTCCAATGCATATTTAGACTACCTTGAAACATTTGGCATGCAAAAAAAACAGCGTAAAATGCAGTATAAAGTGCAACATTAGTGAGCAGGCAAATAATACATATGTCGAACGTGACCTCAGGTTAGGTCGCCAGGACATACGGCGAATTAGGATTAGGATGGAAAGAAGTGTTCCTGAATAGCACTGTGGCCAATTAAATTATTCCAACGCAGGCGACGGCAAACGACGCAACTCTGTAGTTAAAGCGCTATCGACTGGAATGTCGCATGTGGCGCCCGGTGACAATGAGACTTAACCTTAGCCTTATAGCACAGTTACAACTATTCGCAAGTTATTGTACATATTCATATGAGCACGCACCCAACCAATACACACACATATATATATATATATATATATATATATATATATATATATATATATATATATATATATATATATATATATATATATATATATGGATGTATGTATAAACATCTTGATATATAGATATACAAATGCATCAAGTTGCAAGTTAGTTATTTAGTTATTAGGGTTTTAGGGCGCACCGACTACATTGGTCATGTAGCGCCCAATCAAGTTGCAATATCTTGCATCACATAGCAGAGCAATATAATACATAACAAATGCTTGCAGGGTGAATTTTTTTTCACGTTCCCTTGTCGCAGGCAATCAAGGAGCCTCGTTCACTCTTACCTGCTACCAGCTGGGCGTTCAACGTCGCCTTCTCGCCTCTCACCAGCGCACAGGGCAGCGTGTCGCAGCCTACCAGCTCCAGTGACGTCACAGTTGACGAACTGCCTGCGGACGGGAGGGCTGCGTGTCACGTTAGCCACAGTGGGAGGGGCTGTGGGGAAGGCTCCAGTGACGTCACAGTTGACGAGCTACCTGCGGACGGGAGGGCTGCGTGTCACGTTAGCCACAGTGGGAGGGACTGTGGGGAAGGCTCCAGTGACGTCACAGTTGACGAGCTACCTGCGGACGGGAGGGCTGCGTGTCACGTTAGCCACAGTGGGAGCGGCTGTGGGGCAGGCTCCAGTGACGTCACAGTTGACGAGCTACCTGCGGACGGGAGGGCTGCGTGTCACGTTAGCCACAGTGGGAGCGGCTGTGGGGCAGGCTCCAGTGACGTCACAGTTGACGAGCTACCTGCGGACGGGAGGGCTGCGTGTCACGTTAGCCACAGTGGGAGCGGCTGTGGGGCAGGCTCCAGTGACGTCACAGTTGACGAGCTACCTGCGGACGGGAGGGCTGCGTGTCACGTTAGCCACAGTGGGAGCGGCTGTGGGGCAGGCTCCAGTGACGTCACAGTTGACGAGCTACCTGCGGACGGGAGGGCTGCGTGTCACGTTAGCCACAGTGGGAGTTGGCTAGTGACGTACAGTTGACGAGCCTGGGACGGGAGGGTGCGGTAGTTAGAATAGTTCTCCCGTGGGATTGGGGAGGCTCCAGTGACGTCACAGTTGACGAGCTACCTGCGGACGGGAGGGCTGCGTGTCACGTTAGCCACAGTGGGAGCGGCTGTGGGGCAGGCTCCAGTGACGTCACAGTTGACGAGCTACCTGCGGACGGGAGGGCTGCGTGTCACGTTAGCCACAGTGGGAGCGGCTGTGGGGCAGGCTCCAGTGACGTCACAGCTGACGAACTGCCTGCCGACTACTCTACTCAGGACGACGCAAGCGCAGTTGGAAGGACGTCGCATGTTCGACCCAGAGGCCTTGGTGCGAATCCCACTGGCGCCCTACTGCTCCGACGTACCGACATGGCTCAGTAAGAACAGTGGCCGGGAGAAAACTTGGAAATATTCCACACACGCTGTTGAAGGCCGGGACGTGGGAAGACACCCTTGACATTAATCCTCCTCAGGAGCATAACATCTAACAACGCAGCCAGCATGTTGCGTTTGATCTCCACAATCAAACTTCAGTGCGCGTAAAATTCGCTTTAATGCAAGTTGCAAACCAAGGTAATAAATCTGGCTGCAGTTCTGAAAATGCATCACCTCATGTTTTTGTTTTGCTCCCTGGCATTATGTGTTTCATTTGCCCATTCACAAGCCAGCTCTTCTCTCTCCAAAGTCGACGGTCAGACCTGATGTGCGACATGTAGCACCCAGCTCACTGATTCGGGCATATACGGGAAGTGTAAAGACAACTTTGACGTACCATTAGTGGTTGGCTCATTTCCGGATATAAAATCCGCCATTGGTTTGTACCGTCGGTTGGTATAGGGCAAAGTGACAACATGAGGCCTTCCCAAAATGTTTCGTCAGGAAGCAACAGCCAAGCGACCTATTCTCTCCATGACCTCTCACCTCCTCCAGCATCACCGCTATGACCTACCACAGTCATTGAAGGGTGTGGCGGTGGCCGAGACAGCAAGGCCGCACATCAAAAACACAATCGGTAGCCTGCTCATCTTGGCCAAGTGTTCCTCTAGCTGAGCGCGACTGCCGGTATTGGCCTACGTGGTCGACAACGGTGTCGGGTGGCGCGTTGCGCTCACTTTATATCGGAGCGACAGCGCGAGCGCTGCGTTATCACAGCAGGCCATCGGTGCCGGCGACGCTTCCCGTCGGAAGATCCGCAGGTGGAAGGCCACCGCACTATCTCCTCCAATCGGCGCGCTACACCAAACTGCGTGATGTCACATGCAAAGCAACACACAGAGATTGCTGGTCGGCAACAGTACAGATTCTCTGAATCTGTCAGAGTTGCTATTATCGGTCTCAGATTCTCTGAATCTGGCAGAGTTGTTATTATCGGTCTCAGATTCTCTGAATCTGGCAGAGTTACTTTTATACATCTCAGATTCTCGGGCTCTGGCAGAGTTACCGCTTAAATGTTAAATTTTCCGGTTAAATGCTATCATGTTAAATGTTATCATGTTACATGATATTATTTAACATATTATTATGCAAATTGTCATCATGCAAGATGTTATTATTTTAAATGTTTTCATGTTAAATGTTATCGTGTCAAATGATATAATGCTAAATGGTATCATACTAAGCTATATCATTGTTAAGTGTTATCATGCTGCATGTTGAATGTTCGATGTTAAGTGCCAATGCTAAATGTTGAGTTATATGTAAAATGACGATGTTCATCTATGTCAATGTTAGGCCAGTGTTAATGTTAAATAAATTTTAAACGCTATTGAATGTTTAGTGTTGTTACCTGTTAAATGTGCATGTTGAGTGTTATCTGGCACAGATTCTGGGACTCTGGCAGAGTTACTAATTATTTCAATTCGAGTTATGTTGATCATCCTCACAATACAAGGAAGCAGGTATAAGATGATATGCACACTGTGACCAAGCGAGACCAAGACCAGGACTTTAAGTTGGTAGATAAGTGTGGGTAAATTGCAGAAGTAAAAGTATGGCGATGAAAGAAGAAATTGCTTGATGTATTTGCATCCTGAAGGATTGTGTTGTGCTGACAAAAAGTCTTGCAAAGGATGGGATGGAAAAGGTTGGGTAAGACAGGAAGCTGGTTGCGTAAGACGAGAATTCCGTCGCGCCGTCTCTCACATCAGAAACGTTCCATCAGACCAGAGTCATCTCTGAACCTCGGCCACTTCGTGGCAACCACTGCTGACTTCGCGTGTTTCGGTGGCATCGCGCCGGGCCGCAACCATGGTAGTATCCGGTAATATAACTCCAGATTTCTTAGCTTCGCCACACACAGGCGGCGGCTGGCATATCGGGACGTTACAGCCCATCTAACATCTGACACTTCATTGACACATTAACATTTATCCGGCAGTCAACCAATATTCCACGTCGCCATTACATTCATTAATCATACACACATATGTAGACTAGACCCACGTGCCATCACGTATGTGTGCACATGCAGTGTGCAGTGTGCACATGTACACATGTACACACACATGTACATGTGTGTGTACATGTGTGTGTACATGTGTGTGTACATGTGCATGTGCGTGTACATGTGCACACTGCACACATGTGCACACTGCACACATGTGCACACATGTGCACACTGCACACATGTGCACACTGCACACATGTGCACACTGCACACATGTGCACACTGCACACATGTGCACACTGCACACTGCACACATGTGCACACTGCACACTGCACACATGTGCACACTGCACACTGCACACATGTGCACACTGCACACTGCACACATGTGCACACTGCACACTGCACACATGTGCACACTGCACACTGCACACATGTGCACACTGCACACATGTGCACACTGCACACATGTGCACACTGCACACATGTGCACACTGCACACATGTGCACATGCACACATGTGCACATGCACACATGTGCACACTGCACACATGTGCACACTGCACACATGCACATGCACACTGCACACTGCACACATGTGCACACTGCACTCGAGACACCTGACATATTGTCGCAGTGGCGGGGTCTGTCACATCACAGTTACACTACTGTCATCTCACTCTCACTCTCTCAGCTGTGCTCACTGCACGTGGCCTGCCAGACAGCAGTCATACTATTCATCTGTCATATCTCAGTCATGTGCACACGCATACACACCTATACTGACTGCTCCCAGAATGGAATCATGACGTATGTCACTCACGACGAAGCGCATTCAACGCCACCCGCTGACATTTCGTCATCTAAGGCAGTGGCGGGCGACGGCGGCGGTACCAGGGTATCATATAGCTATGCACCTCGACATGAAGGGGAGGGGACACAATAAGTAATATATATATTAGTGATATATCATCTGACATGTTTGTAAGTTGCCTTCGATAATTATCTGGTATACATGCTTCGATAAACGAGACTGCTGTTTGGTTTCGATCAGTTTCTAGGCCGTGTTCTCGATTGTTCGCATTGTTTTTTCTTCCAAGTCGTGTTTCTCTATTAACTGGACCCAGGTTTGTGAAAACACTCGTCAACATCAATACTGAAGTTTTGGAAAATACGTCTTCCATCTTCAGATGAATGAAACATGGGGACGGTGCAACAAACTCGTCGAACATGTCGAGTATAACGCATGCCATAATGAGCAACGAATATTCCGGTCCCAGCTAAATATCCATAGTTCAGCACGGCTCTACCTGCGTGACACCAAGCAAGACGGATCAGGGACGGGTGGCTTAGTTTTCCCTTCCCCCCCGAAAAAAATTGAACCTTAGCATGTATTCCATGGCGTTTCATTCTAAACAACGATTATGAAGTGCGAGATTACTCACTCTCCCTGGCCAAGCGAGATACTGATGTTCATGCGTCACACACTATTCCGACATCCACACATTGCATTACCTACCCTTGCATAGGCGCTACATGACCAATGTAGTCGATGCGCCCTTAAGCCCTAATAACTAACTACCTACCCTTGCGTCACGTACCATTCCGACATCCATACATTACATGACCCACCATTGCGTCACATACCATTCCGACATCCATACATTACATGACCCACCATTTCGTCACATACCATTCCGACATCCATACATTACATGACCCACCCTTGCGTCACGTATCATTCCGACATCCATGCATTACATGACCCACCCTTGCGTCACATACAATTCCGACATCCATGCATTACATGTCCCACCATTGGGTCACGGATCATTCCTACATCCATGCATTACATGACCCACCCTTGCGTCACATATCATTCAGAAATCCATACATTGCATAACCTGCCATTGCGTCTTAACCATACCATTCAGACATCCATTCATAACATAACCCACCCTTGCGTCATAACCATACCATTCAGACATCCATACATTGCATAATCTGCCCTTGCGTCATAACCATACCGTTGAGACATACATACATTAAATGGTCCGCGCTGGGCCGCCCCACAGGCTGGACTAGAGGTCGCTCTGCACGTTCTCGTGTCTGTGTTTACTTCGGACTGACAGCGATATTGCGGAATGACAGCCGATGACACACCGGACGGGGGGGGACGAGTAGCCTAGGGGTAAGTTGCTCGTCTCACAATCGCAAGGTTGTGGGTTCGAATCTCACCTGTCGCTACTATTCGCCCGCGACCAATCGGCGTGAGAGATTGGCGACGCTACATGACTCAACGGTCGATGTGTCGTAAAACCAATAACCAACCAACCAACACACCGGACGGTGTAGCAGCTGCCAGGCAACATGACAAGAGACGGGTTATCGTAATCGGATTATGCTGGTGAAAGGTGCCGAGCCTCCGGCCAGCCTTGACACTTCGTGCCAGCAACGATCCATCTCCGTTGCTGCTGCAGGTTCCCACACAGCAATGTCGCTTCCCATCACGTAATATCGAGCGGCAGGTTGTATTCGATGTCATCAACAGATATCGTTAAAGACACGTGTGCACGGGCTCAATTGACATGTTCGGCAGACGTGGAAGACTGACGTGGCGGGCTAACGCCACAGGCTAACGCCACAGGCTGACTCGACAGGCTGATGTGACGGACTAGCGTGGCAGGCTGACGTGACAAGTTGATTTCGCAGGCTGACGTGGCAGGCTGATGATAGACTGCCGTGGTGGGCTGACGTTACAGGTTGACGTGGCAGGCTGATGGCAGACTGACGTGGTGGGCTGACGTGAGAGGCTGACGTGGCAGGATGATGGCAGACTGACGTGGGTGGCGTGACAGGTGTTCGGGGCTGGCTTCCGGCCAATTATCAGCCCCGAGCCCATGTGCTACTTGTATAATTGATCTTCCGTTGACATAAGCAGATAGGTCTGTACCTTGAGCTGAAACTCCGGTGCGTATCAGTTGAACTGTCACCCCATTGAGTGTGAAGGTGAAGATTAAGTAGATAGTTGGCGCCGGATTTGCATGCGGAACTGCGATGCAGGCTCTCTAATTTGAGAAGGGTTTGTTTGTTCATCAGCCATGTACAGCTCTGGAGATGCTCATTGATTAGTGCGGGTTTATGTGTACAGGTCGCTATATTGAATTACGATCACACACTCTAGTGACGACAAAGCTAGCGCACTATGATTTAAAATGACCGGATTAAATGGATTAGATTGCCGCTGGTTTGCCCGCGAAGAGCTCAAGTTTAAACTCTGTCTCTGCCGGGGCGTTCCAACTTCAGGTGAAGCCCCCGCCCCCCGACCCTCTCCACGATACGCGGACCAAGCACTCCGCATTGGCTGGGAAAGTTGCATTTGGCACGGCAGAAGGAGGCTGGACCGCGGCCGAATCTGTCCTGGGAACACTCGGGTGGCCAGATATGCGTGTCGCGACGGTTTGCGTAACGGTGATCGCGCTGTGCTCTTCCGCGGAAGCCACACCGTACAGCAACTGCGGTAAGCGCCTGCTTTGTTATCTTGGCATGACGTTGACGTCGGCATGTGTGCGTGTTTGTGTTGTGCGCGTTTGTGCGCGCCTTTCTCCGATGCACTCGGACACCGGCGGCGGTACGACTATCTCGAAAACATCAGTAAAGGTAATACTTATGGAAACACACTCCACTACATCGAGTGGGCACAAAACTCGCGTCGGAGCCGACGAAAACTGTCTACAAACGGCGGCGCTGTAGCGAGCGCCGCCGCCTTGCGACTGTCTTGCGACACACGGTAGCGCCAAGTGTCAGTCTCTGCACCACGGGTGAATGCAAAAGTGAATTTCCTACATCATGGCGCGGGGTGTTTCACGAATGTTGTGCATGGCTTGGCGATCACTTGGGTACCTTTGAATCAAGATGTACTTGATATAGCTCATTTTCTGTTTGCGTTGTTGATATTGTTGCCCGGTTCATGACGTAAAACTACAGATATTTTGTGTGGAGATGGCCTTGCAACGCACATCAATATTAACATTTTTTGTCGTTATTGAAGAAGAAAATTATTTCATGACATATAAAATCGTGTTGATAAATCAGCTGAGTAGTATCCAGCATATACCCCACCTCGTTGCAAGCATGATAAATGCGCTATAATAATGGCGTCTTGCTACCATGAACTACCACTGAGTATCAGATGTTCTGTATGACCGGGTCACCATTACAATGCATCTCACATGCTGAAACATCCGGAACACAACATATCAACGCCACAGATATTTCGAGCGCCAGACACTCGCGCGCTGAGCACTTGCCTTGCGTGACGCCTTCCCTGGAAAACAGGAGCACAGCGCAGGTCCGCTCGTCACTGGTGAACAGAGCGCAGTTCGGGCAGCACAGGGCGATGTGGTGACCTCGCGGAACGCTACCGGAGCAGCGGTCAGACCTGTTTTGCAGACCAGATCTTCATAATATATATCGGGCGGTGAAAGAGCGTTCGGAAGATCGTCCATCGGCCCCACATCCGACGGATAAAAGCTTCACTGACCTCGCACTCGACGCCTTGGGGCTACAATGTTGGTTGGTTATTTGGGCTTACGGGCGCATCGACTGCGTTGGTCATACAGTGCGCCTGGGGCTACACTGTCCTCACAATCGACGGCTAGGGGCTTCACCGGCCTCATACTCGGGGTCTAGGGGCTTCACTGTCTGCACACCCGACGGCTAGGGGCTTCACCGGCCTCATACTCGGCGTCTAGGGGCCTCACTGTCTGCACACCCGACGGCTAGGGGCTTCACTGGACCCACACCCGACGGCTGGGGGCTTCACTGACCCAACACCCGACGGCTGGGGGCTTCACTGGATCCACACCCGACGGCTAGGGGCTTCACTGGACCCACACCCGACGGTTGGGAGCTTCACTGACCCCACACTCGACGGCTAGGGCCTTCATCGGCTCCACACTCGACGGCTAGGGGCTTCACTGGCCTCATACTCGACAGCTAGGGGCTTCACTGGCCACACACTCGACGGCTAGGGCCCTCGTTGGCCCCACACTCGACGACTAGGGCCCTCGTCGGCCCCACACTCGACGGCTAGGGCCCTCGTTGGCCCCACACTCGACGACTAGGGCCCTCGTCGGCCCCACACTCGACGGCTAGGGCCCTCGTTGGCCCCACACTCGACGACTAGGGCCCTCGTCGGCCCCACACTCGACGGCTGGGGCCCTCGTCGGCCCCACACTCGACGGCTAGGGCCCTCGTTCGCCCCACACTCGACGGCTGGCGGCTTGCACGACAGTTGGGCGGCTGCCGAAAGTGCGCGGGCAGTCCAGAGGAGCAGCAAACTCAGCACTAATCTACCTTGAACTGGCTCTGCCGTTCGCCTTGCCGACAGCACAGTCGTGGTGACTCGCCGCAGTGTGCGGCAACTGACCAGATCTGGTCTCGTCTGCCAGCGTGATGAAGAAACCAGACTGGAGATGCGAGGCGCCCATGAAGAGGAGGCGGTACGGGAAGTGAGGCTCAGGAAGCGGTGGGGAAGCGTGGCGCCCATTAGCCACAAGTGCAAGAAACGGGGCGCCCATGAGGAAGCAGTGGAAGAAGCGAGGCGCCCACGGAGCAGTGGCAGAGGAAGCGATTCGCCCTTGGGGAAGTAGTGGAGAAACGATGCGCCCATGAGGAAGCGGTAGAGGAGGGTGACGCTTATGAGAAAGCGGTGGGGGAAGCGTGGCGCTAACAAAACAGCGACGATCGGAGAATGGCAAAGCGGATGACGCAGACCAGCTCCTATATGAGGGCAACTAGATAAGTCATGCATCTGAATAGCTTGCATGTTGAATATGGAAATATTGGTGTTCTACCATGGAAATATTGGTGTTCTACCGACAAAGTAGGTGGTTGTTGGGTTTTACGACACGTCGACCGTTGAGTCATGTAGCATCGCCAATCTCTCACGCCGATTGGCCGCGGGAGAAGAGTAGCGACAGGTGAGACTCGAACCCACACTCCTTCGATTGTGAAACGGGCAACTTACCCCTAGACTACTCGTCCCTCTACCGACAAAGTAATACCCGACCATACCAGAAGCCAGAACATTGATGAGTTCAAATCAGCTTGAGCTATTGGACATGATACTTACCTGACTGTAGTCTCTCGATGTATTCCCGATATGAATTTGCTTCCGCACCAGGCCATTGGCAATATCGTTGTGATACAGATATTCCGCATCGGTAAAGGTGATGGTGGCTGCAGAATCGGTGCGACAGTCTCTCAGGTCGAAGCTTCGTGAGAATATGAAATGATTTTAAACATCCTACGCTTAACTAACCCCCAGCCATGCACATCACAATTGAGTATCGATGTAAATGTCGTGGCAAGGGCTATCATGTGTGAAATGCTGCTCGTTTTGTGAAACAGGATTCACCGGAGCGCTGATTGATGTGAGAATCGAGAACTGCGATGACTTGCCCTGTCATTTGAAGAGGGGTGCCACGATACCCATGCAAGTCGACTTCATGGCAGGTGAGGACAAGTGTCTATAACTTTTATCACCTTGTCACCTACTGTGCCATTTGAAGAGGGGTGCCACCATACCCATACCAGCCCACTTCATGGCAGGTGAGGACAAGTGTCTGCAGCTATATCAGCCTGTCTTCAGTCATGGACACAGCCAGTGCACTCAATCGATACCTATGCTACCGTACCAAATGTAGGGGTACCACTGCGAGGGTTACCACTGCGAGGGATACCACACGAGGGGGTACCCTCGTGTCACATCCATCATGGCTTCGCTGATGCCATTTGCATTACATTGTGGTTACTGAACGCGGTTATATAAGCTGGCAATGTACCTAACCACACTGTAATTATCGTCTTGTCTTCAGTGCGGGAGCTCTCTAAGATGACGTCAACAATTTATGGCCTGGTCGACAACATTCCGATACTGGTGCACCTGGACGCCGAGGTGAGCACCAGCGTTAGTGGACTGGGCCACAGTCCACAGCCCACATGGCAGGTAACAGTCCACAGCCCACATGGCAGGTAACAGTCCACAGCCCACATGGCAGGCCACAGTCCACAGCCCACATGGCAGGCCACAGTCCACAGCCCACATGGCAGGTAACAGTCCACAGCCCACATGGCAGGCCACAGTCCACAGCCCACATGGCAGGTAACAGTCCACAGCCCACATGGCAGGCCACAGTCCACAGCCCACATGGCAGGCCACAGTATACAGCCCACATGGCAGGCCACAGTATACAGCATACATGGCAGGCCACAGTCCACAGCCCACATGGCAGGCCAAAATACAGCCCATGGCGCCAAGTATACAGCCCACATGGCAGGCCACAGTCTATAGCCCACATGGCAGGCCACAGTGCACAGCCCACATGGCAGGTAACAGTCCACAGCCCACATGGCAGGCCACAGTATACAGCCCACATGGCAGGCCACAGTCCACAGCCCACATGGCAGGTAACAGTCCACAGCCCACATGGCAGACCACAGTCCACAGCCCACATGGCAGGCCACAGTCCACAGCCCACATGGCAGGTAACAGTCCACAGCCCACATGGCAGGCCACAGTCCACAGCCCACATGGCAGGCCACAGTATACAGCCCACATGGCAGGCCACAGTATACAGCATACATGGCAGGCCACAGTCCACAGCCCACATGGCAGGCCACAGTATACAGCCCACATGGCAGGCCACAGTCTATAGCCCACATGGCAGGCCACAGTGCACAGCCCACATGGCAGGTAACAGTCCACAGCCCACATGGCAGGCCACAGTATACAGCCCACATGGCAGGCCACAGTCCACAGCCCACATGGCAGGTAACAGTCCACAGCCCACATGGCAGGCCACAGTCCACAGCCCACATGGCAGGCCAGTCCACAGCCCACATGGCAGGTAACAGTCCACAGCCCACATGGCAGGCCACAGTCCACAGCCCACATGGCAGGCCACAGTATACAGCCCACATGGCAGGCCACAGTATACAGCATACATGGCAGGCCACAGTCCACAGCCCACATGGCAGGCCACAGTCTATAGCCCACATGGCAGGCCACAGTGCACAGCCCACATGGCAGGCTGCAGTGCACAGCCCACATGGCAGACCACAGTCTATAGCCCACACGGCAGGCCACAGTCTATAGCCCACACGGCAGGCCACAGTCTATAGCCCACACGGCAGGCCACAGTCTATAGCCCACACGGCAGGCCACAGTCTATAGCCCACACGGCAGGCCACAGTCTATAGCCCACACGGCAGGCCACAGTCCACAGCATACATGGCAGGCCACAGTCCACAGCCCACATGGCAGACCACAGTCTATAGCCCACACGGCAGGCCACAGTCCACAGCATACATGGCAGGCCACAGTCCACAGCCCACATGGCAGGCCACAGTATACAGCCCACATGGCAGGCCACAATATACAGCATACATGGCAGGCCACAGTCCACAGCCCACACGGCAGGCCACAGCCCACATGGCAGGCCACAGTATACAGCCCACATGGCAGGCCACAGTCTATAGCCCACATGGCAGGCCACAGTGCACAGCCCACATGGCAGACCACAACCCACATGGCAGGCCACAGTCCACAGTCTACATGGCAGGCCACAGTATACAGCCCACATGGCAGGCCACAGTATACAGCATACATGGCAGGCCACAGTCCACAGCCCACATGGCAGACCACAGTATACAGCCCACATGGCAGGCCACAGTATACAGCCCACATGGCAGGCCACAGTATATAGCCCACATGGCAGGCCACAGTGCACAGCCCACATGGCAGACCACAACCCACATGGCTGGCCACAGTCCACAGTCTACATGGCAGGCCACAGTATACAGCCCACATGGCAGGCCACAGTATACAGCATACATGGCAGGCCACAGTCCACAGCCCACACGGCAGGCCACAGTATACAGCCCACATGGCAGGCCACAGTCTATAGCCCACATGGCAGGCCACAGTGCACAGCCCACATGGCAGACCACAACCCACATGGCTGGCGACAGTCCACAGTCTACATGGCAGGCCACAGTCAAACAACCCACATGGCAGGCTGCAGTACACAGACCACATGGCAGGCCACAGTCCACAGTCTACATGGCAGGCCACAGTTCACAACCCACATGGCAGGCTGCACTACACAGCCCACATGGCAGTTTAAAGTCCACAACCCACATGGCTGGCCACAGTCCACAGTCTACATGGCAGGCCACAGTCCACAACCCACATGGCAGGCTGCAGTACACAGACCACATGGCAGGCCACAGTCCACAGTCTACATGGCAGGCCACAGTTCACAACCCACATGGCAGGCTGCACTACACAGCCCACATGGCAGTTTAAAGTCCACAGCCCACATGACAGGTTACTGCACACAATCCACATGGCAGGCCACAGTTCACAGCCCACATGATAGGCTACAGTCCACAGCTCACATGACAGCCCACAGCCCACAGCCCACATGGTGGGATAGTCCACATCCCAGAGCCCACATGGTGGGAAAGTCCACAGCCCACATAGCGCTACAGTTCACAGCCTACAACGCGAACAAGTGTCGAGAGTGACCATACAGATGCGAATGGGCTAACCCAAGGTGTTCTAAGCGCCACACGTCCACCAGACATGGTGGACACTAGGAACGACAGACGTGGCTATTACTGAGCGATAGTGGCCAAGTGGATATCGAGCAGACCCATTCTGAAGTCGACAGGTCATGCAACGCCCCTTAGTTAAATATCAAGTCTCTAGGAAGCCTGAGTGGAGCTAAGTAGGTCCCTGTTGGCTCTCTTGTAAGGCTTCTACGTCATTATTGCAATGTGTTAGGTGATTCGCCTTGCACGGGTACTCTCATCGTAAGGTGGCTTCACTTTGTGTGGTGATGACTCGTGGGGTGTTGCCAGCGGCGTCGCTAGTGTCTGGTAGTGCCGGGTGGCGGTCGGCGTTCTCAGGTGGTGCTGAGTGGTGATCCCGGGCGCCTGGGTCCACAGCTGAGGTGGTGTCGAGTGGTGATCCCGAGCGCCTGAGTCCACAGCTGAGGTAGTGTCGTGTGGTGCTGAGTGGTGATCCCGGGCGCCTGGGTCCACAGCTGAGGTGGTGTCGGGTGGTGTCGAGTGGTGATCCCGAGCGCCTGTGTCCACAGCTGAGGTGGTGTCGGCTGGTGCTGAGTGGTGATTCCGAGCACCTGTGTCCACAGCTGAGGTGGTGTCGGGTGGTGTCGAGTGGTGATCCCGAGCGCATGGGTCCACAGCTGAGGTGGTGTCGGGTGGTGTCGAGTGGTGATCCCGAGCGCCTGTGTCCACAGCTGAGGTGGTGTCGGGTGGTGTCGAGTGGTGATCCCGGGCGCCTGGGTCCACAGCTGAGGTGGTGTCGTGTGGTGCTGGGTGGTGCTCCCGGGCGCCTGGGTCCACAGCTGAGGTGGTGTCGGGTGGTGTCGAGTGGTGATCCAGGGCGCCTGTGTCCACAGCTGAGGTGGTGTCGGGTGGTGTCGAGTCGTGATCCAGGGCGCCTGTGTCCACAGCTGAGGTGGTGTCGGGTGGTGTCGAGTGGTGATCCCGAGCGCCTGGGTCCACAGCTGAGGTGGTGTCGGGTGGTGTCGAGTGGTGATCCCGAGCGCCTGTGTCCACAGCTGAGGTAGTGTCGGGTGGTGTCGTGTGGTGATCCCGAGTGCCTGTGTCCACAGCTGAGGTGGTGTCGGGTGGTGTCGAGTGGTGATCCAGGGCGCCTGTGTCCACAGCTGAGGTGGTGTCGGGTGGTGTCGAGTGGTGATCCAGGGCGCCTGTGTCCACAGTTGTGCAATCACCTGGTGCTCGGCCGGTGTCCGACCCAATATGGCGAGCTGATGACCTACACGACCGGGCTGGCGGTGCCTGCTGACCTGCCCGCCATCGGGGTCACTCTCGAGTGGCACGTCACCGACCGACACGGACGCACCGTCCTCTGCGCCCTGGTGCCCTCAGAGATCATCTGATCACACGCCACTCTGCGCCCTGGTGCCCTCACAGATCATCTGATCACACGCCACTCTGCGCCCTGGTGCCCTCACAGATCATCTGATCACACGCCACTCTGCGCCCTGGTGCCCTCAGAGATCATCTGATCACACGCCACTCTGCGCCCTGGTGCCCTCACAGATCATCTGATCACACGCCACTCTGCGCCTAGACTGCGCCTGCCCTCAGAGATCATCTGATCACACGCCACTCTGCGCCCTGGTGCCCTCAGAGATCATCTGATCACACGCCACTCTGCGCCCTGGTGCCCTCAGAGATCATCTGATCACACGCCACTCTGCGCCCCGGTGCCTTCAGAGATCGTCTGATCACACGCCACTCTGCGCCCTGGTGCCCTCACAGATCATCTGATCACACGCCACTCTGCGCCCTGGTGCCCTCACGAATCATCTGATCACACGCCTCTCGCCCTGGTGCCCTCACAGATCATCTGATCACACGCCACTCTGCGCCCTGGTGCCTTCACAGATCATCTGATCACACGCCACTCTGCGCCCATCTGCGCTGGTGCCTTCACAGATCATCTGATCACACGCCACTCTGCGCCCTGGTGCCTCACAGATCATTTACACGCCACTTTGCCCCCTGGGGCCCTCACAGATCATCTGATCACACGCCACTCTGCGCCCTGGTGCCTTCACAGATCATCTGATCACACGCCACTCTGCGCCCTGGTGCCCTCACAGATCATCTGATCACACGCCACTCTGCGCCCTGGTGCCTTCAGAGATCATCTGATCACACGCCACTCTGCGCCCTGGTGCCTTCAGAGATCATCTGATCACACGCCACTCTGCGCCCTGGTGCCTTCAGAGATCATCTGATCACACGCCACTCTGCGCCCTGGTGCCTTCACAGATCATCTGATCACACGCCACTCTGCGCCCCGGTGCCTTCAGAGATCGTCTGATCACACGGCCTTCGGCGCCCTGGTGCCTTCTCAGATCATCTGATCACGCAGCCCTCTGCGGCCTGGTTCGTTTCAGATTAGCTGACCACACGGCCATTTGCACCGTCACAATTCACCTGATCACACGACCATCTTGAGCCATGGTCCGTTCACGCTGCACCTGATCACACAGTCTCATGGGCCATTATATTTATGCAACCAATGTTAATCCATTATAGCAACCAATGTTAATCATACTTTTCCGTGAACGGCTCAAACGCGCGGACGCTAACGCCTTGCCAGCCACGTTGATTGTATTTGCATTGATTGTATTGATGCTCCCGACAGGTAGCATCATATGCTCGGATTTGAAGTGGAAAATGTGACAGGAGCAGCAGCAGTTCAGCCGCAGATGGTACTTATGGGTGACACCCATGTATGGCACCCATGCAATAATACAAAAATCGTGTGACAACCAAATCCACCGATGGTTGTTCTGCCTACGGTAGGTATCATAGCGTGGCAGTGCCTGTTAGACCGGTGGTTGGTCTGCCTACGGTGAATGTCGTGGTGTGTCAGTGCCCGTTTCACCGATGGTTGGTCTGCCTACGGTGGATATCGTGGCGTGGTAGTGTCCGCTCTACAGCTGGTTGTTCTACCGCCTATACCGCTTGTTCTATGTCGCCGCAAACACGACAACAGCACCGCAATAACTTCGATGTCGGCCTACGACGCTGATCTAAATTATAAAATGTAACGGCCGGAAGCGGCAATTTCCGGTCGTCTACTGCGCCGGCGCGATGTGAGGAATTGAAGCTGCTACACGATCAAATATCTTCACTGTTGTTTGACTGGTCTTCGGAGAGTTGGGTGGTCATTTTGGCTTTGCGGTGCACTGAGGATGCTGATGGCTTGCCGCCCATCCATAGGTATGCTTTTACTTTGGTATCGATCCTGATTATGCTTCCTCCTGAGGATGGTGAATGAGTGGGGTGTGGCCTACATAGCAGCACAGTGCAATGCTGCCTAGTCGGGGTAGACGGTAGACGGAAGCGAACGCTGTTGGTAGAGGGAACTGCACAGCGAACGTTAGCTGTGCAACACAATGAGGCATTTATCCGGTCTGTACTGCGGGTGAGCCATCCAATAAAATGATCAGCAGTCGCAAACGCCTCTCCGTCTCGTCCACGGCGGCGTTTTTGTTGTTCCGGAGAAGCGCGCCGCGTCAGCAGAACGTGCCGCACGGTTGGCGGCAGGATTGTTGAGCGGAGGAAAGAGCTTCTCTCAAGATATCCCTCTGCGATATTCGCGCTTGCCTCTTCTCAAGGTCGTCAGTCAAACCATCTCCTCAGAACTTGAGATCGGACTTGTAGGCCGCCATGTGGGCCAACGCCAGCCACTGCTGAAGCCTCAGGATGATATCTTGGTATCACTTGAAGGAAATTTTGACGGTACACTGACTGTCCCTGGAGGGGTGCGTTTTCCCCTCAGAAGAGCGTCTTTTGCTGGATAAATTTTAGCCTTCCACGAAGGGCATCGGATGCACATGAGCCGATTCGCTTCCCCATTCGAAATAAATAGCTACCTGGTGGTGCCGTCACAAATGTGCCGACTTACTTCACAAGATATCATAACACGAAGCGACTACCCAGAAATGCACTGAAATGGGCCGGTTTACCGTGCAATTCACAACGCAAAGAGGTTAACCAGAGGTACAGCGGACGAAGTTTGGAACCTGGCTTCCAAACTCGTGACCTGATCCCAGATTACGATTAGGGCAACATAGATTGATCAAGCGACTAGCTTCCGTCTTCACTTATGTGTACACTGTTCAGTAAGTTCATAGAAATATTTACCAGGCCCATCCACGTTATGTCACCCCAAGTCATTGGCTTACCGCCCAATGCCATGCCGCACGACATAGGCGGCGTTGAAACATCATTCAGATTTGACTACGAGGAACCACAACATTCTGTATAAGATGGCATCGTGTAGAATGTGATATTTGACCTGACCTTGTTCTTGACCTGCCACATATTAAAACTAGAATACTTATCGGAAATTTTTCTTCATTTCTGTATGACAATTACCCGAAGTTCAACTTACCCAGTCAATACAGTATTTAAAACACAGAAATTGACATAGCGTCATGTCAATAGCCTTCGGCTTAATTAAAATTTCGAGATATACAAGCTGTTCGTCTTTGGAGGGAACAGCAGTCAGTTCGACGTTGGTATCTTGCAACTTCTCGACTGACGGCAATTTGAATAGCTCGGAACATTGCACACCCGACCCAGGTAATTAAACTTTGATGGCCCTGATCTGACATGCATGCGACATGCAAAATAGATGTATCAGAAGATATCGAAGGCTTCGTGTCTCTGTATCTAGTCATTCGGCAGCTACCCGGAAACCCCGAGAGGAGGGCTGAGGTAAAAACGTTATATGCAACATCTGTTGTTTGCGGTAAGAGAAAAAGCCACCGCAACTGTACCTGCCGGAGGTAAATGTTGTGTTCAACGAACAGGTACGTATATAGCGGTAGCCAAACATCATATCGGTAGTACGTATAAGAGGCACGCACTGTATGGCGGTGGCCAAACATCATATCAAAACACGGCCTAGAGAAGAATCAAGTGGGCGTGGGCATTTCCACCCGACAAGAGCCTAAGAATAGCACAACGAAATTATCACGTGCAATCGGGCGGTGCAGTGTATGTCTCAAGTGCTTTATCTTTGTGTCTAAGTACATTGGCCTAATGCATCCATTTATCTGGATGACTTCCACTACATCACGGTGAATTGTAATTCAATGAAATTTTATTCAGCACAGAAATGGTCCGGGGTTGTCCATCCTCATGATGCAAAGCTCGTCAGAGGGACTCCATGTAGCACAGTTCAATTTGCAGTTGTTTTGAACTTTGACGGAAATAGATATCCAGGTTTCCATAGTGAAGCAAGAATCTCTCCCCACCCCCTCACAAATACAATCTTAGCTGTCTAGAAATAGTCCACACCATGCTATATATGCACGCATTCAATTATCTAGCAATGCAAAGACGCCTGGAAGAACAATTTTGCTGCGTTGATGTTTTAACGTTAAGCATACTTGAAATAAAGTAAGCACAAGTTACGCCTTTGTTTTCAATTACTCATGAAAAACCCGAAATACCAAAGGACTGGGTTTTTGCTCTTCACAACGCTGATTAGTGGAACATAACAGTGAGCATACCTTGAACTACATACCCCCAAAGAGCGGACGGCACCCATGGTACGTAAACGCCACCTCTCCGCACCCTAGCGTCGCCTTTTGCCGGTTTCTCGAAGATTTCCCAAGTCCTTATCTTTGCTTTTTATGGTTCTTAGATTACCGTGATCTATGAGCCTCAAGCTTTCAGCCACTTTCAGCCTGGGAGGAAAACTACAATGGTGGAGGATTGAAAGGCTGACAACTCTTATTTTCTTCCAGCGAATGAATTATATGCTACAACGTAGATCTGGCGCGGCTACTCGATCAACGTTACACAGCAAAACTGGCTGGCCAGCAGAGCCAGGGGCGTCACGTTTGAGGCACGCCTATTTCGAACCATGAGGAACCACGAGGAACAGCGACGCATCACGAGGAACACCGACGGATCACGAGGAACCACGAGCAATAGCGACGCACTACGAGGAACAACGCATCACGACAAACCACGAGGAACAGCAACACATCACGAGGAACCATGAGGAACAGCGACGCATCACGGAGAACAGAGACACATCACGGGGAAACACGAGGAACAGCGACACATCACGAGGAAACAAGAGGAACAGAGACACATCACGAGGAACCACGAGGAACAGCGACACATCACGAGGAAACAAGAGGAACAGAGACACATCACGACAAACCACGAGGAACAGACACATCACGAGGAACCACGAGGAACCACGAGGAACAGCGACACATCACGAGGAAACAAGAGGAACAGAGGCACATCACGAGAAACCACGAGGAACAGCGACACATCGCGACAAACCACGAGGAACGGCGACACGGAACCACGAGGCGTGTGCCGCAGATGTCGCCGACTGCTGGCGAAGTGAACATGTCACGACCGCCCTGAGCGTGGCGTTGACGACACAGCGTGGCCCGCCCAGTTGGCATGAGGCACGACGGCCCAAGAGTCACTGGAATTTAGGAGCGCGTCGACTGCGTTGGTCATGCAGCGGCCCAGGAGTCAGAATCGCTTGGCAATTCCGGCTTAAGGGCACATCGACAGCGAAGTCGAGCATCCCAGTCAACGGCGTTCACACAAATGCGCAGCCCGGTCTCACCACAGAGGAAGAGGTGAACGGTCATCGCCCGGGATCAAAGGCCACCGGAAGAAGGCGGACACAGGGACACCTATCGGCCTTTCCGACAGCACTTTTTCCGGCTTACTTTGCCTTGACGCCCCTCTCAGACATGCAAGGATATGAGCAATGTGATAGATAAGAGCGAGTGCGATAGCGCACGAGCAGCAGGGGCCACGTCATGATGCTGCGCCGCAACAGTTTCAATGGGTGCCGCTCGTCGACTGGGAGCTATCGAAGGGCAGCTGTAGTCGATTGGGGTTTTGGAGCTGTCGAGTGGCAGCTGTCGCCGATCGGGGATTGGACGCTGTCGAAGGGCAGCTGTCGTCAGCTGGGTTTTGGGAGCGTCGAAAGGTGGCTGATGACGTAGCCACCAGCTATTTCACGTAGCACCGCAATTCAGATGGTGTTTTATATATATATATATATATATATATATATATATATATATATTTATTTATATATACACAAATATATAAACATACGCAAAGTGCGTGGTCTTCACAGTTCCTTTGGTTTCAGCATTCACTAGTATTTCCCAAAGTAATACTTGTATACATTTGTTTCTGACCAACACTAAGGTGCCCTCCCCTTGTTCTCCCCACACCCAGTGTGCTTTTTCGTGCGTCACCAGACACACCAATGTATAATGTATCAAAATCAGGTAGTGCTTAGCCTCAGATGTAGTGCTCATCCTCAGAGGTGGTGCTCAAGCACGGCCCGTCAATACCGTGTAACTCCACACATACACTGGCGACAGCTTGATCATCAGGTGGCCTGACACACTTCGCACGTGAACAAACTGCCAACTGCAAAGCAGTCAGGCCATGCAGATCAGAGACAAACTCACCGGTGATTACATATATTGATCTCAGTACCGATCCATCAAAGTCGCACCGATTACACCCTGATAACATGCCCGCAACCTAAGCCCGCCCAGACTGGAGCTACCCCACTCCAATCCGCACAGATAGAAACACAGCATCTGACCGCGCCGCACACACCCCGTCTACAAAAGTACTTAATGTACATACATACATACATACATACGTACGTACATACGTACATACATGCATACATACATACATGCATGCATACATACATGGCAGAGCGGATACAGGGACAATAGAGAAATGAAAAGGTGCACTCCGGCTGGGAAGCATACCAATTTAAGCATGTTTAAGTGCACCTTCCTCCCCCTCTGAGCAGATAATTTTTCAGCCAAACAAATTTAGAAAAGGAGCAGCTGAAGCTTGCTAAAGTGCACCCCTCCCCCTCCCCCAGGTGGAACAAATTTTCCGGGAAATCCCCCCCCCCTTTGAATTATTCCCCATGAACTTAGATGTAGTGCACCTGAAATATGCTACATATATATATATATATATATATATATATATATATATATATATATATATATATATATATTAGTGTGGAGTGTGTGTGTGTGTGTGTGTATACATATATACACAAATATATAAACATACAAAAAGTGCGTGGTCTTCACAGTTCCTTTGGTTTCAGCATTCACTAGTATTTCTAAAAGTAATACTTCTATAAATTTCTTCCGACAAACACTAGGGTGCCGTCCCCTAGTTCTCCCAACATCCAACGTTGCACTGGTCATGGCGGCGGTGATCACAACCAACACGCTAGGATGTCGCCCCCCCCCCGTATGCCTAAATTCGCGATATTAGGCATCGAGGGAAGGATACAAACACAATTTCACATTGGGATAGCATTCTCCTGAGGAACATGGTAAATCACAATCACAATCTGGCCCTATCTGGAGGCAGGAGACAAGCTGAACACAAGTTTCACGAGCATTGCTGTGTTGTCAGTCAACTGCTGTCCTGTCAATTCCATCTTTGTGTGCCTGCTGCATGTGTTCTGGCTCGCCTTCGCCATGGTCAAAGGTGGAGCGTTTTTCTGGCGACTCCAACGTGGTGTGTTGGACGAGGATTGGAACTTCCGTGAGGACATGCCAACTCGTACGCCGCACCGTGATGCATAGCAGGCGGCCTGCTGAGTCAAGCACACTGCGTTTCATGAGCAGGCTTTCGGTTTTTCGGCTGTTGTGGCAAATGATGAGGTACGCACGAGTGATATTTTGGTGCGACACATCTGCGAATAGATTGCACGGACCTGTTCGCTCGAGGTACTTTCCCTGGTTCGACGGACAGTGATAAGATTGTTGTAGTGTTATAGTGTTATAGTGATGATAAGATTGTTGTAGTAGAACATGGTGTGCGGCTGATTATTCCATGACAACGGAAATGTGCCGCAAATTAGAGTCACTATTAGTCACGGTGTCCTAAATTTCCGGCCAGTGCTCATGTAGGTGCAATATCCTCATTTAAATTGCGGGAAAGTAAGTCTATGCTTATTCTGGTTTCTGACGATGAGCAACGTGCTTTATACCTTAATATACATCGTGTGTATAAATGTTCCGCAAACATTATATTGAACTTGCGCCATGAAAATAAAAGCAAAATACGAAACTTAGAGAAGAGCAGAAAAGAAAGTGATGAATGCTGAAACCACGGTCTCCTAACAAACAAAAATGTGTTGCTGAAATCTACTGCCGGAGTACTTCTAGGTATACCATGGAGAGAGCTCACTATTGCGGTTTATAATCAGTTTGCTCCCAGTTCATCAGGATCAGAGCCACGGTACATACGTCACAGTACTGCTTCCTATCATGCCATCATCGCCAACACACACACACACACAGCCGCCGGTCTGGCCGAAGCATGGCAACTACACACCGCCCCACCAAACCACTGGCCAGACGCCTGCTCCCAGACGCGCCGCACCGCCGCGCGGCGGCCCTGTTCCCACGGCTGACGCGCGGTCGATAGCGGGCGGCCGCCGTCGGCGAGGATCCGCCCACGTGTCGTCTCACCACGCCCGCCGGCCCTCTTCCCACGGCAGCGTCGACAGACGGCACGGGCGCCGCCCACCGCCGCTCACGCCAGATAGCCGGCTGGAGGGCACGTCGAGTCAAGGTCAAGGTCAGGGTCAGGGCCGGACAGACGGTCTACTCAGACGGCAGTGGCGGAAACGTCACCACTGGGAACCAGAGTAGAGTCGCGGAAGTGAAGATAAACAAGCGATGGGACAGAGTGGTGGGGGATGTAAAGTTACTGGAGTAAGACTATGGTAGGGGCGACAAGACAGAGTGCTGAGGGAGTTGTGGGAGTAAGGCTACGGTGGAGGGCGACAGGACAGTGATGAGGGGGTAGAGTTGTGGGAGTAGTGGACGACAGGACAGAGTGGTGAGAGGTAGAGTTGTGGGAGTAAGGCTATGGTAGTGTGCGACAGGGCAGAGTGGTGAAGGAGGTAGAGTTGTGGAAGTAGTGGACGACAGGACAGAGTGGTGAGAGGTAAAGTTGCGGGAGTAAGGCTAGGGTAGTGGGCGACAGGACATAGTGGTGAGGGAGGTAGAGTTGTGAGAGTAAGGCTATGGTGGTGGGCGGCAGGATAGAATGGTGAGAGCGGTATAGTTGTGAAAGTAAGGCTAGGGTAGTGGGCGACAGGGTAGTGGTGAGAGGTAGAGTTTGGGAGTAAGGCTATGGTGGTGGACGACAGGGCAGTGGTGAGAGGTAGAGTTGCGGGAGTAAGGCTATGGTAGTGGGCGACAGGGCAGTGGTGAGAGGTACAGTTGCGGGAGTAAGGCTATGGTGGTGGGCGACAGGGCAGTGGTGAGGGAAGCAGAGTCTTGAAGTAAGGCTAGGTTGGTGGGCAATAGGGCAGTGGTGAGGGAGGTAGAGTTGTGGGAGTAATGCTATGGTAGTGGACGACAGGGCAGAGTGGTGAGGGAGGTAGAGTTGCGGGAGTAAGGCTATGGTAGTGGACGACAGGGCAGAGTGGTGAGGGAGGTAGAGTTGCGGGAGTAAGGCTATGGTAGTGGACGACAGGGCAGTGGTGAGGGAGGTAGAGTTATGGGAGTAAGGCTATGGTGGTGGGCGACAGGGCAGTGGTGAGGGAAGCAGTCTTGAAGTAAGGCTAGGTTGGTGGGCAATAGGGCAGTTTGTGAGGGAGGTAGAGTTGTGGGGCTACAGTAGTGGGCGACAGGGCAGTGGCGAGGGAGGTAGAGGCAGTTATGGGCAGGTAAAGCTATGTGAATACCAGGACAGTTGCCAGCGACGGCAGAGTGACATTACCCAGGGTGGAATGGAGAGCGCGGGGGACCTCGGCTTTGCAAACTTCACCGTCAGCGAGCTCAAAACCAACACTTTACGAGCAGCACACCTGATGCATCATGCGGTATCCATTATGCTGTTGAGCTAAGGCTTAGGTCGTTCGTTACAACAGCTGTTCAACGTCGTCCCTGGCCGTATAGGATATACAGCGCCACATCACTTGTTATCAACGCATTGACAATGCCTGCTTCACACGGCGCCGAATAATAAACAACAATCAGGCGCATTGTTTGGTACTGAAAATATTGCTAAACCCAGAGACAGTTAGTTAGTTAGTTATTTGATGATCATTGATTCGCCAGGTTGATTGATTCGACCAGGGTTGATCATTCGCGCCCAACCCAGAGACAGTGGCAGCGAACTGGCGGAGTATTTGGCCAAACCGGACTGTCGGCTCGCTTGGACTACCACCCTGATTCCCATTCCTGCCGATCTCGTACGACCATGTAACACGCACTCGCGCGCACTCACGCACGCACACCGCTGATCTGTGCTCTCCAAGTGGTGACCGGACCTGGGGAGGTGCTCTACTGCTCACTGAGCACCTCGAACTTGACTCCGCGCTTCTCGAGCCGCTGAATCAGTGTTGTCTCCGCAAACGCAGCTCCCGGGGCGTACACTCCACCCCTGAAAACAGGCCACCGTGTCACTGTACTGCATCGCCCCACAACACCGGCCACGGGGGTACACTCCACCCCTGAAAACAGGCCACCGTGTCACTGTACTACATCGACCCACAACATCGCCTCTGGGGTACACTCCATCCCTGAAAACAGGCCACCGTGCCACCGCACTGCATCACTCCACAACACCGGCCACGGGGGTACACTCCACCCCGGACACCAGACCACCGTGTCACCGCACTACATCGCCCCACAACAGAGGCAACGGGGGTACACTCCACCCCTGAAAACAGGCCACCGTGTCACTGTACTACATCGCCCCACAACAGAGGCAACGGGGGTACACTCCACCCCTGAAAACAGGCCACCGTGTCACTGTACTACATCGCCCCACAACACCGGCCACGGGGGTACACTCCACCCCGGACACCAGACCACCGTGCCACTGTACTGCATCGCCCCACAACACCGCCCCGGGGGTATACTCCATAGGGGACACCAGACCATAGTGTAGCTGCTCCCCACCGACCCGGGGGTACACTCTACCTCTGAAACCAGACCACCGTCTCACCGGGCGACCACCAGACAAATAGTTGGTAGTCCCTATTCTTGAGCTGATGAATGATTTGATGTAATACATCAAACTGTACTTTGTGTCTTTGTGTGTTTTTTTGTTGTTTTTGTTGTTGAGCCAGTGTCTTCTGATTTAGGCTTTTACCATTAACTCAATGATTTACATTGTCCAAAAAAGAAAATGCCTTCACATTTTCAGATGATGAATACACATCCCATTACATAATGGTATGATGACAGATCCACAACAACTACGAAACGTAACGCACACGTATTCATGGACGAGTTTTAACTGCTTTGCATATATTACTGTGCTTTGTAGCCTGGTCTCCCAGTTCATCTTCCTTAACCCTTCTTTCCGATGAAATACTCACACCCCGTCTCGGGGGGGGGGGTTGAAGACCCCCCAATTTAAAACCCAAACTAAGCATCGCACGAAAACGAAAGAGGTGTCATCGGAAAGCGCTCGACGAGTAGGGTCCGAGTCGACCCATCAAAATAAATTTTCCCAAAAGTGACGACACCAGGGTGGCTATATTTTCACGACTTACATTATGTTTTTTACTCTGGGGAGTTCATTTTGGGGATATATGAGAAAAAAAATTATTTGGAATGAGAAAAGGACAGTGAAATCTACCAGGTCTATCATTTTTTTTGGCCCACCAATTTTTGTAAACGTCAAAATTTTGAGTTTGCAAGTTTTCTTTAATATTCCTTTTCCAATGGGTAGAGCAGGCCGAAAAACGTTGTTGGAAGTCAACTTGCCCTAATACAAAATGCTTACTTTAGCCAGAATCCTGTTTGAACTGCAATATGGCAAATACGCAAAATTTATGTTGTCAAAAACGAGAAAAAAAATTATAAATTCAACTCGTACGTTCTCTTGCATCCGTAAAGGTAAGCAAACGCTGAAAGTTTCATTCAAATATCTGTATCCGTTAAAGCGTGACGACTGGTTGATCTTTTTTGGAGGTTACCTCACTTGACCTTGAATAACTCGTTGATCCTAGATGA
Organism: Imbricaverruca yamaguchii; assembly: GCA_034440575.1. Classification (NCBI taxonomy): domain Eukaryota; kingdom Metazoa; phylum Arthropoda; class Thecostraca; family Neoverrucidae; genus Imbricaverruca; species Imbricaverruca yamaguchii. Next base: position 2,568,006 of record JAOTOL010001609.1, on the reverse strand, counting down.
CCTGACCTAAAAATTTTGAATCAGCATGTCAAATTGATGTGGGAAAAGGTATGCTAAATTTGGGCGTGCTGCCGCGCGCCGTTCGTCCGCTATCCGCGAGAAACCGGAGGGGGGGCGGTTGAAGACCCCCCGAGACGGGACGGGTTAATATCCTGATTATAGCATGATTGTCGAGCACGACGCCAATGGCTGACATATCCAATCTGGACAGCCCCAATCACATGCCACACTCACAGCATGCCTTCTGTTCCGCAATCCTTTTCTGAAAATGGAGCGTCTTTTGTTCCTTCAACGACTTATCACAGCGCGACGGAGCAGTAATAACCACCACTGAAAGGTTGTGTTTGTGGTGCGAGTGGATCATAAATGTTCTTCATCACGCACACGGCTGCCAATCATATAGCCAACAGGCCTCGGCTGGCCACCAGCATGCCTTGTGGTAAAAGCCTCACCTCACCGGAAAAACCTGACAGACGATCTGAACCCATGTGCCGACAAATGGCGATATTACTGATGGGCGAGAGGAAGCGGCGTCCAGTACTCACTTGCCGGGCATTTTGTCGGCCTCATGTAGGATGCTGAGCGCACACTGCACCATGCAGATGGGAGTTGCGACGTATCCGCACTCGGGCCCCGACACCTACCGGCAGCACATACAACTTCAGGTACACACCGCTGCCATACACTTACAACTTCAGGTACACACCGTCGCCATACACATGCACATTTCAGGTACACACCGCCGCCATAAACATGCAACCTACCCAACACCGTCAACCTGCCACCTGAGCGGCTGTACCCTGTTTAGCACCACTCAATATCAGCGTTGTGTTAACTCTCACCCCGCAGCGTCGACAGTCTCCGCCGACTTCCACTCGGCGGGCTGCTCCTGCTTACCTTGGCCTCCATCTTGCGGTCGGGTTTGTCGGCGGGCCGCTCCTGCTTACCTTGGCCTCCATCTTGCGGTCGGATTTGTCGGCGTGCTGCTCCTGCTTACCTTGGCCTCCATCTTGCGGTCGGGTTTGTCGGCGGGCTGCTCCTGCTTACCTTGGCCTCCATCTTGCGGTCGGGTTTGTCGGCGGGCCGCTCCTGCTTACCTTGGCCTCCATCTTGCGGTCGGATTTGTCGGCGTGCTGCTCCTGCACCTGGCCTCCATCTTGCGGTCGGGTTTGTCGGCGGCGCTCCCCATCTTGCGGTCGGGTTTGTCGGCGGGCTGCTCCTGCTTACCTTGGCCTCCATCTTGCGGTCGGGTTTGTCGGCGTGCTGCTCGTCCTGGGCCACGCGCTCGCGCCAGCCCTCCGCCACGAACGTCATGGAGAAGGAGGACTCGGCCATCTGCTCGCGGGTCGGCCCGTCGTGGTTCACCGCGCCCGCCGTGAAGAAGCGCGGGTACTGACGGCGCCAACATGCAGTGAGAACGGCGGCACTGACAGAACACTGGCAGAATACAGCACATGATGCGCCGGCGGACGGGCTGAAAACACTGGCACACCATACGACACACTGGTGGAGTGGGCTCAAAATATATAGATGCGGCGCACGATACACAAGGGGAACGGACTTACATGATCTAGATACCGCACACGATACGTCAAGGAAATGGGCTCAGGTCTAGGCATGACTACGCTGGTCGCCGGGTCTAGCCAGCAGTACTGGTACGGCCAGCAGTACCGGTACGCCAGCAGTACTGGTACGGCCAGCAGTATTGGTACGGCCAGCAGTACTGGTAGGGCCAGCAGTACCGGTACGCCAGCAGTACTGGTACGGCCAGCAGTATTGGTACGGCCAGCAGTACTGGTACGGTCAGCAGTACCGGTACGGCCAGCAGTACCGATACGGTCAGCAGTACCGGTACGGCCAGCAGTACTGGTACGGCCAGCAGTACCGGTACGGCCAGCAGTACCGGTACGCCAGCAGTACTGGTCTCGCCAGCAGCACCGCGAGCGTAAGAAGTGATCCTCCGCTCCCTGTGACGGTCAGGTGCAGAAGTAGAGGTGCCAGGTACCCAAAATGTCCTAACCGAAGACTGAACCAGGCTAGTCTTCTGAGATCAGTCCTGGTTTCATCCTAATTGATATGACCTGAAGCCGCGCAAAAGACAAACACATTTTAACGCACATAAGGCTTGTGTCCTTATGGTTTACAGTTAAATGAATGCCTTCTAAGCAATCGGTACCTCTAACATGTATGCATTGGTAACATAAATCTTCCATAAACTACTGCATTCAATTATTACCTAATCCAATACATTTCAATCTCGAACCGAAGTAGCTTCCAACTGTTAACTGTTTGCGACACAGCCAGCTGCTGCCTGGAAAATGCAAACACACTGATTTGACGACACGACAGTTTGCCGTAATATATGTCCAAGCGAGGTGATTATAAAAGGGTGATGCAGGATTATAAAAGGGTGATACAGGATTATAAAAGATTTCCAGATGGGATTCCAGACGTCCAGATGGGATTGCTCAATAAATTCAGATTCTTGACGGGATGGGTCGGTTTCTGGACGGATCTGGTCGGGTCGGGTCGGGTCGGGTCGGGTCGGGTCGGGTCGGGTCGGGTCGGGTCGGGTCGGGTCGGGTCGGGTCTGGTCTGGTCTGGTCTGGTCTGGTCTGGTCTGGTCTGGTCTGGTCTGGTCTGGTCTGGTCTGGTCTGGTCGGACGTTCGGCGGGGCCACGATTGTCCTGAGCCAGCCACCCGTCGAGTACTTGTAACCTCAGCTACAGACACTCCCGGTGAGCCCACACTGGGAGATGGTCTCGAGAAATCCACCCACCGCGTATGTAAATTCGGCCACCAACATGCCCGGCGGCCAGTCGGTGCTGACACAAATCGCCGACATCTCCGCACACTGCTGGATCGCACATCTAAACGTACGGCGGCAACACCAACAGCAGCAGCAACTCACGCAATCGTCATCTGCATTAAGTTCACACTGTTGCACAATGTCCCGCCCCCATGTGACGTCGTCAAACAGGTGAATTGGGAATCTCTCGGGCGGTACCAAATTGTGGGAACCCGCCAGATCGGGGCCTCTCGCCATGTAGTTAGAACAATCTCAGTTTGGTCCCAACTTCGTCCCGGCAATGGCCGCAGCAGGAGAGGGCACACCACTCACCTTCTCCAGTAGTGAGCGTCCCAAATTGGTGCTCGCCATCATTCCGAACAAAGCCAGCAGGAGGGTGATCGTTATGGTCCTGAACCAGCTACCTGCAGAGAGTAGACCGCACTGTCAGATGGTTCTGAACCAGCCACCTGCAGAGGGTATCTACTGAGACCGCACTGTGAGATGGTCCTGAACCAGCCACCTGCAGACAATACTGTAAGATGGTCCTGAACCACCCACCTGTAGACCATACTGTGAGACTGTCTGAACCAGCCACCTGTGGAGGGTATCCACTCAGGCCATACTGGGAGATGGTCCTGAACCACCCACCTGTAGACCATACTGTGAGATGATCTTAACCAGCCACCTGTGGAGGGTATATACCCAGACCACACTGGGAGATGGTCCTGAACACAGTCATCATTGATGCTAATCCACGTCGCATAACTGGTGCACGTCGCATAGGACTTCAAACAGATAAAACCCCGCGTTACTTCCGCCTTTCAAAATTTTAATTATTTCATTTTAATCTTCTAATACCTAATTTTGTTGTATTGCCATGATGACTCTAGAGCCTGGGATAAAGACAATTATAGCCCTCCTCGCAGACCCTGTGCAAAATGCGAAGACCTGTAACCATCGCCTGGGGCACTACAGTCCGACTCACGCGTATCGGCCACCACAGCTGACGTGTCTGACCGACATCAGCGTCCAACCATCAGCAGGGGTCTGGCCGGAGTCTGACCGACACCAGCGTCCAACCATCAGCAGGGGCCTCGCCGGAGCCTGACCGACACCGGCGTCCAACCATCAGCAGGTACCTCGCCGGAGCCTGACCGACATCAGCGTCCAACCATCAGCAGGTACCTCGCCGGAGCCTGACCGACACCGGCGTCCAACCATCAGCAGGTACCTCGCCGGAGTCTGACCGACACCAGCGTCCAACCATCAGCAGGTACCTCGCCGGAGTCTGACCGACACCGGCGTCCAACCATCAGCAGGTACCTCGCCGGAGTCTGACCGACACCGGCGTCCAACCATCAGCAGGGGCCTCGCCGGAGCCTGACCGACACCGGCGTCCAACCATCAGCAGGTACCTCGCCGGAGCCTGACCGACACCGGCGTCCAACCATCAGCAGGCCCCCCGGTCAATCAGCAGGTACCTCGCCCCTGACCGACACCAGCGTCCAACCATCAGCAGGTACCTCGCCGGAGCCTGACCGACACCGGCGTCCAACCATCAGCAGGTACCTCGCCGGAGTCTACCGACACCAGGTCCAACCATCAGCAGGTACCTCGCCGGAGTCTGACCGACATCAGCGTCCAACCATCAGCAGGGGCCTCGCCGGAGCCTGACCGACACCGGCGTCCAACCATCACAGCCGAGTCTGACCGACACCGGCGTCCAACCATCAGCAGGTACCTCGCCGGAGTCTGACCGACACCGGCGTCCAACCATCAGCAGGTACCTCGCCGGAGCCTGACCGACACCAGCGTCCAACCATCAGCAGGGGCCTCGCCGGAGCCTGACCGACACCGGCGTCCAACCATCAGCAGGTACCTCGCCGGAGTCTGACCGACACCGGCGTCCAACCATCAGCAGGTACCTCGCCGGAGTCTGACCGACACCGGCGTCCAACCATCAGCAGGTACCTCGCCGGAGTCTGACCGACACCGGCGTCCAACCATCAGCAGGGGCCTCGCCGGAGCCTGACCGACACCAGCGTCCAACCATCAGCAGGGGCCTCGCCGGAGCCTGACCGACACCGGCGTCCAACCATCAGCAGGGGCCTCGCCGGAGCCTGACCGACATCAGCGTCTAAGCATCAGCAGGGATGTCGCCGGAGTTTGGATGACATCGGCGTCCACTGCCATTCGGGTCATGTCGGGTGGTGGCTGGGTCTGGACAGGTCGAGCATCAGTGACCTGTCGGTATACTGGTCGCCTGTATGGGCGCAAGTAGAGACCTCAAATTTGTTTCTTCTTCACCAAGCTTGTTTTCTCATTCATGCGCACCGGATTATAAAATGTCGGGATTGATTTCCAACAACAAACAACATCGATATGATACGCACCGCTGCACGAATTAAGTACATTCGTCGGGAGTCATTAGACTCAGAGTCGGAGTCTGTGGGTTCGGCGGTCAGCTGACGACCGCTGACGGTGGTCTGCTCTCCGCCGACGCCTCCAGTCCGGCACTGTTCTGTCATCGTCGCCGGCCCTCCAGTCTGAGTACGGCACTGCTCTGTCATCGTCACCGACCGTCAGGCGGGACCGAGTACGTCACTGCTCTGTAGTCTGTCATCGTCGCCGGCCCTCCAGTCCGAGTACGGCACTGCTCTGTCATCGTCGCCGTCCGGTAGGCGGGACCGAGGGGTGGACTCGTGAGTCTGCTCTATCGCCCTGCACCCTGGTGTTTGAACACCGGCTGTGCTGCGCTGCACACTTATCTACCCGCGGCCAGCAGACGGAAGACGAGACAACACTATCTTCTAGCTATCGTGGCCTGACGATGTCTTCATGCACCACCAATCCAAGTGGTAGCGTGGACTGACGGCCGAATTCGATCTGGCTACGGCCACAACAGAGTACGGCAATTCAAGGGGTCCAGTAGGACGACGGTCGACCACATACCACGCTACACTCACAGCAAAGGTACGGAAATTAAGGGTACAAAAGGTACAAAAGGACCACCTAGCTGCCCGAATGACCACTGGCGGAGGCTTCAGCCAAACGCCATTGGCTAGAGTCCACTGATAGCGCCTCCTCCCCCTAGCTACCATAGTGACCACTGACGAAGGTTTCAGTGGAACGTCAGTGATGGGAGAGTTCATTCATAATGTCCCCCTCCCCCTAGCTACCCCGGCGTCCACTGACGGGAGCCTCAGCGAAATGTCGGCTATCGGAGAGTTTGCTGATAGCGTCCCTTTCCCGTAGCTACTCGAGCGACCGATCAGGATCAAGCTGATTCGCACAGCGATCGACAGCCCTGTACCATCACGTCCGGACGATATAAGACTGCTCACATTGGGGCCGTGGATAGTCACAGGTCAGGTTATAGTCAAGTGCCACCTTGCCGAATGTCACAATTCCCTACCAACTTGTCTCTGGATGCAATCGATTGCCTGACTAGATTTGAGCGGCAGTGGCAGGCCGTGGATGTTGCGAGTGCCACGGGTGCAGTGTTGTTTGTTGGTGTCATAGCTGAGTGGCATGGATGACGACACAGCCAGTCCAAGCAAACATTTACAACTGTAGGAAGTCACACCTTCTGAACAGTTTCTATCAACACGCGGTGTTAGCCACACGTGGCAATAATCTAGCAATGGTAAGCAACAATAAAACCATAGCGGAACTGGCAATACTACGGTATAGTGCACAATGCTGAACACTCGAATTGCGGTAAATAATAAAGCGACTAACTGTATGCTCACGACAATAAGAAAGCCAGCTTGTGTGTGGTGCTTATCGGTTGGCCCAGCTGATTAGTCGGCGGGTACTGGGCCTGATCGGCCACACTGACCACAGCGGCCCGTCACTGTCGTATCAAACCGTCCACACGACTGACCACACACACGGACACTCACCCACTCCCACCACACCCGACCACACCGACCACAGCGGCCCGTCACTGTCGCGTCAACCCGTCCACACGACTGACCATACACCCGGACACTCACCCACTCCCACCACACACCCGGACACTCACCCACTCCCACCACACCCGACCACACCGACCACAGCGGCCCGTCACTGTCGCGTCAAACCGTCCACACGACTGACCATACACCCGGACACTCACCCACTCCCACCACACCCGACCACACTGACCACAGCCGCCCGTCACTGCCGTATCAAACCGTCCACACGACTGACCATACACCCGGACACTCACCCACTCCCACCACACCCGACCACACCGACCACAGCGGCCCGTCACTGTCGCGTCAAACCGTCCACACGACTGACCACACACCCGGACACTCACCCCCACCACACCCGGACACTCACCCCCACCACACCCGGACACTCACCCCAACCACACCCGGACACTCACCCCCACCACACCCGGACACTCACCCCCACCACACCCGGACACTCACCCCAACCACACCCGGACACTCACCCAAACCACACCCGGACACTCACCCCAACCACACCCGGACACTCACCCCAACCACACCCGGACACTCACCCCCACCACACACCCGGACACTCACCCACTCCCATCACGCACCCACCCCCACCACACACCCGGACACTCACCCCCACCAAACCCGGACATTCACTCACCCCCACCACACCCGGACACTCACCCACTCCCACCACACCCGGACACTAACCCACTCCTACCACACCCGGACACTAACCCACTTCCCACCACACCCGGACACTCACTCACCCCCACCACACCCGGACACTAACCCACTCCCACCACACCCGGACACTAACCCACTCCCACCACACCCGGACACTCATTCACTCCCACCACACCACGTAGGGACCGCATTGAACGCTTGTAACTCACCGATTCCCACGTAGGGACCGCACTGCACGATTGAAACTCACCGATTCCTACGTAGGGACCGCACTGCACGATTGCAATTGACCGATTCCCACATAGGTGCTGTACTGGACGTTTGAAACTCACCGATTCCCACATAGGGGCTGTACTGGACGTTTGAAACTCACCGATTCCTACGTAGGGACCGCACTGAACGCTTGTAACTCACCAATTCCCACATAGGGGCTGTACTGGACGTTTGAAACTCACCGATTCCTACGTAGGGGCCGCACTGCACGATTGTAACTCACCGATTCCCACGTAGGGGCTGTACTGGACGTTTCGCCAGCCACGCGTCTCGAAGTTGTGGAACATGGACCGCTGCACCACCGACTTGTCGGAGCCGATGAACGGCAGACAGTACATGTTGATGATCGAGCTGTGGTGCATGTTACCCCTGCGGCAAGTGGAGGCCGCGTCATCGGCGCCGGCAACACAAATGGCAGCAGTGACGTCACGGGTCAGCTGACATGACGACGGTGTGCACACTGTACAGCAGCCTCCCGGGAATGTAACCGTAACGACGGTGTGCAGACTGTACAGCAGCCTCTCGGGAATGTAACCGTAACGACGGTGTGTACACTGTACAGCAGCCTCCCGGGAATGTAACCATAACGACGGTGTGTACACTGTACAGCAGCCTCTCGGGAATGTAACCATAACGACGGTGTGTACACTGTATAGCAGCCTTCCGGGAATGTAACCATAACGACGGTGTGTACACTGTTCAGCAGGCTCCCGGGAATGTAACCATAACGACGGTGTGTACACTGTACAGCAGCCTCCCGGGAATGTAACGGTAACGACGGTGTGTACACTGTACAGCAGCCTCCCGGGAATGTAACCGTAACGACGGTGTGTACACTGTACAGCAGCCTCCCGGGAATGTAACCATAACGACGGTGTGTACACTGTACAGCAGCCTCCCGGGAATGTAACCGTAACGACGGTGTGTACACTGTACAGCAGCCTCCCGGGAATGTAACCATAACGACGGTGTGTACACTGTATAGCAGCCTTCCGGGAATGTAACCGTAACGACGGTGTGTACACTGTACAGCAGCCTCCCGGGAATGTAACCACAACGACGGTGTGTACACTGTACAGCAGCCTCTCGGGAATGTAACCATAACGACGGTGTGTACACTGTACAGCAGCCTCCCGGAAACATCGTAACCACGACGACTGAGTGTACATTACATAGCAGTCTCTCGGGATCGTCATAACCATAACGACGGTGTGTACACTGTACAGCTGCTTCTCGGGAACGTCGTAACCATGACGACGGTGTGCGCACTGCACATCAGTCTGTCGGGATCGTGTTACTCAACCGCTACACCAATCACCACAAAACAGTCTGGCAACAACAGGCCGTTTGGTTCCTGATGGCCAGCTCGTGCCATCCTGTGTGTGCGGTCGGCAAGGGTTGGGCTCGCAGGCCAGGTTACTATTCCCGTGAAAATGTACCTTCGCTCGCACTGACCAGAGCGGCGTAAAATGACACTTCGACACGCCATCATCACAGGTGCACAAGACCCCCAACTCGGACGGGAATGCCAAGATAATCATACTGCACATCACTTCGATACACATTCGGCTGGTAATGACGTAAATATTGGAGTCTGATATAACTACGCCGAGTGGGTCGACGGCGGTCCGATAATCTGCAGCAGGTGGTCATAGGCGGCAGGTGAGCTTCACCAGCAGCTGGCAAAGGCCAGCAAATGGTCACAACCAGCAGCTTGACGTAGTCAGATGCCGGTTGTAGTCAGCAGCTGGTTCACAAGCCTATCGCCAATGGGCAACTTCGCGGCTTAATATAATCAGACAATAGCATGGCGCTACAGTTGAACTTTGGTGCATCCACTTATGAGACAGCTTGCGATTGAACCGGGAATTTATGTGCGGTTGTTGTTTTTCTATATTGAATTTATATCATAACGTATCGAGTCTTTCAGTTGCGACACAACAACACACAGTACGCAGCACACAATAGCACTGTAGCTGTACGAGCAATCTATTTATTTCCCCATGCGTTCAGATTTGCGTAGTCGCCATTACTCATCTCATTCAGTCTACGTTCTATCATACCTCTAGCATTAGCGCATCTATTACCAGGTCATTCATCTCAAACGTACCGGCATATCCAGGCTCTACTAAATCCAGTCCAGATGAAACCGACTCATCCTAGCAGTCTTCCAATTGAAATTGACAGCTGATACCCAGGTTGTTTTGACACACCAGGATCGTCAGAGGTGATCCTGTGAAACTCCCGCATCACAATAACCACATCAGACTGCCCCACGTGCGATGGAACTGTCCCAGCTTTTTCGCCTTCGTTGCAATGTATTTATCAACTTTATATTGCTTCAAAAGCTTCAATTTAAACTCTATAAATGTCCGATCTCCGATCCTATTCAACTTTTTATTCAAAACACATTGCTTTGCAAGAAGTACGACATGGTTGGTTATTTGGGCTTACAGGCGCATCGACTGCGTTGGTCACACAGCGCCCATTACGACATAGTTGACAAACTCAGGAACATCGAAACATCCCAACAGTAAGCGTTCCGGGAAATATCTCAGTCGGTTTCTGCTCGATCTACTCAGCCTGCCTATCAACTGCTGCCAAAATGGCCATACCGACCGACACTGCCAAAATGGCCATACCGACCGACATCTCAGAAAAAATGACTTATGCTATCTTGTGCGGGACAGAACTTACACTGCGGTGAATTAACAATTTTTTCCACACAAAAACTGTTCTGTAGGCATGTATCTGTTCAATATTCAGTATTACAGCATCTGAAGCTTAGTCGACACACAGTACTTATAAGGAAGATTATATATCTGGACCCATTTCCCTTCATTGAAAATGAGGCGTTCCTCAGCTCAGCAGCTGTTGTTTCATCTGTATGCACCAGCTGCTACAGATGCGGTTGTTGTTTTATCTGTAGGCACCAGCTGACACAGGTGCGGTTGTTGTTGTTATTGTTGTTGTTGCTGTTGTTTCATCTGTATGCACCAGTTGGCCGGTACACCGCGGAGTGTTGCCGGCCTCACCTGTTGGGCAGCTTGTAGTTGGAGCGGGGCAGCCGCTTCGCGAACAGCTTCCTGCGCAGCGGCCCCAGCTCGTGCTGATTGGCGAAGCCGTGGATAGCCGACTGGTAGGTGGCGTAATGGATGCCGCGGTAACCCTGCATCGGATCAGCCGTGACGTCACAAACAGCAGACCACGGACACTGAGGCGCCAAACGCCGCCACACATCTCGTCACACAGCAGGTCACGGACACGGGGGCGCCAAACACGGCCACACACCTCGTCACACAGCAGGTCACGGTCACCGCCACACATCTCGTCACACAGCAGGTCATGGACACGGGGACGCCAAACACGGCCACACACCTCATCACACAGCAGGTCACGGTCACCGCCACACATCTCGTCACACAGCAGGTCATGGACACGGGGACGCCAAACACCGTCACACATCTAATCACACAGCAGGTTACGGACACCGCCACACATCTCGTCACACAGCAGGTCACGGACACCGTCACACATCTCGTCACACAGCAGGTCATGGACACGGGGACGCCAAACACCGTCACACATCTAGTCACACAGCAGGTCACGGACACGGGGGCGCCAAACACCGTCACACATCTAGTCACACAGCAGGTCACGAACACCGCCACACACATCGTCACACAGCAGGTCATGGACACCGTCACACATCTCGTCACACAGCAGGTCATGGACACGGGGCGCCAAACACCGCCACACATATCGTCACACAGCAGGTCACGGACACGGGGGCGCCAAACGCCGCCACACATCTCGTCACACAGCAGGTCACGGACACGGGGGCGCCAAACACCGCCACACATATCGTCACACAGCAGGTCACGGACACGGGGGCGCCAAACACCGTCACACATCTAGTCACACAGCAGGTCACGGACACGGGGGCGCCAAACACCGTCACACATCTAGTCACACAGCAGGTCACGGACACGGGGGCGCCAAACACCGCCACACATATCGTCACACAGCAGGTCACGGACACGGGGGCGCCAAACGCCGCCACACATCTCGTCACACAGCAGGTCACGGACACCGCCACACACATCGTCACACAGCAGGTCATGGACACGGGGGCGCCAAACACCGCCACACATCCCGTCACACAGCGGGTCACGGGCACGGCTGCAAACACCGCCACGCAACTCGTCACACAGCAGGTCACGGGCACGGGGGCGTTAAACACCGCCACACATCTCGCCACACAGCAGGTCACGGAAACCTCTCCGGGACGCTCGAGTGCACCCCTACCGCCTTCATGTAATTTTCAGTCGAAGGCGCCCCTTCAGAACGCTTGGGTGCACCCGCTTTAACTTTTCTTCGCGGCTTTTACTAATTGTTCTTGCTTTCCAGAGTTCCATTCGCTACCGACCGCAAAGCATCCGGACCAACCCCACCGACCCCACCAACCGCCTTATCGGTGGCCGCACTGCACCCACTGGTGCAGGTCTTGCGACACGTCGACCGCTGAGTCATGTAGCGTCGCCAATCTCTCACACCGATTCGTCGCGAGCGAAGAGTACCGACAGGTGATACCCGAGCCCACAATCTTTCGATTGTGAGACGGGCAGCTCACCCCTTGACTCGTTGTACCCAAACCAGCCCCACCAACCGTCGCACCAGTGGCCGCACCGCACCGGGGCCATCCCCATCAACCGCCGCGCGCCCAGCAAGAAGCCCTCGTTGGTGGTTATTTGGGCTCGGGGGGGGGGGCATCGAGTGAGTTGGCTATACAGCGCCCATGACCTCGTAGAATGTACCACATTCTTCAGTTTCGCTAGACAGGCTACAAAGTATGGTGGGCTCGTTACAGGATGCGGTATCTCAAAACGGGATTGAGTGCCAGGGTACACAATCCGGAGTAGAATTAGGGCCTAGTTAACTTTTTCACTGAATATACTGGGGAATTCGGTGGCAAGCTTTTGTGTGTACTTGCACTCAATTTTTTTATTGTGTAATGTGCCTTTTGTCGACTATACAGTGTGAATGTAAACAACCAATTTACCTCCCGCAAACACGCCGAGAAAGGACTACACGACGCAACGCAGGATAGAGTATTCTTCGTCTGTTGCGAAAACGCCCTAAAAGTAAACGCGGATAAAACACAGTTGACGCTGCTGGTAAACTAGCCAAATTTGCGCACAAGTCCTGATCTTCAAAGTGGTCAGCATCCTGGTGCACTTGCACACAGAGTTGGAAGAATAGCCTGTTCTCGGCATTTTGGCATGATCCCCCAAGAAAATTATCATCTCATGTTTATAATTTAGAGATTGAATGGCTATGTTTGTTAGTGAACTGCTCTTTGATAAGCACTCAAGATTCACTGGAAAGTGCAAGCTGAAGTTCTGATGCCACAGGTTGGAAAAACAACATCTTCTCAGCATTTCAATACCATAAAATTATCCTCTCCACATCTAGGAGTATAAAGCACAAATATAACCCTGTTCGCACATCCACTACTGCACCTCAGTATATTGTTAACTGCATAAAAACAATCTTTTGATAATTGAAACAGGAGAATAATAATTGGGCTGAGGTTTTATTTCGGTATTTCGGTGTAAAATGTTGACCATATATGAAATGTGCAACCTTTCGGCTGAGAACCGACTCCAGATTTTTGTCGATATATTTTTAAGTAGCTCGCATGGAGTTCGTTTTATTGAAACACAACACACACACACCTCACGACGTGTTACATTCAGCGCCGTTGTCAGCTGGATAACCTTTGGCAGTTCCCAAGGAAGTAAACTCGGCCCTGTTGTTTTCTGGATGTAAGGAGTGGCATTCAGCACAATATTGCTACGGCATCGACTGACCTTGGGTCCATTAGAGATCGGAGGAAATTCACATCAGGCCGTCACTGCTCCGATGGAGCTCACCTTGGGTCCAGTCTTGACCTGGAAGTAGCTCTCGATGCCGTTCAGGTCACCATCAAACTTCTCGTGCAGGAAGACGACGCCCATGTCGGCTGGAATCGAGTCGAAGCCGCACGCACCCACCACGTACACGCCGGCCTCCTCGGCCGCCCCGTGATACTTCAGCTGGGTCCCCTCCAAAAACTGCCAAACAGGGTAGGATCATCCTCCGAACATTCAGCCATCCTTAACAGGATCACGTCCATCATCCTCCGAGCATCCAGCCATTCTGGACAGTCGTGTCTAGCATCCTCCGAACATCCAGCCATTCAAGTGGGAGCCGGCTGGATTGTGGCTTTACGCACTCAGCAGCTGAGGCCATGTGACGTCGCCTGCCTCTCACCTCGGCAGGAAGGGCGGGCATCGCGGGAAATCGAACCCCGTGCCATTGCCGCGTCCGAACATCAGCTAGCCATTGAGCTACCGACGCCCCTTGAAGTGGGAGCCCCAGAGCTTCTTGTGACCTGTGTGGTGGTCTTGGGAAACCTCGACTGAACCGCCAATACATGATTCGAAAGAACGGCTGCCGACTTCCTCAAATAACTGGAGTGTTGAATGGTGGCGGGCGGCGGCCAGGCGCCTCACCAGTTGCTCACGAAAACTCAGCGACACCTCAAGAGCAGCGTGACGATTCAGCCTCGTCGACAGCCCTCAGCAACTCCTGAACGCTGACGGCCTCCACACACCACTGACCGGCAGCTGTACAACATAACCCGACACGCAAGGCGAGCCATGTGGTGCGGCCACCGGCCATCGGCACATAGACACTGACTTAGCGATAAGCGCGCCATACTAGCAACTACGACGCGGCGGGACAGCGGCTCATATACAACTAATTTTGCCACCTACTTTGACATTAAAACTACTGCTAGAAGCTAGCTTCGCTACAATGTCTGGCGCTCTCACGTTCCCGGTGAACAGGCACCCCCACGTTTCAAGTTACAATCAGGTCAGGTCATTGAGGTACGACCTGAAAGGTCACAAGAGTACACATACCAGGTGCTTTAGAACATACCTGGAGTATCAGCATGGCCCAAACTAACAACTCACTGGTATGAATGCACTAAAAAAAGCATTCTAGTCCCTCACGAGAGGCCCACACCGTTCAATCGCGAGGTGGTCGTAGTGCACCCATCGTGGGACGAAATGGGGACGAAGTTCCCCTTGTACCATGAACACTCATTATAAGCAGTAAAGGTGATAAGCCCCCACCCCACCCCACCCACTGTCACACTTGTAATAAAACGATTATGACATATTTTGATAAGTAAATTGATTGAAAAACTGCGAGACGGTAGCCTGGAAGGCGAGTTTCGAGGACAAGGAAGAAGGAGAGAGCCCCGGCTGGCGACTTCTCACATTTAGCACTGGATGCTGAGCCTGGCGGCAGTCGGCAACGTGACGCCATCGCCAACCGTAGAAATACACAGTACACAAGGGGCGGGGATGGCCGAGTGGTTAAGGTGTCGGGCTATGGGTACCAAAGGTCCCGGGTTCGACTCCAGCGCCACTCAGGACGCTTAATCCCGCGGCCCACCGGCGAAACAGTGTGGGCGGCGCCATTAGCCGTGAATGTGCATAAAGTGTGTCGTGAACCAACCAATAAACAACACAGTACACAAAGCAGAATATTTTGACTACTTTAACACTTTGACCTCGGGGACATTTTGGGGGCGACACAGTGGATGGCTTGGCAGGTTACGGAGCGGTCTACGTACGCAAGGTAACGATGAGGCGGCTGGGTGAGGGGAGGGGGCACCGAGCTCCAACCAACGAACAATGCTGACAGCGACTACTCCCCAATTACCTCATGTCTTGTTCAGGACAGACCGGAACAGGTTCAGAACATATGGAACAGTGTGACGCGAAACAAATGTAAGCAAATCGAACCACCCTGTGCACGTGTGCCGGGAAACTTCCCCCGCCGTGCCTGTTCTCCACCCCCGCCGTTCGTAACGACCGCGCCGAGCCCAGGTGTACGTCTGATGAGCTAACTGGCTGGCAAGTGCCGGCTAATTACGCCATATCAGGCCGCTGAGCAGCAGCTGTGCGTTGGACACCGTCTGCCGTTCCCTACTGGAGGGGCATCCGTCGCCCTGTCCCGTAACGAGCTACCCAAGACACCCCCCCCCCACACACACACACTATAAAAAAACTCCCACTGCCAAGCCTATTTAATTCTCATTCACGGCTGGACTTGCATTTAAAACTCATCCATTCGGAGACGTACTTTTCGAACAATGGAAATTAGAAGACATTCGAGTCGCCGTTGATTTGTAATGGGTGGGGGCAAGGGAGTGTTCAGGTCCATTCCAAGTCACGTTAAATGTCGCCATGTTTGGGACGACGCATTTCCGTCCCATGCATTAGCGACGGAGGCGGGGTTATTACAGGGGCAGAAACCACATGTTCACATGTCAAGCGTGATGTCTCGTTTGGTTTGTTCTTTTGGACCAATGTAAGCGAGGGAACGAAAATTGAATACGCCACATACAACTTGTGTTAGTTTGTGCATGCATACAACAGCATGGGGAAGGTGGCATACATGTCTCCAATGTTGAGGGAACAACCGAAAACCTGCACGTGCGCCGATTTGCCGGCCTGATTATCCCTCGACCTTTTAATATAGTAACACTGTAGTGAAAGCCAGGAAGCAAGAATTGGGACTTGCTCAAATTGTTGGCAACAAATAAAATCACGCTAGTCAACCACCACAGGGCAGTGGAACTCCAAGCCGCTGGCAATGCAAAGATCAACACGACTCCATACCCACTACTTACATCGCACTATGCTATATAACCCAGCCGTTTAATACGTTAAAAAGAACCAGTCATTATTTACCTCCACCTCCACCCCCATTTGCCAATTATCCACGTACGCTGACCGGGAGGGTATCCTCACCTGTGGTTCGCCACTGATGTCCACGTGGCTGGCACCATTAGCCACACAGGCCTGCACCACCTGGTCGCCGAAGAAGCGGTACTGCAAGCAAAGAAACACAGCGTCACCATATGGTCAACCAGATACCGCTCCTGACCCGGACGTGTGGGTCCATCGACGACAGATACCTCTCCTGACCCGGACGTGAGAGTCCATCAACCAAGAAGGCGACTGCTCAAAGATGTGGTTTCTCGTAAATCCACGGAGAGGTCTGCATCTGAGCATACATCTCTGCATGCCCACATTAGACTAACGCATCGGATACAATTGTCAATTATGTAGAGAACGGTGGCGACAGATCTGGCGTAATGGTGGCATTAGTCCGGGAGGCCAGAAAAAGGCGACAAAACGCCACACCGCAGATGGCTTGATAACATAGTTAGAAACACGACTTCTACCGGCAGTTCTTCCTAGGCGAATCCCCTGTGCAGAGCAAATGAAGCTTTGTAAGACGAGAATGAAGCCACGGAGTGGTGAGGGCAGTGTTGGATTTTCACTTCTCGGTCTTGGATTCGGAGTGTATAATTTTTGGCTTCCAAAGTATGGATTGTATAATCTTGAGAATCACTATGTTATGGGATGTATAATTTCCCAGCTTGACAAATTATGGGGTGTATATTGAAGCACAAAGTAACGGAGTATATACCTTTCATAAATAACAAAGTGTATACGTTTT
The DNA here is from genome assembly GCA_034440575.1 of Imbricaverruca yamaguchii. Classification (NCBI taxonomy): domain Eukaryota; kingdom Metazoa; phylum Arthropoda; class Thecostraca; family Neoverrucidae; genus Imbricaverruca; species Imbricaverruca yamaguchii. Next base: position 2,550,717 of record JAOTOL010001609.1, on the reverse strand, counting down.
GAAACATGCAGTGATGTTTCCTGGAATGAAGAATAAAAACCCGGGGGCCTCGGTAGCTTAGATGGTGGAGCGTAGGACTCGAATATCGCGGCCGGCGGCATTTGCAGAGTCCACCCACGACCAATCGGTGTGATAGGTTGGCGACGCTATACATCCTTGCGGTTGAATGCGTCGTAAAATAACCCGATAATTCTTCTTCTTCAAGAATAAAATGCCTTCAAGTCATTTGTTAGGTTCCTATTCTAGTGTCAACAGATAGGAGACCATCTGTTCCTATTCATTTATTTCTATTCATTTCATTCCTATTCTAGACAACCAGATGGGGTCCACCACACATCGTCGTCTGAAGTCATCCACGTTACGTGAATGACTTATAAGGCAACTTCCTGAGCAATGGTAGAGAAAATGATCACAAAAGTATACTTAATCGATGTCAACCAAGTTTATATATCAATGCCTGCCACTCCAGACATATCAACACCGCACAACTAATACAAATTCACAACATACCTTAAAAGCAGGACGTTCGTACACCGACTGGGTCTAAAATGGGAGGGTCTAAAATGTTACTTCGGGATATGGGTTTCGGAATATATAATGGTTAAGGAAAGTTGTACTAAAACAATCCGTCCAACATCTTTTATTCTCTTGACCATGAAGTTTTCCTCTTTCAAATGAGAAAGGTGAGAAAAAAATATTGAAGTCAATTCTTATTAATATTAAATGTATTTCGATGCACTTTTTAGTTCATGTCTGGAATGTTTAGTTGAAGCAAGAAATGACTCGGAAGGATGAAAAGCGACTAGACGGGCGGGCAAATTGCCGCTGTAAAACATACTATCGTCACGGACGAGCGGAAATTAGCATCTCATTTCGCACCAAGATTGCTATGAAATACCAAAAAATGAAAATAAGTTAGAGAAAATTGCCAAGAGAATTACAGGGAACTTTTTTCTCAATTAATAATAATCAGGATTATGGGAAGAAATTAATCATTGGATCAGAATGATCAAAAGAGTGTAGAAGATTAGGTCAACACACGTAAATCTGAATTTGTCCAGAGTGGGGAAACCTCGCGGTCGGAGTGGCATGAATACAACTATTCCCGCTTGTTCATGAAATTCGGAAACAATATAAGTCATGAAATCGAAAGAAGGTGAAATTTCTAGTTCTATGGATCTTCATTTTGAAGCAAAGTGTGACCAGGTTTTAGGAACGTTTTGGTACCATTCTGGCAATTTTCATGGGGAAAATCCTTTCGATATCTTTTATGTATATCGCTCCTGACTGCTTAATAATATAAATATGAACGGTTTTATCCATCCCATTTGATGCAGAACATATCATTATCCAAGGAAGCAAGAAGAAATGCATTGTCCATGGCTTTTCGTGGCAATGGTTTAAATAGCTCCGGCCGGAGTGGGAAATGAAGAGCGGTGAATTCATCGAATCCAAGAACGGACCTTCCTACGCGGACGGGCTGGTAAAGGTGAATTCCTATATTTGGTTAGCGGAGCGTAGTTATTTTTCTATTCAACGAAGGATTTTTTTAAAAGCTCTTCGCTGCTATCCGGATGGAATTGACTGCGTGTTTGGCTCGAGGTATGAGAGTTGATACTATTACCTGACTAGGTAGGTAGGTACCTACCTACTTACCTATATCAAATATCTTCGCGGTTATTCGAGTTATTGATTTGGATAAACAAAAGCTGTAAGCTTGTGTTGTGTGACGGGATATCTTCAGATAATACAAGGAGCAGGACATTATAATATTAATTGCTGCCATGTTTTGCAGACAAGCGTAGTAATGAACAAAACTGATTGCTTTGCTTTTGTCTGGAAAATCCTGTTTTCACTTACCACATTTTGAAGCGTGAATGTTTTTCTTTCGAAATGGGGGCTGGGCCTCTTCAGTGCACATCGACTGCAGATATTATAGATATGCATGCACTCAAGCATTATTTGTGCATTCATGAAATGTTCAGGGAATTGTTAGGTGCATCCTGTCCCCATTATCCATTGAATACCATTATACTTTTAACATTTCTGGTCTCTGACTTTCTGAATGGACAAATTTGGAGTTTAAGGTGATTTGATTTCTTGAAATTCATTTTTTTTTGCAACGATTATGAATGTGTTCATAATGTAGGTACTTACATGATGTGAATAACCACACAATTTTTTGGCAAGTGCAGTTGGGTAGCAAAATGACACCAAAAAAGTGGCTCAGGTTTGGTTGGGAAATATACCATGAAATGTAATGTTAAAAATGAAGAAAAAAGCTGCAGCCTAATTGGATGCAAGAAAGCCTTTTTTAATGGAAATTTTCTAACCAATTTTTCCTTTAAAAAATTAAAAGTAAATGGCCTATTCCAACCAAACAGCCTGAGTGTCTTTTTAATTCAATAACTTTTTTATAATCCTGAATGATCTCCAAAGGAATTTGATAAATGGCTAACTTACAACAACAAAAAAACTAATCTAGCATAACTTAGCCACACCTAATACCTTTATATGCTTCATGGAGGTAAAATGTGTGTAAAACGTGCGTGGAAAGTAATAGTGCCCATGAAAATGTTTATGCTGTGGTAAAACATGGCTCATATCCACCAGTACTTTGGGGATTTTGGGAAGTGCTACACATTGTGGCTTACCAGTTGTGTGGATGCCACTCTAGCTCTTGGTGTTCATCCATATATTCTTCTGGACACATCTGCACTCTGTTCTCAGGTTTTTTTCCACAAATGGAGAACATACACATGAAAGCATTGGTGGCTGTTTATTAATTCACCTGCACTTCACCAGAAATCACACATGCACAAATGGAATGTTATGGAATGACATGGAAGATGGAATGTTATGAAATATGGAATGTTCAGTGGCATTAAGATCATATTCAGACTACAGTGATCCATATTTTTCCATCTGCTGACATCTGTTGTACTTGTGCATGCTAGCAACCTGATATTCTTCCAATCTGGCTGGCATCTCATTTTCAGCTTCACTCCTTGGAATGTGCCTACAGATGACCTGAAATAACCTGACCTGAAGTTATCACTATTGTATACTGACATCTAGCTGTCTTGTTAGTTATGCAGCATGTCTTCATCCAGCAATGCAAGGAGTGTATTTTTTTCTGGAGTGTATAATTCTTTGGATGGCAAAAGTTCCAAAAAAGGGAAACTTTTTCAACACTGGGTGAGGGTATGACAGGTATGAAGCGCGCTACATGCTACGTTTAATCGTTGTTATTGCGGTGGTGGTTGGTTATTGGTTGTACGACACATCGACCGTTGAGTCATGCAGCGTCGTTAATCTCTCATGCCGATTGGTCGCGGACGAAGAGCAGCGACAGGTAAGACTCGAACCCACAATCTTTCGATTGAGAGACGAAGCAACTTACCCCTAAGCCACTCGTCCCCTATTGCGGTGGTGGTGGTGGATTGGTGCCTTGGGGTACATCGACTACTCGGGTCATTTTCTGAACATGACGGAGAGATGACATGATACCTGGACTGGGTTGTGGCTTTACGGCGCACTCGGCAGCTGAGGCTATACGACGCCGCCTGCCTCTCACCCTAGCCGAAAGGGTGGGCATCGCGGGAAATTGAACCCCGCACCTTTGCCGTGCCAGACGCTCAGCTTAACCACAGAGCTGCCGACGCCCGGGCGACATGACATCAATTTTAGCACCAGGGATAATGGCTCAGCCAGGACAGGGGCGGTTGATGCCGATGCAGCCGTCCGACCTGGGCGGTACAGACGAGGCTAGCTGACGGTGGAGGGGACCCGGAGCCGCGCGCCACTCACCGGGCCCACGCAGTTGAGAACGACTCGCGATCGTCCGGCCATCTCGTTCAGGCTGTCCTGGTCATTGACGTCCGCCACAATCAGCTGTACGTGGTCGAGGTTCATGCCTGAGGTGGGGTGGTCAACTGTCAGCCGGCTAGGCACAAAGGAGCGCCAACTGACATGTGGAGAAACAGCACGGATGACCGCGCTGACTGTAATCGCAACGCTGTGCATCGGTCCATAGTTAAACTCGTGCAGTTAACGTATGTAACAAATAATCTGTTGTTGATATGCAAATTCAAAAGATCAACAAAATGCATGCAATTGGCTGGAGAGAAATGTTGGTGGAGAATGTTCCCATGGCCGTTTTCGTCCCAAGCTTATTGATTAGTTAATAATTTAGGGACACTTTTGCGGTATTCATTATGTTACACTCTGCTATCAATTGTGAGGAATGTGAAGCACATACCAGCCTCATACTTCTGGGAATCTCCCCCAGCCCCCTTCCCCCACCCACCCACCTTGCGGGAATATCTTCCTATGGTGGAATATTTATCATTCACATCCACCAAACCCTCCTCTTTTGCATCAGCCACTTCCATCCACATTCACGGGGCTTTAGGGCGCACCGACCATGGCCATCCACATTCCCATCTATTGCCATCTTCCAATTCCCACCCTATGTATTCATACTTTGCTCTTGTTGAAACTGTACAACCAGGCTGCTTTACAAGTACTGCTTTATTAGCCACACACTTTCTTTTTGGATCGCCCATCTGGCAATTTAGCCTGATTATGTTTTAGCTCAGTGAAGAGCTAACAAGATAGCCAGAAAGTTAACCTTTTTTGCAATGGGAAAGGAATGCAACAGCATGTATGCCAAAGAGCATCCTTAAAACATAAACTATGTGGGCTCTTGCCCATAACAAACTATCTACCAGCACATAACACTTCCTGGGACAGCATGAACCACAGGTTTCAAAACTACCCTGTAGCCTCCAGCTCAGAACAGCAGAAGGTAAGAGAGCATGACACCCACAGGGGAATGTGAACAATGCCATCATACTCAATCAAGTGATTAGAGGTGTGATTGAGCTGACTTGCAACTGTAGAGGGAGGTTAAACTGACTGGTCTACTTTGGATCCTGCTTGCAGCTAAATATGGTTGTTATACTGACTGGTCTCCTTGGCAGCCCACTGGCAGCTAGACATGGTTGCTATACTCCTTGGTGTACTGCTGACAGCTGGAGAGGGTTGTTATACTGACCAGTCTCCTTGGCATCCTGCTGGCAGCTGGAGAGGGTCGTTATACTCCTTAGTGGACTGCTGACAGCTTGAGAGGGCTGATATACTTACCAATCTCGTTGGCGCCTGCTGGCAGCTGGGTATGGTTGTTATACTCCTTGGTGGACTGCTGACAGCTGGAGAGGGTTGTAATGCTGACCAGTCTCCTTGGCATCCTACTGGTAGCTGGGGAGGGTTGTTATACTCCTTAGTGGACTGCTGACAGCTGGAGAGGGTTGTTATACTGACCAGTCTCCTTGGCATCCTGCTGGCAGCTGGAGAAGGCTTCTATACTGACCTGTCTCCTTCACAGCTTGCTGTCAGCTGGAGAAGGCTTTTATACTGACCAGTCTCATTGGCAGCCTGCTGGCGCAGCTTCTCCAGCTTGGCACGGGAGCGGCCAGCGATGGCCCACGAGAGGTGGCCGCCCTCGCCCTCCACCTGGGCTATCTCCTCAACCACAAACTGGCCAGTGAAGCCGGTGGCTCCAAACACCACCAAGTCAATACGATCGCCCGACATCGTGTAGAATGGAGTTCCTACCGACATTCAGAGTCAAGTATTGGTGTCATGTGGCAGCAGTGTTCAATCATCAGTGAAATGAGGTGGAATATACCACTTTCTGAACACTCAATCAACATCCTTCTCCACGAAGTCCCAACAACCTGCTTCTTGCTGCATGATAATTAAGCATTTGTGTCTCCTTTCGAACAGTACCTCATTTTTAGGTATCATGACCATGCTCTTGATATGGGATGATGATACACAAACATTTTGCAACACAATTTCAGGAAAAGGGCTTATTCATAATGTGATATGGCATACAGTACCAGCATATAGCACATGTATCTTTTTATTGCTATCCCAAATATAACTCCCTAAATTAGGAATATCAAAACAACTGATGAAGGTGCTGTCATAAATATGCCATTGGCTCAAATTTGAGTCTGAGAAGACAATGAAAGCATTTGAAATAACACTAATTACATGACAAATTTTGACATCCCACTGTGCTCGTTTTGACATATCACACCTAATGAAAAACTACCATTTTAACACTGTGGCAGGGGTTGAGCTCACCAGCTGTTATGATAAGTAAATGGCCCCTCAAATAACCACCTGCATGTATTGTTCTCTGTCATAGTAACCAACAGACAGCAGGACCCATAAACTTTGCAGGAAAAGTTCATCAAAGGAAATGTCCAGTGACATCGAAGCATTCAACAGGGACTAATAGAAGACAAATGTGCATGTCTTACCTATACTATTAATTAATGAAAATTTTGTACAGTTTGCTGAATGAATCAGCACATCCCTACAGCACAAATATACATCAAAATGGCACAAACACATAATTTGTGTGTAGTTCCCCACATGCCAACCTCGAACATAAACAGATAGGATATTGTATGCCACCAACTTGCACAAGATGCAGAATGCAGAGCAGTACTGTGGCTCAGGCCTGTCTGCCCTGGTTGGCATGATGGTAGTGAACCACCACTCCAGTATGTGAAGATTGTCATTGCAGCACATGATACTATTAGCTGGGCAACATCAGCTAACATTGTGCCACACAATGTTGGCCAGAGACATGCTATGGAGCTCCCCTCCCAAATATGCAGGGCTGGGCAGCATATAGCAACAGGAAATTTGTGGGCCAAGCACAAATGTAATCTGTTGGCAGCAAGTGAGGAAATGCACATTACTTTCTTTGGATACATGGGTTTCTTGGGACACATACTCAATATTTGGCAGAGGATTTCACTTGTAGAATAGTGCCTTCAATCATGTTCCACGTGCATTGAAAGGAGGAAAAAACCATATCAGCCAAAATTGGAAGAAGTGATCAATTAGATGTGAAATAGGGTGGAATATACAGTATCATTGCAGTTTAAAGTAACCACAAGACAAGTTTGTCCCACCTTGACACCTTTGAAGCATGCCAAGGGGTTAGTTTTTGTTAGGTTAGATTATTATGGTTTTGTTGTAGTTATACAAATTTTGAAGGGAAAAATTAAAATGAAAACAAACAAAAAATCTTCAAAACTGGTTCAGGCTAGCCAATGTTAGGTTAGGGTTTTTCATTTGATTTTTTAAGGGAAAAAGGCAATTGTTTGGAAACTTTAGTTTCAAAAATTGTTTTCTTGTATTGAAGCCTAGGTTAGGTTTGGCTGTGTTGCATCATTTTTCTTGATTTCGAATACTGGTTTTTATCCTGTTACCCAACTTCCAGCCCCTTTTTTGGTGTTATTTTGCCTCCAAACTGAAAAGCATGCAATTTTATAGGATTGTTTGATTGTTTGGGCTTAAGGGTACATCAACAGCTACTGATTATGTAGTGCCCAGCACTTTTATAGGAAATATGTAGTTGCTTCATGTTCACCACGGTCATAGGCAGAGAGGAATTAAAAAAGAAATTCCAAGAAGTCAGAAAGTACCCTAATTTGCCTGCAAATTTACTGGGGTAAATTTGTGCTCTAAGGTGTTATATTAATTCTTGAAATTTATAATTTCAATGCAATGTTTATCAATCTAACAAAGATGATTGACCACCCATTTTCTGTGCAAATGCTTACTTTTCAGATTATGAGCAAAATAATGTCAAAAGGGATTTTGAGTTAGATAGCATAGCAGCATAAAAATAGATATGAAAAAATCAAATGAAAGTACAACATAACCTAGCCTAACCAGCCATTGCAGAGAAAAAATCCCAAAAATGAAATTAGAAAAAGTTCAAGGATTTTTGTCTCAAATATTCAAAAATAAAAAGTGTGCCTCAAATTAACCTAACCTAACATGATCTGCTTCTGAAGAAATACAATTTTGAAAAATTCATTGTTTTAAAATCCAACTTGAAAAACCTAAGCTAATCTAACCTAACCAAACATAACACATTTATTTGTTTTATGGAGGCAGATGTGTGTAAATAAACTTGTCTTGCAACTACTGGAAATCACAATAATACCAGTCACTTTTTGTCATTTTGACCACAAACAAGAGTAAGAATTTGAATAGAAAATGAGTGGTTGCATCTGACATCTTAGTCACATTCATAAACACCAGTAGGTATGTACTGCCCACTGCCCAGCATTGCTGTCCAGGGTCTCTCCAGCAGTCCCTCAAATTTACATTGGTGTGCAGCTTAGCTAGCACAGTCAACATGCCAATACATCTATCAAGTAGGTAGGTACCTAGGTAGGGGAAGAGGGGGTTCTTAACACCTAAGGCATCATGCAACAAATGGCTCCGCTGCTGATTCTGTATGGCTGAACCTGCAATTGTACTGTGTCAACACAAAAATGAGCAAGGTATCCATATTGAAACAGTTCCTTTCAATGAAAATCCTCTACCCACTTGTAATGAGCAACATTAAAGCAGATAATTATTTTGTAGTGGAGTGCCATATTCTGAACATGGAAATGTTGCACAGGATTACCTCACTGTAGCTGTTGTGGTACCTACCTACCGACAAGCTATCAGTAGCCACTAAAAAAATGCTGGTGTAATTGTAAAGAAAATATTGAGTCACTTCCTTATGGTTTCCTCAAGAAAAATTACTCTTGGAAGCCTGAAATGGTGCCTGTAAACTTCACTATCGAAAACGCGGGCTTCGACAAAACCATGACCAAACCACTTACTCTGGTACTCCTCTCTGGACTGGCACAAGGAAAAGGAGTACGACACCACGGGGTGTATTAAGTCGGGGTGCGGTCAAGTTGTTCCGGGCCCATGACGTATAGACGGCTGTACACGGCAGCACTTTGTGTGCATCTCAATGCAAAACGTCAAACATTTGCCACAGCTTTACACAGGCTATTTTAATTGTATTTAGACAAATATGACACTATGCGAATGCCTAAACAATTCTACATACGAATCTTGATAGCTTTTACTTGTATTTCTCCAAAAAAGTATGTTTCCTTGCCGGTAAACGAAGACACTACACAAAATCGGCTGGCCGACTCGGGATGGGTGGGGGGGGGGGGGAGAGTGGTTTTTTGAGGCGTGCCGGACCATAAAGGTCATTTGCGCCGCCTTTAAAGGAACACGTTGCATATCTGTCTATGAAAGCGAGTGTTACGATCAAGGTGTAGGCAAGTGGACATTTACGTTAAGGGAATTTTACGTTATAGTTTGTGCGAAGTTTTTGGATGCTGGAGGCGGGGGCTGGGTTTGGGACGTCTCCCTGGTGTCTAACTGGTTTTAATTTTACTTTACTCCTCCACATAATAATTTGTGGTTTGGGTGGGGCTGGGGTGTTTTGAGTGTCGAGCTGATTTTGCCAGGGTGCCGGCTTTAGCCTACTCCTATCGAAGAGCACCGAGGGATTTTTACCGTGCGGACAAGGAGGTAATTGTCCACACCGCCTCTCACACCGGCTGCCGCGTGTTAGTTGTTAGTAGTTGGTTAGTTTATGCATGCCATGCAGGGTTGTCAGTTGGGTTAGTACGGTGTTTCAAAATTTGGCTCCTCTACGTCCGCTGTTCCTCTGGGTAGCCATTTACGTTAGGTGTCGGAAGGCAAGTCGGCTCATCTACGTCCGACGGCTCCTCTGGGTAGTGGTTTTACGTTAAGCTAAACATTTTTTCGTCGTTTTCCTGAAGCAAGTCGGCTCATCTACCTCCGACGGCACCGCTAGGTAGCCAATTATTCCTAACTGGGAAGCAAATCGGCTCATGTACGTCCGACGCCATGCAGGGATGGCTATTTACGTGTTTTCTATGAGTGTTTCGCGGTCATGTATTGCTAGTTGATGTGAGCGTTGGTGGTGCCTAGAGAGCTCCTGTTAGTTCTGTGGCATACAGATATTCAAATAGCAATTGAATGAGTTCTGCGTGTTTGTCACCGAGAAGCGATGGAAGCGATTCGGGATGGGTGGGGGGGGGCGAATTGTTCCGGCCCGTGACGTAAAGAAGGCGGTACTCGGCAGCACTTTGCGTGCATATCAAGCCAAAACGGTCAATATTTGCGACGGCTTTACGCAGGTAATTTTAATCCTATATACGAGAATTTGGTACCATGTCAATGCCTGAACAATTCCGCATACGAATCCGGATCCCTTTTAGTTGTATCTCCTCGAAAAAGTATGTTTCCTTGCCGGTAAACGAAGACACCACACAAAACAGGCCGGCCGTCTCCCGGAGGGCGGGGCCTAAATCGTTGCCATGACGACCAGCTGGTCCTCAAGGCCAATCGTGCGCCCAGGCTCGACAGAAAAGGATGTTGCTGTTAAATGAAATTGAACGTTCTTTCTCATTCTCTGCACCCTCTGCTTCATGTCATCCTTTGCTTTCTCGTGTCAGCTGAATATAGGGGAAAGTAAAGCACGGCATAGTATCATGTGCTGTTTTCTAAGGAGAAGTTGATTTTCGCGGAATACTCAGTGGCGTAGTAAATTTAATTAGACATGTTGATCTCACCAATAACCATTTGAAAATTCACAATGCTCCAAAATCGCTTAAAATCTCGTATTTATTAGTTAGATGTAGACATGTTGACTTCGCCAAGGACTATTTGGAAATTCACAAAATGGTTCCAAAATCATTCCAAATCTCGAATTCAGAAGATAGATTTAGACATTGTGATTTCACCAAGGATCATTTAAAAATTCACAATGCACCAAAATCTCTGAAATCTAACAAATATCTTATAATGTCGAATTATAAAAATGAGTGGTCCCATCATCTTAGTAGCATGCATAAAAATTGCATTGGAATGCCAGAGTCCAAGAATTCGTAAAGCACCTTAACGCACACATCTTCCAGATTTTGTTATTCGCAACTTGTAACATGAAAATACCAATTTGCACTTCCCAGTGAACATTGTGCACTTCCTCACCGATCAATGTATTGCCAGACACCCATTCACTGCCATTACACATCAAAAGGAGAAGAAAAATAAAAAATTCTGGAGGATATGACATAATTTATGTCATAAATAATTTAGCGTTCTGGTGAGGAACATATAATTTCAACAAAATCACACGATGACCTCCCCTCGCTGATTGCAAAAATAGTCGAAAGTTACTTAGATGGTGTATATTCGGGTACAGCCATTTATTAAACAACAAAGTATATGCAATTCCAACCAACGGTAGACTTCTCACTGCCTACATTTTATAACTATGTCGATGTCGTGCCTTGCTCGGCATAGGCTTTTTAATTCCGGAGACGCCTTCAATACGTAGAAGAATCAAAAAGCCTACGCCTAGCAAGGCACGACATCGACATAGACAATAAAATGAGGCAGTGAGAATTCGACCGTAAGTTAAGTTAGTTAGTAAACCAATAAAGTGAGAATTCGACTGTTAGTAAACCCAGGAGCACTTAAGAGCCATTCTTCGTTGTATTAAACAAAGCTCGGTATGTAAATGAAAAAAATCTCACCCGAAAGTATTATACGCCTCGACAGTTAAAAATACATCAGTCCAACAGGCTCCGGCAATAACAGGCAACACTAAACAACTTATCGCACAGCTGTGTGCTCTTCTCCGCTCCCTTGGCGTACTTGTCCCCGCCCAATCGAGGCAATCACAGCGTACACCCTCTTCCGATGATTCAGAACGTGGTGCTTCACCACCACGGGCCCCTCAAGCGACTGTTCCGGAGTCAGCCACAGGGCGAGCTCCGGAAGAGTGGAGTCTTGTCCAGCGGACCAAGCGGCCCGGCAAGCACTCCAAGGCCAACCTGCAATCTTTGCCCTCAACCTCCACCGGCACTACCACCACCCAATCCATCCCCGAACCTTCCGAAACCACCTCTACTCGTCAACCGTCGCCACCTACATCAAGAGAAACCGGTGCGACTTCCCGTCGGATACCAGTCGTACAACCGTCGGTGACCAGACCAGGGCCCAGTGTTCAGGTCCACCCGAGAGCTCCCGACATGGGGGCGTCTGGCAGGGCAGCTCGGTCTGGGTCCAGGGACCCCTCGCCGAGCGCGCGAGTCGGACAGTCGCCCAAGGCGACACCCCCACCATCACCAACTTCCCATCCCCGTCACACGCTAACGGCAGAGACAGGGAATGTGATGCCCCCCCATACCACCCCTCGGTGGTGAGATGAGAGATCCGCCTACCCCGGCAACTGGACGCAAGCGGCCATCCCCGTGGACGCTATCGTCACCAGGCGTGGGAGGTCCAAGATCTTGTCAGAGGTCACCGGGTGAGAGGACACCTGTTTTACCTTCATAGTACGTTACGTTCATGTTTGCATTTTGTGGACTGTAGTTTTACAATGGACATCTGGACGACGAGTGTCTAGCTGTGATATCGTCTGTGATACTGTTCCATACATATTTTAACCCGTTCTAAATGGTTCAACTGCGGACCATTTTGCAATGAAACTGTAGGGGCTGAGGACCAGCGAAGAAGACCTCCAAGTGCTGTCAAACCGCCACTGTCCGGCGGCCATCTGTCTCCAAGAAACGAAGGTGACGCCGGACTACTCTTATAACCTAAAATGCTACTCATTGTTTCGTAAGGGCACTCCCTCAGACACCGTAGCACACGGTGGAGTGTTGCTGGCTGTCCACCATAGTGTGACTGCACAGAGATTGGTGCTACACGCCAAGCTGCAGGCCGTTGCTGCAAGAATCTATCTGCTCACCGTTCCTCCCACCAGGTGTTGGATTTCCTTCTACTGAGGTGCGGCGCCCGATGTCAGAGTTGCCACCGCCGGTATTTTAAGGTGATTTTAACGCTCACCACACAGTATGGGGATGCGACGACGTTAATGAACGGGGTCGGTGTTTGGAGTCCTTGATTCACGATGCATCCTTGTGCATTCTTAATTATGGAACACCGACGCACCTTACACTGCCCTCTGGCCATACCTCTGTCCTAGATCTTAGTTTGTGCAGCCCTGAGCTCGCACAACTTTTTAGCTGGTCTGTGGCCGACGACCCCCTGGGGAGTGACCACTTTCCGGTGTGGCTGGGTTACGACGATGACGCGATACTCGGGACCAGACCATGCCGGTGGAATTTTAAGAAGCCCGACTGGGCAGGATATGAGACGCGACTAGAGGAGAATTTGTCCGTGAGGCCTGGTGCCACCCCCATGTCTGTGGGATCGCTCACCAACCTGCTTGTGCAGACAGCGACTGAGTTTATCCCTGGCACATCTGGCACTCCCCGTCGCGCGTCAGTTCCATGGTGGACGGAAGTCTCGTCAGGCAATTCGAGCAAGGCGACGCGCCTTCAGAGCTTTCGACCGAAGGAGTAGTACGGATAATCTCACGCCTTCCGGCAGGCTCGAGCCAATGCTAGACGCACTACCGGGACGCTAAGAGGGTCCATGGAGGAATTATGTGGACAAACTGAATCGTTCCACACCTATATCTCAGGTCTAGTCTCGACTTAAGCGTATCGCCGGTTAATACAGCTCCACACCTCTGCCATTACTACGAGTTGCCGGCCGAGACATCACCCAGCCGGTCGACGTAATACGTGAAGGGACCACCATATAATGTGGTGGTTGGTTGGTTATTTGGGCCGGTTAGACTGACTGACTGACCGAATGACGGCCTCACTGGATAATGGACTGATTTGACTGACGGACTGATTGACTGACTGACTGACTGACTTTCCGACTGACTTAAAGGAAATTCATCGCGGGGCCGTAGATATACCACCAGGGCTGGGTGGTATATACCACCGGGGCTGGGCATCTGAATTAAGCCCAAACCTTTGCTTGATTCGCTCGTGCCAAGCTTCTTCAAAATGCAGGGCAGGGATAAAGAAGTGGACTGCGGGTGCCAAAAACTCGCGAAGCGAGCGGCATAGGTCAGACAAGCCCGGCGGAGGCCGGGCGTTCTGACCTAGTTCAAAGTATGAAATACCAATCGAGAGGCAATTCATTAGCCACACTTTGGCCAATGCCATGAGGTCGTGGTCGTTCATCTGTCGGAGACATTTCGCATAGCATTTATTTTATAAAAATATGCATAATTGTTTTCAGTCATATCTCGAGAAGTTAAAGAGCTACAGCGAAATAACACGTATTCTGAGCTCCGCTCGTCGAGTTAAGTCCGTGTAACATCATTCGTATTCGGAAATTGGTTCAAACAAAGAAGTTGTAAAATCATATAAAAATGCAGAAACTTTTTTTTTCCGATTTAGGAAATTGGCACTAGACGGCTTCATTCGTGTCCGATCTACAGAATCTTGGCATCGCTATGTTCCGCATGTGGAGGGGAGGCCGATAGCTATCTTAACAACTTTGGAAAATGCAATTTTAGTAATATGTTATTTAGAAACATATTGTACTTCCCCCCACCACCCCACCCCCACCCCAGGCCAAAAAGTATAACATTTGGGGGAAAACCGAGAAAGCATGTACATGTAGACATTCTGGGGCGCACTGTATCGCAGCGGCCTTGTCAGTCGTGACCTGAAAGATATATTAGATCACGAACGAAGGGAAAATGTGCATGATGAAAATGTGGAAGATGTGACTCCATCTGCCAAATGCTTTGATGCTTGGAGACAAAAATACGGTCTCTGTGACCCAAACTTCCATGGTGGATGAACGCTGGAGATACCACAATGGTTCAGTGCTCGTGGTTAGCTGCTTAGGTGGGCTAGGAATAGTTGGAGATTAGTCTGAAAGGGCATCCGAGAGAATTCTGACCATGAAGTTACCGATACGAGTGAGGGAAAATCGGGCAGAACGCTCATCATCAAACATCTAGTGAATTGATGGTCCATACAATAGATCAAATGCAAATAAGCTATCCGTTTTTTGTTTCTTTCCCTTTAAACCGTAGCCTTGCCTCACTGCTGACTTCTCGGCACCGAATCCAGTCAGGTGATAGGGAAATCAGTATCAGTAATCAGTATGATCCAGTCAGTAGGGAAATGGGCGATACAAGTTGACCAATGGAGAATGATGTTCTACGTAGATATCGATGCTTAATTACATAGTCATACACTTTCCTTGCTAATTACATTTTGGTTTAGCTCATCATTGTCTTGCCGTATTGCTGGCTGCTGTGTATTTTCATCTGCAAAAGTGGAACTTAGTTTCAAATTTCAATCGCACCGACACCAGGAATGCAACACATTTATTAGGATCAGGCTGATGTGCGCCAGACGTGATAATGCATTACCGAAAATAATGTGAAATTCCGTTCAAATTCACCTATAGGCATGAGCAGATCCAGAATGATCGCATAGACGGGGGAGGCAGTTCAGAAAGCATCCCTCCGGTTTCGGAAAACTGACGATATTTGCAGAGATGGCATACGACGGTATGCTGAAACCAATAATTATCACATAAATCGCCGTTTGGTATGGAAAAATAACAATTTATTTCAACGTGCCGGCCAAACCCTTACCCTGGGGAGGCTCCTCGACTATCTGGGTCCTCCCCTGTCTACAGGTTGATGCGGAATTATTTCCATTGCACTTTCGCCAACGTCTGCTGGACATTTCCTCATGTGGCTGCAAAACGTCGCGTGGCCCGCCGGTCGTCATCAGAAATTGGACAACTGTCGCACTTATCAAAGCTTTGCCGCTTGCGGACAGGCGAAATCGTCTTCTGTTCTGGTAAGCGGTTCCGCCGACGTATCGATATTTATTGCAGCCGACATTTATTGTATTGGTGTGCTGATGGACGGGGCCACCACGGCGGCCGGCGCAGCCGTTGGCAGGCCCCGGCACCGCACAGTCGCTGCGCTGGCCCGGCCGGCGATGGCGGCTCTCCGGGTGGTTGCCGTGCTCTGCGCGGCTGCCGCCGTCGTCAGCGCCGGCTACTACGAGCGCAGCCGGAACACGTCGGCGCCGGCGGCGGCGGCCGTGCCGGTGCCGGGCGCCGCCTCGCTGCTGCGGTGTGCCGGCGCCTGCGAGCGAGCCGGCGGCGACCACTGCCTCGGTCTCAGTCTGGCCGGCGGCCTGTGCCGGCTGTTCGCGGACGTGTCGGCGACGACGACCGCGACGCCCGGCCGGCTTCCAGTCGACTTCACCCGGCGTCCGGTGGCGCCCTGTCCGGCCGGCTGGCTGCTCTTCGGCGACAGTTGCTACAGCCGTCAGGTCCACCCCAGAGGCCTGAGTCAGACGGCCGCACGCGACGCCTGCCGCGCCCTCGACCCCCGCTCCGACCTGGTGACCGTCGGCGACGAGCGCGAGCTCGCCTGGCTGCTGCACCACCCGTCACGACCGGGCGCCGCCGAACACATCGGCCTGCGGCTGGCAGACGGCGCCTTCGTCAACTTGGACGGCTCGCCGGCCACCTTCCGGCCGGTGTTGGACCGGGCGTCCGGCAGCAGCGACGGCTCGATCAGCCTCAGATGGCGCAGGATCACTGCATCACTAGGCAAGTTACCACGCCCCAGTCAGGTTGTATCTCACAGCGTGTGCGAGCAGCCGGTCGTCTGCCCGCCTCGCGACACCTGTCCGGCCGGCTGGCTCGCCCTCGACCGCCACTGCTACCGCTACGTCTCCTCCCGTCGCACCTGGCAACAAGCCGACAACTACTGCGCGGCGCTGAAGGCCGGCGCTCGACTCGCCGCGGTCTCCCACGTCGGCACCTGGCTCGTTCTCAGGCAGCACTTCGCGGCAAGGGAGCACGTCGTTTTCCTCGGCGTGTCTGACCGCAAGGTGACAGGCGAATTCCTCTCGGTAGATGGCACCAGCGAGCAGCTGACCTGGGCGCAGAAAGAGCCCTCTGGAGGCGACGACAAGAACTGCGTTGTCATGAAGTGGAACGGGGTCGCTTCGAATCTGAACGACGCTGTGGGATGGGATGCTGACGACGGTGCTGTTGCAGAGTTTTGCAACCACAGGCACACTTTTCTGTGCCGTCTGCCAGCTGCCCTCTGCTGAAGAAAACGTCTGGCGTTCTTGCCGAACATTACTGAGAAATCCACTAGCACCGACTCAGAAGCCTTCTCTCAGTATCTGTTATTGCCTTTTGTCGACTTAATTCGCCAGGACCTCCGGTACAATCTGTTCAGGACCCCGTGAAGAGACACCGTATAGAACGCGATTTTATCCTGATAAATTTCCTGCAGTATGTTTAAGGCACTTTGGTGAGAACTGCAGTACCGGTTGATTTCCAAGACAAATTCGCTGAGGAATCTGGTGTGGCTTTTTCAGGTAACGTTCCTGACACACTCTCCAGTACCGTTACTGGACTAATCTCGCTGAGAGATACGTGTATTCTTTTTTGGTGTTGAAATTGTGCTATTTGCCACCTTATCGTTCAGGTTGTTCAGTAATTTCCCATGATTTGCTTAGAAATAAAAGAAACGCTTCGTCCAAGAATGTACGTTACAATACGATGCACTTTATGATGCACGGGTGTCTGCTGTCGGCAGGATGTGGGGTGAGTGGAGTGGGATTCGGTGGGTTGGCTGTCGATCCAGTTTCTGGTTTGTGGGAAGGAGAACCAAAACCAAAACTGTGCGGAATGTCTCTTCTCACTTATATTCGTCAGTGTGTGTGTGTTGTGTTCCCTTCTACGCCACCTCCACCACCCATTTCCACATCGCTAACCAACTTGACGCTGTATGCACTACCAGGCGTGTCGATTTTTGAAAATCATTGGCGGGGGGGGGGGCGAAGTTTATTTGATCCCCCATCCCCAAAAACATCTCATGAGATTTCCCCACTATGTTTTCAGACCTCAATAATAATGATTTGTATTTGACGATGTGTATGTTTATGTTCATTCAGCATCCTCACGAACGGAAAGAATCGTCCAGTAGCAGGTGAAGCCACATAAACAAATAATCAATTCACAGTACATAGCAACATAAAAACTGTGAGTCATAGCATGCGACTGCAGTGTCACACAGTGGACTCGGGTCCATCGTCATCGTCAACATCTATATCATCAACGTCATCGTCACCGCCCCCTCACTCCACACATCAACAAACACACAACGGCTTAAATAAAATATGTATGCGCCCATCTGTAGGCTAAAACACACCGGCCTTGATGGAGCATTGAAGCACAGCAGGCTTGAACTGCGATGACGACGAGTGAAGGTATTTCTTGGGTGCCTAACATTAGGAAGGGTGAAGCCAAAGTTTTGGTGGGACGAGTTCAGGGTCGGGAAGGGGTCATGGCTTCCACAAAATCATGGCAATCGAAGACAATGTCCTCTGATCAAACATGTGCACTGATGTAGTCATCGTGATCGCCGAGTCTAGTCAGTCACCACACACGACACCGAGCAAACAAAAATGCACAACAGATCATATACATCAAGCAAAGCAATCGTTCTACTATTTATTTTTAGAACAGTTTAAAAACTCCACCCGTACCCAATGACGAAACCAAGAGCAAGAGTAGGCCACACTGGGAACACGTCTCTCTGTTCACGGCCAAGGAGTCCGAAAAGGTCAGTCCAGGAGATTCCCAAAAGTGCCATCCGATGGTCTTGAAATGGACATGTCGGCTCGAATGGTTTCTTTGCTCCAGAGTCGGAAATATAAAGTAAAAAACTTCTGAAATTGGGAATGATATCAGAAATCAATATTTCTCAAATCGGTGAAATTGGAATGGTCCATGTACCAGGTGTGTCGCGACAGGAACATTTTTACTGCAACCCTGTTGTTATTTGTAATCCTTTCCCTCCAAAAGGTTAAGTGCGGAGTCTTCTATACCTTTGGTAGTGCTTGGACCCACCACATTTACCTTCTTGACCTCATTCACCAATTTTATTTTTAATTCCCCATAAAATTGACTTGGGACGGATAAAGGAGGATAATATTCCCACATCTTCAAAATGCCGCCATTCGCGGTAGTTGAAGGAGAGCAACACCAAATCAAGATCATAATGTTCTTTCATGAAATTTCATTTTGCTTTCCCAAAATTATAACAAAGGTCAAGGTTGCTAAACAGAGGTCATGTCAAATTATCTCTTCTTATCGCAGTAAGGAGAAACCTTTTTTGTGCAGAATATGATAAAGAACGATATAGACATGCTGCTTTCAAATGTGTCCATGTCAATGGTGTTAGGTCAGGTCAAGTATTATGCATATTCGACACTGCCGTCCTTTGTGTGGAGTTGGGATTTGTGTGCGCGTCAGCAGCGGCGACGGGCGACATTGTGCCCACAATGTCATCTTATGCAGAATACTACTGTTCCTTGTGAATTGAAATTTCAATTCGGTTTTAGAGCCACCGAAGTAGCACACCATGGCATTGTGTGAACAAACCATGATACGAGATAACCCGACTCCGTGTGACTGGACCTTATTATGTGAAGCAAATAAAAAGCATATAAAGAGCAAATATATATAGAGGTGCGAGATGTTGGACAGTAGGAACACACAGCATACGAAAGGAGTCTTCATATAGGTGCGGGGGACACGAATAAGGTCACAAGGGTACCGAACCCAAAATAGCTTCTGGACGCGCTGCTGTCAGTACCAATAAGGTCAGTCTCGCTGCTGACAATTTGTTTTTGCTGGTGTCATCAATATTTATTCATCGAAATGCACAACAAAAACAGCTGTGTCTCAAGCAGATGCAATGGCTGTGACGAATTGGGAAATATTAATACATGGGTGACAATGGCATCCATTAATGGTAAGGTGAACGGTGGAATGCGGAGGAAGCGAAAACTGATGCACACAAAACTGCTCGGAAAGTTGATGCAAAGCCCCGACTAATCCCACACCGTTCACCTTAACTGGCCAGGGCCGTCGAGTGCGTCCCGTCTACCAGGGATGGATTTATACTTTGCAATCCTAGATGAGGAGAGGGCAATTGCCTAATTGCCTTGCCGGCAATTAGGCACTAATTGCCGAACAGGGTTTTACCTCTGTCATAGTGTCCGGCGCCGGACTTTCAACGACCCGCACTGCCAGATCTGGTAGCAGGCTTACCAGCGCACCGGGCCTGGATCTGCGCCCTGCATCATACAGGTCAACGGGATTTCGCCGTTAGAAAAACGGTTCCATGTTCAGTTAACTCCTCCGAAGTGTTCCTTTCATCGCTCAGTTTAACAGTTGAAAGCGGTAACCATGGCAATCAATACGCGGAATATTCGTGTTTTGCACAGTCCAGACTGTTTTGGCCTCTCACTGTCATTACTCGGGAATGTTTGGTCAACAGGAGGCATGTCGGCTAACTCGCCTATAAATTTACTTTATGCAGTGAATTACTTCCAGGTAAATAGCCAATCATCGTGGATGAATTATGATTTGTCATATCTGTACTGAGCCAATTTTACCTTATCGTTAGACGTCAGACGCAATGTTAATCCGGACATCGAAAACCCCCATAAAAGAAAGGAAACAACTAGATGTCAGATGCTATTAAATAACCCTGATATATGCGCACGGATGCTGACTAATATGTGCGCGAAAAATATGGCTACATGGAATATGATTAAATATGGTTCATGACACCTTGCCAGTACAAAATATGGTGCGAAGTGCACAAATTAAAGTTAGCTTGCCTTTCGACGTCACTTGCCACCTACACTGATACATTGCGAATGTTATGACTTTGCGCATTGGCTTCTGGAACTATTTTCTGACTTTCATCCGCCATTGACGGTGCCCGTGGGCCGCGGGCGAGCGCGAGTCCTAATTCACCCATCAGTCGACCATCCCACACATTCATAATCTGCCCTTCACCGGCCATCACACACAAACACACACACACACACACACACACACACACACACACACACACACACACACACACACACACACACACACACACACACACACACACACACACACACACACACACACACACACACACACACACACACACACACACACACACACACACACACACACATACACACACACTCCTACTCCACGCACCGCTTGCTATTTCATCATCACAGTCGGTGTGCAGCTGATGCCCTCTAATATCGCCCTCCGGCCGTCAGTCGGTGTGCAGCTGATGCCCTCTAATATCGCCCTCCGGCCGTCAGTCGCTGTACAGCTGATGCCCTCTAATATCGCCCTCCGGCCGTCAGTCGGTGTGCAGCTGATGCCCTCTAATATCACCCTCCGGCCGTCAGTCGGTGTGCAGCTGATGCCCTCTAATATCGCCCTCCGGCCGTCAGTCGCTGTACAGCTGATGCCCTCTAATATCGCCCTCCGGCTGTCAGTCGGTGTGCAGCTGATGCCCTCTAATATCGCCCTCCGGCCGTCAGTCACTGTACAGCTGATGCCCTCTAATATCGCCCTCCGGCTGTCAGTCGGTGTGCAGCTGCCTCCTCAGCCGGGCACTTCCACTCCGCAACCACTCCGTCTCTCTCCGTGACTCGATCTGTCGATCTCGAATTGTCCGAGTGCCGACTGTTTAGTGATGATCTGCCCGGCTGGGTCAACCCTCCCGAGACCATGACGCTGATGACAGTCTTTTTCTCGCTATAGCCTTATTCGTTATAATTGTTGCGCTCGGAGTGATACGTGTTCTTTTGTTTCACTTTTAATAATCTTCCTCGATTGTCTTCATGAGTTGCGCTTAACGTTTACTGAAAGGAAGACGCGTGGGTCGGCTTTTCATTTTCACGTCAAACTTCAACACCGTTTCACGTTTTAGTGCAGCATTTCAAGTTGTATGTGCTCCACCCGGAGCCAGAGCCAGCTCCTCTAATTTTGTTGGTTCCAAGCTGTCACCACAATATTTATCCCGACGCACTCGAATTTTATGTTCAAGTATGACTGGGCGGTGACGCCCGCCCCCACGCTGGTAGCTTACAACGCAGGTACATCGACCTGCTGCCGGTGTCGGCTCACCTTGTGACGTCACACGTCATGTGACGTACACACACACCAGAGAGTCTCACACTCAGGACAGCCCTGACCCCCCACCACACGCTCGGGAATCCCTCAGGGACCCTGAGCAACCCGCCACACTAGAGTCGTCCGATTACGAATCGGACAACTCTGCCTCACCATCACCGCCTCACACGCGGCTGTGGGAGTGTGGCCACAACCATCGATGCAGACATTCACCGCTGAGTTTTTGCTCCAACGGAATACGATGTCACTCATATCCCATTGGGCAGAATTCAAGGAGTATATTACCAAAAATAAACCATTGATCACCGCCGTTCAGGAGACCCGATTGCGCGACAATGACCCATATAATTATAATATTTTGGTTACTCCCTTTATGCCGACAACAGAAATTCTACACCACGCGGCGGCGGGGTCGCCTTATTTATCTCAGACACTCTCCTTCATCGTCAGATCAACATTGTTAACAACCTAAATTGTTGTGTTATTCCTGTCCAAATTGCACAACTAGAGCTCACTATGCTCTCTCTCTTTATCTCCCACTTTATCTTACACTACCCTTGTCTTCTGTGACCGACCTCTTCGGTCTCCTTCCCCGCCCCTTCCTAGTGCTGGGTGACTTTAATACCCACCATCAGGCATGGGGGTGTCACACCACATCACCTCGCGGACACCACATCGAAACACTCCTGAACACCCACAACATGGTCTTTTTAAATTACCAAACACCCACACACAACACCGACGTTGCCGTGTTCCGCCCATCTGCCACTGACCTATCTTTGGCCTCGGCCTCCATCTCACCCCTCTTTTCTTGGCATGTACAAACCGATCCCCTCTTTAGCGATCACTTCCCCATTCATATCATACTAGAAGATGTAAATGAAGATGAAGATGAAGAACTGTATTGCAGGGGTGTATGCAGCTAGGTTGGCAAGATGCTGACATAATTAGATTGATACCATGTGGAAACACATTTGGTATCAAGACACACCCACCTTGTTCAGACTATGACTAGCTTGTGATTGGATTCAGATGTTCTCTTGATCCCAGAGATACTTTTTTTTCACTGAAATCTTGCCGCACGACTGCACCGATCCGCACGCCATCGTATCCCAAACCAAATTAGCCGAAAGTTCGCAGTTGTTTTGTTAAGCAGCGCTAAGGTGGTAATGTTCCCGCCATTTTTCCACGCTGCTCATTTTAACTACTCAGGTGCTAACTGAGCAGCCATAGAGCGTTCAAGCTCGCGCCAAAAAAATGCGAACTGTAGTTGCGCTAGATATAAGCAGTTGAATTATTCTGGACTGCTTGACATAACACATATGGCTGCTAGGATCAAGCATCCTCATTCTTTCAGTCTAGCATCTGCAGGCTAGAATTAGCCTCTTCCAGCCGAATAGTACATATGGTGCTTGTTATTGCTTGAATGGTGCTTGTTACTAGCATCCCTAGCGAACAGCGTTGGTGGAAGCAGCCATTTAGCACGCGATTAGTAGCAAAAGTGCTAATAATTTTTTTTACAGTGTATTTATATTGTGATGATAGTTCTTTTCAGTATTACACATAAAGACATAAAGACATAAAAGATTAGTGCAACTATGAGCCACAAGGGCACTTCTTGGTTGCACTCTATACACTGAACCAGTTGCCCACCAAATCTGTCAATCAGCCCTCCCTGTAATACTGAAAAGCAAGCCCTCTATTCTTATAATGATTGTCTATGCTGTTTTTAAAGATGTTCAATGTGCTGCTACTGGCGATGTTTTCTGGCAGCTGGTTCCAGTGTTCCACTACCCTGTTGGTGAAGAAAGTTTGCCTTAACCTTGTTCTGCTGTGGTTAACTTTAATTTTGAATTTATGACCTCTAATTGCATCATATTTGTTAAATTCAAACATTTCCCCAAGGTATCCCCTCTCCAGACCATTGACAAATTTAAAGACCTCGATGAGATCTCCCCTCAGCCTTCTATATCTAAGTGAAAACATATTCAATTTCTTCAATCTTTCCTCCTATGCCAGGTTGCTTATGCCATTAACCATTTTTGTAGCCCTCTTTTGTACTCTCTCTCTAAAAGCCAACAATCTTTTTCATAGCTAGGAGACCAAGCTTGGATGCAGTATTCCAAATGTGGCCTGACGTATGCACAGTAAAGCTTCCTGATCACTTCCTCACTTCTGTATGATACATTCCTATTTATTGCCCCGAGCATTCTCAGTGCCTTCTTCCTGGCTTCCTTGGTCTGTTCTGATGCCCCTAGTTTTGTGTTTAGAATAACACCTAAATCCTTCTCCTGTTGAGTCACTGATAGCACTTGGCCACCCATCAAGTATGGAGCCTTCATATGCTGCTTACCTACATGCATGATTTTGCACTTATCAAAGTTAAATTTCATTTGCCATTCTTCGGACCACGTCACAAGTTCGTTTAAGTCTTTTTGCAGCGAGATATGCTCATCCTGACTTGTTATTGTCCTAAAGACCTTCAAATCATCTGCAAATTTCAAAACTTTACTGCTTAGGCCACTTTCAATGTTATTTACAAATATAATGAACAGTAATGGCCCTAGTACTGACCCCTGGGGACTCCATTAAGAACATTTTGCCATGATGACATTGTACCATTTAGCATCACTCTTTGCTGTCTATCTGAAAGCCACAACTCTATCCATTTTAAGATGCTACCTGCAATACCATGGGACTGAAGCTGTATCATTAACCGTTTATGGGGTACCTTGTCAAAGGCCTTACTAAAGTCAAGATATGCTACATCAATCTGATTTCCCTGATCAAATTGTTCTGTGGCGAAGTTCAAAAAGTCCAAGAGGTTTGTGAGACACGATCGTCCTTTTCTAAACCCATGTTGAGTATTTTGAATCAATCTGCTACCTTCCAGATAACTAACTATTCTATCCTTGATAATTGATTCTAGTACCTTGCAGGCTAGGGATGTGAGACTTATTGGCCTATAGTTTTCAACTTTCCCTCTTTCTCCTTTCTTGAAAATAGGAACTACATTTGCCCTTTTCCAATCGGTTGGAATTTCATTATGTGAAACTGATCTACAAAATATTATACTAAGTGGAAATGCCAGTTCCTTTTCAGTTTCCCGCAACACCCTAGCATAAATATCATCAGGTCCTGTTGCCTTATTTGGCTTTATTTTCCTGATATGATTGTAAACAACATCACTATCAATGAAATCAACATCATTTGTCAGATCCCATATAATTGAACTATGGTGTACGGTCGGCAGATTGGTCATATCTTCCAATGTAAACACTGATTTGAACTGCTTGCTCAGCTCCTCAACCATCTCACTATCCTCACCCAATGTAGTCCCGTTTACTTCCTGTGGACCAATTGTGCTAGAAACTTTACTCAGCTTGTAGAAACTAAATAACTTTTTACTGTACGCATTACAGTTTCTAGCTAAATCCAGTTCCTTTGCTCGCTTTGCTGCTCTGGTTTTTTGCTTCACAGTGTCTCTAGCTTTTCGATACGCCTTTAGATTAATGACATTTGAGGCTTCTTTAAAAGCTCCAAATGCAGTTTTCTTAGCCTTAATTGCTTTTATCACGTCTGGTGTAAGCCATGCTGGCTTTCCTACCCTTCTTTTGCGTCTTTGCTTTTGGGGGACATGTCTAATCTGAGTTTCCTTTAAGTAAGATTTGAACTTTTCCCACATTTCACAGGCATTTAAATTGGATAATTCTTCTTCCCATCTGATGGCACTTAAAGCCGCTCTCATGCCGTTAAAGTCTGCTCTGTTGAAATTTGGAACCTTTACCAAATTATCCTTGATAATTTCCCCTACATGTGCCTTGAATCTAACTATGTTATGGTCACTTTTTCCCAGAGTTTCGCCTACAGTCAAGTCTTGAACCAAGTCACTTAAATCCGAGAATACAAGGTCCAAGAATGAACCATGCCTGGTAGGTTCCGATACAAACTGGTGTAAGAACAGGTCCTCTTCAAGGCATTTCCTGAACATTTTGCATGATGGGAGCCAACACCAGCATTTTCATAACCTTTTAGATTAAAGTCACCGAGAATAAGGCACTTCCTCTTAAAGTTTCTACTGATTTCCTCACAAATCATCTTGTCAAGCTCCAGTTGCTGAGAATGTGGAAGGGTTCCTGATCGGTAGAAAGCTCCTATCCTAAGAGTATTGCTGTTGCCTTTTCCCACAGTGACATCAAGCCAAATGGACTCCACAGACACATTTGTATCCCCACCTGCTACTTTTTGAGAACTGAATAAGCTATTCATATAGAGCACACCACCCCCTTTCATTGCTGGACCCCTATTGCACGAAAACATATTGCATCCCTGGATCTCATAGTCCTGTAAGTTATCTCCAAAATACCCTTCACTGACCCATGCCTCCGTAATGCAAACAAAATCCGGTTCCTCCTCAGCAACATAACACTTGAACTCATCAAATTTGGAACGGATACTCTGAGCATTAAACATCATACACTTAACAAATGCTGCATAACCACCTTTGGCTTTTTCGTATTGAGGAGTTCTTTTATCACTAGATGAACTATAACTCTGTCCCCTTGAGTTGCTGCTGTCCCTATTTGCAGACTTTGAGGTTCTATTGCCTTGGCTGACACTATTGGAATATTCCTGAGTTGGCAATGCAATTTCATCCCTCCCCACCCCATTTCCTAGTTTCCCTGAAGGACATGCTCGTATACTTTGCCTAACACATGAACCCCCTTCTCAGAAAAGTGCAGGCCATCCCTCTGATAGAGGTCCCACGATGCATAAAACCTGCTCCACTCATCTACAAATGTAAAACCTAGCTCATGGCAGAGCTTTCCTACCCTGGCGTTAGCTGCCAGTGCCCTAGAGCCCCACTCAGGGGAGACTCTAGCCCTAGGCAAAATTCCTGTTACAAGGACTCTATTGGTACCCTTCAGGGTGGCCAGAAGGGCCCTGTACTCCCGCAGAAGCTCCTCACTCCTAGTATGACCTATGTTATTTACCCCTACATGCACTATGACTGTGTTAAACTGGTGATCACTGGTGACCTGTGCCACCGCAGGTACCAGGTCCTTCACCTTGGCACCAGGCCTAGTGATGCACCTCCTGTCCCTCCTACCTTTACAAAATACCCGCTCTAAATGACGCACACGAGAGTCTCCTATGACCAGCACTGACTCCTTACTACTGCTATCCTGGGGGCAGTCATCCAATGCCTGGAACATATTTGTTGTTACTATGCCTGCCCGCTGGGCCGGTCGGCTAGACTTCCTCCCGCTCCTACCACCTGCCATCTGCCACTCACTGACCCTTTCCTTAGGTTCGCGTCTCCAAATCCTCCACCCCCTGACCTCATGCCACTTCCCCTCCTGTGACCTACCAGAACTACCCCTCCTCTGTTCACTATTAACACTATTAACACTCCCCTCTTGAGAGATCCCAGCCACCTCCACAGTAGGGGAAACCTCAGCTACCTAGTGGCCTGCGACCACCTGGGCATATGATGTCCCTGCTACGGAGTGACCCCTTGTTGCTTTATCTTGCCTACACATTGCTGTTAGCCATAGACGCGCCCAGGGGGCCTACCCCATCCCCTAGCTGTTATCTATCTGGTTATCTATCCAGGTGTTCAATCGTGGTACATTGCGAAATTCCTGGGTGCACTCCTGCTGTTGACACTGGCCCTCACATTTGTTTAGACGTGTCTACTACTATGCTTGAATAGCATGAAACTTGACCATCGTGCGTTTTCCCGTGGGTTGAGAATTGTGCTTTACAAGGCGCAAAATTTGCATTATCGCATATATCGATATATCTTGAATAAGCGTGATTCTGGGCGTCCTTGGTTATCTTCAAGGCCACTTCATGGCCTTGAAGTGCTTTGCGAAGCGTCTTAGCGTGCGTCTCTCGATCGGATCAATTGATTTTCATATGGCCTCAATAGCAGAAATCTTTAACAACAAAAAATGCAATACTAGAAGAACGCGACACCATCTGCGACGCTTCCTCGTTTTCGACGCAAAAAAGTGAATTGCAGTGTGATATGACCCACCCAAAGAGGCATCAACTACATACACGGCCGGGGGCAGGCACGCCCTTGCCGCTGTAAGGACTGGCCACTGTCCTGTCTCATCCCCTTCCCTCGTCTATGTCTATGAGGCTCAAACCATTCCTTGAATCGAAGAGGCCACAAAATACGGATAGTGTCGGATGAAGGATGGATAAATTATTTCACCAGCATGCTGACAGGTCTCACTTGCCAATGTCGCTAAGCACTCTTACCAAAGCAAATGACTAACCGCATGGACAACATTTGTTGGTATCTTCCTCAAGATATTTGCATCTGGTACAGATACCTTTGATCTAGCCGAGTGACACATTCTCTCAGATAGATCGTCTCGTCCTTGATATCCCTCAGATTTTGAACAGCTAACCGATGCGACTCGCACATGCTGTCCACTAGGTCCTTGGGAAGGTAATGCTCTTTTATGTCCTTATACAAGCCCTTCACCATCTCCTGCTTCCTCAGGATTTCCTCCTGAAGCTCTTCGATTTCGGCCACGTACTCTGCAGAGGAGCTGAGCTTCACATCACTAGGTAGGATGACATCCTCTAGAACATCAGGCTTGTGGTAGGATTTGGAGGCCACCTCGATATCATCAGCTACTTTCTGGAGTTCTCGTTTTGTTGCTTTGTAGTGCAATACCTCTTGCTCTAACAGTGCTTCCTGTTCGCATATTTCATTTTTTTGCCGTTCTAGCAGTTGCCAATCGATCTCAGCACAATCTGGCGAATTTGTAGATTTCTTTGGCAATTTATTGTTTTCAAAAAGTGCTCGTGTAAAATTATAGTACGCTTCATAAATTGCTTTCAAATTGCCGCCTCGGTCTGCGCTAGAATGCGCCAGATCATCCAGAAACCGGAGACCAGATACCAGTTTTTCTTCAACTTCTTCGGCGGACGCATCGTCCCCGGGAATGGACGGTCGATGCACGATATTAGGTGGTCGCAAACCTCCAACGTTTTCTCTCTCCATTGAGCTACTCAAACCCGCCAACGAATTTGGTTCCGAAGGAGCTGCTTTCGCTGCCCGATTTTGCACAGGCTCTGATCTATTGGTTGACACCGATTCCTGTGGCGATGTACGCTTATATCGCTGCTCTGTTCCTGGCGCCGACTCTTGGGTAGCTGTAGTTCGCTGTTTGTCGTCATCGTCTTGCCCTGTACAACGTCCGTGCAATGAAGAAGACGGCATCGTCCCGGTAGATTCGTGGCCTTCTTTGGGTGCCAGGACGTCAGTGGAATCGGCACACTGCGGGTGCTGTATGACGGCAGCACTCCGCCAAATCGAGTCGCTTGGCGTTGGGAAGAACTGGGACTCTGACATTGCAAGTATGGATTCTTCCGAGCAGGATAAGCATGGCGATGTAGCTCGCTGTTGGGCAGAAGTGGTGGGTGATGCTGTTGGTGGCGATGCTGGTGTGTGCGTGTCCGCTGTCCTGAAGTCATCTGCAGATTCAATTTTGTCACTTCGGCTCATAGTTGAGTGTCTTGAAATAACTTAGTATTGTACTGCCCCGTGAGAAACGAGATCCTCACTGTTCGCTTCTTTGTGTGTGTGTGTGTTTTATCGAAAATGGAAATGTTCTCAAGTTTGAGAGCTTACCGAGATCACAGCAGCTAATAAATGATTTCCGAACGTCTTTGTTAGTCACATGAGTTACACTTTATTTCTAGTTGATGTCCTAAGTAGACATATGTAAATTTATACCAATCACGAAGTATGTTCTTTTTATGCAACATTGTTTCGGCAGCTTTCAATTGTGAAGATAATTTTTGCATTCTGTTCGGAGCTTTGCTCTGGTGGAAAATTCATGAGTACCTACATATTTGTCCAGGTCTCCCAACGAAAACACCCACTAGGATGAATCTTAGTATGCTACAGTGCCTACTTGCACATTATTATCATGGTCAATATTTTCTGGCCAAGCACAGGTTAATACGTCGCATTTAAATACTTGACTCTTATGTCTACTTCCGTCAAATGCTTTAATATGTAGTTGAATGCCGTCTAGTAATTATATGAAATAATAATAATTATGTGGAGTAAAAATAAGTCGGTGTGTCAAATAATAATAATACTCATGTTCACTTATATTCCCATTAATTAAAATTAACCCTTTATTATATGAATAATAATGATATAAATAATTCATGCATAATTATGCATGACAGTCAGCTCCGGAATGCGTAACCCAGATATTTCTTCTAATTTTGGAGCTTGTTGTTACTTGAAATTGGAATTCAAACTTCTTGGATGTGCCTAAAAGGCCATTTCGTATAGCCGAAGGATAACTTTATGGAATTATTCCATGCTTGTCAAAGAACATATTTGTGTGTCCCGAACTGTTGTTATGCCAATACTTCCATCGCACTGGCCCATCTGTTCATTTTGTAAAGTTGTCTTTCGATTGTCAACAATTGAAACGTCACTTTTGAAACGTCACCCGTGTGTGCCCCGGATGTGCTCCGGCCGCCCTACACTCCTCTCTCCCCCCGGCTGTACACAGATCCAGCGACTCGTCCAGCGTACTGCCTGGGGAGGGGACTTCACTCGGTTACGGCCCCTGCTGGAAGCTGGACGCTGGAAGCTGATACACGGCGGCGGCTGATGACGGTGGCTGCGGCTTTGCCGCTTGCTGGGCCTGTCGCGGAGGCTGCCTGTCCAAACACTGGTGTAATGTAATCCATCTCTATATGTGTCTCCATCTCCATCTTCATCTCTATTTGTATACATATCTCTATCTTTAGCTCTATCTCTATATCTGTATCTGTCTCTATCTTCCTCTCTCCCTCTCACTCTCTCACTCCCTCTCCCTCTCCCTCTCCCTCTCCCTCTCCCTCTCCCTCTCTTCCTCTCCCTCTCCCCCATCTCCCTCTCTCTCTTTCCTCTTCTCTCCATCTCCCTATCTCTCTCCCTCTCCCTCTACCTCTCCCTCTCCATCTCCCTCTCCCTCTCCTTCTCCATCGCACTCTCACTCTCCCTGCCCATCTCCCTCTCTCTCTCTTCAAATGCCGGTAGTTAGCCGCCTCGGTAGCTCAGTTGGTTGGAGCGCTGGCCCGCACTGGTCTCCCCTGTCCCGGCAACACAGGGTTCGAGTTGCTTCGCGCGCTCGCATTTAGCCCCCGGTCGGGAGTGTCAGTTGGCAGCTGGCCCGATAAGGCCGGAGACGAGCTTCCGGGCGGCCGTGTCGGTGTATGGACGGCACGTTAAACTTTCGATCAAAATTCTGCCGTTGAACTGGAATTCGTGGATCTGGTGGTGTGGCAAGGGTTCACGCAACAAGCTCTGCTTAGCAATAGAACCCTGATTCCTAAAACCACCCCAGCAACAACTCGGACTAGGTTCTTTTTTAATGCACTTACCCTCGATCTCTGCTTCCCCTCCATCCGGCTCGCCTTCCGTAAGTTACCCAGTCGGATAGGCAAAGTCGGGAACTTCGTGCAGGGACAATGAAACAGCATGACAAGCAAAGCCAGTAGCTTCGTTCGGTGACAGTTAATTTATTCGGAGGTAGCCGGCAGCTTCGCTGAGTGACAGTTAATGTATTCGGAGGTAGCCGGCACCTTCGTTGAGGGCCAGTGAGTGTATTCAGAGATCACAGTGCGACGGAGAAAGCTGGCAGCTTCTTCCAAGGATCGTGAGTGTATTCAGAGATAGCCAGCAACTTCGTTGGGGGACCGTGGGTGTATTCAGCGGTTACTCGGCGTTTAATTCACCCTGGCATCTTCACGTTTTCATACAGTGAAAACAGGCACATGATCTTGCCGAGTGGATATTGATGGTGGCAGGGCCGTCGGCGCACTGCAGATGAATCGTCACCTAAAACCATACAAGGCGGCAGTGTCACGCACCACATGCACACTCAGCATGGTCCCTCGGTCAAAAACAACACCATGTGCGGGACTGACTGGTGTGCCGCTCATTGTGTTATGCGTGACATTCGTGGGGTCTCGGGTCAGGAATGCGCTTGCTTCGCTAACCTCGCTGGCAAGCTTAGTCAGCCATCGAGATGATCGGCCCGTTAACACGGGAAGCACTGTAGCCGGCTACGGTCATGGGCTTAGGAACAGGGGGGCCAGGGGGCATGGCCCACTCAAAGTGGGTGCTGCTCCCCCCCCCCCCCCCCACACACACACTTGAGACATTGAACTTCCCTAAAAAGCAGCATGCACACCTCTGAACATGTGAAAACCTCCCTGCGACCCATAACTAAGTAAAAGCTGCACATATAATATTTTAGCACTTAGCTTTTTCAGTCATGCACACTTGGATATGACCTTACAAGAATGGAACTAATTCAGGAGTTTATGTAATACAACATATATATATATATATTTCTTCACACCATATACTATGTTACGAAATGACTGGCCTGCCCTCAAAATCACGCTGGGTCCCAAAAGGTCGGATCGGATCCCTGATAGTCGCGTTGCCCCCTTAAAAAAAATGGACCGGGCCCTTTAAAATCACACTTAAAGAGCATAAAAAGTCGTGCCGTGGTCCTTGAAAATCACGTTGGAGGCCACAAAAAAAGAATGGCTGGGCTCCTGAAAATCACACTGCGCCTCAAAAGTTCTCGCCTGAGCCCCAATAATCACATTTCGTCGAATTCGCCAGGTCGCACCGGGGCCTGAAAAGCACTGAGCCTATACAACAAATCGGCCAAAAAGAATCACCCCCCCCCCCTTACCTTTCCCCCCTCTTCCCAAAACCCCAAGCACCAATAAATACAGGCGGGACAACGAAAACTACCAGTCCGGACATGGAAGGTCACTCTGAGGTTCCAGCAATCGCCCCAAAAGAAACTAAAAAGTGTTGGGCCTTTAATGACTTGTCGGGGCCATTACAACTCGCGATAGGCAACCCAACAAATGACGACATGGTCTAAAAATCCCGCTTAGATCCCAAAACGTCGCGCCTTTGGAAATCGCACTAGGTGGAAAAAAAAGTCGCGTTGGAGCCCCACAAGTCGACGCTGTATTCCCAAAAATAAATTCCTACCAGGAATGTCACGCTGCGGAAACAAAATTGCAACAAAGAGCCAAAAAAACACGTTTGGCCTTGGAAGGGAAGAGCGTTCGAATATCAAAAATATCCACCGGGAGCCCGAAGAGTCGCACCGGGACCCAAAAATATCGCGCAGGAGGCTTCCAAAAAATACAAGTCGAACCCCACAAAATCACAAATGGATCCCATCGAGTCCATCCGAGCACCGACAAATTCAGAACAGGTCACGATAGAAAATTATCCTTAGGCCCTTTCTACTCTGAAGGGAGGCAGCGGTCGGAAAAAACTCATTGAGCAGCCACAGTAGCATACAAGAGACAAATGCTCCATCCATCGTGAAGAGGTGGGCTCCCAAGAACCCAAGAATCGCGTCGGGTTCTAAAAAAATGGCCATGGGTCCCAACAATTCGTGTCGTGCCGCCAGAATTAGGGGCTATAAATAAATACAGCGGGAGCAAAAAACTTGCGCCTGACCAGAATATCTGCGCCGGGAACGACAAAATCACGATGGATCCTAGATACGTACAACAAACCCCCGAACTAGCGCCAAGGCCCAACTATTGCGCTTGGGACCCAAAATTCCTGTCGATAGTCCGATAAATTCTGGTCTGTGCATCACACTTCCTCTCGAGGATCCTAAAAATGTGCATCCATACCCCCTCCCCCCCAAAAAAAACAGCGTGGCCAAAATCGCATCGGAACACAACAAGAATCAAGCCCAACTTGTTCCCTCCCAGCTTCCACTTGTGCCACCTTGCCCTCTTCCTGCCCACTTTCAGCCTGTGCCCCGTGTACTGACGTTCCTGGTGTCCATGATGCTGCAGCACTGCGCCACCGAGGTGATCTTGAGGTCGGGGTTGAGACTCAGCGTCTGCCAGCTGGAGGGCATGGCGTACGACTCGCAGGCGCCCCGGCACGCCTGCATCGTCACGTCCACGGCCAGACAGCCGGGCACGTGCAGCCGCTGCGTGTGACCTGGGGTCAGGTGAGGCTCAGTGCTGGTCTGTGAAGTCATGTCGCTAGCCGGCGTCACCGTCGGTGGCAGCGAGCGGGCCTCCTCAAAACAATCACTTCCTCGCTCATTCCTAGTGCACTTCGAACGTATTCGTTCCTGTATATGGCTGCTACATGCTCCCGTCAGTGACTACAAGCAATACGGGGTGACATGAACTACACTGGATGAATTCTGTGTGCATGTCGAATTGGCTACTTATCATGCTGAGACAGCAGGAACACGGAGAAAACTAGCATCACTCAGGACAGAGGTATTCGTTGCGACGAGTCCTTAAAGGTATTTTCCTGCGCTCACTTGCTTGGATACTGCAGGCGGTAGTGCATTAAGCGGTACTGAGGAACTGCATGAGATATGCACCTGTCCCACTTATCGCTACTCTTCGCCTGCGACCAATCGGAGTTGGATAATGACGACCCAATGTGGCCAAACAGTCGACGCATCACAAACCCACTGACCAGCCGCTGACCTCTGGGGCGCGTAAGCAGGTTGCTCGCTCGCTGTTTCAACAGCGAGCTACATTAATATAGAAGCGCGGGACGTGCACAAGCTCGGCCTGTCCGGCGCGCCAAACACCCACCGACGAGGTCGCAGGTCGACTCCTGCGAGACGGTCAGCCGGTCGGGCCCGTGTACCAGTCGGACGGTGTGGTCCGCACCAGCTGAGCTGACGGCGTCACCAGCCAGAGTGGCCAGCACCAGCGGCAGCAGCGACAGCAGTCCCGACATGGCAGCTGCCGGGCAGACAGCTGGTGATGCCGGTCCAGAGCAGCAGCTGCCGGGCAGATAGCTGGTGAGGCTGATCAAGAGCAGGAGCTGTCGGCCGGACAGCTAGTGATGCTGGTCTGGAGCAACAGCTGTCGGCGGGACAGCTGGTGATGCTTGTCCAGAGCAAGCAGCTGCCGGGCAGACAGCTGATATGCTGGTCCAGCGCAAGATGATGTCACCGTCGGTGGTCAGGTGTGTCAAATCCCACCGTGGTGACGTCTTACTAATGGCTTACTAATGGTACCAACGCCACCATTTATACCATTTCATAGCTCGCAGCGGATAGCACCGACCCGTTAAGGTCCGAGCTTGTCAGATTGCCTGTTCCGTTTATCTGTGACAGGTGGTCGGCACCATGTCAGGAAGTGGAGCTGGTGCCACAGACCTGTCAAGGTCCGCGGTTGGCAGATTGCCTGTTCCGGCGGTCTGTGATAGGTAGCCGACCCCGTGTCAAGCAGTGGATCGGGTAACACCGATCCGTCAAATTACCAGCGACAGTGACAACGACATCTGTGCCGAGGTAGCTCAAGCGGAAAGCATGGCCACTGCCAGTATAGAGTGGCAGGTCAAAATGAACGCCTATTTCAGCATGCCAATGCAAAAGCTGATCGCATACACGTGCAACACTTGGAAACTCGAACTCTCTCAGGTCACACGTGTGTTCGGACTTTTGCTGTAAAGGTCACCTGTCCGCGGCCACCTGTTAGCGCTTCCAGGGAAACAAAGATACTTGTGCTGGCGTACAGTCTGGCGTACATTCTGGCGTACATTCTGGCCTACAGTCTGGCGTACAGTCTGGCGTACAGTCTGGTGTACAGTCTGGCGTATAGTCTGGTGTACAGTCTGGTGCATAATCTGGTGCATAGTCTGGCGTATATTTTGGTGTAAAGTCTGGTGTAAAGTCTAGTATACAGTCTGGTATAGAGTCTGGCGTACAGTCTAGCGTAAAGTCTCGTGTACAGTCTGGTGCACAGTCTAGCGTACAGTCTAGCGTACAGTCCAGCGTACAGTCTGGTGTACAGTCCAGCGTACAGTCCGGTGTACAGCGTAAAGTCTGGCGTACAGTCTAGCGTACGGTCTGGCGTACAGTCTAACGTACGGTCTGGTGTACAGTCTAGCGTACAGTCTGGTGTACAGTCTAGCGTACAGTCTGGTGTACAGTCTAGCGTACAGTCTGGTGTACAGTCTAGCGTACAGTCTGGTGTACAGTCTAGCGTACAGTCTGGTGCACAGTCTAGCGTACAGTCTAGCGTACAGTCTGGTGTACAGTCCAGCGTACAGTCTGGTGTACAGCGTAATGTCTGGCGTACAGTCTCGTGTAAAGCCTGGCGTACGGTCTGGTGTAAAGTCTGACGTATGGTCTGGTGTAAAGTCTGGCGTATGGTCTGGTGTAAAGTCTGGCGTACAGTCTGGCGTATAGTCTGGCGTATAGTCTGGTGTATAGTCTGGCGTACAGTCTGGCGTAGGGTCTGGTGTACAGTCTGGTGCATAATCTGGTGCATAGTGTGGCATATATTTTGGTGTAAAGTTTAGTATACAGTCTGGTGTAAAGTCTGGCGTACAGTCTAGCGTACGGTCTCGTGTAAAGTTTGGCGTACAGCCTGGCGTACAGTCTAGCGTACGGTCTCGTGTAAAGTCTGACGTATGGTCTGGTATAAAGTCTGGCGTATGATCTGGTGTAAAGTCTGGCGTACAGTCTGGCGTATAGTCTGGCGTATAGTCTGGTGTATAGTCTGGCGTACAGTCTGGCGTACAGTCTAGCATATGGTCTGGTGTAAAGTCTGGCGTACAGTCTAGCGTACGGTCTGGCGTACAGTCTAGCGTACGGTCTGGTGTAAAGTATGGCGTATGGTCTGGTGTAAAGTCTGGCATATGGTCTGGCGTACAGTCCAGCGTACGGTCTGGCGTACAGTCCAGCGTACAGTCTGGTGTAAAGTCTTGCCTACGAGCTGGCGCAGCGACGTTGATTTCTGAAAAGTGTGGAGGTGGAGAAGTACAATATAACGAAACAATGGTAAGGCCTAAATGGATTCTGTGGGCACACGCCAGGGTCCCATGTTAAAAGTGTAAAGTATTGTGGACGGAACAAAGCCAACATTGAGGGGCAGTTTCCCCCTGAAAAGTATACAAAATAGCACTCATGGAGGATAAAGTTAGATGTCCCGATTGACCATCGCTGACCCCGCCGACCGCCGGACCCAGCTGAGAGAACTGTCAGTTGAGACAGGGTCTGCCCTGACCCCACCGACCAGCAGACCTAACTAAGAGGACTGTCTGTCGTGAGAGTTTGTCCTGACCTCAGGGGAGCAGCCGATATTTTCTTAAAGGGGCCTGACTAAAAGGAAAAACGCCATAAAGCAGACCCCATTTTCGGCGCTATTCGCACGCCGAAAATGTCTGGTTTTGCGTGGCAAAAATTCAATTTCTGGTTTAATTTCATGTATTTTTGGTTGCTAGTGATTCCGCCCCCCCCCCCCCTAGTTGCGCCTCTCCCTGACCATGCGGATCGCCGGACCTACCTGAGAGTACCGCCAGTTGCTGGAGCAGACTGAGAAGGCCGACAGCTGATCAAGGCCTGAACAGATGATCGTCGGAGCCGACGCGCAGGTCTGCCGACGGCAGACGTCATATCCCCTCCCCTCCCCCTGCCCGGTATCCGATCCGGCGCCAGGCAAGGCGCTAGAAAGTGAGTCGAGAGCAGACGATGGAGTGGTCAGGACAGAGTTTAAAGCAAACCAGTATTTGGAACCGGCGCTTAGCTATTGCCTCTGGCGCGTCCAGGTGGCCACTCCTGTCATGCCACCTTCACTAGACGAAAAAATATTGCGGCCAAAACATCTCTCCCAATCCACTTCAAACGACCAGCATAGCCGATGATTTAGGGTTTATCGCCTACTGGCGACATTTCTTAACAACGTTCAGTTGCCAACTGTACCACGCGCATCAGCTTTATCCAGCTCCCATGTCATACCTCTAAATCAGCTTTAGTTGGTCGGAATTGGTCGTTTACAATTCTGAAACATCAAGGGTGGTCGATTGGAACATCTTGTGTTGCAGTCAGCTCTTGCTAACGGCAAGGAGGCGCCTGATTAGCTTTCCGAGGTGAAAATTTCCCGCAGGATCCTCCTGCACTACAGTACAGCGTCATACATACACATTGAAACACAATCCTGCCAGACAACTGCACATAATCCTGCACGGAGTCTTACGGGGCAGATCTTAACGAGGTCCTGCAGGACAGATATGCTCATCATCCTGCAGGGCAGATCTTCATGGGATCCTGCAGGGCAGCCCTGATCCTGCAGGGCATATCTGATCCTGCGGGACAGATCTGATAGTGCAGGGCACGTGTAGTCGTACATGGCCGTTGTGCCGATCCAGCCGATGACGTCGGCGTTATTAGCGCGACGCACCAGCTAAGCAGACCGCAACACGCGTCGTGACAGCTAAGCTGACCGTGACACGCGTCGTGACAGCTGACCAAGTTGTGTCAGTTAGCTGGTGGCGCCACTGGCGATTGAATGCTGCTGACTTCACACGGGAGTGTAGCCTGACACAAGCACACCCACCACCACCCAGCACGCGCAGCGTTATGTGTGGCGGAGATTCGCACGTTCACTGAGCCGGAGTTGTGCTGAGCTTCATCTGGGCAAACTTTCCGTCTGCTCTAAGCTCCTGCGGGTATGTGACCATGGGTGTGGAAACAGGCGAATGTTGCCTGCAGGCCAAGCAGTTGCTGCTGTATCAATACAGGCCTCTTGATATGTGTTGATCGTCATCTACTTACCCAACATACTGTCCTATAATTGGCATTTGCATTTGTGCTGCCCATGCCATAACTTGACGGAGCATAGCATTTCTGGCCGCCATTTAAAGTGTTTTTGACACCAAATATACACGAATAATTCCGATCAACTCGACGCCAACGATTCTTGCATATATTGAGAAATGACAACTTCGAGGTCGTGGCGTCTGGGGACCAATGGCTGGCCACTGTAACATCGTTATAGATTGCCTGTAAATACAACTCTGGGCGCAAACTTGTCCTGCCGTAGTTGACGTACCACTGAGCTGAAATTTAACGTCTGACGCACTGAAGGAGCAACGTCGGATTGTTCTCCACCGGCCCATCTCCTGTGACCGCGTGCCATGCACTGCAGTGCAGAGAACGGAATCACCAGTGTGAAAGCCACCAATGCACTGGTGGCTTTCGCAAAATGCTAGATTCCCTTATGGCAAGTCGAGGCAAATCCTGCAGGATAACCAAATCTGCAGGGTCGTGCAAGGCAGTCATGCACGACTATTATATCCTGCAGAATTGTCCGACACAGATAAAGAATCATGCAGGGTAGCCATATCTACGGGATCGTGTGAGACATCCCTGCACGAATATTATGTCCAACATGATTGTCTTATGTAGATTCAAAATCATGCAGGACGGTCCTGTACCGATTTCATTAGAATCCTAGATTAGAGCAGAGTTTCATTATAATTATGCACAGCCCTCCACTACGGCAGTAGTTCTAATCAGGCTGGTGGATGGGTATGGGCCTGGGCGTCTTCTACGGGCCGCTTGTGCCGTATAGGTGATGTTTAGAGCTGCTTCTGTCATCGCCCGCTGTGGGAACGCTCCGTTGGGGGACGAGGTAGCTCAGTTGGTAGAGTGTTGGACTCTTGATCGCAAGATTGTGGCTTCGAATCTCACAACCGCCACGGCATCACCGGGTCCACCCGCGACCGATCGGCGTGAGAGGTTTGCGACGCTGTATGACCTAGCGGTGGAATGCGTCGCGGAAGAGCCCGAGGGAACGTCTCGTTGGAATACCCCGCCCGAGGGCGGACACCGCGGGTCAGGAGCAGGAGCAGCTGCGCTGGCCAACGACTGGATGATACGTGGCGCCAACAGCGATCGCAATAAATATTGACGCATCGCGGAAAGTAGTATGGTCACACGTCATAGTATGAGCTTGACTGCCGTCACTGGGAACTTGGGTGTTGATGACGAAAGCAATAACAATACCACCAAGTACTATGTTAGAGAGTTTGTTCTACCATTTTCCAGAGTTAGACCTTTGCTTTCACCTAGCCCGATAGCGGTTCGCATGTGTAGACATTCGCAAGAGGTTTCGTCTCGACCTCAAAGAGAACGTTTTGACATTACATCCCCCTTTATCGAAATATTATAATGCAATGGCATGTAGGAGGGAGGAATTTTCGTGGAGTGTGGACACATTTTCTCCGAATGCGCTTTCAGCGATAATATACTTGTTGAGCGGGGAAGGTGCACTTGAGCATGCTGAGAAGGTGCAGCTTTTCGTGTTCAAGGGGTGAGTTTTCCTCCGGGAGAAGTTTTTGGTTGCAACATCTGCCGAGCGAGATGGGGTGTTCATCCGAGCCACACGGGCGCCTTTCTTTGGCAAAAGCGAATTTCCACTTCTCCATGTGGCGCTACATGACCTTTGTAGTTGAAGCGCCCCTAAACCCCAAAAACTTTTCCATGGGGGCGTATATCCCCTCCAGAGCCCCTGACTGATGTTTAGATACCGGCAATAATGTGTCATATATCAAAGGGCCAAAAATTACAGGTGATTGGCATGCATGCACATCTAATATATCATGTCCTAGCTAACCTAATTACTAGATGAGTAACTAGCTATCTAGCTAACCTAATTACATGACAAATGGTGCATCCCATAAACTCCATGCCAGAGCCTAAACATGACCACGGCAATCTTAATGCAGCACACTCACGGGTGCCATCCGGCACAGTCTACCGAAGTGAAGGGAGTCTCCTGCCATCTGCTGACAAAAATCTACACCGGAGTATCCGATTACCTACCACCAGTGATCGGACCTGGTGGCAACCCGACTCAGGCACATCCCTGGAAGACAGGGCCGGCCAGCGGCCCGGCAGTCGGGCCACGTGCGGAGGGCGGGTGGGGATGGGGAGCCTCACCACAGAGTGCATTCAAGAACGCCGCACCACTCCTTCCGGCGTTGTCTGGCAAGTGACAGTCCCGCGCCGGTAACAGGGGCCAGAGCGTCCGGTGGTGGTGGTTCGGGGAGCTGGCGTCCAGTTGCTTCGCGTACAGCTGACACGGAAAGGTAAGCTTCGCGTGGAGCTGACGCGGTATGTTAATCCAGCGGATGGCGGCTCTGTTAATCAGCGGTTAATTAATTAAGTTGTAATTTGTTACGGTTAATCTCTGTTGATCAGCGGTTAATTGGTTAATTTGTACTTTCAGGTAGTTTTTAAATTCCTGGAATTTCCTTTTCCAATGCAATGTTTACGAACGTGGTTGACATGATGCCAGTACTCATTTACCCGGCTTTAGCAGGGTAAATGAGTTAAGAGCATATTTTTACTGCATGCTTTTTAGTTCGCAGGCAACATAACGCCAAAAAGGGCTTGAAGTTTGGAGGTATAGTATGAAAAACAAATATTCAAAAGCAAAAATGAAAGCAACATAACTTAACCTAACCAATTCGAACGTTCCATACAAGAAAAAAGCGTATTTTGAAAGAAAAAAGAAAATTGCATGTAATTTTTGTCATAAAAGTTGAACCTGAAAATCATAACCAAAAATGGCCTTGCATGACCTAGCCTGATCTGTTTATGAAAAATTGCATTTTTGGAGATTAAAAATCCGAATTTTAAAACGCGTATTTCAAACTTCCAACAGCAAGAGCCTGACCTAACCTAACCTACCTAAACCCATCTCCTGTATTTGCTTCATGGAGGTAAAATGTACGTAATTCTTGTCTTGTGGGTACCTCAAAGTGCTATAATACCAAATCACCTGACTTTTCCGTGTTCCTGTGGTGTTGTGTGTCACGAAATAGGAGAGGGCATGGTGTGGTAGCATGGGCGGATCCAGGAATTGTGTTGCGGTAGGCAGTTGTCTGGAGGGGTGTCAATGATTTTGAGGATTACAAAAGATAAGTTGAGGCACATTCCGGTGTTTCCACCCAAAGGACGGGCGTCTTTCCCACTGCAAGGGACGCTGTCAGTTGACAAATTGTTGAGTGAGGGGGGAGAGAAGTAGAGAGATGTATGGGTGCATCATCTACATTGGGATGGAGGGGTGGGGAAGACGAATGCCTCGGGTTTCCCCACTCCTGTTCGGATCCGCACTTACGAAAACTCCGCAATTTCTTTGTACACTACTGTAGACCACGTTTCTTCAGTTGCAAATGCAATCATTCTGTTAGTTTGAACAACACAAATAAAGCAACCGAACACTCCAGAGTTTTTCAAAACATAGCTAGTGTTCTTTGTGCAACCAGAACTGGCATTACGGCCATACAAGGTGGGTGTAGAAGCTCGACAATTATTGGTGAATTGGTGTGATAAAGAAAATAGAAATTAGTGGGACCAAATCCACAGAGGCAGTGAGTGTTGCCAATTTGGTTTGTGGGGCTTACTCCCTAGGGTAGCATGCTAAGAAAAAAGCGTTGGTGAGGCCAATACAAAGGTAAGATCCACAGCCCACTGAAAGCATAGAAAGCTTCGTCACTGCCTTGTGGCGACAGATTGATGAAGCATTGCGAGAGGAATAGCGAATTAAGAAGGTAACCACAACATTTGGTTCGAATAACAAAAGCCATATGGAGAAAATAAATATCGTATAATTCCGAAACCTGTCTTGCTTGATTGGTGTGACAATGAGGCCTGCAAGCATGTGTCATAATCATACTGTTGTTCCAACATGGGCAACATGGGTAGAAATTGCGAGCATGATGATGTTATGCCTATTTCTCAACTTGTGTTCCTTCCATTCAGGACCCGGCAGCGCCTGACAAACGCCATCAGTGCAACGGCATCGTGTCCTGCGGTACTGAGTCTGGGGCTGAGTCATGCTCTGCTGTTCCCCGGCACATGGTGTGCTGTGGGGCCGGGTCGTGTGACATCTCGGCCGTCTGATGTTCCCCGGCAGATGGTGTGCTGTGGGGCCGGGTCGGGTGACATCACTGCCGCCCTCTGTTCCCCGGCAGATGGTGAGCTGTGGGGCCGGGTCGGGTAACATCACGGCCGCCCACTGTTCCCCGGCAGATGGCACTACTGCGCCTGTACTCGGTGACGGCCTCGCCCGGCCGGCCGCTGCCCGCCGGTCTGCTAGAGCCCACGTGTCGCGTGCACACCGAACGCTGTGTTTACGTCGAGTCGCGGCGACCTCTGACCTCCGAGGAGCGCGCCCGACTTGAATGGCTGCTGCGGCAGAGCGCCGCGGGCGGCTCGGCTCCGACAGAGACCAGCCACTTCCAGCCGCCCACCAGCGGACACGAGTTTGTCTTCGAGATCGGGCCCAGGTTTGTGCCGCCGCCTACTCACCTGACACTGACCTGACATTGACCTGACACTGACCTGACACTGACCTGATACTCACCTGACACTCACCTGACATTCACCTGACACTCACCTGACACTCACCTGACACTCACCTGATACTCACATGACACTCACCTGACACTCACCTGACATTCACCTGACACTCACCTGACACTCACCTGACACTCACCGGACACCCACCGGACACTCACCGGACACTCACCTGACACTCACCTGACATTCACCTGGCACTCACCTGATACTCACCTGATACTCACCTGACACCCGACACTCACCTGCCACTCACCTGACACTCACATGACACTCACCTGACACTCACCTGACACTCACCTGACACTGACCCGGCACTGACCCGACACTGACCCGACACTGACCTGACACTGACCTGACACTGACCTGACACTGACCTGACACTGACCTGACACTGACCTGACACTGTTTGGTTGGTGACGGGCCCAGGCCAGTGCCGCTGCACATTGACCTGTTACTGACCTGGCACTGATTGGTGGCTGACGATCTGCGAGGATCTAACTAATGTCATCGCCACTCAATTTATATGTGTGTTTGTTAACACGTGTTTACTGACAACACGCGTTTACCAACAAGTATTTACCAACAACATGTGTTTGCCAACAACACGTGTTTACCAACAACACGTATTTACCAACGGCAAGTGTTTACCAACAACACGTGCTTACTGATAACACGTTTTCACTGGCAACACGTGTTAAGATTGCATCGCCTAACCCGCTCTTGAGAACAACTAAAGCGTTTCCGCCTTATGTAGTTTCAGGCGCGACGGAATGGTTTGCCGGCAGAGGAGGGGAAAATAGAAATACGCGAGGACGAAATGACACTGACGCGTTGGATCTCGAAGGTGGAGGGAAGCCAAAGAACGATGACAATAGCCATGAAATAGCCATTATTCCTTAATACGTATACTACTGCGTCCTACAACGTAAAT
The DNA here is from genome assembly GCA_034440575.1 of Imbricaverruca yamaguchii. Lineage (NCBI taxonomy): Eukaryota > Metazoa > Arthropoda > Thecostraca > Neoverrucidae > Imbricaverruca > Imbricaverruca yamaguchii. The sequence goes on along the minus strand of JAOTOL010001609.1, from coordinate 2,506,764 downwards.
GCAATGATTTTTGTTCGGAACGTAATCCAATGCAGATATTATATTTCAGAGATGTCGAAAAGCAACAAAATTCCTTTTATCTCCTACGTCGGTTTTCGACACAAAGGCGGTTAAAAATACAAAAGCTAGGTACCAGTTATAACCAACTGTTGCGGTATATCGCAGAGTATGATTTCCCTGCTCTGCCGATTTCGATCCAACTGTCACGCCATATACGCAAATTTAAAATCTTTATTGTGATGAAATTGGACTTCTAGGCTGTCTCTCCGTCTCTTTGTCTCTGTGCGTCCACTTATGATCCGATGTTCTCATCAACATGTTTGCCTTTTGAATGTTCCATTTCATCCGTATTTATAGAATGCTACGTTACCACCGTGTGTGCGTTGGCCGATATTTCAGTTATGCACGTGGTTGTTTTTACCATGGGGGCTCGTTGTGCTATGTGATGTTACCTTTTCAACACATGCGCTCTCTTGTTTTTTTATTGTTTTTTTGTATTCCTCTTATTTTGTAAGGAAAGAAAACCGTTATGCTTCCGTTGATGATTGTTTGCATCTCACCAGTCTGATATATCTATGGATATCTAGCCTTGATGTGTCGCATTAGCTGTGTCTGAAGAATTTGCATTGATAGCTCTTTACACAGCCACAGATCCTTACACAGTCATGATGAAAGTGGTGCATTTGTAAGACCTGGAAATTAGACAGTGACCCCGCAAAATAAAACCGGGCCGAATAAATCACTCAGGGCCCCAACCATAGCGCAAAAACCAAAAGGAACACGTCGGACCCATGAAAAAGGCCGTGCCTTGACCCTGGGAAACGCCGTTGGGTGGTCAAGAGCGCACCTGGCCCAAAAATAATAAAAACATGACCTCAACAACAGAGTGAGGCCCGCAAAAAGCAACGTGGTCCAAAAAACGATCCTGAGCACTAGATACTCACATCGGGCCCTTTAAAACGCGCTGCCTTTGCCTCGAAGCCCAGATTCCCGGACTTTCGCGTATTGTGAACGGTGTACGGCATACGCCCTCGTGTTCAACAAAACGAAAGACTTGGCAGGGCCTAGATGGCGCCATTCACATTGTGTCTATTCATATCATGTCTATGTAATATGGACGACTGGTACAATATATCTGAATGCCAATGCTGTCAGACTCCCAGCATCCCGTCCGTACTCGTCTTCAGGCCACTTCTGAATTTCCAGACACACGCGTATTCACAGGTGCAGGCGCTAAGCACTTGGCACCGTAAAGCACAGGGATGCGCCGAGCCGCCCAACATATGCACTCCATCAATAAACTAGACTTCAGTTGTTCTCTCAGGGTCCATGAGAAGGCCATCGACAGTCCGGTGCTGGGAGAAAAATGAAAAAAAAGGAGAAAAAAAGACATTGTGTCATTGCTGGAAACTTTGAATTAGGTGAGGGGTTGAACTATGGTGACATGTATACAATGGTGGGAGGTTAAGACCCATTCACAGACACTTAAGTTTTCATTGAGCATTCTTATTTTTACGACAAAAAAAAACTAAAATTCCCTCTGCGAATACCTGGCGATTGAACTTCGGTGACATTTTTAATGCGGGCAGGTTGGATCCGTTTTCAAATCCGTTTGCACCCCGACGCAAAGCCTCGACACCCCGCTGAATCTGGGTGCGGTTTTGACAATTTGCGCACTTTTCTGAAAGAGATGCATGTGGCTTAAGAAATGAGTGGTCCTGTCAGCTCTTGTTACGTCTTAGCGTAACGCGCCGTTAGTCACGTGTTTTGTTGGCGGGACAAGCACGCGTTCAAGCAGATGGCCGTTGTCTCGTCTGTTTCTTGTCAGTCGGCCCATTTGTTCGGCCCAGACCCATTCTTCCTGTTCACCATGCGATGGTTGGTTGGTTGGTTGGCGGTAGGTTTTACGACACTTCGACCGTGGAGACATATAGCGTCGCCAATCTCTGACGCCGGTTGGCCACGGGTGAAGAGTAGCGACAGGCGAGACTTGAACCCACAATCTCTTGATTTTGGGGCGGGCAACTTACCCCTATACTACTCGTCCACACCATACGATGGTGATGTCACTCTTCTTCCGCTAGAAGAATAGTCTAGTTGATGAATAATAACCCAGTCAATGGATGGATGACAATTTCCCACTCAAGCTCTGACACCTATAATGCACTTGATGATGGATATTCATCGGCGGAAATATGTGTTCAGTGGAAGATATAGTATCGTCGATATTGCAGCCGCAACAGCCCTTCCAGCTCCACCTCTGTCTTTCCCTGACATAAAGTATCGCATAGATTATTTGTCTTCCTCATCCTAACATTTGTCTCGGCGAGACCGACTTTTGGAATTTTATGGTCGCTGGCGATCTTAAACTCATCGAATTTTCGCTTTCATTCCTCACAACCGACGGCATTTACCGAGTCCACCCGCGACCAATCGGCGTGAGGGGTTGGCAACGCTATATGACCTAGCGGTCGACTGCGTCGTAAAAGAACCTAAAGTTCTTCTTCACTTTCATTCGTTGTGTCGTCGTTCCTTCATGCTTGTCTTTGTCTACAGAAGCTGCTGCTGATGAGCTGAGTTTGCGACACTATTTCTATATTTTCGGCGGAGGCGTTACACACCTCCGCCGCGAACGTCCGCCCAAGGCTGAAGAAACGTTGTTGTGACCCAGAATCAGCTTTACGCCCTCTTCGTATTGTCCCTACTAAATTAATCGTCTTTCATTTTTGATACTACAAACAACCATAATCTCCTCTCGCGATACAATTTATACCTTCATCTCTCTCCTTACTCTCTCTCTCTCTTTCTCTCTCTCTTTCTCTCTCTCTCTCTCTCTCTCTCTCTCTCTCTCTCTCTCTCTCTCTCTCTCTCTCTCTCTCTCTCTCTCTCTCTCTCTCTCTCTCTCTCTCTCTCTCTCTCTCTCTCTCTCTCTCTCTCTCTCTCTCTCTCTCTCTCTCTCTCTCTCTCTCTCTCTCTCTCTCTCTCTCTCTCTCTCTCTCTCTCTCTCTCTCTCTCTCTCTCTCTCTCTCTCTCTCTCTCTCTCTCTCTCTCTCTCTCTCTCGCTCTCGCTCTCGCTCTCGCTCTCGCTCTCGCTCTCGCTCTCGCTCTCGCTCTCGCTCTCGCTCTCGCTCTCGCTCTCGCTCTCGCTCTCGCTCTCGCTCTCGCTCTCGCTCTCGCTCTCGCTCTCGCTCTCGCTCTCTCTCGCTCTCGCTCTCGCTCTCGCTCTCGCTCTCGCTCTCGCTCTCGCTCTCGCTCTCGCTCTCGCTCTCGCTCTCGCTCTCGCTCTCGCTCTCGCTCTCGCTCTCGCTCTCGCTCTCGCTCTCGCTCTCGCTCTCGCTCTCGCTCTCGCTCTCGCTCTCGCTCTCGCTCTCGCTCTCGCTCTCGCTCTCGCTCTCGCTCTCGCTCTCGCCTCGCTCTCGCTCTCGCTCTCGCCTCGCCTCGCCTCGCTCTCGCTCTCGCTCTCGCCTCGCTCTCGCTCTCGCTCTCGCTCTCGCTCTCGCTCTCGCTCTCGCTCTCGCTCTCGCTCTCGCTCTCGCTCTCGCTCTCGCTCTCGCTCTCGCTCTCGCTCTCGCTCTCTCTCGCGCTCTCGCTCACTATGCAAAACCCGTATCATGAACGGATATTCGATGCATTCCCGTGAAAATATCGAGATGAAAAGTAGGAAAATTGAGATAGATGTACGATTTAATATCCATTAATGTAATCGTCAGACCGTAACTAATTATTTGCTGAACACACAATCCCTTCAGCACTGAAGTGGCAGAATTCAGGGTCCATGTTTTCCCGCTCTACGTCTCGGCACAAGGAATGACCCCGTCGACGCCATACCTCCCCTTTCCCTGGCGCTGCTAATAAAAAAAAATGATTTCGACTTGAATACGTCTCATTTCGAATTTCACGGCTTGGTACCCGTCGGCTTGAAGATGAATCCGACTAATGAGTGGTGTCCGACAGACTGAACTACTGCACGCCGTTCTCCACCAACGCAGTGCTGATCTGCCATGCGCTAGGAATCGCCGACGTCACCAGGCTGGAGCTGGCCCGGCGGTATCAGCTGATCACGGACAGCCCACTGGATGACGTCACGCGGGGACAGGTGAGTCGCCAGCCCGGGAGGTTGGCCTGCTGCCGGGTAGTTAGCCAATCCCGCCACCTGACGTGCATGTGAGTGGATTTGCAGTCCACTCGGGAGCATCGCTTTGCGAAGAGGTGGTTTGGATGAAAGCGAACATTTGCGTGACCCGCGAGTGGTGTGCGTGAGCACGAGTCATGCGCCATGATGCAGGAATTAGATCTATGATACTGAATATTAAGTTTTTTCGTTGCGAAGGGTGTTGGATTAATTATGGGGTTGGTGGGGGAAGGTATGTGGCCATCACGTTCCAGATCCCCTGTTTTACTAACCCGAGGAAGAGTCTTTATGCACGTCTGACGTTGGTGCACTGGCAAATGTACGAGGCCCCTTCGTTGTATACCCCCTAGTGGTCGTGTCTTAAAACATGCATGCGCATCCATCATGTATCCAAAACTAGACACATCTGCATGAAGGCTACAATTAGATCAATAGATCCAGATACAAGGATCTTTGAGACGGGGAGGGAATTTAAAATTCACTGACGTTGAGCTAAGTGAAATTTTTTTATCCACCATAGACTCTGTGGGAAGTTAGAAAAACATCAGAGAAATACGTCATCGGGGCCTTCGTGGAGCCTCCGGATTATCCATTGGATCTCCGAGGGATCTCTCTGGGGTCTCTGAGCCTCCACGGACGTGACCTCCACGGAACCTCTGATGAGATCTCCTTGGAGTCTTTGGAGAGGTCTCCCTGTAGTCTCTTCAGGCGAATATAGAAGAAATATGACCGGGAACGAACACGGTGCATGGTTCTGTTAGTGAATGAAGTGCTACTTGCATCCACAAGAATCGCCAACGTCACCAATAAATCCCGACGTAGCCTTTTCTCAATAATATTGCACGGGAATGGATCCTGCCTTTACCATCGTAGGCTAAATGTTCGGGAATGAAACTGTGGTGATGAAACTGCAATGAAATGTGCGTCTACCTTTGTATCCTAGATTTGTACCTGCAAAATTAGATATACCTACGTCAAAACCCGCCACTGGCTGCTGGTTGTGCACGTCGATGGAAAAACACGTAGTACAAAAATAGTGTCAGTGGTTAATTTCTCCTCCAAATCCCTTTTGTTGCGTCGGAGGTTGCGTTTTCCCACCGAAGCCTGTCATCCGCCAGGTGGTGCGCTGCGCGTTCTGCGTGTCCAGAGTCGGCCCGTGTTGACTGGCCAGCGCCTCCACGTGTTCTGCGTCGCTCCCGCAGATGGTGGCCGCCGTGCACGACCGCATGACGGAGTGTTGCTACCCGGAGCCGCTGCGGTCGTTTGGCGCCACCGCCGCTCCGGAGCGCTGGGCCGTGGTGGACGTGATGACGGGCGGCCGCGGCGCCCTGCAGGACGTCAACAGCCGGCTGGGTACGGCGGCGGGACACGGCAGCTGATGCCCGACAGCAGCAGCGTGCACAGACACACACTCAGTCACACACTTAGTCGGACACCCAGCCTATGGCGGCGGGGGGGGGACACGGCAGCTGATGCCCGACAGCAGCAGCATACACAGTCACACACCCAGTCACACACACAGTCAGACACCCAGGTCCAAATTCGCAGCCGTGAGGTGCTTGGCCGACGCTGGCAGTGGAGACGCGACTGCAAAACAAAAGACCCGCCCGGAAGACGAGAGAGACGAGAGACGTGCCCGGAGGACGAAAATCCTCGCTCCCTGGGGTGCGGTTGAAGGCTGGTTCAGCAGAAACTCCTCGTCAGCCCCTGTGTCCGCCAACACCGGCCTTGCGATCGGAGCGTCGCGGCGGCGGCTGGAGGAACTACGGATCACCTATTTCGCTTCATCACCGGTCGGCCACCTCTGCCTCGGCACGTTCGCTGACGCTGTGACGGAGTGCCCTTCGTTGCGTTCGTACAGATGGAATGCGCTTGTTGGGTGGCTAATCTAGCTGTAAAATGCACTTTATCTGATTATCAGGTCAATCGAAATCAAAGTTAGAACAAATTGGGCTGTCACACACAACGGTGACGAAAGAAAACCTCTACATGTTGGTATATTTTGTACCCGCTTTGAACAGCACGCTTTTTCGCTCCTCACCGCCTCTTTCATTTGAGATGAGCGCTGTGCAGTTGCTACGCAACTTCTATCAGATTCCAGCTGCAGCTAGAGAGAGCCCTCGATGTGAAGGCGTGACGGACGTTTTCTCCGTCTCCGAGCTGCCGGAATTATCTCCATTGAAGCGTTGAATGAGAGTAATTGGGTTGGTAAACAGGTGGGTGGCGGGGACTGCTTCGGTGGCCATAGTGTCTGTGCAGTGTGCAGGCCGACGCTGGCTCCGGCTCCGGCTCCGGCTCCGGCTCCGGCTGGCTCTGACTCTGACTCTGACTCTAACTCTGACCTGGTTCTGGTTCTGGCTCTGACCTTGGCCTTAGCCTTGGGTTTGGCCTTAGCTTTGGCTCTGGCTCTAGCTCTGGCTCTGGATCTGACTCTGACTCTGACTCTGACCTACCTTTGGTGCTGGCTCTGGTTTTGGCTCTGGCCTTTGCCTTGGCTTTGGCCTTAGCTTTGGCTCTGGTTCTGACTCTGGCTCTATGGACGCTACATAACCAGTAGCACTTGATGCGCCCTTAAGCCCAAATAATCAATCAATCAATCAATGACTCTGGCTCTAGCTCTGGCTCTGGCTCTAACTCTGACCTAGCTGTGGTTCTGGCTCTGACCTTTGCCTTGGCTTTGACCTTAGCTTTGGCTCTGGCTCTGATCTTTGTTGTATCCGACAAACAAAATTGTGATGACTGACTGATGCAACTTCAAGTTAGCCAACGAACATGCAGAAAAGACTCGGCGGAAGAACGCCACATAATTTCGTCATACATGCCTATGATGGCTTCACTCAAACCAAATTAATTGATATGGTTGGAACAAAAGCATTCTCTCTCGACGTTTCTGGTCTACTTGCGGATGTTCAAGTCAAGTAAACGGTCGCCGTTTTCATCAAAAATTTTAATCACAAAGAAGGCCTTCCCCCTCCAGACACCCTGAAAACATCATCAGAGCAATGTTGGGACTTTGCACGACAAAAATGGCGGCTCGATGCGGAGTGCTCCGTATTATTCCGCATTACTCTGTATTACTCTGTATTACCCTATTACTCGACACGGAGTTCTCCGTATTACTCCGTATTACTCGACACGGAGTTCTCCATGTTACTCGATACGGAATGCTCCGCATTACTCGTTTACGTATTATTGTATACGCCCATTACTCCGATCGCCGGAGTTCATGTTACTCGATACGGAATGCTCCGCATTACTCTGTATTACTCTGTATTATTCTGTATTACTCGACACGGAGTTCTCCGTATTACTCCGTATTACCCGATACGGAATGCTTCGTATTACTCCGTGTTACCCGATACGGAATGCTTCGTATTACTCCGTATTACCCGACATGGAGTGGTCCGTATTACTCCGTATTACTAGATACGAGGTGCTCCGTGTAGATAATCGGGGCTGTCATGGGCTGAACACGTGGCGCTGTGTTCACGCACGCGTTGATGGCTCCTGTAGAGGTAAAGGTACAAGTCTGAGGTGAGATCATGCCCCTCACCTCTACGGTGGGTATAGTGACGTCAAGCTGGGAGATGGCAACGATCTCAATGCGTTGAATCGCTTGAAGGTGGGGTGTGTGGGCTGTAGTTCACTGTTGAGAAGAACAACCACAATCAGAACAATGCTCCTGGACTCAAAGGACCTCACGACTGAAGCCAACAGAAAAACACCGATGCAGGAATGTGTCTGAATAATATAAACCGGTGTTCTGAAGGATATAAGGTAGGATGTCCCCAGATCCTATGTGCAAGGTGCTCTTATGCATTACTTATCGCGGCCTCTCTTACATCAAGAGCCGAGACGATTGAAACAGTTACTCGCCTGATTCCAAACGCCGATAGAGAACTCAAGAGAGCTCTCGCCGTATACCATTCTGACACGTGCACAAAGGCGCCGGCGCCAGCGCGCACAAAACTTACTGAAACGTGATGTCGCCAAGCTGGGATGGTGATGGTTGTGATTTTGCGACTCACTCGGCAGCTGCGGCCGTGTCAGGCCGCCTGCCTCTAACCCTGGCAGGAAGGGCGGACACCGTGGGTAATCCATCACCAAACTAGGCAAAAGGTGCCCAGAGATTGTATCAGCCGGCACCGCGAAGTGACCAATCCTGCTGACAAGTCCAAGCTGGCAATATACCACAGCGGCAAGAAAACATGGTCAGGGGTCATGAAGAACAACCTGCCGAAGAGACGAAATATCATTCTACCACATGGAATGGAAACTGGAAATCGCTCACTCCTCCCAGTAGTGGATGCACCGGCCTGACCGCAACCTCGCCCGCACACGTGCGTGCATCTCCAACATGCGGGTCCTCTCAGCCGCACCCGACAACACCACGGCACGGGACTAACTAGGACCGGGACGACGTCTGGCGTCATAATCACGGTCAAGTTGTCAGTCTCACAATCGAAAGCTTGTGGGTTCGAATCTCATCTGTCGCTACTCTTTCGCCCGCGACCATTCGACGTGAGAGATTGGCGACGCTACATGACTCAGCGATTGACGTGTCGTAAAACCAATAAGCACCACATAATCCCAGTCTGATCAAGAAAGAAGCGCAGGCTGTCGGCGCTTGAAGACCATGAACAGCGCTGTATGACCGAAGCAGTCGAAGCGCCCCTAAGCCCAAATAACTAACGAAGACCATGAACAAGGCACAACCGCCAGATTAGGCCAATATTTAGTCAGCGAATCAACGCCGGTGACGCACTGAAACTGCACGGTGGCACAAGCCGCAGGGTGGGGATAAAAGCACGTAATGGGAACCACAGCGTGAAAGGGTCTGGGATCTACTGTCAGTGCCATTGATATGTGATGTATTATCCAGGTGCAATGTGTGTCATTTCCATGCTCTGCGATATGCTGCGTAACTTGTGTCATTTATGTGCTGAATTGTATCTGAAATGTGTTGTGTGTCCCGTTTTTATTCCACTCCGTTATGGTAATCTAAATAATAGGCGTCACGGCAATGCCGGGATCTTTGCGTTATGTGTCTTGCGACACAACAACATCGGAACCTATTCATATAATTTTACCTTGAAGCTGAACTTTGGGACGTCTAGTCTCATCGTGTGAATGCATTTATCCACCTACAAATTTATGTTTCAGCTCACCACTCGTGTAAAATAAACCTCTTTTTTGGCCAATGTCCCCCCCTCACGGAGTAAGATTGGACAGAGGACAGGACAATATGTGGTTAATAGCACATGTGCTGCAGCAAGAAATCCGAGACTGTTCGTTATTTGGGCATTAACCCGTCCCTTTTCGGGGTCTTCAACCGCCCTCTCTCAGGTTTTTCGAGGATAGTGGACGAACGGCGCTCGGCAGCGCGCCCAAATTTGGCATACCTTATCCCACATCAATTTGACCCACTGTTTCAAAATTTTGTAGTCAGGTCATCTAGGGTCAACGAGTTAGTCAAGGTCAAATGAGGTCACCCCGAAAAACGTTCAACCAGCTGTCACGTTTTAACGGATACAGATACTGGAATTAAACTTTCAGCGTTTGCTTATCTTTAGGGATGCAACAAAACGTATCAGTGGAATTTTTCATTTTTTTTTCATTTTTGACTACATATAAATTTTGCGTATTTGCCAAATTGTAGTTCAAATCGAGGATTCTGGCTAAAGTAAGCATTTATTATTCGGGAAAGTTGACTTCCAACAACGTTTCTCGGTCTGCTCTACCCATTGGAAAAGGAAAATTAAAGAAAACTTTAAAACTGAGCAATTCTGAGCATTTTTGGAAATTTCAAAAATAATTGAAATTTCAAAAATAACATTTAATTTTTGTGGGGCCAAACAAATTAAAGCCCAGGTCGATTTCGCTGTCCTTTTCTCATTCCAAATACATTTTTTTTTTCTTCATATATCCCCCAAAATGAACTCCCCAGAGCCAAAAACATAATGTAAGTCGTGAAAAGTCGTGAAAATCTAGCCCCCCTGGTGACGTCACTTTTGGGGGGAAATTGTTTTTAGGGGTAGATCCGGACCCTACTCGTCGAGCGCTTTCCGATGACACCTCTTGTGTTTTCGTGCGATGCTTAGTTTGGATTTTAGAGGGGGGTTACTACCCCCCCCTCCGAGACGGGGTGTGAGGATCTCACCGGAAAGACGGCGCGGGTTAACAGCTGATGTAGAGGAGAGTCTTGGAATATATGTGTATATATGTATATATATATATATATATATATATATATATATATATATATATATATATATGTGTGTGTGTGTGTATAAGCATGTATATGTATATATGTGCATATATATACTTTGTACGGTTACAACAGAGCACCGTTCGGCAGGACTGGCATTCGATGACTGGGACCTGGACTTCTACCACCGGCTCTTCAGCGAGAAGCTGCGACGAAATCCAACAACGGTCGAGTGTTTCGACCTGGCCCAGTCCAACAGCGAACACTGCCGGCACTGGTTCTTCAAGGTGGCCAGCGAAATTTGTCCGAGTGACACCCTCTCATATAAACCCTGTTTCCGGTTATGTGCTATTATTTGGCTGTTTAATTTCGTGTGTGTATGCTTTCTATGCTTTGCAGCATATCGTAGCCTCGCAGGCTTACGAGATCCGCCGCTTCAAAGGCATTCAACGTGTTGTCTTCTTTTGCAAACATGCCCTTACGACGCATAGCCTATGATCAGAGAGCAGATGAATTCACACCGTACGGCATATTCCCCCGACAATAGACTAACCGAAAATACCCAGGCTTGGAAATGCCCGACAAAAAAATTGTCTCCAGACAAATTTTGGGTTGGTAAGGCGAGTACGTCGGTTGCTTCAATACATATTCGAAAAGGGAACTAAAAGATCGGCCCAGTTTTTGATGACAAATGTCATGTGTGATCGCCTAACTCATCTTGGTTCATCGCCGCCAAAAGTTGGAAAGAAGAAAGAAAATGCATTGCGCCTTGTTCATTTTAGACTCACGCATGGACTCACGCATCTTCGATATTTGGTTGCTTTGTGCTCTCGGAGCAATCACATCCCACACTCGGAGTAATTACACAGCCGGCGGGTGTTGTGCGGGTGTGTAGCGGATGTCCTCTGCACACCCGGAGTAATTACACAGTCGGCGGGTGTGTGTAGTGGATGTCCTCTGCACACCCGGAGTAATTACTCAGCAGGCGGGTGTTGTGCGGGTGTGTGTGGCTGATGTCCTCCGCACACCCGGAGTAATTACACAGCCGGCGGGTGTATGTAGCTGATGACCTCCGCACACCCGGAGTAATTACACAGCCGGCGGGTGTTGTGCGGGTGTGTGTAGCTGATGTCCTCCGCACACCCGGAGTAATTACACAGCCGGCGGGTGTTGTGCGGGTGTGTGTAGCTGATGTCCTCCCCACACCCGGAGTAATTACACAGTCGGCGGGTGTTGTGCGGGTGTGTGTGGCTGATGTCCTCCGCACACCCGGAGTAATTACACAGCCGGCGGGTGTTGTGCGGGTGTGTAGCTGATGTCCTCTGCACACCCGGAGTAATTACTCAGCAGGCGGGTGTTGTGCGGGTGTGTGTGGCTGATGTCCTCCCCACACTCGGAGTAATTACACAGCCGGCGGGTATTGTGCGGGTGTGTGTAGCTGATGTCCTCCCCACACCCGGAGTAATTACACAGCCGGCGGGTGTTGTGCGGGTGTGTGTGGCTGATGTCCTCCCCACACCCGGAGTAATTACACAGCCGGCGGGTGTTGTGCGGGTGTGTGTGGCTGATGTCCTCCGCACACCCGGAGTAATTACTCAGCCGGCGGGTGTTGTGTGGGTGTGTGTAGCTGATGTCCTCTGCACACCCGGAGTAATTACTCAGCCGGCGGGTGTTGTGTGGGTGTGTGTAGCTGATGTCCTCCCCACACCCGGAGTAATTACACAGCCGGCGGGTGTTGTGCGGGTGTGTAGCTGATGTCCTCTGCACACCCGGAGTAATTACACAGCCGGCGGGTGTGTGTAGTGGATGTCCTCTGCACACCCGGAGTAATTACACAGCAGGCGGGTGTTGTGCGGGTGTGTGTGGCTGATGACCTCCGCACACCCGGAGTAATTACACAGCCGGCGGGTGTATGTAGCTGATGACCTCCGCACACCCGGAGTAATTACACAGCCGGCGGGTGTATGTAGCTGATGACCTCCCCACACCCGGAGTAATTACACAGCCGGCGGGTGTTGTGCGGGTGTGTAGCTGATGTCCTCTGCACACCCGGAGTAATTACACAGCCGGCGGGTGTATGTAGCTGATGACCTCCGCACACCCGGAGTAATTACACAGCCGGCGGGTGTTGTGTGGGTGTGTGTAGCGGATGTCCTCTGCACACCCGGAGTAATTACTCAGCAGGCGGGTGTTGTGCGGGTGTGTGTGGCTGATGACCTCCGCACACCCGGAGTAATTACACAGCCGGCGGGTGTATGTAGCTGATGACCTCCGCACACCCGGAGTAATTACACAGCCGGCGGGTGTTGTGTGGGTGTGTGTAGCGGATGTCCTCCGCACACCCGGAGTAATTACACAGCCGGCGGGTGTATGTAGCTGATGACCTCCGCACACCCGGAGTAATTACACAGCCGGCGGGTGTTGTGTGGGTGTGTGTAGTGGATGTCCTCTGCACACCCGGAGTAATTACTCAGCAGGCGGGTGTTGTGCGGGTGTGTGTGGCTGATGACCTCCGCACACCCGGAGTAATTACACAGCCGGCGGGTGTATGTAGCTGATGACCTCCGCACACCCGGAGTAATTACACAGCCGGCGGGTGTTGTGTGGGTGTGTGTAGCGGATGTCCTCCGCACACCCGGAGTAATTACACAGCCGGCGGGTGTATGTAGCTGATGACCTCCGCACACCCGGAGTAATTACACAGCCGGCGGGTGTTGTGTGGGTGTGTGTAGCGGATGTCCTCTGCACACCCGGAGTAATTACACAGCCGGCGGGTGTTGCAGGGCTCGCTGGTGATCGATGGCACGACGATGGATCGGTCCCTGCTGGACATGGTGATCGACACGCAAAGCCACAGCGCAAACAACAACGTCATCAAGTTCTCCGACAACAGCAGGTGAGTGGCACAGTGTGGTCTCGTCCTGCGGAGGTGTGAGGCCCGGTCTCGGAGGTGTGTGCCGATGATCGCCACACCGCCGAGAGGTTGTGGTAAGCCCTGGCAGACGAGCAGCCTCTCCTGTGGACATCACGGCTGTAGAGGTGGCTGGTACAATAGGACTACTGATACCGAACAATCAAACACTTGGATGGCACACGGGATATTTTGGTTTTATTTCATTTAATGATCTTTTGCTCGTGTTTGGCCCGCAGAACAAGAAGATACCAACTCCGTTCATCGCCGCCGTGCTTCATTTGCAATTCATTCCCAATTTTCGGTTTGCCCTTATCACAGCAGGAATGTGTTCGGAAATATTGAATGTGTGTGAATGAATGCTGAGGTTGAACGAAGTACTGTAACCCCACTCAGGAAACCATGGATGTGACTGTTAAGTTGGTTGGGAAAATATTAACTTGTTGATGGCTAAAACGGTCATGGAAGCAATTTGTACCTGGTGTGCGCACATGTATGGTGTCTAGTACAGGCCAGTGGTTAAATTTAAGCCCGATTGGGCGGGCGAATCGATGATTAAGAGGGAGGAATAAATGACTGTGTACAAAGGACCCCCTTAGCACATTCAGAGCTACGCCATTTTGAGTCACATGTGTCTTACATCCTGGCTAGCTTCTTGGTGTCGCAAGGGGAAGCAGTGTGGAGCAAGTTCATCATGCACGAAGGTACGAGTCATCATAAGATGTCAAATTATCTAGTCCTTTAATTCCAGACTGTATTGTGGTCGAGGCACCCTAAAGCCCAAATAACTAACCAACTAATCAGATTTACTTATTGGTTGGTTATTTGGGCTTTCGGACGCATCGACTGCGTCAAACTTGATTGTTGCGTGTACATGTATGCACGTGCCAAGTGACACCGGCCAGCACGTACCACTTGGCACCGGCCAGCACGTGCCACGTGGCTCCGGCCAGCACGTGACGTCACCAGAGCGTAACTGTCTGGCAGCGCTATCGAGGGTGGCCGCGTGGTGTCGCTGCTGCCAGACGAGGTGGACCGGGCCACCCGACTCACCCCACACACCGTCAGCCGGCACGTGGTCTTCACGGCCGAGACGCACAACTTCCCCACCGGCGTGGCGCCCTTCAGGTGAGCGGCCGGCGCTGGGTCCGACTTTCACACCCCCCCCCCTCCAGCTGGTCCGGCTTCCCAAGCGTCCCCCCAGCCAACTTGGGCTCCTATCATAGATGGTGTCTTGTATGTTTTTGTGGGTGCGTTTTCGACGAGTAGTCTAGGGGTAAGTTGCTCGTCTCACAACCGAAAGATTGTGGGCTCGAGTCTCACCTGTCGCTACTCTTCGCGCGCGACCAATCGGCGTGAGAGATTGGCGACGCTGCATGACTCAACGGTCGATGTGTCGTAAAACCAATAGTCACCACGAGGGTGTGTTTTGGGCTCTAACCTTGGTCTGGTGTACAGTGGCGCCACCACGGGCACTGGCGGCCGAATCCGAGACGTCCAGGCGGTGGGCAGAGGGGGTCACGTGGTGGCTGGCACCGTCGGCTACTGTGTGGGGCAGCTGTTGATACCAGGTGGGTGTACATGGCACACAGATACTGCAGCTGCTGTGTGGAGCAGCTGCTCATCCCAGGCGGGTGTACATTAGGGTGTGTCGTCGGTTGCAGATCCCAAATGCCAGGGTGGGGTTTTACGGGGGCGATGATACAAAACGATATGTAGCACAACAAAAAATTACATCTCAGCTGGGTAAGTAGGTGGTAATTCTCCACTACCTTGGGTATCTGACCTTTTACCTTTTGTAGGTCACGGTGGTTAAATATTCCTCACTGTATCCCCTCAGAGTCCACAACATCGCAATGAGACCAGGTGAACAATGTTCAGTGACTTAGTTCTGCGATACATGTTTATTGTCTTTGAATGACCCATTCCGGTGTTGGGTGAGATATCTGACCCGACCTTCGATGGCGACCTAGTGACCCCAGGTCATAAAAATGGTTATTAATGGAAAGATCTCAGCATGAGCAATAGGATGGCCCTCGTCTCGTCTTCGCACGTCCGCTGCAAGCTGAGATACAACAAAAAAAGCACGTACATGGATGGCGCTAGTGTGCCATAGTAAGTGATGGGGGAAGCTTCAGGGCGTGAGGGTCGCTCCAAGTCGCTTTGAATTTTTTTTCTACATATCGCTTTTTATCATCACCCCCATAAAACCCCACCCTGGCATTTTGTCCCCGTGACAAAAATCACGAGTACGCCACTCCCTAGTGTACACGGCACACAGATACTCAGATGCTGCAGCTGCTGAGTGGGACAGCTGCTCGCACGAAGTGCGCGAGCGAAGTATATAGATGCGCCACTGAACGCGCATTTAAAATCGATTTAATATGATGTTCAACTCGCTTTTTGTTTTAGTAGACGTGGACCTGCTCGCAAATAGTATAACAGCATTGACAAAAAGTAGCGCTACGCTTACGCAAGAACAGGGATTAGGTGGTTTCATAGTGATTCAACTATAAGCTATGATTTAGCATATTATTTCCGCTATGCGTTACATTCAGCGACTGATTCCTTTTCCCCATAGTGTGCATTAAAGCATACAGTTATGAAGGCCACTGTGCTTGTGTTATGATAAAAGCAATTAAGGCTAAGAAAACTGCACTTAGAGTTTTTAAAGAAGCCTCAAATGTCGTTAATCTAAAGGCGTATCGAAAAGCTAGAGACACTGTGAGGCAAAAAAACCAGAGCAGCAAAGCGAGCAAAAGAACTGGATTTAGCTAGAAACTGTAATGGGGACAGTAAAAAGTTCTTTTGTTTCTACAAGCTGAGTAAAGTTTCTAGCACAATTGGTCCACTGGAAGTAAACGGGACTACATTGGGTGAGGATAGTGAGATGGTTGAGGAGCTGAGCAAGCAGTTCAAATCAGTGTTTACATTGGAAGATATGACCAATCTGCCGACCGTACACCATAGTTCAGTGACATGGGATCTGACAAATGATGTTGACTTCATTGATAGTGATGTTGTTTACAATCATATCAGGAAAATAAAGCCAAATAAGGCAGCAGGACCTGATGAAATTTATGCTAGGGTGTTGCGGGAAACTGAAAAGGAACTGGCATTTCCACTTAGTATAATATTTTGTAGATCAGTTTCACATAATGAAATTCCAACCGATTGGAAAAGGGCAAATGTAGTTCCTATTTTCAAGAAAGGAGAAAGAGGGAAAGTTGAAAACTATAGGCCAATAAGTCTCACATCCCTAGTCTGCAAGGTACTCGAATCAATTATCAAGGATAGAATAGTTAGTTATCTGGAAGGTAGCAGATTGATTCAAGATACTCAACATGGGTTTAGAAAAGGACGATCGTGTCTCACAAACCTCTTGGACTTTTTGAATTTCGCCACAGAACAATTTGATCAGGGAAATCAGGTTGATGTAGCATATCTTGACTTTAGTAAGGCCTTTGACAAGGTACCCCATAAACGGTTAATGATACAGCTTCAGTCCCATGGTATTGCAGGTAGCATCTTAAAATGGATAGAGTTGTGGCTTTCAGATAGACAGCAAAGAGTGATGCTAAATGGTACAAAGTCATCATGGCAAAATGTTCTTAGTGGAGTCCCCCAGGGGTCAGTACTAGGGTCATTACTGTGCATTATATTTGTAAATAACATTGAAAGTGGCCTAAGCAGTAAAGTTTTGAAATTTGCGGATGATTTGAAGGTCTTTAGGGCAATAACAGGTCAGGATGAGCATATCTCGCTGCAAAAAGACTTAGACGAACATGTGAAGTGGTCCGAAGAATGGCAAATTAAATTTAATTTTGATAAGTGCAAAATCATGCATGTAGGTAAGCAGGATATGAAGGCTCCATACTTGATGGATGGCCAAGTGCTATCAGTGACTCAACAGGAGAAGGATTTAGGTGTTATTCTAAACACAAAACTGGGGGCATCAGAACAGACCAAGGAAGCCAGGAAGAAGGCACTGAGAATGCTCGGGGCAATAAATAGGAATTTATCATACAGAAGTGAGGAAGTGATCAGGAAGCTTTACTGTGCATACGTCAGGCCACATTTGGAATACTGCATCCAAGCTCGGTCTCCTAGCTATGAAAAAGATTGTTGGCTTTTAGAGAGAGTGCAAAAGAGGGCTACAAAAATGGTTAATGGCATAAGCAACCTGGCATATGAGGAAAGATTGAAGAAATTGAATATGTTTTCACTTAGATATAGAAGGCTGAGAGGAGATCTCATCGAGGTCTTTAAATTTGTCAATGGTCTGGATAGGGGATACCTTGGGGAAATCTTTGAATTTAACAGAAATGATGCAATTAGAGGTCATACATTCAAAATTAAAGTTAACCACAGCAGTACAAGGTTAAGGCAAACTTTCTTCATCAACAGGGTAGTGGAACACTGGAACCAGCTGCCAGAAAACATCGTCAGTAGCAGCACATTGAACATCTTTAAAAACAGCATAGACAATCATTATAAGAATAGAGGGCTTGCTTTTCAGTATTACAGGGAGGGCTGATTGACAGAGTTGGTGGGCAACTGGTTCAGTGTACAGAGTGCAACCAAGAAGGGCCCTTGTGGCTCAGAGTTGCACTAATCTTTTATGTCTTTATGTCTCTTTATGCTTGTGTCACTTATTTAGTGCTGTGAAACATTGTACCAACTGTGTGTACGATTGCAGGAGCTAACGCCGATGTTCTGTCGTGGTATGCCAGGGTCTAATTGTGTGTTTTTTTTTAAATAGCTAATAGCCTCCTATGACATTCAGAGATGGAGTTGAAGTTAAATTGGATTTTTGAGGTATCGCATGCGGCTGTTTTGCCTGATATGCATCGCCATTTTGCACATGAATGATCGAGATGATTGTCAGATAATGTGGGCCGACACTGGTTTGGTGGTTAGTATCAGATAATGTGGGCTGACTCTGGTGTGGTGGTTAGTATCAGATAATGTGGGCTGACTCTGGTGTGGTGGTTAGTATCAGATAATGTGGGCTGACTCTGGTGTGGTGATTAGTATCAGATAATGTGGGCTGACTCTGGTGTGGTGGTTAGTATCAGATAATGTGGGCTGACTCTGGTGTGGTGGTTAGTATCAGATAATGTGGGCTGACTCTGGTGTGGTGATTAGTATCAGATAATGTGGGCTGACTCTGGTGTGGTGGTTAGTATCAGATAATGTGGGCTGACTCTGGTGTGGTGGTTAGTATCAGATAATGTGGGCTGACTCTGGTGTGGTGATTAGTATCAGATAATGTGGGCTGACTCTGGTGTGGTGGTTAGTATCAGATAATGTGGGCTGACTCTGGTGTGGTGGGTTGGACTTCTGAAGTGAGTGGGACAAATAATCGTCCTACGTGGGGAAGCGCAATTGTCCAGGAGCAATCGAGCCTGGCGTCAGAGCTATGCCGGATTTCGGTGCCGCGGGACGGCGCACACCATCAGTTGCGGGGATTGAGTGTGTGTCGCTGCGCCGTTCGGCGCAATTAATATCCCGCCCGCCTCGGTAATCCCAGAATCTATTCCCGTCTCTTTACTGCATCAAACACTAGTCCGCAGCCCTCCGAGTGACAGGCATACTTTGTTTTATTTGTGATTATGAGTATGATCATGGGACCATTTGCCGTTGAGGCTCTCCAAATCACTGCAATTGCTAACCAATTAGCGGCGAAAGTATTTCGTGGATGCCTCGTTCCGTGCAATTGTATTCACCTTTCACTTCTTCATTGCCTTACGGAATTCCCTTCGAATCTGTTTATTCATATGCAAGTGCAATAATTTGCTTCTCGAGTGTCTAGCACTAGCTGCAGCCCCATCAGGCACAACATTTAAAGGGAAAACCATCAGATACATACTAAGTCTACCAGGCAAGTTGGCTTTGGGCGACGTGTTACACAGTGTGTCCGGCGACGTGTTACACAGTGTGTCCGGCGACGTGTTACACAGTGTGTCCGGCGATGTGTTATACATCAGACACTGTGTCCGGCGACGTGTTACACAGTGTGTCCGGCGACGTGTTATACAGTGTGTCCGACGACGTGTTACACAGGGTATCCGGCGACGTGTTACACAGCCGACAGTGTGTCCGGCGACGTGTTACACAGTGTGTCTGGCGACGTGTTACACAGTGTGTCCGGCGACGTGTTACACAGTGTGTCCGGCGACGTGTTACACAGTGTGTCCGGCGACGTGTTACACAGGGTATCCGGCGACGTGTTACACAGCCGACAGTGTGTCCGGCGACGTGTTACACAGTGTGTCTGGCGACGTGTTACACAGTGTGTCCGGCGACGTGTTACACAGTGTGTCCGGCGACGTGTTACACAGTGTGTCCGGCGACGTGTTACACAGGGTATCCGGCGACGTGTTACACAGCCGACAGTGTGTCCGGCGACGTGTTACACAGTGTGTCTGGCGACGTGTTACACAGCCGACAGTGTGTCCGGCGACGTGTTACACAGTGTGTCCGGCGACGTGTTACACAGGGTATCCGGCGACGTGTTACACAGCCGACAGTGTGTCCGGCGACGTGTTACACAGGGTATCCGGCGACGTGTTACACAGCCGACAGTGTGTCCGGCGACGTGTTGCACAGTGTGTCCGGCGACGTGTTACACAGTGTGTCCGGCGACGTGTTACACAGTGTGTCCGGCGACGTGTTACACAGTGTGTCCGGCGACGTGTTACACAGTGTGTCCGGCGACGTGTTACACAGTGTGTCTGGCGACGTGTTACACAGTGTGTCTGGCGACGTGTTACACAGTGTGTCCGGCGACGTGTTACACAGTGTGTCCGGCGACGTGTTACACAGTGTGTCCGGCGACGTGTTGCACAGTGTGTCCGGCGATGTGTTACACAGTGTGTCCGGCGACGTGTTACACAGTGTGTCCGGCGACGTGTTACACAGTGTGTCCGGCGACGTGTTACACAGTGTGTCCGGCGACGTGTTGCACAGTGTGTCCGGCGATGTGTTACACAGTGTGTCCGGCGACGTGTTACACAGTGTGTCTGGCGACGTGTTACACAGTGTGTCCGGCGACGTGTTACACAGTGTGTCCGGCGACGTGTTACACAGTGTGTCCGGCGACGTGTTGCACAGTGTGTCCGGCGATGTGTTACACAGTGTGTCCGGTGACGTGTTACACAGTGTGTCCGGCGATGTGTTACACAGTGTGTCCGGCGACGTGTTACACAGTGTGTCCGGCGACGTGTTACACAGTGTGTCTGGCGACGTGTTACACAGTGTGTCCGGCGACGTGTTACACAGTGTGTCCGGTGACGTGTTACACAGTGTGTCCGGCGACGTGTTACACAGTGTGTCCGGCGACGTGTTACACAGTGTGTCTGGCGACGTGTTACACAGTGTGTCCGGCGACGTGTTACACAGTGTGTCCGGCGACGTGTTACACAGTGTGTCCGGCGACGTGTTACACAGTGTGTCCGGCGACGTGTTACACAGTGTGTCCGGTGACGTGTTACACAGTGTGTCCGGCGACGTGTTGCACAGTGTGTCCGGCGACGTGTTACACAGTGTGTCCGGCGACGTGTTACACAGTGTGTCCGGCGACGTGTTACACAGTGTGTCCGGCGACGTGTTACACAGTGTGTCCGGCGACGTGTTCCACAGTGTGTCCGGCGATGTGTTACACAGTGTGTCCGGCGACGTGCTACACAGTGTGTCCGGCGACGTGTTACACAGTGTGTCCGGCGACGTGTTACACAGTGTGTCCGGCGATGTGTTACACAGTGTGTCCGGCGACGTGTTGCACAGTGTGTCCGGCGACGTGTTACACAGTGTGTCCGGCGATGTGTTACACAGTGTGTCCGGCGACGTGTTACACAGTGTGTCCGGTGACGTGATACACAGTGTGTCCGGCGATGTGTTATACATCAGACACTGTGTCCGGCGACGTGTTACACAGTGTGTCCGGCGACGTGTTACACAGTGTGTCCGGCGACGTGTTGCACAGTGTGTCCGGCGACGTGTTACACAGTGTGTCCGGCGACGTGTTACACAGGGTATCCGGCGACGTGTTACACAGCCGACAGTGTGTCCGGCGACGTGTTACACAGTGTGTCCGGCGACGTGTTACACAGTGTGTCCGGCGACGTGTTACACAGTGTGTCTGGCGACGTGTTACACAGTGTGTCCGGCGACGTGTTACACAGTGTGTCCGGCGACGTGTTACACAGTGTGTCCGGCGACGTGTTACACAGTGTGTCCGGCGACGTGTTACACAGTGTGTCCGGTGACGTGTTACACAGTGTGTCCGGCGACGTGTTGCACAGTGTGTCCGGCGACGTGTTACACAGTGTGTCCGGCGACGTGTTACACAGTGTGTCCGGCGACGTGTTACACAGTGTGTCCGGCGACGTGTTACACAGTGTGTCCGGCGACGTGTTCCACAGTGTGTCCGGCGATGTGTTACACAGTGTGTCCGGCGACGTGCTACACAGTGTGTCCGGCGACGTGTTACACAGTGTGTCCGGCGACGTGTTACACAGTGTGTCCGGCGATGTGTTACACAGTGTGTCCGGCGACGTGTTGCACAGTGTGTCCGGCGACGTGTTACACAGTGTGTCCGGCGATGTGTTACACAGTGTGTCCGGCGACGTGTTACACAGTGTGTCCGGTGACGTGATACACAGTGTGTCCGGCGATGTGTTATACATCAGACACTGTGTCCGGCGACGTGTTACACAGTGTGTCCGGCGACGTGTTACACAGTGTGTCCGGCGACGTGTTACACAGTGTGTCCGGTGACGTGTTACACAGCCGACACTGTGTCCGGCGACGTGTTGCACATCAGACGCTGTGTGCCGCGGCGACCGCAGGGTACGTGCAGCCTTGGGAGGACGCGCGCCTCCAGTACCCGAGCCAGTTCGCGGCGCCGCGCCGCGTCCTGCTCGAGGCCAGCGACGGCGCCTCCGACTACGGCAACAAGTTCGGCGAGCCGGTCGTCTGCGGCTTCACGCGCGCGTTCGGCCTGCCGACGGCGGCCGGCCGGCGCGAGTGGGTCAAGCCCGTCATGTTCAGCGCTGGCGTCGGCACCATGGAGGCGGACATGACGCAGAAGCAGCCGGCCGAGCCGGGTGGGTGGTCGCTGCCGGGGCTGCGGGTTCCGCCGCTAAGGTCGGCGGGCGGCTGGGCTGGGGCCGGTCGGCCTGGAGGGTGGCCGGTGTTGTGCCGGCCAACGCGCGCGCAAAACGGAACGCTGGTATCTGTATTTGGTAATCTACGGCAGCCTGCTAAAGTTTAGAAAGTCGATTTGGAGACGAGCTCATTTAGCGCGACATAGACTGGTGACCTTCAGTGATCTAGCACGAAGCAGAGTTGAGGTAGAAATTCCATGGTGAGCGCGCTAGCTCGCGCAGTGTACTTCTCGATGCTGGGATATTCTCCCGTCCGCCAGAAGTCATATCCCTACCAGCAAAGCGCGGGAACGTTTACGTGACTTTAATATGAAACCCTAAATAGCTTGATGTGCATGGATCAACATACTCCCTCAACTTCTGGTCAACTTTGCGCACCATATTTTACATATCCAGGCGACTGCTTTTTGCGGGCCTTCATTTCGTTGCACATCCACGGGTCACTGAGTTAACTTGTTTTTGCATTTGGGGACGAGTAGCGTAGGGGTAAGTTGCTCGTTTCACAATCGAAAGGTTGTGGGTTCGAGTCTCACCTGTCGCTACTCTTCGCCCGCGACCAAGCGGCGTGAGAGATTGGCGACGCTACATGACTCAACGGTCGATGTGTCGTAAAAACAATATCCAACCATGGTTTTGCATTCACTCATGCATGTAAAGCGCTGCAATTGCAACATTCATGCGACGTGTGACTATGACCTGATAGCGACATTTGCTGGGTCATCTCACAAATTTCGCCTACATCTGACAGCGGGTTTCTAGTTGATGCTGATCGCCATATGTTAACTGTATACGATAACACCTTTGTGGTCGAAAATCGTGCACGTGGGCATATATGTCATGACTGTGAATACTGGATCAGCTAAATAACCTGCTGTGGTCAAGCGACACAATGATCAGCGAAAGCTCGTCACCTAGATAAGTAACGGATTTGTAGGGCATCATTGGTGCATGCTTGGCGAGAAAATCAGCGATGTCGATTGGCTCACGAATATCATGCTGAATATCAATATGAGACTCCTGCTGCTTCCACGCACAATCAATTACCCCCAAAGGTAACATATTGCCCAATGCCCTGTTCTCGCATTCGCGAAGGCTCCAAAAAGCCACCAACCGGCGATCGTTAGCCGACGGTGGACGACCCGACGGCTACAAAGTTAACAAAGTAAACCTGTGTTTCCATTAAAAATAACCCCATATTTTTCGCCTCTCTCTGTTGTGCTGCTTCGCTGTAGGTGTTTTTTTTTTGTCATTGCGGTTGTCGGTCGTTTTGTGTTGATTACTGAAGCCGTTTCCGCCTCAGGCATGCTGGTGGTGAAACTGGGAGGACCCGTGTACAGAATTGGAGTGGGCGGCGGCGCAGCTAGCTCCGTCCAGGTCAGCATCATCACCCTGGTTCCTCTGTCCAAGTGAGCATCGCCATCCTTACTCTTCTGTCCAAGTGAGCATCATCATCGTGATACCTGTATCCATGTGAGCATCATCACACTGATTCCTCTGTCCAAGTGGACATCGTCATCCTTACTCCTCTGTCCAAGTGAGCATCGTCATAGTCATACCTCTATCCAGGTGAGCAGCACCATCCTGATACCTGCATCCAGGTGGGTATCATCATTCTAATTCCTCGGCCTAGGTGAGACCTTGTCATCTTCATGCCGCTGTCTGAAGTATGGTGTTATCATCCAGAAGTCTCTATCCCATGAGAGCATCACCACCCTCCAGTAATCACCTCCAAGTTGGTAGGGAACCACAGTTCTGATACCCCCGTGTAGATAAGGTATCACCATCCGGATTCCCCCCATGCTGGTAGGAAATCACCATCCGTCCATGCGCGTAACGCGATTGTGATACCTCTGGTAAGGTGAGCTATGGTCGTATTCATACCTCTATCTCCGAGGTGGCATGCTGTCGTTCATCACATGCCCGCACCCAAGAGCTGAGGTCAAATCAGCTTCGTGTTGACCCCGTGTCGGCTTTGTTCAACGCATCAAGAGCCTAACCAAGTTGCTGGCCACGAGATCTGACTGATTTTCCCGAGTTATTGGACGTGAGTTCGACCTCGGTGCTTAGTTGAGGCACGGTCCATGGTGCTTCATTTCCTCATGTGGACTGGACGGTCGACCAAACGATGAGGAACGGCCTCTGGTGCCTCATGTGGATTGTGGACGGCCGACCAAGCGATGAGGAACGGCCTCTAGGGCCTCATGTGGACTGTGGACGGCCGACCACGCAACGGATCCGGGCGGCTGGGTATGACCCCTGACCCCTGACCGCTGCCGCAGGGAGACAGCTCCGTCGGTGGCTCTGGGCGGCTGGGTATGACCCCTGACCCCTGACCGCTGCCGCAGGTGCAGGGAGACAGCTCCGTCGGTGGCTATGGGAGGCTGGGTATGACCCCTTACCCCTGACCCCTGACCCCTGACCCCTGACCCCTGACTCCTGACCGCTGCCGCAGGGAGACAGCTCCGACGGTGGCTCTGGGCGGCTGGGTATGACCCCTGACCGCTGACCCCTGACCGCTGCCGCAGGTGCAGGGAGACAGCGCCAGCGAGCTGGACTTCGGCGCAGTGCAGCGCGGTGACGCCGAGATGGGGCAGAAGCTGAACCGTGTGATCCGCGCGTGCATCGAAGCCGGCCCGCACAACCCGATCGCCAGCATCCACGACCAGGGCGCCGGCGGAAACGGTACTGCTCGCCGCTCGTGGACGGGCGGCTGGTGGACTGGGGCTGGGTTAGGTCAGACAGAGCGGTGGGCGGCCGGTGCCTACCAGAGTTTGTTCGTTTATTGAGTGGTTCACGACGCACTTTATGCACATTCACGGCTAACGGCGCCGCCCAAGCTGTTTCGCCGGTGGGCCGCGTGATTTGGAAATGTCCTGAACGGCGCTAGTGTCGAACCCGGGACCATGTTGCGAATGTCAGCTAACTGGGTCACCTGAATGATGTCACCTGAATGATGTCACCTGACTGGTGTGACCTGATTGATATCACCTGATGTCACCTGACTGATATCGCCTGGCTGATGTCACCTGACTGATGCCCCGCCCGCATGCCCCCAGGGAACGTACTGAAGGAGATTGTGGAGCCAGCTGGTGCTGTCATCTACACCGAGGAGTTCCAGCTGGGAGACTGCTCCATATCCACCCTGGAGCTCTGGGGAGCTGGTGAGTGCCCCGGCAGTCGGCGTGTTTGGTTCCACAACAGCGTCTGACCAGACAGTGAAACCGGTTTTTTGCTGACTCATAAAGCCCCAGTCCCAGACGTTGTTCAAGACGGATTGCTGCCGCGGATTGTTCGTATTCGCGCACTGGAATTGGTCACTCTTAAGTGAAATTAAGTACATTTCGATTTCTTGTGCGTTTGTGCGATTATGCTATATGGAGCATTGTCGATCATCAATAACTTTATATTGCGCCGCTCGGGACATTTCCCAATCCCGCGGCCCACCGGCGAAACGGTGTGGGTGGCGCCATTAACCGTGGTTGTGCGTAAAGTGAATCGTGACCCCCCCCCCCCCCCCAAAAAAAAAAAAAATAACTTTATGTTCAAAGCTAGTTTTGACATCCACCCAGTCTCGGCTTCCGAACAAGCTTCCTCGATTGTTGTCGCCTTTGGTTGTTTTTTGTTTGGTAGCTACTGAGGATGGCGGTGTTGGTGGAGTCCTAATCGCATTTGCTTGACCACAGCCCGTTGTGGTTCCCAGGGAATCGTATCAATTAGGGTTGGTTTCCGGAGAAAGTTATGCATCTACTGCCGCTTCTTATCGACATGAATATTGATTTCTTTCCTCAGATATTCTACATATTGCAATATTCTGATGTCTAATGGAAAAATAATTAGGGATGTCTTTTATGATTAATGTGTGCCTGGATGATGACTGTAAGGAAGCCTCTTCATATTACACAAATCTGTTAGTTACTTCATATATGTCCTGCATTCCTGTATCGTTGATATATGTAGCACACACATCAACAGTTACCTGCGTAATATCTTATGAAAATGTGCGTAATTAATAGTAATCTGATAATTAATTGTTCAGAAGCCATATGTTTATGTTCCCTAGACACAAGGTTTTTGCTTAGCCATATCGCCAACTTTGGTTTGTACCTTAGGAATAATGCAAGCAAAGCGAATGAAATCGGAGGTACGTGATATAAATCCCAAGTTTTCTTGAACACCAATGTAAAGTAGTGCACTGTTTAAGTTTAGTACCCGTTCATGTAGGATGGTTGCCAGAATTGTACGAGAATGCCCACACATATGTTCCTATTAGATTAAGTCCATGTTTGGTCGACGTGTAACAAAGTTTGTAGAAATGTACTGTTGACCGCAAAATGTGTTTACTGGCATAGTGCCATAATGACGGTCTGTAATTGTGGGCGTTGTGACCCCGTAAGCCAGCCGACCTGCCGTGCCCCGTAAATGTCGCACCCAGTACTTTTCCGTCCGGCGCAGACAGCTCGATCACCGGCCGTCGCTGGAATTGAGTCAGCGCCTTGCGGGCCGATGCCCGGAAACCGTGCCGTGTGCTTTGGTCGCCCGGTCGCGGCCTAACCTAACGAACCACCCCCGCTGGGGAGAGCTCTCTGGACTGTCGAGCGGTGCGGGCCCGTCGCGCGGTCGATCGCGTGTCCAAATTAATCACTACATTTCGGCCTCAAAATGTAGAACTCGGATTAATTGTTGTCGGCTGTCGCACTGGAATATCATTCCATGCGTCCTTTCTGTGTGTGACTGTTAACATATTCTCTCAACCTTCTGCACAATATATCGTGCAGAGAACCTTTAACTTTTATAACCGGAGTGACGCGGACGCGTGGTCGAAACCTTAGACTATGGCCTATATATAGAGTCTCAAAAGACTTTTTCTTCAGACTCATCCGGCCGCACGAATCCTCGGGTGATTTTGCAGGCCATCCTTATACTACGATGAGTTCAAACCAAATTGCATGTCCCTCAAAACGTAAGAAGATATAAGTGCTAGTAGCGTATTCAGTGTATTACTAAAATGTAAGCCAGGGAATATTAACTGTAGGTCTTTGGATTTATGCCAGACAAGTAACTTAGGACCTGGTGTCATTAAATTGCCAAGAAGCATCATTTCACTTCCCTGTTTGAATAGAAGATTATAGCTGCCCATAAACCATAGTTTTCTGCGTGATTCTATCCAGCGCGAAGCTGCTTTTCCAACGCAGCATGTATAATTATATTTCACTTGGCTTGCATTGCGCGTGATGATCAAAGGAGCACCCAGTCGGAGGGGCGCTCTCTTTCCCTCCTGACAAAAAATTCGCTAAATCAAACGCATGATTTGGGAATTTCACCATATCAAACCAGAGGGCGCGAAACGCTCCGAAAGCGGTCTATTGTGATATTTCGTGGTATCACCCCCACTGGAGCAAATGCTGACTGCGCCCATGGCTATGGTGCAAGGATTATTATATGCTAACCATCGAATTATTGCTATCTACGTGCTATTGTCGGCAGAGTACCAGGAGAGTAACGCGATTCTGTGCCGGCCTGAGAGCCGAGATCTGCTAGAGGCCATCTGTCGGCGAGAGAAGTGTCCCGTCAGCTTCGTGGGACTGGTCACTGGAGACGGAAAGGTCAGCACATGTCAAACCTACTGATGAGCAAGTCAGAAAGTGGCAGCGGTACGTACCGTAAGAATTAACAAAATGAGCTGAATCGGCTCTCGGAAAGCAGGACCATAATGGTGAGTCATTGCATGTATTATCAGGCGGGTGCCGCAGTGATCATGTTGGTTAATTGCCAGCTAACCAACGCAGTGACTCGCCCAGAAAGCGTCACTGCGTGACTCGCCCTGGCGCAGTGACTTCAAAACCAGGTTCAAAACCCGGCGCAGTGACTAGTCTAGAAGTTCCGATCTCAAAGGCTGTGCTGATCTGACGCGATGGGACGAATATTGAAGGGGCTCCGATGGCGTAGGGGCAAAGAGGACCCTGAAGAGGGGGAGCCGCCCCCATCCGTGAAGACTAGTCCGCCTGCTGCGGGGCTTAGTGCTTCCCGACCACACCAGAGCCGCCCCTCCCCCCCCCGGGTGAACAGAGTGCTTCCGTGTGTTTCTGTGAGTGGCGCGCCCCCATGCGGAACGACATTGAGCTGCCGTCTACTGTTCAAATGTCGCTCGTCTCTCAGGTGAACCTAAGGGAAGGACCGTTTGGATGCTGCTCGCCGGATGGGAGTTCTCCGAACAGCCTGGACCCGCGGGACCCCGTGGATTTGGAGCTTGAGCTGGTGCTGGGCAAGATGCCGCAGAAGGTACGCGGGCAGGTGCTGTGGCAGAACTTGGCGTGTGCCGTTTCGTAAGATGCGGTTTGGGATTGCCTATAGTGTTGCAATCCTGAAGCCCGACACTGGAGTCCGCCGGCCGTCATCCGCTCAGGCGCCTGCGATGGCGTCTGGTGCTAATGTGAAGCGATGACGTCGACATGAGCATCACATGACCTCAACGTGCTTTTGTCTCTCGTGACTCATGGCGAAGGGAGATTGGTTGGTACGATGAAGTCCAAAGTTAAAATCGACAGAAGACTGTTGGAAAAGACACTGTTTACATCACTTGGTTTGATTGCATCACACGTGATGGGTCAATGTCCAAACAGCCAACTACTGTGGAGCCAATTGCACCATTATCATAAACACTAAGGTGTCGTTCAACAAATGCTTTTCTGTTCTGTTCAGATCTACGGGGTTTCAGGTGTTCCACTCGCAGTCTGCCGTCAGCATAGCGGCGCCTTTGAGGCTGCCGGACGGTCTGCGACTGCAGGATGCTCTGAGCAGAGTACTGCGCCTGCCATCTGTTGGCAGCAAGCGGTACCTCACTAACAAGGTGATGGCGCGGGCGCCGAATTCCTGCTGAAGCGGCAGCTCGAATTTGTGTGCGCCATTGTTTTAGCGTTATCTCCGCTGACGCACTTGAGCTTCGTCGGTGCACATACTTCCTGCTGTCAGTCGAGACTTCCCTTGCTCTGAGTGCAGACGTTGCCGTGTGATGCACGAGATTGTCCGACCCGACTTCCGACAGCTGGGACTGATCTGGCAGCTGCGGTATGGACGATTACGACAATCGGCATTATAACATATTTATAATTGTAGAGGGGCATAGTGCCACCCATTGGTGTTATCTCTTAAAACCTTATTTATTTCACCATGCGCGATGATCTAGCCGTTGATACGCACCTTACTTTTTCATTTCGTGATGATTGAAATTATGTTCCAGTAGGTTGGTCCAATGCCCAACCGCACGTTGGGCATTGCAATGCGCAACCGCAATGCGCAACCGCACGCCCTTGTGCTGTGGCCCGAGCGCCCCATGACCTTACGGGTGGCCAAACTCGACGGCCTGACAGGTGTGATCTGACCCGTGAGCTGACCCGTGTCACCTGCCACAAGTCGATAAGTTTGTGATCGGCCTGACGTCTGTGACCTGACCCGAGTCACTTGCCACAGGTCGATAGGTCAGTGACCGGCCCGACAGGTGTGACCTGACCGGTGACCTGACCCGTGTCACCTGCCACAGGTGGATAGGTCAGTGACCGGCCCGACAGGTGTGACCCGACCGGTGACCTGACCCGTGTCACCTGCCACAGGTCGATAGGTCAGTGACCGGCCCGACAGGTGTGATCTGACCGGTGACCTGACCCGTGTCACCTGCCACAGGTCGATAGGTCAGTGACCGGCCTGACGGCTGTAACTTGACCCGTGTCACCTGCCACAGGTCGATAGGTCGGTGACCGGCCTGACAGGTGTGACCCGACCCGTGACCTGACCCGTGCCACCTGCCACAGGTCGATAGGTCAGTGACCGGCCTGGTGGCGCAGCAGCAGTGTGTAGGACCGTTCCACACACCGCTGGCCGACATGGCCGTCATAGCGCTCTCCCACTACGACAAGGTGTGTGACTGGTCTGGGGTTACACCGTGGGCTGGGCGGGCTCTCCCACTACGACAAGGTGTGTGACTGGTCTGGGGTTACACCGTGGGCTGGGCGGGCTCTCCCACTACGACAAGGTGTGTGACTGGTCTGGGGTTACACCGTGGGCTGGGCGGGCTCTCCCACTACGATACGGTGTGTGACGGGTCTGGGGTTACACCGTGGGCTGGGCGGGCTCTCCCACTACGATACGGTGCGTGACTGGTCTGGGGTTACACCGTGGGCTGGGCGGGCTCTCCCACTACGATACGGTGCGTGACTGGTCTGGGGTTACACCGTGGGCTGGGCGGGCTCTCCCACTACGATACGGTGCGTGACTGGTCTGGGGTTACACCGTGGGCTGGGCGGGCTCTCCCACTACGATACGGTGTGTGACGGGTCTGGGGTTACACCGTGGGCTGGGCGGGCTCTCCCACTACGACAAGGTGTGTGACTGGTCTGGGGTTACACCGTGGGCTGGGCGGGCTCTCCCACTACGATACGGTGTGTGACGGGTCTGGGGTTACACCGTGGGCTGGGCGGGCTCTCCCACTACGACAAGGTGTGTGACTGGTCTGGGGTTACACCGTGGGCTGGGCGGGCTCTCCCACTACGACAAGGTGTGTGACTGGTCTGGGGTTACACCGTGGGCTGGGCGGGCTCTCCCACTACGACATGGTGTGTGACGGGTCTGGGGTTACCTACAACGTGGGATGAGCGGGCTTTCCCACTACGACATGGTGTGTGACGGGTCTGGGGTTACCTACAACGTGGGCTGGGCGGGCTTTCCCACTACGACATGGTGTGTGACGGGTCTGGGGTTACACCGTGGGCTGGGGCGGGCTCTCCCACTATTTTTTAACACCCCAACCCCCACACCGCACACAAAACGTGTTGGGTACTTGGCCCCCGGCGCCGCGCCTGCCCCGGCGTGTTCTGGTGGGCGTTGCCGGCGACGGCGACGGCCGCTCCCCTGGTTTCTCACTGGGGGGGTGTCGACTGGCGGGGGCGTCCAGGTCGAGGCTTTATACGTCCAGTGATGGGGGGCTCGACGTCGCAGCCCTGTCGGCTGCGTCACGTATAGGGGGTGTGGTATTGGCCAAGGCGATGGAGCGATCCGTATGAGGGGCGAGAGAAACCGGAACGAACAACAGGGGACGCACTGTAGACACAGGCCGGCGGCACCAAGTCGCAGAATAATCCTTCTCAGCCGCGTGCAGGAATTTTTTTTATTTTAAAAAAAAAAAAAAAAAAAAAAAAAAAGAATTTTTTTTTTTTCTTTTTTTTTTTTTTCCGCCTCCCTTTCTTTCTTTTTAAAAAAAGGAGAAAAAAAAAAAAAAAAAAAAATAAATTAATTACTTTCCCCCTTTGTAGGGTTTAAGTTTGGGGGTTTTTTTTTTTGTTTTTTTTTTTTTTTTTTTTTTCTCCTTCTCTTTTTTTTTTTTTTTTTTTTTTCTTCCCCCCCCCCTTTTTTTTTTTCCCCCCCCCTTAAAAAGGGAGGGAAGAAGGGGGGAGGGGGGGGGGGGGGGGGGGGGGGGGGGGGGCTTTTCTCGGGGCCGCGCCCCTCAAGCCAACTGTGCGTGAAGCATACAATATGCGTGAAGGGTCTGGACTACCGAGTCTGAAGGGCCTGTGGCCACCGCGTGCGGTCGACCGGCCGAGTCCCTTCGTTAACTTTACCTACACCGGGGATAATGATCGTGAAAGTGCTTTCCGCGAGTTCACTTTGATAGCACTGAAGCATACCATCTTCGGCTACCACCGATCATCGGCGACGCGACAAATTCGGCATCAGTTTATGTTTCCCAGAACACTCAATGATCTGATTTACTGAATAGTGCTTGTTCGATATGAATTATTCGCCAGCCGGTTACAAGAATTAGCCTATGCTATTGCACGTATATTTATATGCAGTATATTAAACTTTACTGGTGATTCTGCAGTCAATAATGATCATGGCCCAGCGATATTACCTGCACCTACAGTACAGTTGTTCCAGAAAATGACGTCGCACGAGGTATTAGCAATATTTTCACAAATAGTGATTGCTTTATGATCTACACAACATTCTCACTGCTGCATCATATTTCAGACAGTGCATCCATAAACATTCGGGACGCAGTTTCACATTTGGTGTCCGCAGAAGTGACCCAATGAAACTGATGTGAACAACAATGAACAACTGATGTGGTCCATGATATGAACAACAATGAACACACACGTGGCCACCTGTCCGAGCACCTCCTGCACGCAGATCGGCGCCGCCACGGCCATTGGCGAACAGCCGATCAAGTGTCTGCTGGACCCAGCGGCCGGAGCTCGTCTCAGTGTGGCTGAGGCTCTCACCAACCTGGTGTTCGCTCCCGTCACTGGTCTCAAGGTAAGTCAGAGTGTGGCCGAGGCCCTCACCAACCTGGTGTTCGCTCCCGTCACTGGTCTCAAGGTAAGTCAGAACGTGGCTGAGGCCCTCACCAACCTGGTGTTCGCTCCCGTCACTGGTCTCAAGGTAAGTCAGAACGTGGCTGAGACCCTCACCAACCTGGTGTTCGCTCCCGTTACTGGTCTCAAGGTAAGTCAGAGTGTGGCCGAGGCCCTCACCAACCTGGTGTTCGCTCCCGTCACCGGTCTGACGGTAAGTTGGGGTAACAGGCGCCGTCTCCCCTCCTCCTTTTGCACTCTATCTGCGCTCCCCAGGCGCCGGCACCTTTGGCGTTCATTCATTATCATTGACAGTCTCACCTGTCGCTTCGCCCACGACCAATCGGCTTGAGAGATTTGCGACGCTACATGACTCAACGGTCGACGTGTCGTAACATGAATAACCACCACCATTGTCAGTGGCATCGGAGAAAACTCCCACCACTGGCCTGAGCAATCGTCTTCGGTGTGATGGCTTGCACGAAGGTCATAATTTGTCGTTAGTTTTTTGTGCATGAACCTGAAGTTAGTTCAATTGTTTCTCATGCTGAATTGACTATTGTTGCGTTCTGAAGGATAGCCATAGATGACGTTGTCCCATTTGTGAAAATGAACGATCGGCTCAAATAACTCCTGACAAGCTAATGAATGAGTCAACCAAATAAGTCCGTGACGGGAGAACCACCTGCGTAGGTTATCCTAACCCTGACCCATCTACAGAGGGTGTCATAACCCTGCCCCACATGAGGAGGGTAGCCTAACCCTGACCTACCCGAGGAGGGTGTCCTAACCCTGACCCATCTACAGAGGGTGTTCTTACCCTGCCCCACCTGAGGAGGGTGTCCTAACCCTGCTCCACCTGCGGAGAGTGTCCTGACCCTGCCCAACCTGAGGAGGGTGTCTTAGCCCTGCCCCACCTGAGGAGGGTGTCCTAACCCTGCCCCATCTGAGGAGGGTGTCCTAACCCTGCCCCACATGAGGAGGATGTCCTGACCCTACCCCACCTGAGGAGTGTGTCCTGACCCTGCCCCACCTGAGGAAGATGTCCTGACCCTGCCCCAACTGAGGAGGGTGTCCTGACCCTGCCCCACCTGAGGAAGATGTCCTGACCCTGCCCCACCTGAGGAGGGTGTCCTGACCCTGCCCCACCTGAAGAGGGCGTCCTGACCCTGCCCCACCTGAGGAGGGCGTCCTGACCCTGCCCCACCTGAGGAGGGTGTCCTGACCCTGCCCCACCTGAGGAGGGTGTCCTGATCCTGCCCCACCTGAGGAAGATGTCCTGACCCTGCCCCATCTGAGGAGGGTGTCCTGACCCTGCCCCACCTGCGGAGAGTGTCCTGACCCTGCCCCACCTGTGGAGGGTGTTCTGACCCTGCCCCACCTGAGGAGGATGTCCTGACCCTACCCCACCTGAGGATGGTGTCCTGACCCTGCCCCACCTGCGGAGAGTATCCTGACCCTGCCCCACCTGTGGAGGGTGTTCTGACCCTGCCCCACCTGAGGAGGGTGTCCTGACCCTGCCCCACCTGAGGAGGGTGTCCTGACCCTGCCCCACCTGAGGAAGATGTCCTGACCCTGCCCCACCTGAGGAGGGTGTCCTGACCCTGCCCCACCTGAGGAGGGTGTCCTGACCCTGCCCCACCTGAGGAAGATGTCCTGACCCTGCCCCAACTGAGGAGGGTGTCCTGACCCTGCCCCACCTGAGGAAGATGTCCTGACCCTGCCCCACCTGAGGAGGGTGTCCTGACCCTGCCCCACCTGAGGAGGGCGTCCTGACCCTGCCCCACCTGAGGAGGGCGTCCTGACCCTGCCCCACCTGAGGAGGGTGTCCTGACCCTGCCCCACCTGAGGAGGGTGTCCTGACCCTGCCCCACCTGAGGAAGATGTCCTGACCCTGCCCCATCTGAGGAGGGTGTCCTGACCCTGCCCCACCTGAGGAGGGCGTCCTGACCCTGCCCCACCTGAGGAGGGTGTCCTGACCCTGCCCCACCTGAGGAGGGTGTCCTGACCCTACCCCACCTGAGGATGGTGTCCTGACCCTGCCCCACCTGAGGAGGGTGTCCTGACCCTGCCCCACCTGAGGAGGGCGTCCTGACCCTGCCCCACCTGAGGAGGGTGTCCTGACCCTGCCCCACCTGAGGAGGGTGCCCTGACCCTGCCCCACCTGAGGAAGATGTCCTGACCCTGCCCCACCTGAGGAGGGTGTCCTGACCCTGCCCCACCTGAGGAGGGTGTCCTGACCCTGCCCCACCTGAGGAGGGCGTCCTGGCCCTGCCCCACCTGAGGAGGGTGTCCTGACCCTGCCCCACCTGAGGAGGGTGTCCTGACTCTGCCCCACCTGAGGAGGGTGTCCTGACCCTGCCCCACCTGAGGAGGGTGTCCTGACCCTGCCCCACCTGAGGAGGGCGTCCTGACCCTGCCCCACCTGAGGATGGTGTCCTGACCCTGCCCCACCTGAGGAGGGTGTCCTGACCCTGCCCCACCTGAGGAGGGCGTCCTGACCCTGCCCCACCTGAGGAGGGTGTCCTGACCCTGCCCCACCTGAGGAGGGCGTCCTGACCCTGCCCCACCTGAGGAGGGTGTCCTGACCCTGCCCCACCTGAGGAGGGTGTCCTGACCCTGCCCAACCTGAGGAGGGTGTCCTGACCCTGCCCCACCTGAGGAGGGTGTCCTGACCCTGCCCCACCTGAGGAAGATGTCCTGACCCTGCCCCACCTGAGGAGGGTGTCCTGACCCTGCCCCACCTGAGGAGGGTGTCCTGACCCTGCCCCACCTGAGGAAGATGTCCTGACCCTGCCCCATCTGAGGAGGGTGTCCTGACCCTGCCCCACCTGAGGAGGGCGTCCTGACCCTGCCCCACCTGAGGAGGGTGTCCTGACCCTGCCCCACCTGAGGAGGGTGTCCTGACCCTACCCCACCTGAGGAAGATGTCCTGACTCTGCCCCACCTGAGGAGGGTGTCCTGACCCTGCCCCACCTGAGGAGGGTGTCCTGACCCTTCCCCTCTGGCGGCAGGACGTGAAGTGCAGCGCCAACTGGATGTGGCCGGCCAAGCTGCCGGGAGAGACGGCCGTCATCCACGCGGCCTGCCGCGCCATGTGTGACGTCATGGCTCAGCTGGGCGTGGCCGCGGACGGCGGCAAGGACTCGCTGAGCATGGCCGCTCGTGTTGGCGGTGACACGGTCAAGGCGCCAGGTGGGCGGAGTCAAGGCGCCGGGTGACCCTCCTGTCAAACGGTGGGGCAGGAGGGCGACAATGTTAAGGTGGCAGGTGGGCGGGCGTAAGGTGTCAGGTGGGTGGATCAGAAGGTGCAAGGTGGGCGGGTCAGAAGGTGCAAAGTGGGCGGGTCAGAAAGTGCAATGTGGGTGGATCAGAAGGTGCCAGGTGGGCGGGCCAGAAGGTACTAGGTGGGTGGGTCAGAAGGTACTAGGTGGGTGGGTCAGAAAGTGTCAGGTGGATGAGTCAGGACGTGTCAGGTGGGCGGGTCAGAAGGTGTCAGGTGGGCGGGTCAGAAGGTGTCAGGTGGGCGGGTCAGAAGTCGTCAGGTGGGTGGGTCAGAAGGTGTCAGGTGGGCGGGTCAGAAGGTGCAAGGTGGGAGGGTCAGGTTATATGTGGGCGGGTCAGTAGGTATAAGGTGGGCGGGTCAGAGGGTACAACGTAGGCGGGGCGGAAGGTGTCAGTTGACCTGTGCCAGGTGCGCAGAACAAGAGGATAGTATGTGACCCGTGTATAAAAGGTGCTTTCCTCAATCTCACGATTTGAACTGATGCTCGATGTTCTCTGGAATTGCTTCTGTTTTTGTGCTATATGGTCACTGTTTTTGTGTGTGCTTCTTTTTTGTTTTAATGTTTTTTCAATTACTATTGTCATCGTTTGAAGTCATCGTTCCATCGTACTTCTTCAAGCGTAAACTGTGTGTTGGATAATCATCGTCGGCTTCTACTGGGTGAGATGCTTATCTCCGCCCCAACTTTTCAAATGTTCCTGACTTCACGGAACAGCTAGATGTCCCATTGAGTGTGTCTCATTGTTTCGTTTTTTATAGCAACTTGGTTTTCGACGACCAATACGACGTCCTTAAGAAATGATAACAATAAGTTGTTCGGTGCCTTGTTCGCTTCATCAGACCTTCAACATGGTGCAGATAATATAATGTATGCATAACGCTAAGTAGTCCACAAACTCACCCATTTACCATTTGTTTTCTTGTTTTCTGCCCGCCATCTCCGCCCGTTCCACTGTGCTTCCCGGATACCGGATGCTACATAAGGTGGCGTAGGGTAGCTTTTCCTTAGCATTGCTTCTCCAGCTGACGCTATTTTTCCTCCGCAAAGAGACAGGCAAACATCTGCTTCAGCCCGTTCAGTAACTGCGTGAAGTTTGTCTGTATTTGCCTCGTCAATGTATATATATATATATATATATATATATATATATATATATATATATATATATATATATATATATATATATATATATACATATATATATATACATATCTATATATATATATATATATATATATATATATATATACATATATATATATATATATATATATATATATATATATATATATATATATATATATATATATATATTAATGTAGTTCAACGTCCATGTCTGCAGAGTCAAGGCTAGTATTTCTGTTGTTTTCCGAAGTTTCTCGGAGTTGCGCCACTTTATGTTGCGGTCAGATTGCATGTCTAATTATATCTGTTTCCCGGAGATGTGCCACTGTATGTAG
The DNA here is from genome assembly GCA_034440575.1 of Imbricaverruca yamaguchii. Classification (NCBI taxonomy): domain Eukaryota; kingdom Metazoa; phylum Arthropoda; class Thecostraca; family Neoverrucidae; genus Imbricaverruca; species Imbricaverruca yamaguchii. Next base: position 2,469,250 of record JAOTOL010001609.1, on the reverse strand, counting down.
CGGTCAAATTACATGTCCGATTACCTGGATTTTCCGAAGAAGTGCCACTTTTGTGTTTTTCGTGCGTCTCTCGTGCCAGCGCACACCCTGAGTCTCGTGGTGGCTGCCGCCAGGAAGCCTGGTGGTGTCCGCCTATGTGTGCCAGCGCACACCCTGAGTCTCGTGGTGGCTGCCGCCAGGAAGCCTGGTGGTGTCCGCCTATGTGGTGTGTCCGCCTATGTGTGCCAGCGCACACCCTGAGTCTCGTGGTGGCTGCCGCCAGGAAGCCTGGTGGTGTCCGCCTATGTGTGCCAGCGCACACCCTGAGTCTCGTGGTGGCTGCCGCCAGGAAGCCTGGTGGTGTCCGCCTACGTGGTATGTCCGGACGTCCGCCGCGTGGTGACCCCTGACCTGAAGTCGGCGCCCGGGCGCGGCCGGCTGCTGCACGTGGGTCTGGGCGGCGTGGGCGGCCGTCTGGGCGGCTCCGCCCTGGCGCAGTGCTGGGCCCAGCTGGGCCACACCGTGCCTGACCTTGACCGGCCGCACGTGCTGGCGGCCGCCTTCAAGGTCACCCAGCAGCTGATCGGACGTGAGTCTTGTCGTCGGCCGGTGGCTGGCCTGTGGTACAGCTCGATGTTGCCACAGCAGGTGGCTGACCTGTGGTTCGACCTTGCGGTTGGCCGGTGGCTGACATGTGGTACAGCTCGATGTTATGACAGCAGGTGGCTGGCCTGTGGTGCAGCTCGATGTTACCACAGCAGGTGGCTGGCCTGTGGTACAGCTCGATGTTACCACAGCAGGTGGCTGACCTGTGGTTTGACCTTGCGGTTGGCCGGTGGCTGACATGTGGTACAGCTCGATGTTATCACAGCAGGTAGTTGGCCTGTGGTACAGCTCGATGTTACCACGGCCGGTGGTTGGCCTGTGGTTCGACCTTGCGGCTGACCGGTGACTTAGCTCTGTGGTATAGCTCGATGTTGACACGACCCTCTTTTTCGCTGTATGGCCATAGTGCATCGTCCGGATGAAACGCAGTGGAATTCACACAACTATGCAGCCACATAACCCAAGCTACTGGCTGTGCAAAGCCAGTGGTGCGGTAGTACTGGGTTCCTATCAACAGTGTGTGGTACGGGCTGGCTACTGGATTATAGTTTTCCAGCATTTGAGCTCCAGGTGATTAATTCTAAAGAATGAATGAAATGGTGATTAATTCTAATGAATTGTGAACCGCAATGCACCGCATACATAATTTGCTTCATCTACAGGCGTAAAGCATTCAGATATCTATGTAGTATGGCATGAGCGTGACATCTATGACACCCAGTAGGATGATTGTCCTGATTGTGACACTATGTTTTATGTTTTCGGTTGATAGCTTAAACCGACAGCTAAAGCGCACCGACATTCGGCCTCTTCACTGCACTCCTCAGTGTATTCAACTACACTGATCTTTGGCGCCCATCTTCAGACCACACTCGTCAGTGATAATAAGACATCGATCTCCAGATGACACTCGTCAGCGACAACACAACACCAATCCCCTTACGACACCCATCCGTGGGAGTGAGACATTCACCAGTGACAGTGAGACACCCACCAGTGACAGTGAGACACCCACCAGTGACGGTAGGACACCCGCCCGGCAGACGACACCATCCTGTCGGGCCACGACGTCAGCGACGGCGGCCTGATCGTCTGCCTGCTGGAGATGGCCCTGGCCGGAGGGCGGGGCCTCGACCTCGCCTGGCGCACCGATGACGTCACTGATGACGCGCTGCCGCTGCTGCTGGCCGAGGAGCCCGGCTGGGTGCTGGAGGTGGACTCGTCCGACGTCGACCGGGTCGTAGAGGTCAGTGCGTCACGTCACGTCACGTCACGTCGCGTCGCATGGGGCGGGGGTGGCCGAGTGGTTAAGGTGTTGAGCTCTGGGTACCAAAGGTCCCGGGTTCGACACTAGCGCCGCTCGGGACGTTTCCAAATGCCGTGGCCCACCGGCGAAACAGTGTGGGCGGCGCCATTAGCCGTGAATGTGCATACAGTGGGTCGTGAATCACCCAATAAACAAACAAACATCACGTCGCGTCACGGAGCACGTCATTCGAACCGAAACATTGCCAGTCACGACAGGGCACGGTGGAGTGCACGGCTTTGGCTTTGGCCGCACGCACACGGCTTCGGCCTCTTTTGTCCATGAGTGCACGGCTTTGGCCACGTGCACGGCTTCGGATATGCACCACGGTGTGCCGTTGTTGCCGGCGCTTGGAATACGAAGCCTTTGGCGCTGTATAACTACCGCAGTTGGTGCGTCAGAAAGGTCAGCTAACCAACCGGGAACTGCGCAGCCAGCATTGTGCATGACGTCGCGTGCGGATACCGGCAGCAAGTCTGGTGTCAGTTCTGCATTGAGTGGAGGATGCCGTAATGAACAGTACAGTACGCCTGTCGATAGCCTGTTATGTTTGAATATTCTGTTGGTGTTTCTTGTCTGGGAATGCACGCCGTTGTGTATTAGTGTCGAGCGTTGCGTTGCCGTTGTGCGCACACGCCGAGCTTCGATGCCTGGCGTCGGCAGTTTTCCAAATTATCCATCTACCTGCTCACAGCGCAGTCCTTCTGCGCGTGTGTTGCGATGGCGGCGCCAGAGGACTCCGTTGTTGAGGGGAATACGCCGGCTCCGACGACCTTGAAGTGTGATGCGTTAGTGTGATTCACTGCAACATTGTGATGCCGCCCCGTGACGTGACCCGTGTTGTGTTGTGTGCTCGCTAGCCTCCGTGACGTGACCCGTGTGTGTTGTGTGACGGGACCCGTGTGTGTTGTGTGCTCGCTGGTCTCCGTGACGTGACCCGTGTGTGTGTTGTGTGCCCGCTAGCCTCCGTGACGGGACCCTTGTGTGTGTTGTGTGCCCGCTAGCCTCCGTGGCGTGACCTGTGTGTGTGTGTTGTGTGACGGGACCCGTGTGTGTTGTGTGCCCGCTAGCCTCCGTGACGGGACCCGTGTGTTGTGTGCCCGCTACCCTCCGTGACGGGACCTGTATGTGTTGTGTGCCCGCTAGCCTCCGTGACGGGACCCGTGTGTGTGTTGTGTGCCCGCTAGCCTCCGTGACGTGACCCGTGTGTGTTGTGTGCCCGCTAGCCTCCGTGACGTGACCTGTGTGTGTTGTGTGCCCGCTAGCCTCCGTGACGTGACCTGTGTGTGTGTTGTGTGCCCGCTAGCCTCCGTGACGTGACCTGTATGTGTTGTGTGTCCGCTGGTCTCCGTGACGTGACCTGTGTGTGTGTTGTGTGCCCGCTAGCCTCCGTGACGTGACCTGTGTGTGTTGTGTGCCCGCTAGCCTCCGTGACGTGACCTGTGTGTGTGTTGTGTGCCCGCTAGCCTCCGTGACGTGACCTGTGTGTGTTGTGTGTCCGCTGGTCTCCGTGACGTGACCTGTGTGTGTGTGTGCCCGCTAGCCTCCGTGATGTACCCGTGTGTGTGTTGTGTGCCCGCTAGCCTCCGTGACGTGACCTGTATGTGTTGTGTGTCCGCTGGTCTCCGTGATGTGACCCGTGTGTGTTGTGTGCCCGCTAGCCTCCGTGATGTGACATGTGTGTGTGTTGTATGCCCGCTAGCCTCCGTGACGGGACCTGTGTGTGTGTTGTGTGCCCGCTAGCCTCCGTGACGGGACCTGTGTGTGTGTGTTGTGTGCCCGCTAGCCTCCGTGACGTGACCTGTGTGTGTGTTGTGTGCCCGCTGGCCTCTGTGACGTGACCCGTGTGTGTGTTGTGTGCTCGCTAGCCTCCGTGGCGTGACCTGTGTGTGTGTTGTGTGACGATCCGTGTGTGTCTGTGTGCCCGCTAGCCTCCGTGACGTGACCTGTGTGTGTTGTGTGCCCGCTAGCCTCCGTGACGTGACCCGTGTGCGTTGTGTGCCCGCTAGCCTCCGTGACATGACCCGTGTGTTGTGTGTCCGCTAGCCCCCGTGACGTGACCTGTGTGTGTGTTGTGTGCCCGCTAGCCTCCGTGACGTGACCTGTGTGTGTGTTGTGTGCCCGCTAGCCTCCGTGACGGGACCTGTGTGTGTGTTGTGTGCCCGCTAGCCTCCGTGACGTGGCCCGTGCGTGTTGTGTGCCCGCTAGCCTCCGTGACGGGACCTGTGTGTGTTGTGTGCCCGCTAGCCTCCGTGACGGGACCCGTGTGTGTTGTGTGCCCGCTAGCCTCCGTGATGTGACATGTGTGTGTGTTGTATGCCCGCTAGCCTCCGTGACGGGACCTGTGTGTGTGTTGTGTGCCCGCTAGCCTCCGTGACGGGACCTGTGTGTGTGTGTTGTGTGCCCGCTAGCCTCCGTGACGTGACCTGTGTGTGTGTTGTGTGCCCGCTGGCCTCTGTGACGTGACCCGTGTGTGTGTTGTGTGCTCGCTAGCCTCCGTGGCGTGACCTGTGTGTGTGTTGTGTGACGGATCCGTGTGTGTTGTGTGCCCGCTAGCCTCCGTGACGTGACCTGTGTGTGTTGTGTGCCCGCTAGCCTCCGTGACGTGACCCGTGTGTGTTGTGTGCCCGCTAGCCTCCGTGACATGACCCGTGTGTTGTGTGCCCGCTAGCCCCCGTGACGTGACCTGTGTGTGTGTTGTGTGCCCGCTAGCCTCCGTGACGTGACCTGTGCGTGTGTTGTGTGCCCGCTAGCCTCCGTGACGTGGCCCGTGCGTGTTGTGTGCCCGCTAGCCTCCGTGACGGGACCTGTGTGTGTTGTGTGCCCGCTAGCCTCCGTGACGGGACCCGTGTGTGTTGTGTGCCCGCTAGCCCCCGTGACGTGACCCGTGTGTGTTGTGTGCCCGCTAGCCTCCGTGACGTGACCTGTGCGTGTGTTGTGTGCCCGCTAGCGTCCGTGACGGGACCTGTGTGTGTTGTGTGCCCGCTAGCCTCCGTGACGGTACCCGTGTGTGTTGTGTGCCCGCTAGCCTCCGTGACGTGACCCGTGTGTGTTGTGCTCGCTAGCCTCCGTGACGGGACCCGTGTGTGTTGTGTGCCCGCTATCCTCCGTGACGTGACGTTGTGTGCCCCCTAGCCTCCCTCCGTGACGGGACCTGTGTGTGTTGTGTGCCCCCTAGCCTCCGTGACGGGATCCTTGTGTGCTGTGTGCCCGCTCACCTCCATGCCGGGACCCGTGTGTGCTGTGTGCCCGCTAGCCTCCGTGACGGGACCTGTGTGTGTGTTGTGTGCCCGCTAGCCTCCCTCCGTGACGGGACCTGTGTGTGTTGTGTGCCCGCTAGCCTCGTGACGGGAGCTGTGTGTGTTGTGTGCCCGCTAGCCTCCGTGACGTGTCCTGTATGTGTTGTGTGCTCGCTATCCTCAGTGACGGGACCTGTGTGTGTTGTGTGCTCGCTAGCCTCCGTGACGTGACCCGTGTGTGTTGTGTGCCCGCTAGCCTCCGTGACGGGACCCGTGTGTGTTGTGTGCCCGCTAGCCTCCGTGACGCGACCCGTGTGTGTGTTGTGTGCCCGCTAGCCTCCGTGATGTGGCCCGTGCGTGTTGTGTGCTCGCTAGCCTCCGTGACGGGACCTGTGTGTGTTGTGTGCCCGCTAGCCTCCGTGACGTGACCCGTTGTGTTGTGTCCCCGCTAGCCTCCGTGACGTGACCTGTGTGTGTGTTGTGTGCCCGCTAGCCTCCGTGACGGGACCTGTGTGTGTTGTGTGCCCGCTAGCCTCCGTGACGGGACCCGTGTGTGTTGTGTGCCCGCTAGCCTCCGTGACGGGACCCGTGTGTGTTGTGTGCCCGCTAGCCTCCGTGACGTGGTCTGTGTGTGTTGTGTGCCCGCTAGCCTCCGTGACCTGTGTGTGTGTGATGTGTGCCCGCTAGCCTCCGTGACGGGACCCGTGTGTGTGTTGTGTACCCGCTAGTGTCCGTGACGGGACCCGTGTGTGTTGTGTGCCCGCTAGCCTCCGTGACGGGACCCTTGTGACGTTCGGCAGTGTTACGAGTCCGCGGGCGCCACGTGCCGACTGCTGGGCTCGGTGACGGAAGATCGAGACATCACGCTCCGTCTCAACGGCCAGCTGCTGCTGGAGACCGGTCTGGAGCACGTGACCAGGAGCTGGGAGGAGACCAGCTACCGGCTGGAGTTGCTCCAGGTGCGGCACGCGGCGTGCCCGTCGGGCCGAGCACAGAGACGTACCGCCTCAAGGCGCTCAGCTGATTGTGCAGATTTGATCCGCCGCGGGTCGCCAAATGTCATGTTGGTGTGCTCGCCGCTCGTCGGATTTCTGAGAACAATGTTCTGGGTAATGCTGTCTTCATTATCGCTGAAAATAGCTCAACACAGTTGGCTTGAAACACGGCGTGGTCAGTGTCTATGTTGGCCTGTGTGTGTCTATTTATCATGGTAAGATCACGTATCACGGTGAAACCACGTGCCACGGTAAGACGGCGTATCCCGGTAAGATCGCGTATCACGGTGAAACCACGTATCACGGTAGGACGGCGCATCACGGTAAGACCACGCATCACGACATGGCCGCATTTCGCGGCATGGCCAAGTATCGCGGCATGGTCACGTATCGCGGCATGACCACCTATCACGGCATGGCCACGTATCACGGCATGACCACGTATCACGGTAAGACGGCGCATCACGGCGAGCCACGTATCGCCGCTGTAATGGCCTGGGCCGGCAACACACAATGAACCATCTCATGCCAAGGGCGGAATACAACGGCGATGGAAATACCCAAGTCAGTTATTTGGCCCGGCTTTTTATCGCGTAGGCAGGACCAAGATGTGCTTCTGATTTCAGCACCGCTTTCAGCGCCGGTTTTGCCGCGTTCCAGGTGGAGCCGGCGTGCGCGGAGGCCGAATGGCGGGAGATGGGACGCCGCAGCAGCGCCACCTACTGCGCGCCACCCGGTCTCCGACCCCACGTTGTCGCGCCGCCCACCTGTCTGTCTGGTGAGGGTCGCCGTCTGGGGGGGGGGGGCACGGGTCTTCGACCCCCCGCCACCAGGCCGCCCACCTGTCTGTCTGGTGCGGGCCACTGTCTGGGGGGCAGGGTGTCCGGATCTCCGACCCCACGTCGTCGCGCCGCCCACCTGTCTGTCTGGGGAGGGTCACCAGCTGTGGGGGGGGGCAGGGTGTCCCGGTCTCACCCGATCCCACGTCGTCGCGCCGCCCACCTGTCTGTCTGGTGAGGGTCGCCGTCTGGGGGGTACGGGTCTTCGACCCCACGCCACCAGGCCGGCCACCTGTCTGTCTGGTGAGGGTCGCCGTCTGGGGGGGGGCAGGGTCTCCGTCCCCCCGCCACCAGGCCGCCCACCTGTCTGTCTGGTGCGGGCCACCGTCTGGGGGGGGCAGGGTGTCCGTCCCCCCGCCACCAGGCCGCCCACCTGTCTGTCTGGTGCGGGCCACCGTCTGGGGGGGCAGGGTGTCCGGGTCTCCACCCCCCGCCGTCAGGCCGCCCACCTGTCTGTCTGGTGCGGGCCACCGTCTGGAGGGGGGGGGCAGGGTCTCCGTCCCCCCGCCACCAGGCCGCCCACCTGTCTGTCTGTCTGGTGAGGACCACTGTCTGGATACTTCTTGAAGTCCTGCGGGTGTCTGCCGATGACGGTGGACGGATGGTGAAAACGTGCTGTCAATGGATATTATAGGTGGAAACCGCACACGAAACTTGTCCGGCAAATTGCGCCCCGTGAAGCAGATTGAGTGTTGCCAGGTGCTGGAGCCGCCACATGGTGAAAGTTATGGTATAGCTGGTGCGGTGCCACATATGCTGGTGTTTATTTGTTTGCTTATTGGTTGGTTCACGACACACTTTATGCACATTCACGGCTAATGGCGCCGCCCACACTGTTTCGCCGGTGGGCCGTGGGATTGGGAAATGTCCTGAGTGGCGCTAGAGTCGAACCCGGGACCCTTGGTACCCGTAGCCCGACACCTTAACCACTCGGCCATCCCCGCCCCACACATATGCTGGTGCCGAAGCTGTGGTGCCCCAATATATTGCCTGCCCTGGTGGTTTTCCAAGAATTTCGAACTGCATGCATGCAGCAATCTGTTTAGAAGCATTGGTATGTCTGCAGTTATTGGCTAACCTCGTGAAGTATCACTATGTATCACCGCATATGTCCTTGGATGAGTTCTTACTTTTCTGTCCTTCAATTTTTCAAGGATTCGGATGTTCATGAACTTCTCCAGAATAATCGTGATGGGAAAAGGCTGTACTGAGAAGTAAAATGTTATACGTGAAGCATCGGTGGCCCAAATGGGCAAATTTGACCAGGATAATGCTTAGTTCTCCGGATTGTTACAAATATCTTCAAAGTATTACCTTGCTCCCCTTCTTTGTGCCAGAGGTATGTTCTAAGCACATACACGAAGCTCCTGTGTTCCACCCTTGGGAGTGTGACGCTTCAGAGGTGGTTTGCTATTTCAGACGGACCTAAAGTAGCTGTAATCAGAGAGGAAGGTACCAATGGTGACCGAGAGATGGCAGCAGCCCTCGATATGGCTGGCTTTCAGGTACGTATATCGAAGCCAACACAGTGCGACAATCGCGAGCGTGACGAATCCTTCTCCGTCTCTCCTATGTTGGAAATTCGCTTTCCACTGTGTCAAACTGATGATTGCCTGACACCAAACCGAATAAAAACCGATCATGGCAGATATTTTGTTTATTGTCCTTGCCATCAAATATGATTGGCTTCCGGTATGCGAATTTTCCTTCGCTAAGCAGATCACAGAGGCAATATCTAGAGTTCCCTATCAATCATCTCTTTTTGTGCTTTTGCTTCAATTCCAGCGGTTACAGCAACGTATGATGCTGTACTGTACGATAGAAGGGACATTCCAAGATACGAACAGCATCATCATCAATGTTTGCGTTGCGCAACAAAAGCGTCATCCCAAAATCAAAGCAGCATCATTGTGTTAGTTAATTGTACAATTGCATGGCCTGCGATGTCACGCCACACCATTGCATGTGTAGAGTAATTTTTTATAGATTACATATAGATGTGTACACCATCATATCTGCATACATATTTTGAAGGCACCCCAGTCAGCCTGATGCTGGCTGGACGCATTTTCCTCCAGCTAGCAGAAAGGTGGTGGTGCAGGCACGGCTCTCCTGGGAACTGTAGAGTGACTCGGATGGTGGTGCAAACACAAACTGTCCGAGGCGTGTAGAGTGGTTCAAACTGCACCGTGACTCAGATGGTGGTGCAGGCACGAATCATGTGAGGACTGGAGAGTAGTTCAGACTGCGGAGTGACTCAGACTGTGCAGTGACTCAGACTGTAGAGTGATTCAGATGTGGAGTGACTCAGACTGCAGAGTGATTCAGACTGGGGAGTGACTCGGACTGTGCAGTGACTCAGACTGTAGAGTGATTCAGATGTGGAGTGACTCAGACTGCAGAGTGATTCAGACTGGGGAATGACTCGGACTGCACAGTGACTCAGATGGTGATGCGGGCACGAGTCGTCTCGGGACTGCAGAGTGGTGCCGTGACGTGCCGATTGTCGCCTGCGCAGGTGTGGGACGTGACGATGACCGACCTGCTGGCCGGCGGCGTCACGCTGGACCAGTTCCGGGGCGTGGTGTTCCCCGGCGGCTTCAGCTACGCAGGTCAGTCGTCATTGCTTCCTCAGTTGTGCAGGCTAGTCATTGCTTCTGTTACGCAGATCAGACTATGTGTGTTGTAGTTACGCAGATCAGACTTCATGTTTGTAGCAGTTACACAGGTCATACTTTACGTTTGTCGCAGCTATGTGGATCATATGTTACGGGTGTCGCAGTTACGCAGATCAGACTTTGTCGCAACTTCGCAGATCAGACGTTGCGTTGTCGCAGTTACGGCAGGCCGAACTTTATTTTGGTTTCAGTCACGCAGGCATCAACTTCACTAGGGAATCCGGCCAAATGTGCGTGGGCGAGGGTTAGCGAAATGTTTGCAAATCCGAATAGTCGGTAGAGGTTTCTTCTGATGGATTATTATAGATACTTTTCTGAGGAATGCATACAGCATAGCGTACGTGCAATGCGAAAGTGACCAATATGGGCTCTGAAATTGAGCGGACATTTTTACTGCTACCCGTTGTAGACTAAGGCAATGTTTTGAAACAACTTACACCAAGGAAGCTTCAATCCATTAGACAAAGTGTTAATTACATAGTTCAGGTATACTTGGCATCGTTAGTGGATGTGGCACTGCTAACGGAACCAGTCAGTTGTGACGTCACGCCAGAAATCCCAGCATACATGTCAGCCAGCCTGACAGTTTTGTTGCGTGTTACTTTCACTCAGTAACACTTGACTCGGTCAAAAGGGTATAATATTTAGAGTCAATTTTGACGAAAGAGTAAGCGTGCTGCATAACAAATGACATGCTAAAAAGCATCACCTGAAGCGGGAAAAGTTCATGTATGTCGCCGTCTGTGAAAGTGTTCGGGTGTTGTCGTCGTTATCAGGCAGCGTCGGCGTCGATGTTGTTTTAGGAGATGATCACACGACGATGTTCACAGGAGATGAGCGGACGATCTCGATGACGTTGTTTGCAGGTCATTAGACGATAATGCTTGCAGGAGATGGTGTCGGACAATGGCATTGCTTCAAATGATCAGACGATATCTGTGACGTCACCATGACGGCGATCTGACTGTGATGGTGACGGTGACGGTGACAATGACAATGACAATGACAATGACAATGACAATGACAATGACAATGACAATGACGGTGACGGTGACGTGGACAATGACAATGACGATGACGATGATGGCGACGGTGACAATGACGATGACAATGACGATGACGATGACAATGACAATGACGATGACGACGACGACGACGACGACGACGACGACGACGATGACGATGACGATGACGGTGACTGTGTGACTGTGTGACTGTGTGACTGTGTGACTGTGTGACTGTGTGACGGTGACGGTGACGGTGCTGGTGACGGTAACTAACGGTAACGGTCCGCCACAGATGTGATGGGCTCGGCGGTCGGCTGGGCGGCCTCGGTCCGGTTTGACCCGGCCCTGCGCGGCCAGTTCGACGCGTTCCGCCGCCGCGCCGACACCTTCTCGCTGGGCGTGTGCAACGGCTGCCAGCTGATGGCGCTGCTCGGCTGGGTCGGTGACGTCACAGACGGTGGGTGACGTCACAGACGGTGGGTGACGTCACGGGTGTGGCAGCACGCTCCGGTGCCGGCTCCCAGCACCAGTGCCGTGGTGTTGTATTTGATAGTTTATCAGATGCGTTGCCGGGGCGCCATATGACCATTGTAGCCGATGCACCCTTTAAACCCAAATAACCAACCAAGATGCGTTGCCGATAAATGCTGCTGGCAGTGGCATTGGCCAGGAGGATCTTCAGTCACCAGTCATAATACTGATTGCAACCACAATCACGATGCTGCTGATGATGATAATGCGAGTAGTGATGATGACGATGATTGCCATCGGTAGCAATGACGGTGGTATTACGATGACGGTGGTGTTACAACAGTGTAAAATAATTGACGATGTGACCTGGAAATTCACAGTTAATGGAATTGTGCTACTTCATCCTTGTCTTCGGTTTTTCCGAGTTTGCCACATGATGTATGGGCAGTCATCATGCACACGACTGCTAAACACTGTAAAATGTATCTGACTGAAGTGAAAGTCATTCCGCTTTTTTAATCCTTAAGTGGCGATCCTTTATTTTCTTCCAATCTTTCACTATTCCGAAGCAACTTCTTTCTTCATACACACAGTTAATGGTGAAGTAATTTTTGGACACAATGCCGTTGTGTTGCACAATGTGTTACAATGACGGTGGTATTACGATGACGGTGGTGTCACAATGACGGTGGTATTACGATGACGGTGGTATTGCGATGACGGTGGTATTGCGATGATGGTGGTGTTACAATGACTGTGGTATTACGATGACGGTGGTATTACGATGACGGTGGTATTACGACAACGGTGGTATTACGATGACGGTGGTATTACGATGACGGTGGTGTTACAATGACGGTGGTATTACGATGACGGTGGTATTACGATGACGGTGGCGGTGACGACCTCCGACGCGCCTCCGCAGAAGTGTCGGCCGAGCCCAGCGTGCGGCTGGCCGACAACGAGTCGGGCAGGTTCGAGTCGCGCTTCAGCCGGGTGCACGTCCCGGCCAGCCGGTCGCCGCTGCTGGCGCGCCTGCAGGGCGCCACGCTGGGCGCCTGGAGCGCCCACGGCCAGGGCCGGTTCCAGTTCGGCGGCGGCCGGCGCCAGCTGGCGCTGCTGCGCCAGGCGCGCCTCGTGGCGCTCCAGTACGTCGACGACGACGGCGACGTCACCGAGCGGTACCCGCACAACCCGAACGGTGAGCGGGCGGCGTGTGCGGCAGCGGCTGGAGCGCGGGCCGAGCTCGCGGCAGGCGGGCCGCGTCTCTTCCGCTCTTGGTATTAGAACGTCGTATGTTCCCCGACTCCCCGGTGTTGTCGCCTGGCCTGACGCGGTCTCGGTCAGCAGGATGGGCGCAAAGTGACCCTTGATGTCGAGCCAAACACCAATCCCCACCACCCGGTCCGCAGGCTCCCAGGTGACCTGACATCGGTTCCCCGACTTCCCGATGATGTGATGTGGCCTGACCCGGTCCCGGTCCGCAGGCTCCCCCGGTGACCTGACATCAGTTCCCCGACTCCCCAGTGACCTGACCTGACCCGGTCCCGGCCCGCAGGCTCCCCCGGTGGCCTGACATCAGTTCCCCGACTCCCCAGTGACCTGACCTGACCCGGCCCCGGTCCGCAGGCTCCCCCGGTGGCCTGACATCAGTTCCCCGACTCTCCGGTGATGTGACCTGACCTGACCCGGCCCCGGTCTGCAGGCTCCCCCGGTGACCTGACATCTGTTCCCCGACTCTCCGGTGGTGTGACCTGACCCGGCCCCGGCCCGCAGGCTCTCCCCGGTGACCTGACATCTGTTCCCCGACTCCCCAGTGCTGTGACCTGACCCGGCCCCGGCCCGCAGGCTCCCCGGTGACCTGACATCAGCCCCCGACTTTCCGGTGATGTGACCTGACCCGGCCCCGGTCTGCAGGCTCCTCCGGTGAACTGACATCTGTTCCCCGACTTCCCGATGATGTGATGTAGCCTGATCCAGTCCAGGTCAACAGGCTGCCCTGGCGACCTGACATCTGTTCCCCGACTCTCCGGTGATGTGACCTGACCCGGTCCCAGTCCGCAGGCTCCCCCGGTGACCTGGCATCTGTTCCCCGACTCCCCAATGACCTGACCTGACCCGGCCCCGGTCCGCAGGCTCCCCCGGTGACCTGACATCAGTTCCCCGACTCCCCGGTGATGTGACCTGACCTGACCCGGCCCCGGTCCGCAGGCTCCCCCGGTGACCTGACATCAGTTCCCCGACTCCCCAGTGATGTGACCTGACCTGACCCGGCCCCGGCCCGCAGGCTCCCCCGGCGGCCTGACATCTGTTCCCCGACTCTCCGGTGATGTGACCTGACCTGACCCGGTCCCGGTCCGCAGGCTCCCCCGGTGACCTGGCATCAGTTCCCCGACTCTCCGGTGATGTGACCTGACCCGGCCCCGGTCCGCAGGCTCCCCGGCGACCTGACATCAGTTCCCCGACTCCCCAGTGATGTGACCTGACCTGACCCGGCCCCGGCCCGCAGGCTCCCCCGGTGACCTGACATCTGTTCCCCGACTCTCCGGTGATGTGACCTGACCTGACCCGGCCCCGGCCCGCAGGCTCCCCCGGCGGCGTGGCCGGCATCTGCTCGCCGGACGGCCGCCACCTGGCCGTGATGCCCCACCCGGAGCGGTGCATCCGGCCGTGGCAGTGGGCGCACGTGCCACGATCGTGGCGTCTGGACGACTTCTCGCCGTGGTTCGCCATGTTCACCGGCGCCTACGAGTGGTGCGTCAGCTCCTGCTGACCGGCGGGTCTGACCCGCTGACCCGCCGACCCAGCCCCAGGCGTGGTCCGATGGTCTGACCTGCTGACTCAGCCCCAGGCGTGGTCTGATGGTGCGACCCCCTGACCCGCTGACCCAGCCCCAGGCGTGGTCTGATGGCCTGACCTGCTGACTCAGCCCCAGGCGTGGTCTGATGGTCCGACCTGCTGACCCAGCCCCGGCCGTGGTCTGATGGTCTGACCTGCTGACTCAGCCCCAGGCGTGGTCTGATGGTCCGACCCGCTGACCCAGCCCCGGCCGTGGTGTGGACTGGACTCATGGTCTGACTGGTTCAGCTCCACTACCGGTCTGACTGATTCAGCTTCACTCCTGATCTGAGCCGGAGACGCCATCACCGCGGCGACCGACCGGTAACACCCGCCAAGCAGTGTGACATCCCGCCTGTGCCAGGTCATGCTGCGAATGACATCGCGTCCTGGCATGACCTCTGCAGTCGATGCGCCCTTAAACCCCAATAACCAACCAACCAACCAGGTCATGATGCGAATGACATCGCGTCCTGGCATGTCTGCGCGTAGTCCGCCAAGGGTATGCTCCGCTCTGTTGAAGCCAGCAGTGATCATCCGTCTACATGTGTTGGTTGCCGTGGCCAGCACAGTTACGGGTGTTAGTTGCCGAGGCCAGCACAGTTACGGGTGTTAGTTGCCGTGGCCAGCACAGTTACGGGTGTTAGTTGCCGTGGCCAGCACAGTTACGGGTGTTAGTTGCCGTGGCCAGCACAGTTACGGGTGTTAGTTGCCGTGGTCAGCACAGTTACGGGTGTTAGTTGCCGTGGTCAGCACAGTTACGGGTGTTAGTTGCCGTGGTCAGCACAGTTACAGGTGTTAGTTGCCGTGGCTAGCACGGTTACGGTGTTAGTTGCGGTGACCAGCACAGTTACGGTGTTAGTTGCCGTGGTCAGCACAGTTACGGTGTTAGTTGCCGTGGCTAGCACGGTTACGGTGTTAGTTGCGGTGACCAGCACAGTTACGGTGTTGGTTGCCGTGGTCAGCACAGTTACGGTGTTAGTTGGCGTGCCCAGCACAGTTACGGGTGTTGCTGCCGTGGCCAGCACAGTTACGGGTGTTAGTTGCCGTGGTCAGCACAGTTACGGGTGTTAGTTGCCGTGGTCAGCACAGTTACGGGCAATAATTCCTGTCACAGCCTCGTGTAGAGGAACTCATTACAAACGTACACCAGACTTTGGGTGGTAGTTATCAGCAGGATGTACGCTGGTTAGACTCATATACAGCAGGATGTACGCTCATAGGCCTCATATACAGCGCGATGTACGCTGGTCGTACTTGTATACAGCAGGATGCACGCTGGTTGAACTTATGTACAGCAGGATGTACGCTGGTTGGACTCATTTAGCGGGATGTACGCTGGCTGGACTCATTTAGCGGGATGTACGCTGGCTGGACTCATATGCAGTGGGATGTACGTTCGTAGGCCTCATGTACAGCAGGATGTACGCTGGCTGGACTAATATACGGCTAGTTGGCCGGGAAGCCGTGTTGCCGGGCCGTGGCTGTCGACCTGTTGCGCCCTTGCTGCCCACGTCTGCAGCAGCATGCCGCCGACACCGATGGTATCGCTCCACAGCACTCTGGCTGGCCTAATCATTCCGGGACACAAAGGTGGGTCCGTGCCGTGACGATGTCACTCTCCTCTGATGAAGCAACTCGAGACAGGTTATGTCTGACACGCATGGCACGTGTTGGCTGAATGGCCCTGTCTGACACGTGTGGCACGTGTGGAGTTTGGCACTCACACGTCCATGAAATGATTAAAAATCTTACCGCCGCGCTGGTCGGTCAGTTATGAACGACAGTACTCCTTTAAAAGTCCATATCTTATGAAGCAAATCGCTCTTGGTGTGCTATGGGGCATTTGTTGTGTCTTAATCGGTCACAACTGAGCGCTGTTCTCAGCCATGTATTCTTTAATATGATCGTACCGAGGACATGTCGTTCATTTGCGATGCCTGCAGCCAGGGTGTAGGAGCGACCGAAAATGGTGGCGGGACAATTTTCCGGAGGCACCAGTTTGAGAGAGGCAAAGAGGGCACCAGTTCTGCAGAGAGGGCAGGGATTCGAATACAGTGATGGCTTGAGAGCAGTGGGGCTTGCGTGGCGGCATAGTGCACTGAGTCGCCCCCTCCCCCGCCCGCCTAATGGTCGCGCGGGCGGATACGGAGGCGCCCTGATACTCAAATGGATGGTCGTAAGGCCCAGGGAGCATGTGACATCTCGACAGAAACATCCTTTCAGTCCCAGCTGAATAATTGTACCGTTTGCTACACCGACTGAAAAAGAAGTGCCCTACCGGGCGCAGTTCGAAGACTATGCAAGAGGCGCCGACTGTGCTCAGTTGAAGGTGTGGGAGTGGTCTAATCTCGCTCACCCCGCCCTTCCCATCCCACGAACCACTTTGATAATAGACAGCATTTGTGTATTATCATGTCTTGAGGTGTTCCGACCAAAGCATGAAGGCGGGGTAAGCCGATGCCACAAGGCGTTATCGCACAGTGCAGCACTGTAGCAGTTGCTTAATGCAGATTACGCTTCCATTGTTTTTTCGTGGGCCCCGCCGCTGTTCAGAGCGACTATTTCATTGCTGAAAGCGGAAAGGTTTGCCTACGTTGCGCTTTTGCTTCAGTGCATCTGTGTCGATGGTCGTCTAGTGAACGTTCACTTTCTAAAATTACAGCTAGTGAACGTTCACGTCCGATAATTACGGCTAATGAACATTCACGTCTGAGGGGTACGGCTGGTGAACGACCAGTTGTGCAGTATGCTGGCATCATAGTTTCCGTATGGTCGAGGGTACCTCAAAGGGGGGGACTTTTATCGGCCCTGATCCAAAAGGTCAACAGATGACCTCAAGAGGTGAAGTTGGGTGTCATTAGGTAGACGCTGCTCCGGACAATGCCCTAGTTTTTGTGTTCCTAGCTCAATTAGAAACTAAATGATGAGGGGTTAGCACCCCTTCTCCCTCGATATGGTAAAATGGAGAAGCGACGGAGGGTTAGACGTCCCCTCGGTAGGATACGGTGGCGAAATGACGCAGGGTTAACACCCCCCCCCCGCGGTGGGGTAAGGTGGCGAAATACTCTCGTCCGACGAGATTCAATTCCGCGGATGGTGAATGGATACTACTGTGTGGGTCATAACTGCAATGCTCATTGCACGGTACGCTGTGTCTTGTTTGCTGGCTGGCTCGCAATGCTCACGGTTGATGATTTCCATCATATCAAGCACGCATGACGTACCGCAGTTGACAATATGTATTGATGTCTGCGCACGGTAATGTTCAAAATAAAAAATATGGCACGGTAACAGTGGAATATGGATGGCATTGAGTTTATGCATTTGACGCGGCGAAAACTGGTATGGAGCTTCTTTCTTCCCAGCATCGGTCATTCGTACACTCTCGCCACGGAACCACAGGCGATCACTTAACAACACGGAAAACGTCCCACCCGATGCCACACACCCCAGCACAAATGTTGCATCGAATGCAAAATGAGTATGACTATAACCATAACTCCATTGGCACATTACAATGGACTCCATTTGGGCGCTCTGCAGCGTCGCTGTGCCGTGATGGCCTTCAACGGCAGCACAGCGCAACAGCCACAGCGCAACAGCCGTGTGCCGTCGCCCTCGCAGCACAGGCAGGCCTTCGTTTGAACACGCTCGATTACACGACGAAAAGCGGATCCGGACAAGCCAGGAGTGAGCTTTCAACACGCGCAGTCCTCAGCAATGCGCATAGCAAGTGGTCTGGCTACGTGACTAGGTAACACGGAAGCACTGTCGGGGTTATGGCCTTCACCCGACTTGGCAGAACTGCACGCACCACGTCAGTGAAGAAGGCTCAGTATGTTGAGATGGTGGCCACCAGACACAAGGTGATGTGAATGACACTGAGCCAAGCCACACATCCGCCCCCCATATCCATATCCCCCCCCTCACAGTACGGCAGCACAGTGGAGTGCAGGGGAAGATGCAGCACGCCAAAAGCAATGCAGTCGAGTACGACAGTACTGTGTCGATAAGCAACAGAGCAGCAACGACAGCCGCCGTGGCTGGGGTGTGGTGCACAACACGACAGCCACTGTAGCTGGGGTGTGGTGCACAACACGACAGCCGCCGTGGCTAGGGTGTGGCGCGCAACACGACAGCCGCCGTGGCTGGGGTGTGGTGCACAACACGACAGCCGCCGTGGCTGGGGTGTGGTGCACAACACGACAGCCGCCGTGGCCGGGGTGTGGCGCACAACACGACAGCCGCCGTGGCCGGGGTGTGGTGCACAACACGACAGCCGCCGTGGCCGCGGTGTGGTGCACAACACGACAGCCGCCGTGGCTGAGGTGTGGCGCACAACACGACAGCCACCGTGGCCGGGGTGTGGCGCACAACACGGCAGCCACCGTGGCTGAGGTGTGGCGCACAACACGACAGCCACCGTGGCCGGGGTGTGGTGCACAACACGGCAGCCACCGTGGCTGGGGTGTGGTGCACAACACGACAGCCGCCGTGGCTGAGGTGTGGCGCACAACACGACAGCCACCGTGGCTGGGATGTGGTGCACAACACGGCAGCCGCCATGGCTGGGGTGTGGTGCACAACACGACAGCCACCGTGGCCGGGGTGTGGCGCACAACACGACAGCCGCCGTGGCTGGGGTGTGGTGCACAACACGACAGCCACCGTGGCTGGGGTGTGGTGCACAACACGGCAGCCGCCGTGGCCGGGGTGTGGTGCACAACACGGCAGCCGCCATGGCTGGGGTGTGGTGCACAACACGACAGCCGCCGTGGCTGGGGTGTGGTGCACAACACGACAGCCACTGTAGCTGGGGTGTGATGCACAACACGACAGCCGCCGTGGCTGAGGTGTGGCGCACAACACGACAGCCGCCGTGGCCGGGGTGTGGTGCACAACACGACAGCCACCGTGGCCGGGGTGTGGCGCACAACACGACAGCCGCCGTGGCTGGGATGTGGTGCACAACACGGCAGCCACTGTAGCTGGGGTGTGGTGCACAACACGGCAGCCGCCGTGGCCGGGGTGTGGTGCACAACACGGCAGCCGCCGTGGCCGGGGTGTGGTGCACAACACGGCAGCCGCCGTGGCTGGGATGTGGTGCACAACACGGCAGCCGCCGTGGCCGGGGTGTGGTGCACAACACGGCAGCCGCCGTGGCTGGGATGTGGTGCACAACACGGCAGCCGCCGTGGCCGGGGTGTGGTGCACAACACGGCAGCCGCCGTGGCTGGGATGTGGTGCACAACACGGCAGCCGCCGTGGCCGGGGTGTGGCGCACAACACGACAGCCGCCGTGGCTGGGATGTGGTGCACAACACGGCAGCCGCCGTGGCCGGGGTGTGGTGCACAACACGGCAGCCGCCGTGGCCGGGGTGTGGCGCACAACACGACAGCCGCCGTGGCCGGGGTGTGGCGCGCAACACGACAGCCACCGTGGCCGGGGTGTGGTGCACAACACGACAGCCACCGTGGCCGGGGTGTGGCGCACAACACGACAGCCGCCGTGGCTGGGGTGTGGTGCACAACACGGCAGCCGCCGTGGCTGAGGTGTGGTGCACAACACGACAGCCACCGTGGCCGGGGTGTGGCGCACAACACGACAGCCGCCGTGGCTGGGGTGTGGCGCACAACACGACAGCCGCCATGGCCGGGGTGTGGTGCACAACACGACAGCCACCGTGGCTGGGGTGTGGCGCACAACACGACAGCCGCCATGGCCGGGGTGTGGCGCACAACACGACAGCCACTGTAGCTGGGGTGTGGCGCACGCCTCCACAACACGACAGCCCCGGGGTACGCATTTACTCAGGTAGCGAACGACAACGGCAGCGCCAAGTGGACGGCGTGTGGGCGTGGCAGGCACATTGGTGACGACACAGACGGGTCTTCGCCTAGGACGCCCAGACAGGCCGCAGTTACAACTACTCATAAACTTCCCATGGCGTTATGGCTAGAAAAACAAACTCAGCCGGCAACACACTGGTGCAGCGCAGTGGCCCACTGATACAGATGGGACTGATGGGACTGGGACCGGGACTGGGACCGGGACTGAGACTGAAACCTTTATCGAAATCGGGACCAGGACTAGGACCGAGACCCGGGATGGACTTTGGTCCGGGGCTGCGATCTGGACTGGGACTGTGACTGGGACTGGGATCGGGACTAAGTCTGTGACTGGGACTGCTGCAGTCACCACCAGCCGAGCATTTCGCGGCGGCTGAAATGAAAATAAAAAGCGAGTGGCCCGGAGTGTACGTTCTCGGCAGGCCACGCAGCACCTGGCTCGGTGAGTATCTGGCCACATTGGTCCGACACGCAATCTATGACACTCCTCTCTGTGCCTGGCTCGGTACAACGCTAGCACGTGGACCGTCGACACTTCGAGCCACGTGGAGATCGCTGGTGCCGGGGCTGTGCGGCTGTCGGCGACAATGTAGGGTCAGGGCAGCGCTACACTGGCACCGTTCCCCCAAGCTCCAGATGTGTGCAGTGCCCTGATATTGGGCTTGATCATCAGCCGAACGGACGTCAGTCCAGTCTCTCGCAGCCCACTGGAACGGGACAGTGGTAGGTTGCCGCTCCCACTGCTCCTGGGTGCTGGTAGTGCTCCGGGTCACCAGACACCGGGGTCAGGTAGTGCTCCGGGTCACCGGACACCGGGGTCAGGTAGTGCTCCGGGTCACCGGACACCGGGGTCAGGTTGTCGGGTCCGGACACGGGGGTCAGGTAGTGCTCCGGGTCACCGGACACCGGGGTCAGGTAGTGCTCCGGGTCACCGGACACCGGGGTCAGGTAGTGCTCCGGGTCACCAGACACCGGGGTCAGGTAGTGCTCCAGGTCACCGGACACCGGGGTCAGGTAGTGCTCCGGGTCACCGGACACCGGGGTCAGGTAGTGCTCCGGGTCACCAGACACCGGGGTCAGGTAATGCTCTTGCTCGTCGGTTTCCGGCGAGTCACAATGTCTGTGTTGCTGCTGTTGCGCGGCAGCACGCGGCGGTCGGGTGGCACGAGTTCCCATCTTGGGCGTGGAGGGCACGCGCCCCCCGGAGGCCATCACCTTGGCCGCCTCGTGGTAGGCGGGGTTGTAAAAGCCGGGCGCTGGCTCCAACGGTGGCGTCAGCTGCGGCGGCGGCGGGAACTCGAAGTGTGAACCGGGCCGCACGATGGCGGTGGGTCTCGGCGAGAACACGTCTGGGGTGAGCTCCGGCGGTGGCGTCATCAGCAGGTAGCTGTCCGTATCGGTCAGCGGTCTGTCCCGAACATCTGCCACCATAAATGACGTCACACACAAAAAGATGCATAGGTACACTTACATATATATATATGATCATCGGGCGACTCGCACTACACAAGCAAACACAGAAGTGTGGAGAAATTTATATTTAGATGCGCCACATGCAAAACGGCCGAAAATCTCGCCCTGGGCGCCCGGGCTGGGTCACTATTAAGTGATAAATAACTTTAGGAATTTGTGAGCAGTGGAAATCAGACTGAGATGACCCTCCCCATCCAAAAAGGCACGTGGTTGCGTACACAGTGAGAAGCATGGCTATATTGAAGCACCGGTATTGTCAATTCGTTTGTTCCCTCCTAGGACGCCGTGGCAGATGCACGTCTTTGGCTTAATTGCACTGGAATCCCGTCTTTTTGGCCAGCACTTCCCTTGCCAATATCTGATTCCATCGTCTACCGCTTTGGACTAAGTGTGCACTGACAAGCGACCAGGCGCGCACCCAGGACTTTTCCATGGGGGGGGCCGGACCGAAAAGGACACTTGGGCGGCTCCAAAAGGGCACTTGACCGGCTCAGAAAGAGCACTGCAGCCCGGGGCACACTGGAAGGTTTGCTGACCTGGGGGGGGAGGGAAGGGGCGTGAATTTTCCATGCCGCATAGAACAGGAAAGGGAACAGGGGAATGTCATTTTTAGGCCAAAAGAGCAGTTTTGGGCCAAAAGGGCACCTTTGGCACAAGCGGGGCACATAAGGCAGGTGAGTTTTGGCTAAATTTGTGACATTCCGGCCAAGAGGGCACTTTTCGGTCAAAAGGGCACTTTGGTCTCATGGGGGCCGGGCCCCCTGGGCCCCCTTCCGGTGCGCCACTGCAAGCGAAACACCACGACGGAACTCTACCTCTACTATATCACCTCCTGCCTACCATCTCTTCCGTCGTCCGAAATACTTATACGGCTTGAAAGCTGTGTTGATACGTGTAAGATACCCTTATTTGTAGTTAGGGGAGTGGCACGACGTTGGTGACGAGGAGTGCGACAATATTATCTCCCGACGGGAATCATCGAACTGCGAGTTGCACGTCCCACTGCGGACCATTATAAGTCAAGTATACTGAAGTGTGTTCTTGCTGCCTCTATCGAGCGACTTGTTCCATCAATTTCGTGCTTCTAGTTTCGTTCACACCATGAAAGATTTGGAAATAATGATGAACCAATGGCGTGGCGCCATAAGATGTGCCAGCATATTATTGACGTTGACCACTACCAATGGGTTCTTATTCAGTATCCACCAGTCCAAAAATCCATGATTGACCAACTGGTAAATGGTAAGGAATATCCTGCTGGGTTTGATATAGCAATAAGCTTGGTATACATAAACATGATAACAAAGTTAACTGTACATCTTTATCCCACTGTATGAAGCAAGTCCACTAGTGCAGCTTTCACGCCACAGAAACACGTGGACTTCGCAACAAATTCGCCTCGTTACCTGTCACTGAAGTAGAAACGGAGGTCAAGGACCCCTACCTTCAGATCATTTTCATCTTAGCGTTTGTGACTTACGCAAATAACATCATCAAAACGACCTCCCCACCGTCACCTCTAAGATCATTCAACACCTGTGATATCGACGCACCTGACCGCACTGTCACCAGCTCAGACACTGACCCAGCCTGACCTGACCACTGGACGGACCAACCCAGTCTGACCTGACCACTGGACGGACCAACCCAGTCTGACCTGACCACCGGACGGACTGACCCAGTCTGACCTGACCACCGGACGGACCAACCCAGTCTGACCTGACCACCGGACGGACTGACCCAGTCTGACCTGACCACCGGACGGACTGACCCAGTCTGACATGACCACCGGACGGACTGACCCAGTCTGACCTGACCACCGGAGGGTACGGCTCACTGCCAGCTGATGCTTCCCAGAGCGTCACGAATCCCCCGTGTCGGTCACGTCACATGCCTCCCTGACCTTTCCCGGGCGTCACATATCCCCCGTGTCGGTCACGTCACATGCCTCCCTGACCTTTCCCGGGCGTCACATATCCCCGTGTCGGTCACGTCACATGCCTCCCTGACCTTTCCCGGGCGTCACATATCCCCCGTGTCGGTCACGTCACATGCCTCCCTGACCTTTCCCGGGCGTCACATATCCCCCGTGTCGGTCACGTCACGTGTCCCCTGACCTTTCCCGGGCGTCACATATCCCCGTGTCGGTCACGTCACATGTCCCCTGACCTTTCCCGGGCGTCACGTATCCCCCGTGTCGGTCACGTCACATGCCTCCCTGACCTTTCCCGGGCGTCACATATCCCCGTGTCGGTCACGTCACATGCCTCCCTGACCTTTCCCGGGCGTCACATATCCCCCGTGTCGGTCACGTCACATGCCTCCCTGACCTTTCCCGGGCGTCACATATCCCCCGTGTCGGTCACGTCACATGTCCCCTGACCTTTCCCGGGCGTCACGTATCCCCCGTGTCGGTCACGTCACATGCCCCCTGACCTTTCCCGGGCGTCACGTATCCCCAGTGTCGGTCACGTCACATGCCCCCTGACCTTTCCCGGGCGTCACATATCCCCCGTGTCGGTCACGTCACATGCCGCCCTGACCTTTCCCGGGCGTCGCGTAACGGGCCGACTGCAGCCGAGGCTCCAGCGTCACGTCCGGCTCCGCGCCGTCACGTGACGTCACCTCCACGTCACGTGACGTCACGTTCTGGTAGTCGGGACTGACGATGTCGTTGACGTAGTCGATGCGGCGCGCGAAGTACGCCCGGTTGCCCTCCTCGAACGGCTCGTTCAGACACACGTACTGCTGCGGGACGGACGGTACGGTGCATCACGACATCGTGATACATCGTGATACATCGTGACACAGCATGCGGCGGGACGGACGGCACGGCGCTGGGCTGCCACGGCTGGCCAATATCGTGACGCGGTGCATCGTGACATCGTGATACATCGTGATGCATCGTGATACATCGTGACACAGCACGCGGCGGGACGGCGGATCTTCACAGCCGGACGTGCGCCTGGATCCAGCCGTGGATCCAGGCTGGAGAATACCGACACGTCGGGGTCCATACTACTGCGTAGGTGCACCCGCATCCAGATCTTGTCTTCGTTTGAGGTATCAGTGGTCGCAAGCTTGGCTCAACGGCAATTGCGATAGATGAAATGCACTACAACTGACAAGGATGTGATTTATCCACCCATCTTACACTTTCGCGCATTATATATGAACATCTAAAACTTCTAATACAACGACTATATTCGCAAAGCATTGCATCCAGAGAGCACAGTTGCACCAACTCTATCTGACCAGGAGTTACTCCAGAGACCACCGCCGCGCCAGGCGATGGTGTTCTGGAGTTGCTCCGGCGGTGCCTGAACCACTGACTGACCAGCTGAACCGCTGGCTGACCAGCCCAGCACTCGGCGGGGACAGCTGCACCAACCCGCTTGACATGGTCCTCGAGGCAGTGGCCGAGGCTTTCGCTGATCTCGGGGAAGCTCGGCCGGTCGCCCGGCAACTCGCGCCAGCACTCCATCATCAGACGGTACGTGGAGTTGGGCGAGAACTTGGGCAGCTCCATGCGGTAGCCGTCCCGCAGACGCCTGCGTCACCATCATGCGTCGTCATCGATGACGTAATCGACGAGCGGCGAGAGGCGCGTTCAGCGGCGTCACGTGAACATCAGCGTCAGTTGGTAGCCCACATCGTGAGCAGAGACGCGAGGCGACACTGTCTACTGGCGTCGCCTGAATGCATCCGTCGTGATGGCGGCATCCAGGAACAAGCACAATGAGACGAACAGCTGGAAATCCTCGGCAGAACACAAAAGAAACATGTCGGTTTCATTGGACACCTCGTATCCCAGTTCCATCGCACAACCGATCAGTAAATACCAGCAAAACTGAACCCACCCTCCCCGGCTCCACTAAAAGTCGTCGAGGTATCTGATGCATCCCCGTCTACTTCGCGACGAACTACTCGTGGAAATTCCTGGGTGTAAGTCGTCATCTGAGAACTCCAAGTGTTCCGTTTTGCCCAAAAATTCACTGAGATTTCGTCAATCTGGCTGGCGCGCTTCACTGTGTTTGCGCTCATATTTGCCTGAATCGTCAACGCCATGGCACCCTGAGCTACGCCGTTGACTGGCTCTTTTCGTAGCAGATGGAAACAAATAAGCATCACTAAAAACAATATATATATATATATACACATACACATACAAACACATAAGTGAGCGATAATTATGTATTAGCACAGCCCGGGAACTGAAGAGGAACTCAGCAGCACGGTCTGGGGTTTCCTCACGAAACATGCTGAACTGGAAATCACAGGCTCTCGTATATCCTCTCCGAAACAGTGCTTTCATTTTCGGCACACTCGCCAAGAATGAAGCTGGATAACTGGAGCTGTGCGCGAGAATTGAAGCTGGATAACGTTGCGTGTATTAAGATACAGTACGTTCTGTTCGCTTCTCGAGAAGCACGCGTCCACGACGTTTGTGAGGCTAGTGGTGCCAGCTGCCAGAGTCCATTAGCCCAAAACCTTGATTGCATTTAGCGTTTCGAGGTCTGACCTTTGGAGGCCTAAGCGTCAGAAATTTTGAAAACTGGTCACAACGACTTTAAAATAGGGCTTCTTTGAATGTGCGTAACCTTATACTTATATTCTTAAATCGGCAGCGCCGATATTGACCTAACATCAAGATCAAATTATGGTAAAATTTCAAGTTGACAAATGCTGGTCACAAGGCTTTTAAGCAGGACTACAGCGACGATTTGCAGCACATCTTCTTGCCTTAAATTGTTATCACATATTTTGATCTGAGGTCAACGTCATCTAGTGATATTGAGGGGCGAAAGGGTAAGGACGGAGGAATCTGGTCACAATTACTCACATACATGCTTACCTCAACCACTTGCAAGGTTCATTTCTTGGCGTTAATTCAGTACCGTGCATTTTGACCCAAGATCAAGGCTGGGCTATGATCTTTGAGAACACAATGATGACACGAAAATCTTAAGATCATGAGATTTCCTTTCATTTCACGGGTAACACATATCAAGGCTATCTTGTGTTCGAACTATGTCCTCGCAGATGTCGTCGCAGCTGCTGTTGCATGTCTCACGAACGTCGTGCCATGGGCGATTCTGGCTTTGCAGGTGAGGTATATGATCTTGCTAGCGCGAGATACTGGATATGATACGTGATTTTGGATATGACGGGCGCCGGCCCGAGCTCCTATGCTGTAGCTCTGCTGATGTACATGCAGCCATTTGTGGCTGCGTGCGAGCGATCATGTGGATGCGTGTTTTGCGTAGCCGCACAGCGGTGGTCTGCCCTGCGGCCTCTGGCGCGACGCGAACAGCGGCACCACCGACCTGACGAAGTTGACGTCGTACTCCATGCCGGGGTAGGGTGTGGTGCCGAGCGAGAACAGCTCCCACATCACCACGCCGAACGACCACACGTCCGACTGGGTGGAGAAGATGGACTCCTGGATCGACTCGATGGCCATCCACTTCACCGGCAGCAGGCCCTGCGGCGAAGTCGGCGACAGTTGAGGCAGGCCCGAACCAGCACCATTCACATGTTCTGTTGGGTTGCTTAAGGTCACGAACAGCACTACCTCTCCTGCGATTCCAATTACGATTTCATCCATAACCATAGGTTATCCCGATTTCCGTGTTGCAGTTTATGGAGCTGGCACGGACTGACTGCAGTTATCCAGGCTGCAACTTGTCAAGTCGATCCCAAGTGCTAAATCGCTTGCCGATTGATAGCTTCAATTATTCGTTTGAAAATCACAGCCACCAGCCCGCTGTTTGGATGGACTCGCAAGTACATGCACCGTCGTTATCCGACCAATGTGCTGAAGCGCACGTCTCCATCCCCACTCTATTTCTGCAGCTTACGAGCTCCCGCCGTGCTTCAAACAGCGACATACGCCGCCGACTACCAGAACGTACCTTTCCCTTCTTCCTGTAGTCCCTTGTCTTGTACATGTCGCGAGAGAGGCCGAAGTCGGAGATCTTGACGATGCTGTCCTCGGCCAGCAGGATGTTGCGCGCCGCCAGGTCTCCGTGCAGCAGTTTGCGCGACGCCAGGTACTCCATGCCGCGCGCCACCTGGTAGCTCCAGCGCAGCAGGTCGCGTGTGGTGAGTGGGGTCTGTCGACGCCGGGGTGTTGTCGCGTGCTCCGGGGTCGCTCTGTAGGGCCTCGGCGCTCTGTACTCGCTTCCTGTCAATGGACGGATACAGTCACCCGCGGTGTTCTCGTCAGCCAGGGCAGGCGGACACAGTGTACATAGCCTAACACAGGTGACACGTGCAATGGTCAAGGTCACCGATCCCACAGAGGTCAAATACCTACAAATGTGTGACGATAAACTATTGAAGATGGTAATTATCGAGACAGGGAATCATTGTATGTAATTTTTTAATTTCATGCGGCCCATGCCAGGAAGTGTCTCACAGATGCGCCAGCGAGAGGGGCTCGATACGGGAATGTGTCAATAACCGCAAACGCTCCCACACGACAGGCCTGGCCACGTCGTCCTTCAGCCACTCACCCGCCGGGCTCTGGTAGACGCTGGTGGAGACGGTGCCGTCAGTGTTGTAGGTGGCGCTGGCGATGCTGGAGGCGGTGCTACCGCGCCGCGGCGCCTGGTAGTGGCTGCCGTTGGAAGTGATGATCAGCCGGCCGTTCTCGTGGTCCAGAGAGGCGTAGTTGAGAGGCGTGCTGTCAGATGGCGTTAGTGGGCGGTGTTAGTGAGCGGGAGGGCGGGGGGGGGGTGCAGCCAACACGACAGGAAAGGACTTGGTTGGGCGACGTGCCGACTCTGGCCAGGTACTTGCACACCAATGCAGCAACCGCAACCAATCGCTGGAACATTCACCGAGCCAACAGCAGCGACCTCAACCAGCACCGTGTCGAGGCCGGGCGAGTCGGCTGTGACAAGCTGGACCAGTCTTCCTTCCCGTGAATACTTTCTCCCCTTACTCGTACTCGTTCTGGGATATTGATGGGACAGAGGGACGCATAGCCTCCTCTCCCCCTGCCACCTCCCGCAATTCCGGGAACTTAATATTGCGCCTACGGCATTGCATGGCTTGCATAGCATGCAATCTACTTCGAAACCACCACCAAAAATCCGTGGCGATGCCAATGATTAAAGGCACGACATGCAATTACGAAGTTAGTGTCCACATCTCCTGGTAACATCGGATTAATTGTTCATTCTAGCCGGCATTGCTGCTGTAGCTTAGTGTCAGCGTTTGTCTGCGTCTGGAGCGTGAATGGTCATACATGACGTCATCAGTAGCTGCAGGCAGGCCCCCATGCATGCCAACGCAACCAGCTTCAAGCCCGCTCATACGTCAGCGCAGTCTGCACGGTACAAAACAACATTACGCCAGTCGCCTATCTACTAAGATGTCAAATTTAGATCCACTACATTACCGTAGGTAGGTTAAGTAGATACAGGTTCTCAGAATGTATTATAATATGAATATACATCATATAATATATAATATACAATTTAAAATGCATACTAAAATATATACATAATATGATATAATATAATACAATACAATATAATGATAATGTAATGGAATGCAACCATCCAACGCGCACAGAAAGCGAAGCATCTGACGATGCAAATTGAAAATGCTGCAGAAACGTTAATAGGATGTTTGATAAGGCCAGAATAGCTCCCCTGTATCAACACGGAAACGGCCGGCAGCCACTAACCGGCGTAATCGGTCAACAACAGCTCTGATCGATCAACTACAGCTCATCCTCACCTCTCGCAGTCCTGGCTTCCGATTACCGCTGCATTGAATTCTTCCTCACCAAGACTCGGGTCAAATTCACCTGTGGAGCAGGGCAGCTGATTCGTAACCCATGCTACGAACAGCTCCAACGGGCTTCACTCCATAGACAGTGTAATCATAGTTGAACCTACTGCTGCTTCCGGTTCATTAAAAACCGGCTGATCCGTAAAAATTGGCGGTCAGGTTGCCTCTTCCCCTCGTCTTTTCCGGAAGACATCGGTCGGGTTGAACGGATCTAAACGAATCTAAACGAGGAAGTGAGTAAGTTAGCCAAGAAACGATTAATTATTAGTATCATTCGTATTTCACACGCAGCGGTACATACATACTTACGAACACACACGCCCTTCTGGATATGGTAGTAAAAATAGCTTACGCATATTTACTGCGTATTTAGACGATTAGTTCCGCTTAATACACTCAGCTTGGGGCTACACATACTGTGTTTGGCCTTGACTATGTATTACAGTAATAACACACCCGATTCGAGTAGGTTGCTGGTGATTTCCTACGGACTTCTGTTGAAACGTTTTACACTATTATCAAAACCGTGTCTCAGTGCCGGATACGATTCAAGATATACGCATCCCGCACTTCAATGCGCAATGCCGAATTGCTGAAATCGATCGTATGCGTTGCTGAACTGAAAAAAAGTTGAAATTGAACACAAAAAGACGTAGCAAAATCTGCACGACCCTACAAACAGCAAATGAGTTGTCACACGAGCAATTGGTGCACGCTGCTCACGAAGTCTGCATGTCGGAAGACATCCCTTTATCTGGGACTGACTGAACATTCTGATTGTGAACTATCCGGAGCTCACCAGATATGGCGTCGATCTGGTTGATGAAGCTGTTCTTGTGTCGGTGCAGGTACTGGTGCAGGTTGCCGTGACGGCAGTACTCCACCAGCACCATGAACTCTCCTGAGGAAATGTCGATATGGCCGCGTGAGCGTGGCGCGCTCCGAACGCGAGACCGGGAGACCGGGAGACCGGGAGACGGAGATCTCGGGGAGATCAACTCGGAACCTGATGCATGTGCACGCACACAGCCGACCGTCCCTAGGTGATGTGGCCACAGCCCGCAGCCGACTGAGTATCGGCTATGTTCCGTCGCGTTCTTCACGAGACTGTGTCCAAGTCGTGGCTTCTGATAAGCCGGAACTTTCGATACCCTCATGTAAATACCAGAGGCTTCACACCATGCATCCACTGTTGCTGCCTTTCACATCACATCCCACATTCAGATATATGCTTCCCCCCCCTCCAACGTCAATGCTCCTCGCCTTAGAGAAACACTTTGTAGGCACTAAACACTCACCGTATCACCGTGTGGTGCCCGTCTCACCACGTGGTGCCCGGCTCCCACTCACCGGCGGCGGCGTGTCTGGTGACGGCGCCCAGCAGATTGACCACGTTCAGGTGCTTGCCCAGCTGGATCATGATCTTCAGCTCGGCCATCAGCGAGCGGATCTGGTCGGGGTCGGAGCCGGACTTGGGCATCTTGACGGCGATCACGGAGCGCGGCTCGTGCGCCGTCAAGCCGACCGCCTCGGCCTTCAGCACGCGGCCAAACGCGCCCGAGCCGATCTGCCGACCTGCAACATAACGTACCACGGTAAAGACAAATGGCGAGCATGAGCGGTAGCATCCATGTGTCAACGTTGGGTGCTACCTGGCAAGTAGGCATCTGCTTCTGGACTGTATTACGTCTCCGACAATCTCCGATTGAAGCATGTTGATGAAAATGGCGCATCACAGACACAACCACAAACTTGTCTATGTCTCTCCGCGACTACTTCGACACTGAGCCCATTGTCGTGCTTCATGGGAACATTTTCTCGCACGACGTGCGTAAGAAGTACGGAACAGGGGTGTCCTGGAGGGGGCGGGGCAGAGGATGGAGCAGTCCTGGAGGGGGTGGGGCAGAGGATGGAGCAGTCCTGGAGGGGGTGGGGCAGAGGATGGAGCAGTCCTGGAGGGGGTGGGGCAGAGGATGGAGCAGTCCTGGAGGGGGCGGAGCAGAGGATGGAGCAGTCCTGGAGGGGGCGGGGCAGAGGAATCTCATGAGATTCAACAAAATTGAATGCATGCTGAGAGCCAAGAGGCGCCCCACTCGAAGGAAGTGGCATGCGAAAGTCCCCAGAATGCTAACAGAAACAAGGCAAAAATTATATGCAAGATGTTTGTTAAAATGTGCATTTAAATGTACATATTGGGACGCCCTGAATCCATGGCAAAATACGCGTTTCGCACGAAAAGCAGACGGAAGGAGCATCACAGGAATCAAAACGAAGGGCGTAACGGTTTGCGGCGTCTAGCCATTCAGGACTGCTGTGACGCTGACTCGACCAGCCACACTAAATACCAGCACTGGGCTCAATACCAGGGTGGCCAAGATTTGTAAGGAGCTTGGGGTGCAGTTCTTGGATTTGTGGGGGGAGTTTTGGGGGAGGACGGAGATGTTTGCTTTAGATGGATTACATCTGAGCAAGAGAGGAGTGGAATTGCTCAGCAATAGGTATGAGGAGGCTCTCAACAGGAAACAGGGAAACTAGGCAGGACATGGGGGATGTAGCTGATAAAGAGA
Source organism: Imbricaverruca yamaguchii (assembly GCA_034440575.1). NCBI lineage: Eukaryota > Metazoa > Arthropoda > Thecostraca > Neoverrucidae > Imbricaverruca > Imbricaverruca yamaguchii. The sequence continues at coordinate 2,437,593 of JAOTOL010001609.1, read as the reverse complement.
GAAGCATAGCAAGCAATGGAAGGAATAATTTATCATGTTTTTATGTCAATGCCAGAAGTGTTAGGAACAAAATTGGGGAACTGCATGCATATATGTTGTCTGAACAGCTAGATTTGGTGTGCATAACAGAAGCATGGGTTAACGAAAGCATGTTTGGAGACAACTTGCAAGAATTTGAATTGACAGGCTACAACATGCATGCCTATCAAAGAGAGGCAAGGATAGGAGGTGGCATTCTATTGTATTTTAGGCAAGTAATGAAATGTCATTCCATAGAGGATGGTGTACATAGTGCAGGAGTAGAATCTTTGTGGTTAGATATAATTCTGAAGAATGGAACAAAATTTAGGATTGGGGCATTCTATAGACCTCCAGACCAGAATGAAAACACTGACAGGCTGATGCAGGAAGAGATAAGTAGGAGAGTACAGGAGAGAACTATTTTGTTGGGGGATTTCAACATAGCAGGATTGGGAAACAAAACAATAGGTGTAAGCAAATCAGAAAGATGTTTAATGGCTTGTTTTGAAGACAATTTCTTCTTTCAAATGATACACGAGCCTACAAGGGAAAATAAAATATTAGATCTAGTGCTTACTAATGAGGAAAATTTTGTGCAAAATGTTAACGTAGGAGAGACCTTTGGTAATAGTGATCACAACATTATACGCTTCTCATTATATGTTGGAAGGGTAGCAACCAACAGAACATTGATTCCAAATTTTGCAAAAGGGAATTACAGTGAGTTCAGGAGCTTCCTCAGTGAAATTAATTGGGAAGTCATATTGAATGGCTTAGATGCTTATGAAATGTGGACAATGATAAAAGATAAGCTATTTCAGGGTCAGGATAGGTTCATTCCCAGTAGGCAAATTAGATCAAACAGGGTTAAGCACCCTTCGTGGCTGACTAGGGAAGTTAAGCAATTACTGGACTCAAAGAAACAAGCATTCAAGAAACTAAAAGATACTAACTCGGGGTTAAACCTAGAATCATATAGAATAGCTAGAAATAAAGTTAGGAGGTGTGTTAGAGCATCTAAAAGACTTGCTGAAATCAACTTTGCTCGAGAATGTTCAGCAGGTAATGCTAAGAGATTCTTTAGCTTCTATAAATTTAAGGCTAAAAAGTGTAGTGTAGGACCACTGGAGGTAGATGGGGAAATAGTGGTTGATGATTGCGACATTGTGGAATCCCTAAGCAAGCAATTCTCATCCGTATTCACTAAAGATAATTCTGGTACAATAGGAACATCTGTAGGCCATGCCATGGCAGGTGATATGCTGGAGGATCTTACAATAACTACAGAAGCCGTAGAGAAGCAGTTGCAGAATATAAAACCTAATAAAGCTTCCGGACCAGATGAAATATATGCTAGGATCTTAGTAGAGTGTGCTAAAGCTTTAGCAACTCCCCTAGGTATCATTTTCAGGCGATCTATGGAGTATTCAGAAGTACCTGAAGATTGGAGAAATGCAAGTGTAGTACCAATTTTCAAAAAGGGAAATAGGAAGAGTGTAGGAAACTACAGGCCAGTCAGTTTGACCTCATTAGTTTGCAAAGTACTAGAAAAGCTGGTTAAACAGAATGTTCAGATTCATCTTGATAGGCACAACCTTTTAAGGGATACTCAACATGGATTTCGATCTCAAAGGTCTTGTTTAACTAACCTATTGGAGTTCATTGAGTATGTTACCAAAGAAGTAGACAATGAAAGCAGGATGGATGTTGTGTACTTGGACTTTAGCAAAGCTTTTGATAAAGTTCCACATGGAAGGTTAATTCATCAATTACAACAACATGGGATTGTAGGAAAAGTTTTACATTGGATCGAAGCATGGTTGCAGGGAAGGAAACAAAGGGTAGTATTGAATGGATGTAAATCTGGTTGGAAAGATGTTCTGAGTGGAGTGCCACAGGGCTCTGTTCTAGGGCCCCTCCTCTTTATCATCTTTGTGAACAACATTGAAGTAGGGCTGAGGAATAGAGTGTTCAAATTTGCTGATGACATCAAGCTGGTAGGAGTGGCTAACAGCAGAGATCAATCTAGTAATATTCAACTAGATTTGGACGACCTAAAAGAGTGGGCTGATCAATGGCAGATGACTTTCAACTATGATAAGTGTAAGGTTATGCATATAGGGTCTGCAGGCGAGACATTCAGTTATAAAATGGGAGGGAGGGAACTGGATGTTATTGAAGAGGAAAGGGACTTAGGTGTGTTGGTCTCAAAAGACCTTAAAGCAGAAAAACAATGTATCTCAGCTAGAAATAGGGCACTCAGAATGCTGGGACTCATTAATAGAAGTGTGAAATATAAGAGCAGGGAAGTCATGAAAAAGCTGTACTTAGCATATGTGCGGCCCCACTTGGAGTACTCTGTACAAGCATGGAGCCCCTACCTAGAAAAGGATATAGATATGTTAGAAAGAGTCCAGCGCAAAGCCACTAGACTCATCAGTGGATTAAGTAACTTAGAATATGGAGAAAGGCTTAATGCATTAGATATGTACTCACTCAAGTATAGGAGATTAAGGGGAGACATGATTGAAATGTACAAAATTGTTAGAGGGCTAGATCAGGTCAATTTGAATGATGCTCTGCAGTTTAGAGTATCCCATAGGGGTCATCAATTCAGGTTAGACAAAATGAGGTGCAGGACAGTTAAACGACAACAGGTCTTCAGTCAAAGGGTTGTTGACCAATGGAATAGGCTGCCTGCTGATGCAGTGGGGAGTCCCTCATTGAATGTCTTTAAAAGTAGGGTGGATAAATTTTTTAGACAGGAAAATGTTATTTTTGAATTCTAACTTGTGATGCATGGGATATTGAGTATTTTCACTAGCTATATAGGGTATAACATTATGCTAGTATTATGTTGTACTATATGGGGTGTACCTAGCAGTGGATTTGGCAACTTCCTTTGCGATGTCATACTGATGAGATTGGCTGTGGTGGCACAGGTGGGATTGCATGGGTTTGGAATTGATAGGTGTGAACATGTACTTTCTAATATCTTCTAGACAGGCTTGACCCAGATGGGCCTTTGTGGCCCTTATTAAGCCTTAACACTTTATGACTTTATGACTAAGCACGTCTGAACATAATGAGATGGCATAAGGACACCAAGGGACAATCGACACGCATAGCAAGCATTAGTTGCTACTACAAACGATTGTGGAGACAGAAGCCATTTGTGGTTCTGGATTGCACATGAAACTAAAAATATATTATTTGGCCATCAAATTCACGACGGATTTCGAGCACCCAAGGCACAAGAGACGCATTTACTAACTTCAAAGTACATTTTGTCAGCCTGCCTATCCGAAGCGGAGTGGGGTATGAAACCGCTACCGCGATGTCGTTTCGTTCCATATTAAGATGGAGTCACGGGATAAAAACAAACAGCATGTTGGATGCTGCGGAAAAGGCAAATGCATCAGAGTTGCACAGCCAAGTACGCACGAAGCCGAAGCCAATTCTGAACCTGCAGGAACAAACGACAAGAAAAGGCTGATGGCAAAGAACCCTGAAATGAAAAGTAACACGCAAACAGATGACACCACCAGCGAAAATAGGAGTCACCACCGAAGTGGAGCTAATCCAGTCTACATAGGCTGGTGTCATTACGGGGCAGCCTATGTAGACATCTGTGTTTACTCGCTGTCTAAAACACTGGAGGCGAGCTCCACACAGGCGCGCTCTGCAACTGCAGCTGTCGTGCCCATACTTTGACCTAAGATGGTCATACATCCACCTGCCGTGGTCATACCCGACCTGCCGTGGTCATACCCCGACCTGAGATGACAGTGCTCTGACCTGAGATGATAGCGATTTGACCTGAGACGACCGCGCTCCAACCCGAGATGGCCGTGCTCTGACCTGAGATGGCAGTGTTCTGACCTGAGACAGCCATTCTCCGACCTGACATGGCAGTGCTGTGACCTGCCAGAGCCGAGGTCGCGAACCCACCGAGGATCAGACGCTCCTTGGGGAACTCCCACTCGTCGTCGTAGGGCAGCAGCTCCGCCTGCTCGTCTATGGGCATGTCTGGGTTGAACTGACTCATCTTGCCGCTGTTGAAAGCCTCCAGCTCCACCTTGGTCAGTCGCATCTGCAGGTTCTGTCAAGAGCGCAGCAGCACGTCAGCTCTGTAGCGGTGCAAACGCCTGCGTGGCAGGACTTCACCGATGACGGCGTACTACGCTCGCAGCGGAGATATCAGTACACAAGAGATATCACTACTGCAGACCGCTTCAGTACAGACCACCATAGTACAGATTACCATAGCGCAAACCACTGCAGTACATATCATTCTAATACAAACTACTACAGCACAGACCACTACAGATTATTACGATAGAACGTAGTGGAACATGCCAGCTCAATCAGCAGTCACAGGTAGAGCTAAGTGCAGCAGCGGTATTGCACCCAACGCCTGTCATAACAGTTGAAATTTGGTTTGGCTGCGCCGGCTCCGATTCCGCTGTTGTGGGCACCCACCTTTTGTTGCTGGCACTTCCAGACCAGACAGGCGGCGACCGCCAGCAGACAGACCACCAGCACGATCACCACCGCCAGGATCACGCTGGTGGTGCCTTCACCGCCGGCACCGGCCAGCACCAGCTCAGCCGAGCCGACCAGGGCGCCCTCTCTGTTCGCCGCCCGACACTCGTAGTTGCCGGCGTCGCCGTCGATGGCAGCACTGATGACGAGCCGCTGGCCCTGGTCGGCGAGGCGGATGCGTCCTGTATCTCCCGGAGTCAGCGGCGAGCCGTCCTGCCGGCCAAGCGCCGGTGAGTGTCCGCCACCAAGGCAGACGCCGGCTATTCTACCGATGCGCACTCATCGAACGTGGATATGGTTCCGCATAAGCTGATGACGCGACGGGGATGCAAGGATTGGAAGCGGGGACGCTGTATGGCAAACGAGAGAATAGGGCTTAGCGTCAACGTATGTGAATCCGATTAATAGTGATGCAACATGTTCGTCATGAAAGACAAACATTAATGAAACAACGTCGTCTATGTTGTAGATGTAGTCCCGAATGTGCGAGTATGAGCTTCAATGTAGTAGAAAATGGGGAGCGGGGGACGGGGTAGATCTCCAATATTTATGCAATTGAACGTTGTCCCTATGAGCGTCACGAAGAAATAATGAATGAATGGAAAACCACAACACCTTCCTAAAATACTTACCTTCCGATATGTTCTGAGGACAGCTCGTGCACGTGAGACTGACCTTTGTCCAGGTCACACTCGGCCTGGGAAGACCGTCCACAGTGCAGTTGAGCTCGGCCGGCGTGCCCTCGTCCAAAACGAGGCGGACAGACTCGTCCATGTTTGCACTCTCCTCGAAGACGGGAGGCTGGGCGCCTGTGGGCAAGTGAGAGCGTGTCAAGCGAGGTTTTCTCCGCGGACTTAGTCACGCACTGACATGAGCAGGAGGTCACACCGGCAGCCACATACGACATTATTAAAAACTGTCAACGACGGCGGTCCAAGCTGCAAGGCGCGAAAGACGGATATCACACTAACATAAAAATTAAATAAACGCAATATTAATATAAACACAATAATCGCTATAGGAAGCACGTAGAAGTTGATGGAACAACACCCATTTTGTCGCAATTTCAATCATATGCAGCACTACAAGCTTAATCTGCACTACGATTATCTACATAGTACGAAGAGCTGGAACACTATCTACCCTTTGGACTGCTTGATCAGCAAACTAGGCTATGAAAGCAAGGCACGTTAGACCTGCCAAGCTCCGATATATGAGTGTTACATCAATGCCAGCCTGCGCTACAGGTGGACTTTGGTAGGTGTTGCCACTGGTACCGCGGCAGGTGAACTTTGGAAGGTGTTGACACCGGTGCGGCTTACCATGAACGATCAAGGGTGTCTCGGTGCGATTCTCTGAGCCATTGTTGTTGAAGCCCGAACAGAGATAGCGGCCGCTCTGTTCTTGTCGCACCGACTTCAGATGCAGCACCTTCTGGTACGAGTACTGCGTTGTCCTTGCCTCCACCGCCATCCCTGCCAGTCACAGCCTCTGATATTCAGCACCTCTGTCCTCATACCTTGTACTCATGTCAGTGCGTGGCTACGTCCGCGGATAAAACCTCGCTTGACACGCTCTCACTTGCCCACAGGCGCCCAGCCTCCCGTCTTCGAGGCGAGTACAAACATGGACGACTCCTCAGGCTCAGCACCTCTGGCCTGAACTCAGCACCTCTGATCTGAACTCAGCACCTCTGCACCTCTGCACCGACGCGCGGCATCCTTGCCCCCGACACTCAATACCTTTGTATCTACCTTCACCGGCACCCCTGCCCCGACACTCTTCTTCCTCATCCCTGCCCTGCGTCAAGATGCTGGCATATTCGCTCCACGATGAATATGCGTCAAAGATGATTATGATGCAAACCTGCTCACGGTACACCATCCGGAAGCCAAAAAAGAATGGGACGGAAAATAAGTTCACAAATATGTCGCGGCGAGCCCGATTATCAGCTACCTTCGTACGTGACTTTGGAACTCTTAAGCATTCAGGTATGCGTAACAAGATGGGCGCACATTACCTACACACGTGGACACACTATTGTGTCCATTCGATCCTTTCACCTAAAACAATCAGGCATAGATCTGCGGCCCCTCTCCGCGCGTTTATCCAGCTACGGCTTCCCCTGGACGCACGCTCACCGTAGCCGCCGACGAGCGGATCCAGCTGCTGACTGTGGCCGCCGCTCCAGTACCAGGCGAAGCTGTCCACGCCGCTGAAGGCCAGGTTGCTGCCGCCGCAGGCCATCTTGATGTCGTCGCCGGCCACCACCTTGGCGGTGGACCGCTGAATCCCGAACCCGCCATCAATATCTGAGGCACAAAGGTGGGTTGGTGATGACGCCCGTAATCCGCAGCGGGTCGTAGATGTCACCTGATGAGTATGTACCATGCGGGAGGTGACATTATATTACAAAGGCAGGATTTCTCCACTCCACAATCCGCTAAACACATACTCGTTTCAAATGACTTGCTCAGGGCTGATCCAAATACAAATGCTACGGGTCATTCTGTGAGCGATTTGGGGCGATTTGGAGGCTAAAACTATGGTGGAGTTCGGTGAAATTTCCAGAGTGCACTTTGCTACTACAAAAACAAGTGGGCCATGCTGAAAATGTAGGGGTGCACATGTACATCTACCGCATGTGTTCGAAAAATACACGTCAATTTTTGCTTCGGAGGCCACGGTGAGAGGACGGGACGATGGTGGTGGAAGGCTCATCAAAACAGGGGGCGGGGGGAGGAGCGAGACACGGGTGCCCGCTCACACTCCGGACTGCCATTACCGAAACACTGGCTCGCCGGTGTTGCCATCGCGCCCCCGCAGAAACCCACCGGAGACGAAGAACTGGAGCGAGCTCTGCGCGTGCTGCAGCTCGCCGCTCATCGCCGAGTTGACGGCGGAACACTGATAGTAGCCGGACTTGGTGGCTGTTACCACCAGCTCGCTCTGCACCTGGTACGACGACGACGACAGGCGCACCTCCGACTCGTCGTTCAGCTTCGTCAACTGAAGGCAGGCGGTCATCAGGTCAGCCAGCTCTGTGTCAGGTCATCAGGTCAGTCAGCTCAGTTTCAGGTCATAAAGTCGGACAGATCAGCGTCAGGTCATCAGGTCAGCCAGCTCAATGTCAGGTCATCATGTCAGTCGGCTCAGTATCAGGTCATCAGGTCATCCAGCTCAGTGGAAGGTCATCAGGTCAGTTAGCTCAGTGGAAGGTCATCAGGTCCGTCAGTCCAGAGTCAGATACGTGCACAGGGTCAACGCGAGGTCAGCCGACTGGCAGCCCCAGACGTGGTCGGCTCGCTTGAGCAGCTCACTTCGAACGGAAGTTCGAGCGAAGAGGAAACAGCAGCATGAAGTCGCATGGACAAGGTGGATCAGGTCATCCCATAGACGGAACAACGGTCTGACGTAGCCGATGGAGTGCTAGAAGTGGAAGTATCACAGCAATAACCAGTCTATTGTTCAACAATCAAAATGAGGTATTGTTCATTGAATATTCAAGACGCATTCAAAAATGAGTATTCAAAAGACTTCTTACAGGGACCTTCCCCATTAATAATGGAAAATCGATCGCAAAAGACATGACATATTGTTGCATTTCCACCCTGAAAGGGTCATTGTTTACTAAGTCGTTTATGACACACTTTATGCACGCCCACGGCTAATGGAGCGGCTAAACTGTTTGACCGGTGGGCCGAGAAATTCAAAAATGTTCCGAGTGGTGCGAACCTTGAACCCGGAACCTTGGTATCCAGAGCTAAACACTTCAACACAGGGCCACCCCATCCCCGAAAAGATCTTTCACACTGGCAGGCTCTACTACCCCCTAACGGAGGTGCCACCTATAAGCACATAGTCACGCTGTATTGATAATATAAACACACAGCTCACTAATGTCTGCCGCGCGGTCAGGCATCGTTTGTTTGTTTGTTTGTTTATTGGTTGGTTCACGACACACTTTATGCACATTCACGGCTAATGGCGCCGCCCACACTGTTTCGCCGGTGGGCCGCGGGATTGGGAAATGTCCTGAGTGGCGCTAGAGTCGAACCCGGGACCTTTGGTACCCATAGCCCGGCGGTCAGGCATCAACAAGCTGTCCCAAAGCACGGCCCGCCACCAGCGCCACGGCCAGCGCTGCGGCCACGTCGCCAGGTACCCACCGCCACGTCAGTGAAGAACTGGTCGCACTGTTCGGGCGTGCAGTGTTTGAAGCGCCAGACCACGTCCGGCGCCGGAAACCCGCTGACGTCACAGTCCAGCTGGAACGTGCCGCCGGCCCGGTAAAAGCCGTCCTGCTGTCGCACGCTCACCCGCGGCGCGTCTGCCGGTCACAGGGGTCACGGTCACGACCGGCAGCTTGGGTCACGGCCACGGTCGGTACCTCGAGTCACGGTCAGCAGCTAAGATCACCGTCACGGTCAACGGCTGGGGACACGATCACGGTCGGCACCTCGGGGCTCGGTTAGCAGTTAAGGTCACCGTCACGACCGGCAGCTTGGGTCACGGTCACGGTCGGCACCTCGGGGCTCAGGTAGCAGTTAAGGTCACCGTCACGGCCAACAGCTGGGGACACGGTCACGGTCGGCACCTCGGGACACGGTCAGCAGCTAAGGTCCCGGTCAGGGTCAGCAGTTAAGTTCACGGTCACGGTGGGTGCCCGAGGCCATGAATAGGGTCACAGTCAGTAGTTGAGATCACGGTCACGGTCACAGTAAGTACCCAAGGTCACGACTACGGTCACGGTCAGTGGCTAAGACAGCGGTTATTGCCACAACTAGTGACCCAGTGCATGAACTCTTCCCCCTAATGTTTTTGCCGCTTGTTCACGAGATAAAACACTGCATTCTATTCAAGTAAACAGATAGTTAATGAAACCATGCTGCGGATAACAACGAATCATCCATATATCACACATTCCACACCCAATTAGCATTTCAACAAGAACAAGAAATCGCAGCCCTCAAACGCAAAACATCTGAATGCATCACACAAGAACTACTCTGCAACCAGTGTTGCGCATACCAAACGCACCATAAACAATCGTAAAGCTAACATGCGACTGTGGATGTGTGTCAATGGCTCGGCAAACCTGGAGCAAATCGGTGGTAGCGAACCTCTCTTCAGAGCATAACCTGCTTACTTGTTTCTTGCATGCACCCCTGCAAGACCCACCGCACGAGCACGTAAGGACCTACTGCGGCCGTGCTGGCCACCGTTGCGAGCGCCGCTCCTCACCCAGCACGGTGAGGTTGAAGATCAGCGTGTCGGAGGCGATGCCGTCGGGACTGGAGGCGGTCACCGTGTACTGGCCCATGTCCTCCAGCGTCAGGTCGAACACGTCGAGGATCGTCTGGTCGTGCGTGTGCGTCACCGTCTGCTTCAGGTCTGCCCGGACACAGGAGTGTCGCGATCCAGCAGTGCCGCATGCGCACTGATATGGCAGGCAGGCAGCTACACGAATCCAGCAGGCATACGGATGGCATTCACATTTTGGGGGAAATACGAGCGGAAGATATGCGCATTTCCAATCCATCCGTCACATGCTCGCCGGCGACCAACCGGTTTGGGAGGTTGGCGGTGCTAAATAGCCTGGCGGTCGGTGGGAGGTAGGCGGCGCTACATGATCTAGCGGTAGATGAGGGAGGTTGGCGACGCTACATGACCTGGCGGTAGGTGAGGGAGGTTGGCGACGCTACATGACCTGGCGGTCGATGTGGGAGGTTGGCGACGCTACATGACCTGGCGGTCGATGTGGGAGGTTGGCGACGCTACATGACCTGGCGGTCGATGTGGGAGGTTGGCGACGCTACATGACCTGGCGGTCGATGTGGGAGGCTGGCGACGCTACATGACCTGGCGGTCGATGTGGGAGGTTGGCGACGCTACATGATCTGACGGTCGATGTGGGAGGTTGGCGACGCTACATGATCTGGCGGTCGATGTGGGAGGTTGGCGACGCTACATGACCTGGCGGTAGGTGAGGGAGGTTGGCGACGCTACATGACCTGGCGGTAGGTGAGGGAGGTTGGCGACGCTACATGATCTGGCGGTCGGAGGGAGGTTGGCGACGCTACATGACCTGGCGGTCGGAGGGAGGTTGGCGACGCTACATGACCTGGCGGTCGATGTGAGAGGTTGGCGACGCTACATGACCTGGCGGTAGGTGAGGGAGGTTGGCGACGCTACATGATCTGGCGGTCGGAGGGAGGTTGGCGACGCTACATGACCTGGCGGTCGGAGGGAGGTTGGCGACGCTACATGACCTGGCGGTCGGTGGGAGGTTGGCGACGCTACATGACCTCTGGCGGTAGGTGAGGGAGGTTGGCGACGCTACATGACCTGGCGGTCGGAGGGAGGTTGGCGACGCTACATGACCTGGCGGTCGGAGGGAGGTTGGCGACGCTACATGACCTGGCGGTCGGCGGGAGGTTGGCGACGCTACATGATCTGGCGGTAGGTGAGGGAGGTTGGCGACGCTACATGACCTGGCGGTAGGTGAGGGAGGTTGGCGACGCTACATGACCTGGCGGTCGATGTGGGAGGTTGGCGACGCTACATGATCTGGCGGTCGATGTGGGAGGTTGGCGACGCTACATGATCTGGCGGTCGATGTGGGAGGTTGGCGACGCTACATGACCTGGCGGTAGGTGAGGGAGGTTGGCGACGCTACATGACCTGGCGGTAGGTGAGGGAGGTTGGCGACGCTACATGATCTGGCGGTCGGAGGGAGGTTGGCGACGCTACATGACCTGGCGGTAGGTGATGGAGGTTGGCGACGCTACATGACCTGGCGGTAGGTGAGGGAGGTTGGCGACGCTACATGATCTGGCGGTCGGAGGGAGGTTGGAGACACTACATGACCTGGCGGTCGGAGGGAGGTTGGAGACACTACATGACCTGGCGGTCGGCGGGGGGTTGGCGACGCTACATGACCTGGCGGTCGGAGAGGAGGTTGGCGACGCTACATGACCTGGCGGTCGGCGGGAGGTTGGCGACGCTACATGATCTGGCGGTGGGTGAGGGAGGTTGGCGACGCTACATGACCTGGCGGTCGGAGGGAGGTTGGCGACGCTACATGACCTGGCGGTCGGCGGGAGGTTGGCGACGCTACATGATCTGGCGGTCGGAGGGAGGTTGGCGACGCTACATGACCTGGCGGTCGGAGGGAGGTTGGCGACGCTACATGACCTGGCGGTCGATGTGAGAGGTTGGCGACGCTACATGACCTGGCGGTCGGAGGGAGGTTGGCGACGCTACATGATCTGGCGGTCGGCGGGAGGTTGGCGACGCTACATGACCTGGCGGTCGGAGGGAGGTTGGCGACGCTACATGATCTGGCGGTAGGTGAGGGAGGTTGGCGACGCTACATGACCTGGCGGTCGGAGGGAGGTTGGCGACACTACATGACCTGGCGGTCGGAGGGAGGTTGGCGACGCTACATGACCTGGCGGTCGGAGGGAGGTTGGCGACGCTACATGATCTGGCGGTCGATGTGAGAGGTTGGCGACGCTACATGACCTGGCGGTCGGAGGGAGGTTGGCGACGCTACATGACCTGGCGGTCGGCGGGAGGTTGGCGACGCTACATGACCTGGCGGTAGGTGAGGGAGGTTGGCGACGCTACATGACCTGGCGGTCGATGTGAGAGGTTGGCGACGCTACATGACCTGGCGGTAGGTGAGGGAGGTTGGCGACGCTACATGACCTGGCGGTCGGAGGGAGGTTGGCGACGCTTCACGACCTGGCGGTCGGCGGGAGGTTGGCGACACTACATGACCTGGCGGTCGGAGGGAGGTTGGCGACGACACTACATGACCTGGCGGTCGGAGGGAGGTTTCATGACCTGGCGGTCGGCGGGAGGTGGCCCTCGGGGGATTGGCGACGCTACATGACCTGGCGGTCGGAGGGAGGTTGGAGACACTACATGACCTGGCGGTCGGAGGGAGGTTGGCGACACTACATGACCTGGCGGTCGGAGGGAGGTTGGCGACGCTACATGACCTGGCGGTCGGCGGGAGGTTGGCGACGCTACATGACCTGGCGGTAGGTGAGGGAGGTTGGCGACGCTACATGACCTGGCGGTCGGAGGGAGGTTGGCGACGCTACATGACCTGGTGGGGACACGCTGACCTGGCGGTCGGCGGGAGGTTGGAGACACTACATGACCTGGCGGTCGGAGGGAGGTTGGCGACGCTACATGACCTGGCGGTAGGTGAGGGAGGTTGGCGACGCTACATGACCTGGCGGTCGGAGGGAGGTTGGCGACGCTACATGACCTGGCGGTCGGCGGGAGGTTGGCGACGCTACATGACCTGGCGGTCGGCGGGAGGTTGGCGACGCTACATGACCTGGCGGTCGGAGGGAGGTTGGCGACGCTACATGACCTGGCGGTCGGTGGTGGGCTGACCACCCGGACATCCCGCGAGCGGAGGTGTAACCCCAAGAGACTGTGCTCGTCGTTTGCAGGGCGGACGGCGCAGAAAACACGGTTGTAATGATTAGCCAAATCCAGGGAAGCCCGGTGGAGCAGCTTCCACGGATCTCTCCTATTGTCACTCTCCAACACAATTATTCAAAAGAATGGGCTTCAGCACTAAATATTGACCTATCCAACCAAAAATGTCTACGATCTTGCGACCTTGTGTAGGTAAGACGCGTAAATTACGTAATATTTCACTCAGTGTGCGTAATATGGAAGCATAATTGCATACGCATCAAACATAATATCTGGCAATAGTTAAGGGGAATAAGTAACACCAGATGATACACAACAGATATATACAGTCAAGGGAGCATTGAAATAATTGAAAGCCATGTAATGTACAGACGCCGATAGCTTCGCGCTCCATCGACACCAGTTGTGTACATGCCACTCACCCCGGTCGACAATCTCTTCGCCGTAGGGGTCCAGCCAGACGATATCAGGGCTGGGGTGAGCGACCACATTGACGACAATCTTCACGTTCCGGCCGGCCTGCATCCGAAACGACTGCACTCCGGTCTGCAGCTCGACACTGGAGGTGTTGGCGCCTGGAGGGGCAGACAGCCCTGGTCACGGTCTGATCAGGGGCCCAGTCGGCGACTGGAGGGGCAGACAGCCCTGGTCACGGTCTGGTCAGGGGCCCAGTCGGCGACTGGAGGGGCAGACAACCCTGGTCACGGTCTGGTCAGGGGCCCAGTCGGCGACTGGAGGGGCAGACAACCCTGGTCACGGTCTGGTCAGGGGCCCAGTCGGCGACTGGAGGGGCAGACAGCCCTGGTCAGGGTCTGATCAGGGGCACAGTCGGCGACTCACGTAGGTCGATGAAGTGACTCGCAGTGGTTGGGTCAGTGAATCACAGGGCCACGGAAAGTGACTTACAGTGACCTAGTCAGCGGTTGAAGAAGTGTGGCTTACAATGCTTGAAGAAGTGACTCACAGTAACCGAGTCAGAGACTCACAGTAGCCGAGTCAGTAACTCACAATGGCCGAGTCAGAGACTCACTGTGTCGAGTCCGTAACTCACTGTGGACGTGGATCATCTCGCTGTGGCTGTTGCTGTTGGAGTTGTGGTCGCGGACGCGACAGGTGTAGGTGCCGTTGTCCTCCGGCTGTGTGTCGGTGATGAGAAGACGTCGCACAGCTACTTTGGCAGCACTTCTGAATGCTGAGCTGTCCTCCAGCACGGTGTCAGACTCAACGATGCGGCCCGTCTGCGCACAGCACAGCCTTGTCACTGGGAGGTACAGCTCAGCCACACAACATAGCCTTGTCACTGGGAGGTACAGCTCAGCCGCACAGCACAGCCTTGTCACTGGGAGGTACAGCTCAGCCGCACAACATAGCCTTGTCACTGGGAGGTACAGCTCAGCCGCACAGCATAGCCTTGTCACTGGGAGGTACAGCTCAGCCGCACAGCATAGCCTTGTCACTGGGAGGTACAGCTCAGCCGCACAACATAGCCTTGTCACTGGGAGGTACAGCTCAGCCGCACAACATAGCCTTGTCACTGGGAGGTACAGCTCAGCCTGTCACTGGGGTAAGCTCAGCGCACAGCGTAGCCCTGTCACGGGGAGGTACAGCTCAGCCGCACAACATAGCCTTGTCACTGGGAGGTACAGCTCAGCCGCACAACATAGCCTTGTCACTGGGAGGTACAGCTCAGCCGCACAACATAGCCTTGTCACTGGGAGGTACAGCTCAGCCGCACAACACAGCCTTGTCACTGGGAGGTACAGCTCAGCCGCACAGCGTAGCCCTGTCACTGGGAGGTACAGCTCAGCCGCACAGCACAGCCGTGTCACTGGGAGGTACAGCTCAGCCGCACAGCGTAGCCCTGTCACTGGGAGGTACAGCTCAGCCGCACAACATAGCCGTGTCACTGGGAGGTACAGCTCAGCCGCACAACATAGCCTTGTCACTGGGAGGTACAGCTCAGCCGCACAGCGTAGCCGTGTCACTGGGAGGTACAGCTCAGCCGCACAGCTAGCCTTGTCACTGGGAGGTACAGCTCAGCCGCACAACATAGCCTTGTCACTGGGAGGTACAGCTCAGCCGCACAGCATAGCCGTGTCACTGGGAGGTACAGCTCAGCCGCACAGCATAGCCGTGTCACTGGGAGGTACAGCTCAGCCGCACAACATAGCCTTGTCACTGGGAGGTACAGCTCAGCCGCACAACATAGTCTTGTCACTGGGAGGTACAGCTCAGTCGCACAGCGCAGCCGTGTCACTGGGAGGTACAGCTCAGCCGCACAACACAGCCTTGTCACTGGGAGGTACAGCTCAGCCGCACAGCACAGCCGTGTCACTGGGAGGTACAGCTCAGCCGCACAGCATAGCCGTGTCACTGGGAGGTACAGCTCAGCCGCACAGCATAGCCGTGTCACTGGGAGGTACAGCTCAGCCGCACAACACAGCCTTGTCACTGGGAGGTACAGCTCAGCCGCACAGCATAGCCGTGTCACTGGGAGGTACAGCTCAGCCGCACAACACAGCCTTGTCACTGGGAGGTACAGCTCAGCCGCACAACATAGCCGTGTCACTGGGAGGTACAGCTCAGCCGCACAACATGGTCTCGTCATCGGCCGGGGAATATCAATACTTCCACTTTTACTAGATCAGAATCTTCGCGCTCAAGATCGGGTATCACATTAAGCAGAACAAATGCAGTCTTGTGAATTCTTCACCGTCTCACATCTTCGTTGATTGGATTTTGTAATTGCACGCATACCGCTGTTCCGGAAATCGTGATAGGCCATTGCAAAACAAGATAACATACTATAATTATGGCATCATAGGATAGTTATAGTCGCAATGTCCGTAGTATATTAGGATGTCATTCTGGAAGGTTGTACTCAGTACTCTAAAATCTGAAATTGAGTGCAAAACCGCACTTAACGACAACTGTGTTTCACAGCACTTTTTATTTCGAACATCCTTAGGTGACTTTTTCAGTTACATGCCACGAGTGATAATTTAGTATGTAAAGAAACCCCATGACTTCTGGCAACAACACTGCCGACTGGTACAGATAGCAAATACACCTCTGACATCACCACCATCAAACAATGAAGAAAGGAAATAGAAGGCAGTTTATCAATGGGCATGATCCATATAAGTGAGCATTTTTTACATCAGTTAGCTTCGGTGCAATCGCACTCCTTACTTCCACTCTGCAAATAAAAATAACTGTCACGACATCGGCATCGGCATACATAGATCTAGTATGCATTTATGCACGACACCACACATCACAGGGAAGACGTAAAGCAGGCTGCGTGATCCATGGGAAACAAATGCCATCTAAAGCGATTCACATAGAATGTAGTGTTGATGTCTGAAGTAGTAATGCCAGTAACATAAACGACACTATTTAAACCTCATGCAATGCAGCATCAACTATAACGACACAATACTTACCCCTCTACATCCGCCACCATCCCTTTCAACGCTTCAATCTCCTCAACATCGTGATGTAGATCATTCGTCCACAGTTCATTCAATACAAACTCCACCACAAATGCATAACCAGCCGCACGGCCAGGGCTCTAGATCCTCAGCACAGCAGCCGGCCAGGGCCCTAGATCCTCAGCACAGCAGCCGGCCAGGGCTGTAGATCCTCAGCACAGCAGCCGGCCAGGGCTGTAGAGCCTCAGCACAGCAGCCGGCCAGGGCCATAGATCCTCAGCACAGCAGCCGGCCAGGGCTGTAGATCCTCAGCGCAGCAGCCGGCCAGGGCTGTAGAGCCTCAGTGTAACAGCACGGCCAGAGCTGTAGAGCCTTCAGTGTAACAGCACGGCCAGGGCTGTAGAGCCTTCAGTGTAACAGCACGGCCAGGGCTGTAGAGCCTCAGCACAGCAGCCGGCCAGGGCTGTAGAGCCTCAGTGTAACAGTACGGCCAGGGCTGTAGAGCCTCAGCACAGCAGCACGGCCAGAGCTGTAGAGCCTCAGTGTAACAGCACGGCCAGGGCTGTAGAGCCTCAGCGCAGCAGCACGGCCAGAGCTGTAGAGCCTCATCACAGCAGCACGGCCGGGGCTGTAGAGCCTCATCACAGCAGCACGGCCGGGGCTGTAGAGCCTCAGTGTAACAGCACGGCCAGGGCTGCAGAGCCTCAGCGTAGCAGTACGGCCAGGGCTGTAGAGCCTCAGTGTAACAGCACGGCCAGGGCTGCAGAGCCTCAGCGTAACAGCACGGCCGGGGCTGTAGAGCCTTCAGTGTAACAGCACGGCCAGAGCTGTAGAGCCTCAGTGTAACAGCACGGCCAGGGCTGCAGAGCCTCAGCGTAGCAGTACGGCCAGGGCTGTAGAGCCTCAGCGTAACAGCACGGCCAGAGCTTTAGAGCCTCACCGCAGCAGCACGGCCAGAGCTGTAGAGCCTCAGGCGGTACCTTGAGCCCGGTGCTGGCGGCCGGCACCTCCCACTTGAGGTTGACGAAGACGTCGGCGTCGCGGTCGACGCGGCACACCAGCGTGAAGTTGTGGCCCAGCACGGCGTTGCGCGCGTCGCTCTTGTCGATGCGGGGCTCGGGCGCGCGCTCCGTGGCTCCTGGCGGGTCGCGGTGGATGGTGTTGGAGGGTGAACAGGGTGGTGTAGAACAGGCCAGCACCTGCCGCTATAGCATCGCGAGTTGGCCACAGACAAAGCCAGCAGGAAATCCCAACTGGCCAGCCTCGGCATGTGGCTGGTGCTGGCAGTACTTTGCGGCTGAAGATGGTTATGCTATGCATGTAGCTCAAGTTTACAGATATCAAGTAGCCACTGCTGGGTTGAATTAAGTAAACGATTAATACAAACAGAGCGAACGGCTGTTAATGACATAGTTATTTAACGCAGAGTATTACGAAACAAAGCACACTGAACAACTGCTGTAAACTCATGTGTTTTTATTTCCAGAAGAGCATGCAACTGGCATGTGATCACGGCATGCATGCGGGGCATGCAGGATAAGGCGAAGCGGCATGCGGCATTGCGAGAGTCTTACCATATTAGACATAAATACAGCTGCAGGTTCCGCCCCGAGCACCGACGGACATTGCCAGACGTTTACAATCCCGATTCTGTTGCCTCACGCGGTACACATAGTCGAGGTGCAGATGCCACATGGGGTCAGACGGGAGCAAGGTGGCTATTTCCAGTGTGCGCTGGTGACGGACATGAAACGCTCACCACACTTCTCGAAGCGTGAGTATCTGTGCAGCCTCTAAGTGAGGCGTCCACCCTGCCGGGATCCTCAGCGTGAGAGGCTCCTCTGCCTCTGCAATGTTTAAGGACCGGCAACAGCGGGGGTTGGTGGTACGTGACCGTCTCAGCCGGCATCCATGTGGGTGGCAGCTGGCAATTAATTCACCCCGAGATGGGGTTAGCCATACATGCTCAGGTGCCAGATAGGTGCCCTATACCAACAATCAGCCCCACGTTTTGTCTTCCGTTTTCAGCCGACTCAGTGAGCTTTTGCTGCGAGAATCACACTGCCTGCATATCAGTACGCAATAGGAATTCCGTGGTGCTCATCTTCACACACAGGCGGTACCCCAGACGTGTGAAGCTTTAGGGTAGCAACTGACGTGACGTATGCTTTCTAAATGCTTTCCAATGTTTTCCTCGTATTCCGACCGGGAACGAGACGCCACCTCTAGTGGTTTATAGTGAATGGCTGGTGGACGTTTAAAAAAGGTAATTATTTTCGACTTGGAAGCTGAAAATGCATATGCCATAAATGTAAAAGGAGTAGGTACACGTGGCCCTATGCCGGCGCATTTCAGCTCGGGAGGCGCGATGGTTGGTCGACTTTGCGGTCTGCGCAGATGTGCCACTGAGCAGATGTGCTACTGGGTAGATGTGCCACTGGGCAGATGTGCCACTGCGCAAATGTGCCACTAGGCAGATGTGCTATTGGGCAGATGTGCTACTGGGCAGACGTGCCACTGGACGACGGCACGGCAGGTTGAGGTGCCAGCCGCCGCACACAGCGGACAACTGTCAGTGCCCGACAGGACAGCTCGACGGTCCGGCCAGAGCGAGCACCACACCGCAGTGCAGACGGTAGCGGCACCAGAGCGACGACGGACGGTTTGGAAGCGTTAGTTGATCGCGCCGCCACCAGGACCGGCCGGAACCGGCGCGGCTACTCACGGTTGAACAGGACGTGGTATTGCACCGTGTCCTGCAGCTCCCCGACCTCAGCCTTACACACAAAGGTCCCGCTGTGGTGGAACAGGACAGGGAACGGGATCACAAAGCCCTCGGTTTTCTTGAAGATGAACGACTTGGCTGCCAGGTCGGTGATCTGCCGAGAGGAGATAGTCCGGTGTCCGTCAGCAGCCCACGAGCTAAAGAGTGGTTGATTATTTGGGTTTTAGAATGCATCAACCCCATCGGGTTATATTGCACCCAGGGCTAAAGAGTGGCTGGAATACAGAGGTGCTGCGGCAGAGATGGAATAAACGACCAGCAGATGTGCTGCGGCCCAGATCGGATAAACAGCCACAGGGGCAGCTGTCGAGCCAATCGACTTTAGCTAGGTTACTCTTGCCTAGAAACTACTGACAAGTAACTGAACTGGACAGCCTTGACCAGTGGGTGCGCTGTCGCAACATGTAGTAACAGCAACAGGGCATCACGTTTGCGTCGTTTTCCGGGAATCCATTTAATCTGCATCATGTTCATAGTTACACTAAAATTAAATAAAGTCATACAGATTGCTACTGCCGGCTGACAAAATATGGTTTCAAAAAAGGGGAAAATGAGGGGAACTGCGAGGAATGGGACCATGCAAGGCTGGAGAACTATCAGGAAACCCGGTGGGGGGACTACGTCCTTACTTTCAAGACATATTTTCAGATTGAATAGAACAAGTAACATCAGCTGGACCGACCTGTCCTACACTGCTTCGGTACAATGCTCCTAAATGATGACCATGGTATTTTTAATATTAATTCCGATGCAAAATGGCATGTAATAAATGCAAAAAATCGAGGACAGAAAAGTCGAGAGTGCCATATGTTTCAAATCGTCAGGCTGTTTAAATAAACAAATAAATGTGGAGTTGAAATAGTGCACTTTCATCCGTAGCATTACCAAGACCTATTGGCTATTCCTAGTTCCGTAACGCCGTTATCAAATTGAGACCATATGCATCGGTTGCGGAGATATTGCAGGTGTATTAGTTCACCTTTCCGTATGACATGACTTGTTACGTCACTACCAAGGGAAAATGGTTGGTCGCAGAAAAAAAAAAAAAGAGAATCATAATCCGGGTATGAAGTAACCATACGAACATAATGCCAGCATATAATGGACATGCAGCCTACCATCATATATATCCGACCGGCTGAATCAGCGGGGAAAGGTGACTTGCAGCGAAAGGTAAAGCAAATCACTTGGTTGCTTTGCGCACTGACGCGTAAGTGAAGTATGTATTCGTTGTCTAAATTACTTCTCGGTATACCCTTCCATACGAACAAGAACGAGGAAGAATCTCGAGCAAGTCCTCTATGGCGTATACACGGTGAAGGTTAGCATGAGCCAGCCAAGGCGATCCGAGCCGACAGCCACGCTCTTGGAGCTCAGTGACATTTTCGGCTGGGCTGGATTCCGGATTGTTCACTCAGAATTAACCCAACGAAAAAAATATTTTGTATACATTCTACTGCAATAATTAATCGAAATTGCCGCTCAAGAGATCATATAGTGGTACTTCCACCCCGGTACGACACGCCATGCAGCGCCACCTATAGCAGCCCGGCCTGTATTGTAAGTGTCTGGATTGCCAACAGAGGGCAGCGGCCGTCGGCCGACACAATCTCTGCCGCCGATATCACGAGTCGCCATACACCGACAGTACGGCCGCCTTCCCTGCCGCTTGTGGCTCCGGCAGCATCCGTGGTGACGCATTCTGTCAGCCATGTGCACAACTATTTTACATATCTATGTGAATCTGCATATTTTATCATTATACCCGGCTTCGGTGCCGGCAAATCTACACCATTAATAGCCACTCAGGACATTTCCCAATCCCGCGGCCCACCGATGAAACAGCGTGGGCGGCGCCATTAGCCGTGAATGTGCATAAAGTGTGTCGTGAACCAACCAATATACAAACAAACACCATTAATAGCCCCTTGAATACTTAGGCTTACGGGGACGAGTTGTCTAGAGGTAAGTTTCCCGTCTCACAATCGAAAGGTTGGGGGTTCGAGTCTCACCTGACGCTACTCTCCGCCTGCGACCAATTGGTGTAAGCGATTGGCGACGCTACATGACACAGCGGTCGATGTGTCGTAAAACCAAAAACCAACTTAGGTTTGGAGACTGGCATAGGCCAGTGGAGATGCCATGAGGTACACATCATCACATGCCGCCTGCGCTCGCCGCCTCTTGAAATCGCTAAGCGAAAGGAACAAACACAAGTGAACTAGGTGTTTCAAGAAAACAAGATATTTGTCCTGAATACCATAAGGAATTGAAGTTATAAAGTTGCCGACATTTAATATGCTTTAGAATCACAGCTTCCATTGGTGGTCACCAATACCGGTTCCGTAGTTACATTCATATAGCTATCGGAATGAACAAGAGACCACGAGTTGGTGGCCGTATACAACACCGGAGGACAATAACATCACAATATTATGATCATCTGCCCGCCAGGAATGAACACACTATCAGAAACAAAATATACCCCGTAGCTTGACGATGTTGTGGAAGACAGAGGTGCCGGCAGCCGTGTCGGGTCGCACCTGTGTTTCTGGGGAGTGTGGATTCACTCAGCATGCGGTTCACTCGGCTCGGGAATAGCAGCAGTCTCTAGCATCGCATAATTCTGCGCAAATTCGCATGCGAACGGCAGCTGAATAGCGCCAGCACACTGGACGCTCTGCGGCACGTGCTGTGGAGCCAGCACACTGGGCACTCTGCGGCACGTGCTGTGGAGCCAGCACACTGGACGCTCTGCGGCACGTGTTGTGGCGCCAGCACACTGGACGCTCTGCGGCACGTGCTGTGGCGCCAGCACACTGGGCACTCTGTGGCATGTGCTGTGGCGACAGCACACTGGGCACTCTGTGGCACGTGCTGTGGCGCCAGCACACTGGACGCTCTGCGGCACGTGCAGTAGCGCCAGCACACTGGGCACTCTGCGGCACGTGCAATGCATTCTAGGGTGACTCGAAACACATAATGGCTGTTCTGAAAACAAATAAGAAGAGGATCAAAGAGTTCTCAGGTCAAGCACCTAATATATTGCACTTGTACGCTTTCAATTTTGACCGCGAGCACCGACGATATTTCAGGGAGTGTTCCATGGTTCGGGTGGCCTGATCCTCGCAAATAACAGGTACAGGATAATTTGAAAGAAAGTGAATCTAATCCGCTAAAGATGAAGCCGGCAATACCTGTTTCGCTAACCAATACCAATACTTTTCACCTGCTTCGCTAACCAATACCAATATGTTTCAAATGTCACATTTGTGTTCTCGTGACGTCCAATGCATCAGGTACGTGACGTGCGTGTGAGTGCCAGAGCTCGCATGGTATACATCTGCATGTTGCACTTACTTGCGATGTGCGAATATCGCTAACGGGAGTTGTACTGTGTACAGAAGAATAGACCATTTGTAATATAGATAGCCAAACGCTTTTTGTCAAAACGTAGTTTGGCGAGAAGAAAGTAAGACCAGAAAAGGTTCCCTGTAGTACACTCCTACCTTATCAGTGACAGATGCGCCTTTATATTGCAGCGCACGTTGCAGAAAAGAGAAACAAAGATATCTGAACTGTGGAAAGTGGCTACCACTCGCTGTTGAAAATGTAGTTCTGAAATCCATACTTATCAGCCAAGCGTTGTATTTCATGCGACAAATATTGACATTAGCTTTGCTAGCACTGCTTCCTGTGGTGTCTTTTCTATGGCGCAAATGCCACGTCCATGCAAGCCAATCGAAGTAGCATGATTTTGTCTGTAAAAGAGGCATACCATAAAATAGGTGAAATGAGAAACTTTCTCAGGAACAGAGAGAAAACCTCTTGAACAAAAGAACACTTAAAAGAAATGCCTCCGAGGCTCTTTTCGTATGTACACACTTACTGTGTGTCAGGTGTGTCAGGTCTACCACCAGGGGAATTATAAATATTATTTCGGTGGTCAGAAGCGTAGTTACACTGCAGAGAAGTGGAGAGGCTAGCATTATAATGGTGAAGATTATGGAAATGTGAAGGGCATGGACGCATGGCTCCCATGTTCTCGCATCAATGTCGGTGGTAGTTATGTACCCAGTAAGCCGCCCCGCAGCATGGGACGGGTGAGCGGCAAAAATTACCAACACGTTCACAGTGGAAGTAAAGAAGTAAGAGGAGATGCATGATCGTGCGCAATAGGTTCTGCTGCTTACTAAGTGATGCCAATATAGCCGACGTACCCAGCTGTCCAGTTTATTTCATTTTTATTGCAGTTTTTGGTAGTGAACACTGTCACAACGAGCTTCTCATGGAAAACAGGAAACATCACTGGTCAGGAGCTGGTTGGAGACTTCTCCATAAATTTCCCGCCGGGGTCTGGGATATTGACGAATGTATGCGAAAGAATGTTGCATACACACCTGAGATATGGCTGCTGTTGGAAGGTTGAAAGTCGGTGAGCGTTATCATTGTTTGCGTGCAAAACAAAGGTCTATTTGATGATCCATCTCAATCTGTAAGCACGATAATGCATCACATAGCAACAGTAGTGATGCCGTCGTCTTTGGCCAGCTGATGTTTAGTCTCCAAGCAATTCAATAACTACTTGATCATGAGCCTGGCTTTCCAAATCATAATAGGAGTTCGGAAGCCACTTTCAGGATTTGAGAGCGATATTTATTCTCCAAGAAAAGGAATGTACTTTAATACACACGTTATCCGGACCAGCTGAATTCAAATCATTAATATAATATCGTGTTACGTATTATACCGTAACATTAACGAGGGCAGTCTAAATTAAAAATGCGATACAAAATTAGTTGTTCACGAAGCAACTATTCAGGCGGCAAAGCAAGTTCATAAATTCGAATAATATTCCCAAATAGAACGAAAGAAAACCAATCGCTTTATGTGACAGCAATAAGCGTATTTGCGGCCACCCAAATCGTCCCTAAGGAATCGTCGGTGCGCGCTAGGAAAACAGCAAATGGCTATAGTCGCTTCCCTCGAAAAATCACCAGAAGGTTCGATACAACTAACCACCACAATTCCACTGATTCCCATCCCCTGTCTCGAGTCACCCTAGCCTGCACGCTCAGTCCGAGCGCATCTACACGGGGGGAGGGGGGGGGGGCGTCAGCGACTGACACCAACTCGTACTTGTCAGGCGGACAAAGTAAATTTTCGGCGGGCCCACTTGGGGCATCGCGGCGCACTGGTACAGTCCCTCGTGGCGCACGACAAAGCCGCGCCGGCGGGAGAACGACACCTCCCTGCTGCCGCTGGGCCACACCTGGATCAGGCAGAGACGCGTCTGGTGACCACCCGGCCGGCTGTCGTCCTCTCCAACACACACACACACACACACACACACACACACACACACACACACACACACACACACACACACACACACGCACGCACGCACACACGCACACACGCACACGCACGCACGCACGCACGCACGCACGCACACACGCACGCACGCACGCACGCACGCACGCACGCACACACGCACACACGCACACGCACGCACGCACGCACGCACGCACGCACGCACGCACGCACACGCGCACGCGCGCACGCGCGCACGCACGCACGCACGCACGCACGCACGCACGCACGCACGCACGCACGCACGCACGCACGCACGCACGCACGCACGCACGCACGCACGCACGCACGCACGCACGCACGCACGCACGCACGCACGCACGCACGCACGCACGCACGCACGCACGCACGCACGCACGCACGCACGCACGCACGCACGCACGCACGCACGCACGCACGCACGCACGCACGCACGCACGCACGCACGCACGCACGCACGCACGCACGCACGCACGCACGCACGCACGCACGCACGCACGCACGCACGCACGCACGCACGCACGCACGCACGCACGCACGCACGCACGCACGCACGCACGCACGCACGCACGCACGCACGCACGCACGCACGCACGCACTGTCCTGCAGACGGTGACGTCACGTCCGAGTCTCGGACCGACTCGCAGACGCCCGGTGCATCACTCAACAGGAAGAAAGACAAGCACCCGCCTACGATCAGCTCTGGATTAGTGTTCTGGAATACTGTGAATGGGGAATATAAAGTGTGGGGGCTATCTTATTCGGGGAGGATGATTTCCTTCCTTCCTCCAACATCAGAAATGCCCTTTTGTACTTTCTGGCGAGCTTTCGACATTCAATCACCTGACAATAAACGTCAGTCGTTGCCAACCAACATCATTTATACTTCCAGCGAGAAAAATGGCGGATAATTTTCCGGGGAGATCATATTCTAAATGACAAAAATCCGGGGCGAGGCCTGATTTCCACCTGCCCACGAGCCAACTGAGAAGCGGCGACAACACTCGGGGGGAGGGGGGGAGGGGGGAGGGGGCGGACGTGTGGCGTGTCGGTCTGACTGCCATGTCGGACCGACTGCCATGTCGGACCGACTGTCGTGTCGGACCGACTGCCGTGTCGGACCGACTGCCGTGTCGGACCGACTACCGTGTCGGACCGACTGCCGTGTCGGACCGACTGCCGTGTCGGACCTACTGCCGTGTCGGACCGACTGCCGTGTCGGACCGACTGCCGTGTCGGACCGACTGCCGTGTCGGACCGACTGTCGTGTCGGACCGACTGTAGTGTCGGACCGGCTGTCGTGTCGGACCGACTGCCGTGTCGGACCGACTGCCGTGTCGGACCCGCTGCCGCACCGCTCGTGTCGAGGCTCACCTGTTTGTGGTCCTTGAACAGCCGCACGCGCACATCCGGGTGGCTGGGTCGGCACGGAATCACCCCCGGCTCGTTCTGCGTCAGCGTCACAAACGGCAGCCCGCCGTCGACATACACCAGTGGGTGGTTCGTGTCTGAAACCACGACACTCAGGTCAGGTCAGGTCAGGTCATGCCAGGTCATGCCATGTCAGGTCAGGTCAGGTCATGTCAGGTGAGCGCAGAGCCTGGTTAGCTAGCTCAGAGTCGCAGAATAGGTGAATGCTAGAACACATTAAATGTTGGAGGACTGAGTACCTGCCCCTCTGCCCTCCTGACTCATATCCCACGGGGCTTCACCTCGCCTTCCTCTGCTCTACTCCACTCTACTCTACTCTACTCTACTCTACACTCAGTTGGACTCCACTTGGTCATGGCTCTCCGCCGGCTGACCGTGGCGCTGACGTGTGATCAGACCAAGACGCCGGCGGGTCACACGGGGTCAGACCAAGACGCCGGCGGGTCACAGGTGATCAGACCAAGACACCGGCGGATCACACGTGATCAGACCAAGACACCGGCGGGTCACACGTGATCAGACCAAGACACCGGCGGGTCACACGTGATCAGACCAAGACGCCGGCGGGTCACACGTGATCAGACCAAGACACCGGCGGGTCACAGGTGATCAGACCAAGACACCGGCGGGTCACACGTGATCAGACCAAGACGCCGGCGGGTCACACGTGATCAGACCAAGACGCCGGCGGGTCACAGGTGATCAGACCAAGACATCGGCGGCCCCGGCGACTCGTGCGACACACACTTGGTAATCCCACCGATATCTCTCCCACCCGGCTATATCCCTCACCAGAGTATCTCTTCCACCCAGTTTCTCTCTCACCCAACTATCTCTCCCACCCGACTACATCCATTATCAGGGTATCTCTCCCCACCCGATTGTGTTCCTCGACATGGTTTCTCCTCCACCCAGCTATATCCCTCATCAGGGTATCTCCCACCAGGCTATGTCCCTCACCATGGTATCTCCTCCACCCAGCCATATCCCCCACCAGGTCATCTCTCTCACCCGACTGTTCTCACAAGATAATCTCTTCCACCCGGCAAAATCGCTCCCACCCGACACTACCTCTCACCAGAAAATCTCTCCATCCCGGCAATATCTCTCCCACCCGACACTACCTCTCACCAGGGAATCTCTCCCTCCCGGCAATACCTCTCACCAGGGAATCTCTCCCTCCCGGCAATACCTCTCACCAGGGAATCTCTCCCACCCGGCAATACCTCTCACCAGGTAATCTCTCCCACCCGGCAATACCTCTCACCAGGGAATCTCTCCCTCCCGGCAATACCTCTCACCAGGGAATCTCTCCCTCCCGGCAATATCTCTCACCAGGTAATCTCTCCCACCCGGCATTACCTCTCACCAGGGAATCTCTCCCACCCGGCATTACTTCTCACCAGGGAATCTCTCCCTCCCGGCATTACTTCTCACCAGGGAATCTCTCCCTCCCGGCTGCCCCTTCGATATGGCACTGCACCTCTGCACTGTGCCCTGCGACCAGACGCAGCTCTGTGCACGGAACACGCCCCTGCCGTTCACACCACACCACGCCACGACGCGGTGCACGTGATCACTGACGTACCGTTCACAAACAGATACACGCGGGACACGTTCTGCGCGTCATCCAGGGACGTGGTGCCCACATAGGCGCAGCTCTGGTAGCCCACGTCCAGGTAGCCGACGTCTCTGATCTGAAAACACATGCAGGAGGCAATCGTGAACATTCTCCTCTCCAGGGTGCGCTTATTCCTCTGGGCACATTTGGCTAAACAAAAATCCGTTGGGCAATGGGGGGGAGGGGGGGGGGTTCACTCGAGCCTTTCAAATTGGCACCTTTCAGGCCATAGAGGCGATATTTTACCTTGGGGGAGCATATTTCTGTACTTCTCCCCCCCCACACACACACTGTATCCGCCGTGTCGGTTACCTCAAGATTGGAGACGTACGGGTAGCCATCGGTCTGCTGGTGACCACCTCCGTCTGTGATGCGCACACGGTCGGCTATGTCCTGAAACAGAGACAACGCACGGTGAACACACAGGTGAACGGCTCCAACAAAACGGGCATAGCGGCGGCCCTGCCGCGGGGGGGGGTCGTGGGGGGGGGGGGCAACAGGCAGACCGTGGTCCGGCCCGCCCGTCGGACAGGTGAGATGGCCGTCTATGGCATGCTCAATGTGTTTGTTTTGGTGCTGCCTGAAATGTGACGCCGGGTGCAACAGCTGTCCGCGGTGGTCGGATATCTCACAGCCGCACCTGATTCAGAGAGTGAAGGCCCACTTCCTGTTATGTTGAGAGTAGAACTCGGATACGTGCTCCTCTCCACATCCCATCTCTCTCGCTCTCTTTCTCTTTCCCCCTCTCTCTCTCTCTCCTTCTCTCTCCCTTTATCTTCTTTAGCTCTTTCTCGTCCCTCCCTTTTATACTATCTGGTTCTTTCTGTTCTGTGTCTCCTTATCTCTCTCCTTCCTTCCTCCGCTTAAATTCCATCCTGTCTCATTTCACTGTATCTTTTTCATCCCGTAACATGTGGTGGTGTAGCGTTGTGAAGATTATCTTGCGATTCCGTTAACCTAGCCGGGAACCAGCACTAGCAATATACAAGAACAGTTTGAATCATTTGAAATGGCAACCTGAGGCAGTAACTTGATAGAAAACATCTCTGTCACGTTAGATGGCTGGTTCCACGTGCCTGCAGTAGAATCCATCTATGCACAGGATCACGGGCGAAGAAGAGCAGGCCTGGGCCCGCTTCTCGAACACCCCAGCTATGAGCCCAACAACAATGTCGTTGAATGGCAACAATCGACGAAAAAATCCCTCCGTCGCCCTTCTTGTCCATGCACGTTCACACGCTGCTACGGCTGGGGCGGGGATGGCCAAGTGGTTAAGGTGTCGGGCTATGGGTTCCAAAGGTCCCGGGTTCGACTCTAGCGCCACTCAGGACATTTCCCAATCCCGCGGCCCACCGGCGAAACAGTGTGGGCGCCGTCATTAGCCGTGAATGTGCATAAAGTGTGTCGTGAACCAACCAATAAACAAACAAACAAACGCTGCTACGCTAAGGCGGCGAGGTGGTAGCACGCGCAGCCACCACACCCGCAGGACAGTTCCGACCACGCCGCCTGATGCTGACGGCCACGCTGCTGCAGCATAGCAGGGCAACCAGACTGCCGCTACAGCGCAACAGCCAAGCTAGAGCAGGACACAAACAACCGACCTGCTACACCAGGACACAAACAACCCAGCTGCTACAACACGACACAAACAACCAAGCTGATGCAGCACGACACAAGCAACTCACCTGCTACAACACGACACAAACAACCCAGTTGATACAGCACCACACAAACAACCCACCTGCTACAGCACGACACAAACAACCCAGCTGATACAGCACGACACAAGCAACTCACCTGCTACAACACGACACAAACAACCCAGCTGATACAGCACGACACAGGCAACTCACCTGCTACAACACGACACAAACAGCCCAGCTGATACAGCACGAATCAAGCAGCGGCCGGCTACACAGACGCCGCCTGCCCAACACAACAGCCGCCCGGCCACACAAACACCTTACTTGAATACCGTTGCGCCTCATGAAGCGGCGAGTGCGGCGCCTCGTGCCCTGCAAGATCAAGCACAGCCATGGTCGTCACCACCGGACCGCCACCGCTGCTGAGCTGTCTGAGACCCGTGTCAACATCCGCAATTCCATCAGATTATATGACTGCACCGCCGAGTTTCCCCGAGTAAGGGGAGCGTTGGTGATAGCAGCAGGCTGGCGGGGATCCCCGGTTCGCACGTGGGGTCGCCCGGTCGGCAGCCGCCGGTCGCTCTGGCGATCCTCTGCGGGGGACAGAGCCGTGTTTATGCAGCCCTGCCGAGTCCGGATCTTGCCGGCGACATATCACAGATAACTCGCTCCAGGAACGATCACGGAACTGTACCTGACTGGTGGTACCGCTCTATGCCCGGTAGGAGAACCATATCTGACTGGTGGTACCGCTCTATGGGCGGTAGCATTACCATACCTGATTGGTGGTACCGCTCTATGGACGGTAGCATAACCATAACTGATTGGTGGTACCGCTCTATGGAGGGTAACATGACCATACCTGATTGGTGGTGCATATCGCTCTATGGACGGTACCATAACCATATCTGATTGGTGGTACCGCTCTATGGACTGTGGCATGACCATACCTGATTGGTGGTACCGCTCTATAGACTGTATCATGACCATACCTGATTGGTGGTACCGCTCTATGGACGGTAGCAGAACCATGAACGGTCAGCGGGACAGACCAGGGGGAGGGGCCAATTTTGACCTACACATTTAGCATTAGCATTACCTACATTTAGCAAACCTACACCGGTCAAATGTCATCGACCAAGTTGTTGAAGCATTGTTGCTCTGCAGTGGCAATGCCATGTAAACCACCACTGCACCATTTCATGCGAGCGACTGCAGCAGTTGCGCAGCTGCAGCAAAATCTGCAGCGCTGATTTGTTGCAGCTGGGAAGAGAGTCATGCGCTAGTAGACTCTTCAGCCCGAATATAAACAGCGGTACGACACCGGAGTGGAGTGGGACTGCATCACCACGACACCGGAGTGGAGTGGGACTGCATCACCACGACACCGGAGTGGAGTGAGACAGCATCACCACGACACCGGAGTGGAGTGGGACAGCATCACCACGACACCGGAGTGGAGTGAGACAGCATCACCACGACACCGGAGTGGAGTGGGACAGCATCACCACGACACCTGAGTGGAGCGGGACTGCATCACCACGACACCGGAGTGGAGCAGGACAGCATCACCACGACACCGGAGTGGAGTGGGACAGCATCACCACGACACCGGAGTGGAGTGGGACTGCATCACCACGACACCTGAGTGGAGCGGGACTGCATCACCACGACACCGGAGTGGAGCAGGACAGCATCACCACGACACCTGAGTGGAGCGGGACAGCATCACCACGACACCGGAGTGGAGTGGGACAGCATCACCACGACACCGGAGTGGAGCGGGACATCATCACCACGACACCGGAGTGGAGTGGGACAGCATCACCACGACACCGGAGTGGAGCGGGACATCATCACCACGACACCTGAGTGGATCGGGACAGCATCACCACGACACCGGAGTGGAGTTGGACAGCATCACCACGACACCGGAGTGGAGCGGGACAGCATCACCACGACACCGGAGTGGAGTTGGACAGCATCACCACGACACCGGAGTGGAGCGGGACAGCATCACCACGACACCGGAGTGGAGCGGGACAGCATCATCACGACACCGGAGTGGAGCGGGACAGCATCACCACGACACCGGAGTGGAGTGAGACAGCATCATCACGACACCGGAGTGGAGCGGGACATCATCACCACGACACCTGAGTGGATCGGAACAGCATCACCACGACGCCGGAGTGGAGCGGGACAGCATCACCACGACACCTGAGTGGATCGGGACAGCATCACCACGACACCGGAGTGGAGTGGGACAGCATCACCACGACACCGGAGTGTGGCAGAACAGCATCACCACGACAACGGAGTGGGGCAGGACAGCATCACCACGACACCGGAGTGTGGCAGAACAGCATCACCACGACACCGGAGTGGAGTGAGACAGCATCATCACGACACCGGAGTGGAGCGGGACATCATCACCACGACACCTGAGTGGATCGGAACAGCATCACCACGACGCCGGAGTGGAGCGGGACAGCATCACCACGACACCTGAGTGGATCGGGACAGCATCACCACGACACCGGAGTGGAGTGGGACAGCATCACCACGACACCGGAGTGGAGTGGGGCATCATCATGACGACACCGGAGTGGAGCGGGACAGCATCACCACGACATTGGAGTGGAGTGGGACAGCATCACCACGACACCGGAGTGGAGCGCAATGCCAGCGCTAGGTTGACACTCTCCCTCGGACACGACACGGTGCCTCGCAGCTGTCCGTGGTCCATCCGGGGAGGAGTGGGGAGGCCTGGAGTGCCCCGCAGTGGGCCGCTGACTTAATCGCAGCACATCTATGTCCGCGGCGCAGTGGCCCGCATGGCAGAGGCGGGTCTAAGGGGCAACTGGGAAACGTTCACCTTCCTTCCCCGATGAGATACGGGTCCTCTTTGACTGGAAAAAGAACATCCCTGCAGGATTATCGAGTGCACCAGCGTGCATAATGCACCATCACCATGGATGGAAAATGAACAATGCATGTTTGTTTGCGGAAGGCACCCCTCACAGCATAAAAACGCCCTGTCCGAAGAATGTCGCCTCTGCAAAACAAATGTTCCCCCGGTCAAGATGCCTGGGCTCGCCTCTGCCACACGGAGGCTGTCCCGGCAATAGTAAACAAACGTGGAATTGTTGGCGAGCCGTAGTGTGCCGCGCGGTCAGTGTTCAGACGCGTGCTGACGTGGCACGTGCTGGAAAACACACACACAGCGCTCTCCCATGCTGGGCCGCAGTCGCCATCGCGGTGCGGCATCGTGTGTAACGCGCAGCGGAAGGTTCGGGAAGGCTGCGACGCATCAGGTTCGCAATGCCAATGCTTCGTATTTGCGGGAGTCAAAACATGCTGCGCTCGTCATTCAAAAGGTTTGCAGACGTAAGGAGCGCAAGGTGTTGCAAGCGCAGTGATAGCAAGTGCCAGGGATATTAATGAGAGGGGGATGGAAGACAGGACTCGCCCTGAACATTGGCTTCATGTACGCTGAATCGCTTTGCATGTACGCTAAGTTGCGGGGCACTTAGATTGCCTACGGCGGTCGGCACCGTCTCAGAATAGTTGTGTGACTGGAGGTTGTTACCAACGCCATCGCAGTACACTGGCACGGTGAGTGAAATGGGATGTTTCCTCCTGCTGCATGCAGCACTACATCCTACTACAGCCTGCTACGTGTAGCGTTACAACCTGCTATAGCCTGCTATATGTAGCACAACTGGTTACATCCTGCTACATGCAGCACTACAACCTGTTACAGCCTGCTGCATTCAGCACTACAACCTGGTACAGCCTGCACCGTGCAGCGTTACAACCTGCTACAGCCTGCTACATGTAGCACAACTGGTTACAGCCTGCTACATGCAGCACTACAACCTGTTACAGCCTGCTGCATGCAGCACTACAACCTGCTACAGCCTGCACGTGCAGCGTTACAACCTGCTACAGCCTGCTACATGTAGCACAACTGGTTACAGCCTGCTACATGCAGCACTACAACCTGTTACAGCCTGCTGCATGCAGCACTACAACCTGCTACAGCCTGCACGTGCAGCGTTACAACCTCCTACAGCCTGCTACGTGTAGCACAACTGGCTACAGCCTGCTACATGCAGCACTACAGCCTGTTACAGCCTGCTGCATGCAGCGCGAGGAGCGGCAGCGGTGTGGTTCAACACTACAGACCGGCCTGACTTCGAGAGGTACTGGCACTCTGACCTCGTGACACTTCGGTGGGTTCACAGAAACTTTTAGTGGGCTTCCTGTTATGTGTGGCAGTGGCAATAGATTGGACGCTGAGCTACACTAAGCGTACGTAAAGTATCATAGACTAGTGTAGACTAGTTGAAACTAGCTTAGGCTATAGACCCACGCAAGGACATTGTCATCTGTTATCACCCCGACAATGGCTGCGTTTGATTTGGCATGTTTGTATCACCAACTTTATGGTGAAAGCCATCCTTTCGCAGAGAAACTTTGCACTTTCACCAGGTAGATGTGCAAGAACGCATCCCACTGAAATAGCCTTCTTCCGTTGTTGTGAACTATTGGAAAGAGCAGGACGGTCCGAAGCTGTGGCGTCTGGCGGGGTAGGTGGTTGCCCCACGGGTAGGTGCAACCGCTAGGGCGGGCTGTTGTACAGCAACGAGTGGATTGAATGCGGTAAGACAACCCGCCACCACTGATCCAGGGGAAGTAATAGAGCATGGCAGTCACACATTCCCACTAGTAGGCTATGGTGATGATGACGATGGTGACGATGATGACGAAGGGGACGAGTAGTCTAGGGGTAAGTTACCCGTCTCACGATCGAAAGGTTGTGGGTTCGAGTCTCACCTGTCGCTACTATTTGCCCGCGCGACCAGTCGGCGTGAGAGATTGGCGACGCTGCATGACTCGACGGTCGACGTGTCGTAAGGTCAACAACCATCACCGACGATAAGGACGAGAACGAGAGGAAACGAATCCCCTTGCCGTTTTCTTACGCTCTACGAAACAGGAGATCCGCTTACGAGACTTCAGACACTCAGTCGGTGGTAGGACCCAGTACCCTCTCCACATACGTTCCACCAGGTTCATCTCCTGTCCCAAGGTGCACCACACAGCTAAAATTGCCGGTCACATCGCAGCAAAACTCACGGGTGTATCATTTAATGACACATCAACTTCAGTCACCAATGAGGAGGAGCCAGGAATCCCAGATGGTCGGGCGCGACTACCCAAACTTGACAACACCTGGTAACAGCTGATAACACCTGGTAACACCTGGTAACACCTGGCAATACCTGGCAACACCCGGCAACCTCAATCAGTAGCATTTGACACACTCTGCCTAGCGTTGGTGGGAGCATGCCAGTGCCACTCCGAGTTCACTAGCCTTCAGGGCCTCCACGTGCCAGTGCCCCTGTGAGTTTAGCGGACAGCGGGGCCTGCAGGCGCCAGTCACCTCACCCGTGCCAGTGACGTGACGTTCCATGTGACGGGCCGTGTCGCCTGACACGTGACCCGCAGCGTGTCGCCCGGCTGTAGTAGTGTCTGGCCGGCAGAGGGCACCAGCCGCGGCGGCCGCAAGGTCTGCTGAGAGCCTGCCGTCACACCAGCACGTCAGTTACAGTCACACCAGCACGTCAGTTATAGTCACACCGGCACGTAAGTTACAGTCACACCAGCACGTCAGTTACAGTCACACCAGCACGTCAGTTACAGTCACACCAGCACGTCAGTTACAGTCACACCAGCGCGTCAGTTATATCACACCAGCACGTCAGTTACAGTCACACCAGCACGTCAATTGTCACACCAGCACGTCAGTTATAGTCACACCGC
Organism: Imbricaverruca yamaguchii; assembly: GCA_034440575.1. Taxonomy (NCBI): domain Eukaryota; kingdom Metazoa; phylum Arthropoda; class Thecostraca; family Neoverrucidae; genus Imbricaverruca; species Imbricaverruca yamaguchii. The sequence continues at coordinate 2,402,463 of JAOTOL010001609.1, read as the reverse complement.
CACGTCAGTTATAGTCACACCAGCACGTCAGTTATAGTCTCACCGGCACGTCAGTTATTGTCACATCAGCACGTCAGTTACAGTCACACCAGCACGTCAGTTATAGTCACACCGCCACGTCAGTTATAGTCTCACCGGCACGTCAGTTACAGTCACACCAGCGCGTCAGTTACACTCACACCAGCACGTCAGTTGTAGTCACATCAGCACGTCAATTGTCACACCAGTACGTCAGTTATTGTCACATCAGCACGTCAGTTATAGTCACACCAGCACGTCAGTTATAGTCACACCAGCACGTCAGTTATATCACACCAGCACGTCAGTTACAGTCATACCAGCACGTCAGTTGTAGTCACACCAGCACGTCAATTGTCACACCAGCACGTCAGTTATTGTCACATCAGCACGTCAGTTTCAGTCACACCAGCACGTCAGTTACAGTCACACCAGCACGTCAGTTACAGTCACACCAGCACGTCAGTTACAGTCACACCAGCACGTCAGTTATTGTCACACCAGCACGTCAATTGTCACACCAGCACGTCAGTTATTGTCACATCAGCACGTCAGTTACAGTCACACCAGCACGTCAGTTACAGTCACACCAGCACGTCAGTTACAGTCACACCAGCACGTCAGTTACAGTCACACCAGCACGTCAGTTATTGTCACATCAGCACGTCAGTTTCAGTCACACCAGCACGTCAGTTACAGTCACACCAGCACGTCAGTTACAGTCACACCAGCACGTCAGTTATCACACCAGCACGTCAGTTACAGTCACACCAGCACGTCAGTTACAGTCACACCAGCACGTCAGTTACAGTCACACCAGCACGTCAGTTATTGTCACACCAGCACGTCAGTTACGTCACACCAGCACGTCAGTTATTGTCACATCAGCACGTCAGTTTCAGTCACACCAGCACGTCAGTTACAGTCACACCAGCACGTCAGTTACAGTCACACCAGCACGTCAGTTACAGTCACACCAGCACGTCAGTTATTGTCACATCAGCACGTCAGTTACAGTCACACCAGCACGTCAGTTACAGTCACACCAGCACGTCAGTTACAGTCACACCAGCAGTCAGTTATCACACCAGCACGTCAGTTACAGTCACACCAGCACGTCAGTTACAGTCACACCAGCACGTCAGTTACAGTCACACCAGCACGTCAGTTACAGTCACACCAGCACGTCAGTTACAGTCACACCACCACGTCAGTTACAGTCACACCAGCACGTTGGTTGTAGTCACACCAGCACATCAGTCGTCACACCAGCACGTCAGTCACCGTCACATCAGCACGCCAGTCGCCGTCATACGTGCTGATCATGCCACTGTTGCACGCATGCCACTGTTATTAAACTGTTACACAGGTTCAGACTTGACGGGGTTCCCAGATTCACAGGTGGTGGTGACCCCTCCCCTCCCTCTGCTTAGCTAGGGCGTTCGTCATGAAAAAGTAGCCCGTGGCACAGAGGCATGCCATTATTTGGGGACAGGGGACGAGTAGTCTAGGGGTAAGCTGCCCGTCCCACAATCGAAATATTGTGGGCTCGAGTCTCGCCTGTCGCTACTCTTCGCCCGCGACCATCGGCGTGAGATATTGGCGACGCTACATGACTCGACGGTCGATGTGTCGTAAAGCCAATAACCACTACCATTATTTGTGTACGCTGTAATCGAAGATAAATACCGGCGATATGCACCATGGAAATGAGGCCAGCGAAACCACTCGTATGATAAGAATACAACTTCAGCGCAACCCAGATATACGGAGGAACGAAGGACGAGTAGTATTGAAAACAGGCGTAACTACTGGAGAAATCGAGCCAACACCAATAACCCAGAGTGAGCCAAGGTGGACGGAACAATATCCATGTTCAACAAACAATGTCAGTGTTTGCCGAGAGAATATGTGTATGTGATAAAGTAGATCGTTATGTGTCCTATTTTGGACCGAACTGTGGATAACATAGGCACGGATTTTCGGTACACTACATACCGTTCATGAAGACAAATCAGTAGGAGGGAATGAGAAACGTGTCTAACAGACTGCGTGACTGGTGACTGCTAGCGAGAACTAAACGACTTGCTCTAAACACCTGGGAAAAGCATGAAATCTCAAGCCTCTTTCGAAAAAATGACTGAAGTAATATAACAGTAAATGCCACTGTCTCTTCTATTAGGTTGGCTTCATAGCGATTTCCGCAATTTGCGGCGCTGCAATTACTGATGAAGTTGAAGACCCTTACTAGTCCAAACTAACGTCAGTCAGATTTATTAAGGGACATCTGCACAGTTTACTGCATACGCGGCTGTATAATGAATGCCATGTTTGTAAAAGTCATGCTGTATGGAACGTTGAATTGTGAAGCCACGCTGAAGGGCAAGTTCGATACCGGTCTGCCGATGTGCATTTTACTATCATTTTCAAACTGTTGGTTCTGCACTTTGGGTTTGCTTGCAGTACATGGTGACATGTTGCGCTCAGACTGACGAGATGATGCCACCGCAATCACGATACACAATCACGAGTAGAAAAACCCACGCTACGAGCAGATAGGGCAGCTTATTTCCTGTCTACTGATATGCATTGCACTGTCCTTCATAAAAAGTATGGCGCTGCATTTCACTTTTCTTCAAAGTCCGCATTAACATGGTGTCTGTCGCTTACCGCTTACGCTCGCTTACCACCAGTGTACCAGTGGCGCAGCCAGGATTTGTTAAGGGGCTGACCCAAGAATGTGATGAAACGTAGAAAGTTTTCGGCCCGCGAAGCGTGTCGAAAATTGTACGTCTTGCATGGTGAACATCTCAAAATGTATCATTTCATGCAGTGTAATTTTGGGTGCTACAGGGAGAAGGGGTGGGGGCTTCGTTGCTTCTCTGCATGCTACCAATGATTGCACGTGCCACCAATGAGCGTTGTAGCAGTCGCGTGTGTGTGTGCACATGAACTGCCAATTATCGTCACGTCAGAGTGCCAGTGACTCACCAGGCAGCAGGCCGCACAGGAGGACAGCGCACAACGCGCGCGCGCCGGCACCTGCCATCGTGACCTCTTGTCACGCGGACATTCACGCGGCGTACTGCAGCGCTGGTGGACTCAGCCGCACCCCTCAGCCGAGGTCAGTCGCACCCTCAGCCGAGCTCCATCGTACCCCTCAGCCGGGCTCAGTCGCACTCCAGCGTTGAGTGTTCGGGCTCAGTCGCACCCACACCCGGGCTCCATCGCACCCTCAGCCGGGCTCAGTCGCACCCCAGCTGAGCTCAGTCACACCCCCAGCCCGACGATTCCGGACCACCAATCACACGCGCCCAGCTCGGCGCCACAATCGCTCGGGCGGCGGCTGGCCGGCGCGCCAACAGCGACTGTCGGCAGCGCCCGGAGGAGCCCCGCGGTCGGCCCTCCGCGGCGGAGGCCCTACCCATCTTCCGGTTCGATACGGGCAGCTGTACCGGAATTCGGACTGATAACGGCAGTGGCGGCGGCGGCGACGAGACGCAGTGGCGCAGCGTGCTGACGTCCCAGATCAACCCGGAACGTCCCGCTCGAACTCAGCGTGTGGCGTGGGGGTGTAGGGCTTCAGTGTATGGTGCGTGTGGTGTGGATATGTAGGGCTTCAGCGTATGGTGAATGTGGTGTGGAGGTATAGAGCTGTGTATGGTGACTGGTGTGGAGGTATAGAGCTTCAGCGTATGGTGAATGTGGTGTGGACGTGTAGGCCGACATCCGATGAACTCTGTACTCTGTACGCCCCCACTTCATCTCAAGTCGTGCCTTCCGTCAGGCTCCGAATGAAGAAGACAAAGAACTTTGGATTCTTTTACGACGCATTCAACCACTAGGTCATATAGCATCGCCAACCTCTCACACTGATTAGTTGCGGGTGGACTTAGTAATGCCGTCGGCTGTGAGATTCGAACCCTTGCAATGAAGAGTCTGACGCTCTACCAACTGAACTACCGCGCCCACTGAAGTTCCGAATAAAGTTAGGCATCATATGTATTAGCATAAAAACACGTGCCACGTGGGAGTGGAAATGACGACCGTGCTCGTGAAAACAATTGTCGCCTGAGCTGGCAAATGCGCGGTATTCGGATCCTGAACTGCCTGAGCTGTCAAATGTGTGACTTCAGAGCCTCAACGTTTACTATATGATATTTTAAGCATGAATTGTAGATTGCGTGGCTGCCGAATCGTAAACGTCGGAGAAACAACATACTCCAGCCCACACATTTCACAAATTCCTTCGTCTTTGACCAGTGCATCGCCGCCGAGGAAGCAATGTCATCTCGTGGGTTCGCGGTCATGTTCGCCTGTAGATGATGTGAGCGGACGTGTGGTCAGCCGGTGACGCTGACCTGGGTGGGCGGAGCTGACATGCGGTTGGCCTTCCTCCTCCGCAGACTCGGGCGAACAATGACGATCCCTCCAGTGTTCAAGCGCTCTCATCTCATTATGGGCGCAAAATGACCAATGCAGTCGATGGACCAAAAAGCTCAAATCCACTACCATTCGCGTTCTCATCAGGAGATGGAGGGAGATTTCGCACCGGACCGGGTATCGGCGCCGGTGCGGGACTAAGTCACAGACGGATGACGACTAGGAAGATGAAGAGGTAGCAGGGTGCAGCGAGCGAAGCGCGCTATGGCACAGATCGAACGCATGCGGAAACATTTTTGAATGGATAAAAATGATAGCATGAAAATGATCGGTCTGTCTCCCGCTAGGCCTCGGCGGACGCTATGCGAGAGCTCGCACGGCCGACGATCAACATAGTATGTCAGGAGCAAACGAAGTAAGCGGTCCGTGCTCATTATGTTGGTTGGTTATTGGTTTTACGACACGTCGACCGTTAAGTCATGTAGCGCCGCCAATCTCTCACGCGATTAGTCGCGGGCGAATAGTAGCGACAGGTGAGACTCAAACGCACAATCATCCGTTTGTGAGACGGGCAACTTACCTCTAGGCTACTCGTCCCCTCCGCTCATTATGTAGCACACTCGCAGGTCATCACCCTCCGGTCCAAAACGCAGGCACAAACCCAACGGTTATGATAAACCATACCCAGACAGCCCGATCACGGAGCGTAGATCATTCCCATGGAAGTACGACCGCGGAGCGTAGGCTATTCCAAGGAACGCTTTGTGTCATTGGTGTAGAAACATTCTAAGTTGGGAGGGCGATCACCGAATCTACTTCGTAGATCATCCTTATCACCTTATCAGCCTCAAGATGCAAATTTATGGCCTATAACTGGAGATAGGTCGGATCAAAAATTACCACGAAGAGCAAAATATATTCAGCGCTTCCGGATATCTTATGGCCACATAGCAACAATGAATTTTCTTCAAAGCATCAAAAGTCCAACAGTTTTCCAAGTGCTCCACTTTTAAACAAAACCGATGTCTTCTGCTGGATAAAAGAATTATGAAATCAGCAATATAAGGCCGTTGTAACGATGCGTTTTAAGTAGTGTTTGATTCGGACAACATTTAACCCATCTCTGCTCCAGAGAATACTAACAAAAGTATCTAGTCACCATTGTCGGGTTAAGATCGGCTGTGCCCTAACAGGCGAGTGGCATAGCTGACACCAGGTGGTGTGGCTGACACCAGGCGGTGTGGCTGACATCAGGTGGTGTGGCTGACACCAGGCGGTGTGGCTGACACCAGGCGGTGTGGCTGACATCAGGTGGTGCATCTGACACCAGGTGGTGTGACTGATACCAGGTGTGCAGCTGACACCAGACGGTGTAGCTGACACCAGGTAGTGTCAGCTACACCAGGTGGTGCATCTGACACCAGGTGGTGTAGCTGACACCAGGTGGTGTAGTTGACACCAGGCGGCCATGGCTGATACCAGGTGGTGTCAGCTACACCAGGTGGTGTGGCTGACACCAGATGGTGTGGCTGACACCAGGTGGTGTGGCTCACACTAGGTGGTGTGGCTGACACCAGATGGTGTGGCTGACACCAGGTGGTGTGGCTGACACCAGGTGGTGTGGCTGACACCAGGTGGTGTCAGCTACACCAGACGGTGTGACTGACACCAGGTGGTGTGGCTGACACCAGGTGGTGTGGCTGACACCAGGTGGTGTCGTTGACACCAGGCAGCCATGGCTGACACCAGGTGGTGTCAGCTACACCAGACGGTGTGACTGACACTAGGTGGTGTAGCTGACACCAGGCGGCCGTGGTGCGGCAGTGCGGCCGTACGCTGGAGAGTCGCCGCCGCCGGCGGTGAGTCAGCGGCTCGTGGTGCGTCAGGTGACCGACGTGGAGCTCCGGCACGGACGGCGCACGGGCTGGGGCCACGCTGACTCACAACCGGCGCCGCAACGTCTGTCGGGTCACGACATGTCGTGACGGGCCTGCCAGGTGCGCACCTGGACGGTAGGGTCAGCTGCCGACTACCAGGTGCACAGCTGGACGGCAGGGTCAGCTGCCGACTGCCCGCTATACAGCTGGACGGTAGGGTCAGCTGCCGACTACCAGGTGCACAGCTGGACGGTAGGGTCAGCTGCCGACTGCCCGCTATACAGCTGGACGGTAGGGTCAGCTGCCGACTGCATGACGCACAGCTGGACGGTAGGGTCAGCTGCCGACTGCATGACGCGCAGCTGGACGGTAGGGTCAGCTGCCGACTGCCCGCTATATAGCTGGACGGTAGGGTCAGCTGCCGACTGTCCGCCGCACAGCTGGACGGTAGGGTCAGCTGCCGACTGTCCGCCGCACAGCTGGACGGTAGGGTCAGCTGCCGACTGCATGACGCACAGCTGGACGGTAGGGTCAGCTGCCGACTGTCCGCCGCACAGCTGGACGGTAGGGTCAGCTGCTGACTGCCCGCCGCACAGCTGGACGGCCGGCTGTCCGGTGCGCAGCTGAGCGGTGGCGCCCGCTCCCGGGCAGGCGGCGAAGCCCGCGCGGAGCGTCCACGACAGGAAGTCATTCACTCTAACCGACGTCTTCTGTCGCCGACGCTAAGAGCCCCGCCATAAAGTGTCGCGCGGTCTCGCTGCCCCCGCCGCATGACTGCCGAAGTCTCGACCCTTTGACGTTGTCGACTTAATTCACGCATGATCGCAGTTAATCCGTGACCGCAGACGGTGAGGAGACGGGCGGCGCCGGACTGTCCCCCATGTGGCCTGCTCCGTGCCAGGTTCTCTAGTGTCCACCGGCATGGCGGCAGTCTGATGACAAGGACGATGACCAGCAACATTCCAATAGAAATAGGCGGTGCGTTCGTCAACTTCCCATACGTCACTGAGAGTGGAGGTAAAGCAATATCAGAGGACCCTCAACTGGGGCATCGGTGAGCGGAAGGGATGAAATCTACGAAGTCATGTACCCAAAGATGAAGCTAGTATGCCCAATTTTGGAAATGATAAAATTGTTGATCACTCGCACGCATGCTCATATATATATGTATATATATATATATATATATATATATATATATATATATATATATATATATATATGTGTGTGTGTGTGTGTGTGTGTGTGTGTGTGTGTGTGTGTGTGTGTGTGTGTGTGTGTGTGTGTGTGTGTGTGTGTGTGTGTGTGTGTGTGTGTGTGTGTGTGTGTGTGTGTGTGTGTGTGTGTGTGTGTGTGTGTGTGTGTGTGTGTGTGGTGTGTGTGTGGGTGTGTGTGTGTGTGTGTGTGTGTGTATACATGCACAGTTCCGGCGCACCTGACCACGCACAGCCTCGCAAAACATCACGTTTAGGACAGTCATTGGAACCGTTCCCGGGAACCCACTTCCCGAACCCAGCAATATTTGCGAACCTCGTCATCCCTGTTTTAAAACACGAGCTAAGTGAGGTCTCGCGGGGCCAGTTCACACTATTTGAGCGTTCAAACCACTAGGCGCGTTGCTTCCGCACCAATGCCATTGAGTGTCGTGGCCGATCCAGGCTGGGAAGGTGGTGGCCTCAGGATGGCAGAACCGACGTCTATGACCGGGTCAGGAGGGCAAGGAAGCCATGGTCTGGGAGAAACACAGACTTTAGTCCTATGTGACATTTAAAAAAGACACACATCCGGAAATAGGTTCATTATCGTCCCTGCAGTTACATTTCATAAACGTATCGTTTCTTACAGATACTGACTGAGAAAACTAGATAGACTGAGAAAACTAACATTCCCTATTCAGCCGCAAACGTTCGGTATGGGTAGTTCGAATCCTCTCTGCCGGGGATCCACAGGTGGTAGCACCTGTCACGTGGCTGCAGCATTGCGACACATCGTCGGGCCGGGCCCGGGCTCACGGCAACCGGCCGGGCCCCAGTCTGCTGTCGCGCAGGTCAGCCGCCGCCGACGGTGTGACGTCACACACAGCCGGACAGGGTGACGTCACCGGCCACCTGTGCGGTATGTAGCGCTCGCTGTTGCCATGGTTACTCGTGGTTAGTGCCGACTAGTTATAACGATGGGATGTTGAACAGAAAGTATTGCTCCTCATCTTACAGCAACGATGAATAAATGCAGTGTTGGTCGACTTTCCGAAGCCCGTGTCGCGCTTGCACCACTATCTTCGCTCGGGAACACAGCAAACACGGTAAGTTTGCTAACATGAATACACTCCTGCCGATACAACTGCTCTTTCTCTCTCTCATCAAACATGACCGATAGCGATCCAAGAAACTAATCTTCCTGAACGAAGACAGGATCAGTCACCACGGTACCTTGCACGGCAATCAACATTTCCGCCGCATCTCTTATTACATGCAAGTCGAATTTAACGAGACGCAAACGGCTCGTGTTGGCTGAGTGCCAATGACACCACGGGTCATCACGGCATGCTGACGTCACGCGTCCGTGCATCCCCAACAGTTCACTGACACCGGACTCGTGCACCAGCTGTGATGACGGGGGTGAACAATAGCGCGCCATCACCTGCAGAGAGCATAAACCAGCAAACGGCTACTTGACTTTTTTTCCTGTTGATAGGACACCGCAGGACTACAATCCTATGGAAATGGTAGTGCTGATAGGCGGACCCAAGAGGGCGAAGGGACGTGCCCCTTATGAGAGCGGAAGGAGTCCATTCCAGAAAGGGGAAAGCGTTCAAGATCAACCCTCGAGTGATGTCTTCCAATTCGAAAATACACATAACAGAAAATCCGATTGGAACGAAGTACTTGACGTGACATAGCACATAAATGACTGCAGTAACGTGTCGCAATACGTGACAGAGCTCGCGACGTACACGCGACGGCGCCGTGGAGCCCATGGAGGCGCAGGACAGGACAGGCGCAGGACGACGTGCAGGCACACATCCGACCCTGCTCCTTGGCCAGACCGACCCACAGCGCCGCTCTGATCTGCGTACCTGACGCTGCGGCGCGTACCTCACACCGCCTGGGGGACCGCCGACAAGGGCCACCATGGAGTCTGCTGACTTACGACCAGATGACTAACATGGAGGCCAGGAACGCTGTGTGGAACACCATAGCCAGTTTATATTGTTTGTTTATTCGGTGGTTCTCGACGCACTTTACGCACGTTGACGGATAACTGCGCCGCCCACATTGTTTCGCCGGTGGGCCGCGGGATTTGGAAATGTCACGAGTGGTGTGAGTGTTGAACCCATAGGCAGTTCATACCAGCGTTGCGCTTGAGCACTGTGCAGGCCCACGAAGCCGTCACGAGAGGCGACCCGCGTGACGCAACACATGGGTCGAGCGGGTCGATATATACTCGTAGATTACCCTTGGCATTCAGTAGTTCGTGACACACAGTCAAGTAGCATCTGAGACCGGTAAAACGATTTGCCTGTTGACATGGGTGGCATCATCGGCTTCAGAGCAGGTGACTGGGCAGTTCTCGTGACGGAACCTCACCTGTTCGTCCATTATTCACCTGAAGACACACACCCTGGACTGCCAGGCGCGGCACATACCACAAACATCCAGCCATTGGTCAACTGCCAGCCACTAATCCAGAACGGAGCAAATTTCCATCGGCCTACCAGGTGACCTTCCGGTTCTGCAACCTTCCGCCACAAAATTTCACCCGCGATGAGGCACCAACCACGGAACGGTCTAGTTGCCCCTGGAGAGATGAAAAATGCGTCGAATGCAGATCCATTCGAATACGCCACTTGCCATGTCAGTGTAGCTGCCTATTTCATCAATGCCATACATTAGATCTAACTGAACGATGATAACGTCCCGCAGCTGAAGGCGCAATTCGGCTTCATGTTTCAAAATCCGAGGGCCCGTACACTCCGGGTCAACCTAGCTCAAGCACGACTTGGAGTCTGATCAATATTTGAATCTATATAATCAGGAAGGATACACCTTTTTTGATAGCTTAAAGGAATACCTACTCGTCGGCTTATGGGCGCATTGACTTCAGTTATTGTGTTGAGTCCGTGCATAGTTATACAGTCACGAGTCTTCAAGCATGAATGCAGAGCTGAAATGATTTCTGACGGGATTAATTCACCTAATTGCACCACTAAAGACGAACACCACAGGTGTTGTGTGCCCTGGAGCGGAACTCGAGATCCGGGAGCACAAGACATGCAAGTTAGATCTTCGCAACCCCGGATCGGTGACAAGTACCAGTTACGGTACGTTGTCTCCTCGCCACCCCTGGACCGGTGACAAGTACCAGTTGCGGTACGGTTGTTCACGATAAGCGCGCGCAAATGTCACCGTAAGCCAATTTATTTTAACAAATGTCTATGCAGATATTTCATTTAACCCCATCGCTCCTCGAAAATAATACATTTTCGATCTATTTTATACTAATGTTCTTCCCATTCTGATTCTTGTGTATTTGAGGTTTGCATTGCATACTTCTTAAATTTTAATACACTCGACTTGGTGTTTTTCTAATGTCATCCCTAGAAGCCTTAACTTTGTCCCTTTGACTTTTCGCCCTTTTAACTTTATCTTCGTTCGAGTTTTAGCACTTCGACTTTCATCCTTCAACGTTTTAGTTCCTGCAACTTTCTTGCCATTCTGGCATTCGACTTTTTGTCCTGTTTACTTTTGTCTGTTCAACTTTTAGTCTTTCAACTTCCAGTCAATTGCATTGCTTTATTTGACTCTTACCTTTGATTATGTGTCCTTTGGCATTTATCCCTTCCACTTTTGTGCTTTTCACTGTTAGTCTGTTGGAATTTTCCATCCGACCATCCCTTTCGACAATTCTCCATTGACCTCTTTGTCCTTCAACTTTTTGTCCTTCGATTTTTGTTCTTCGACTGTTTGTCTTTTCACTTTCTCCGGGCGCAACTTATTCATGCAACGCCACAGTTGTAATGCTAAATCCCACGCTGCTTGGGGATTCACCTGCCCCATCAAGCACTGCGGCAACGACCATGCCAAGGACCATGACCTAAGGAGTATAATACTGATTTACTCCTGCAGGTTTGCCATCAGTTCTTGATTTGCTACTCAGTCCAGCTGTCAATATAACCACTGTGGCTACCGATTTATACATTTGGGTACAATAGGCAGTTTAAGTATTTTGTCACCTTTCAATTATCAAGTTTTAGATGCGTAAATATTCGTTTTTGTCATTCAATATACGTTCAGTTACCAAATACCTGATTCCGGTGATGACATATCTGTTTTGGTCATGAAATATAGGCCTTCGTTGCAAAATACTAGTTCTCGTTTCGCATAAAGCCTCAGTTAAGCCACTGTTCAATAGGTTAGGCTCGATAAGGTAGGGTGGGTCAGGTGACGCCACGTGGCTAAGACTGGCGACTGCAGCTATTCAACACCGGACAAATCCAACCAGCCCAGACTGTGCCGCACCCCCTCCACTGGCCAGACCTCCGTACACCACGCAGCAGACCACCAGCCGCTAATTACCGACCCACCCTGCGCGGCCAGTCTTCCGGGCGACACGGCGCGTGCGGCGCCCCGCCAGTCGTGATACCGCACGGCGCGGTCCAGGTGAAGGGAGCGGGGCGAGGCAGGGGGGGGGGGGTACAAGGTCACGACGCACGTGGAGTCACCGGCGGCCCGTCGGCGGCTGAGTCGTCACGACATGTAGGTATGCCGCCTCTGCCTCAGCGTGGCGCGGTAAAGAGATGGGGCACCGCCTCTGCCCCAGCGCAGCAGTACGGTAAACAGATGGGGCACCGCCTCTGCCCCAGCACGTCGGCACGGTAAGCAGATGGGACACCGCCTCTGCCCCAGCACGGCGGCACGGTAAACAGATGGGGCACCGCCTCTGCCCCAGCACGGCGGCACGGTAAACAGATGGGGCACCGCCTCTGCCCCAGCGCAGCAGTACGGTAAACAGATGGGGCACCGCATCTGCCCCAGCGCAGCAGTACGGTAAACAGATGGGGCACCGCATCTGCCCCAGCGCAGCAGTACGGTAAACAGATGGGGCACCGCATCTGCCCCAGCACGATGGCACGGTAAACAGATGGGACACCGCCTCTGCCCCAGCACGTCGGCACGGTAAGCAGATGGGGTAGCGCTGCCATCGCCGATGCCCGTCATCCCGCCTCGGCCCTGGCACGTGAGGTGTGTCAGAGACAGACGGACTGCGCTGCCCGCCCCGGCCCTGGTACGTGAGGTGTGTCAGAGACAGACGGACTGCGCTGCCCGCCCCGGCCCTGGCACGTGAGGTGTGTCAGAGACAGACGGACTGCGCTGCCCGCCCCGGCCCTAGCACGTGAGGTGTGTCAGAGACAGACGGACTGCGCTCTGCCCGCCCCGGCCCTGGCACGTGAGGTGTGTCAGAGACAGACGGACTGCGCTGCCCGCCCCGGCCCTGGCACGTGAGGTGTGTCAGAGACAGACGGACTGCCCCCGCCCGGGTGTGTTCAGGCGGACTGCCTGCCCGCCCCGGCCCTGGTACGTGAGGTGTGTCAGAGACAGGCGGACTGCGCTGCCCGCCCCGGCCCTGGTACGTGAGGTGTGTCAGAGACAGACGGACTGTGCTGCCCGCCCCGGCCCTAGTCCGTGAGGTATGTCAGAGACAGACGGACTGTCAGTGCTGGCTGCCAGTGCTGGCTGCCAGTGTTGGCTGCCAGTGCTGGCTGACGGACAGACTGGCTGCCAGTGCTCCGGTGAACAGCAGTGTACAGCAGTACACAGTTGTACACTGAGCAGTGGCGCAACCACCAGCCATGGCTCGAGATGACGCAACCGCCGCACGTTGCGGCCAGAATGTTCTGGCCACCTCTGTGATGCACGTAGACCGAGCAGCAAACGCAATGACTGATCCGAATGAGGCGCAGCGCCAGGTTCAACACGTGTATTTGGCGCATATGACGCACCTTGAAGTGTGCACGGGAGATCTGACCGGGTCGGGCAGTGACCGGTGGGTCAATGCCCCCAGGGCACAGGTGGACCAGGGCCGGGCGCAGCGCTAGACCGCCGCTGGCTGCCGCGGCCAGCGGGGCCGCCAGACCTCGGGCGGCCTTGCGATATGACAGCGATAAGCGGCACGCTGCGGGAAAGTGAGATCACACGCCGCAATGGCGGTCAGAACAGGGTCAACACAGCCGCACCGCACACCTGGCCAGTGGCCGCTGTGGCGGGCACCACGGGAGGGCGGGGCTGTAGGGCAGGTCGGGCGGCTGCCATCAGCGGTCAGAACAGGGTCAACACAGCCGCACCGCACACATGACCAGTGGCCGCTGTGGCGGGCACCACGGGAGGGCGGGGCTGTAGGGCAGGTCGGGCGGCTGCCATCAGCGGTCAGAACAGGGTCAACAGCCGCACCGCACATGGCCAGTGGCCGCTGTGGCGGGCACCACGAGAGGGCGGGGCTGTGGGTCAGGTCGGGCGGCTGCCATCAGCGGTCAGAACAGGGTCAGCACAGCCGTGCCGTACACCTGACCAGTGGCCGCTGTGGTGGGCACCACAGGAGGGCGGGGCTGTAGGTCAGGTCGGGCGGCTGCCATCAGCGGTCAGAACAGGGTCAACACAGCCGCACCGCTCACCTGGCCAGTGGCCGCTGTGGCGGGCACCACGGGAGGGCGGGGCTGTAGGTAGGTCGGGCGGCTGCCATCAGCGGTCAGAACAGGGTCAACACAGCCGCACCGCACACCTGGCCAGTGGCCGCTGTGGCGGGCACCACGGGGAGGGCGGGGCTGTGGGTCAGGTCGGGCGGCTGCCATCAGCGGTCAGAACAGGGTCAACACAGCCGCACCGCTCACCTGGCCAGTGGCCGCTGTGGCGGGCACCACGGGAGGGCGGGGCTGTAGGGTGGGGCGGATGGCCCTCAAACAGGGCGAACCCCTCCAAAACTTCAGGGCGCTGGCGGTTGGAGTCCCCCAATAACGAGAACAAAAAGGTCCACGAACTCATGCAATACATTCAAGAGTGTCGCGGACGCTTCCACCAATACTGAGCGGTCAGAACAGATTAATACACGCTCTGCTCCATGGCTGTGGCCTCTGGCGAGTTGTTGATGTTCGGGACCCCTACACCAATGAAGCTCAACGATAGCCGTTCAGTAATTAAATCTGAAATCAACAACGTCACTGCGCTCCGAGGCACGTCACTTTACGTAAACAAAATAAAAACCAGGCAGAGGAAGTGTCCTAGAAGAGATAAACGCAAGAATAAGCCATCGTGCAATGATAATGTGTCTTGGCATTATTAGGCTTGTGGTATAGACTATACATACTCTGGACTCAACATGAACTTCAGACTCCGCAAGTCTGAGAATATGCATCCGCAGGCACCATGGGCGAAAGAAATACTTACAAGTCGTCAGCGCAAGCAGTAGTGCATCCATCCCCACCAATTCCTAAATTCCTCGCCGCTCTTTAAGGTTGACATTAATTCCCACAGCAGAAGTGTGGATATGTGAGCCACAAAGTCGGTGAAGCCGTAGCTGCACCAACTTTTTACACCCAGGGACATCGGTGGAGCCACGGACTTTGGATATAGGGGTGACGTGGTCGCTTGGATCCAATACTTGTTCATGCAACGTCTGACAGGCGCAATGCTGAGCTTCCGAAATGTTATATTTTCGTGCTTGGGGTGTGGGGGGGGGGTGCATATGCGCCTGATTCCATCTTGTGTCGCTTGTTCTCATGAATTCTGGGGGTGAACACTCATAATTAATTCGAACGTCAACTGCCATGCGCAACAACATTCGTCCTCGATGTTGTGGTCCACCAGTGGACCTGAAGGTATGAGGAAGGGACGTGAACAACCTCCTCTACGGGAATCCACGGCTAGGAGTAGGACGAAGTGGCATTCCCCACGATTGCTCAATTCTAAGAACGCTTCTTGCGATTTGCTTGAATTCTAAACCCATCCCTTGGAGACATTACGGGCGTATCTCAAAGACGACCTCACGAGACATCTCTTAAAGACGACCCCACCCGACACCTAACATTGTTCTCCTGCCAGGTTTCTAGTCCGCCGCCCCAGCTCTGAGGTATGACCACAATCCCATACCGCCCCCTGGCGCCTCCCTAGGCTCCGATGCTGGAGCGACCAGGCTTCGGCAAGGCAGGTCCACCTTCCACACGGTGGACGTGCCGCCCGGCCGGCGCCGGTGGCGGCTCCACACGCGCCAAAGGCACTCACCTGGCTGCCACGTGCTCACGCAGACTGCCGCGGCCAGGAGCTGCGCGACTCCCGCCCATCGCATCTCTCCGTCCGAGCTGCGGAGCCACAGCGTACAATCGTCGGCACCTCCCGCCGACCAACCGCCGCACCCCTGCGTCCTCTCGTCTCACCGCAGATCCTGTCGACACCACCCTCCACACCCGCACGTCCTCCCGTCTCAATGCAGCACTGTCCAATCGTCGGCAGCTTCTGCTGACCAACCTCCACACCTGCACGTTTCCCGTCTCACTGTAACACTGTCTAATCGTCGGCAGCTCCCGCCGGACAACCTCCACCACACCCGTACGTCCTCCGTCCCACCGCAGCTTTTGCTGACCGACCTCTACACCGGCACGTTCTCCGGTTCACCGCCGCGCTGCCGCGCACGCCCCGCCTCAGCCGCCGACACACCGACACGTCCCTGGCGACTGGCGGGCGGCAGCACCCCGGGGCGGCACGCGGCGCCTACTCACACGTGTGACGTCACCAACCGGCCGGGCAGGCGGGCGGTGACGTCACGGACCGCGTCACGGCCGGACGGCGGCTGCGGCGGCCGAGACGGGCCGCCGGCGGGGCCGTGCGAGTGGACGCGATCCTGCCGGCGGCACGTGCTGCACCTGTCGCGCGGCTGTACAGGTCAGGTCGGCAGCGGACAACGCCAGACGTGCCTGCAGAGCCGGGAGCGGGTGTAAACAGTCCAGCCGGCGGTGACGTCACCGCTGACCAGTGGCTGCACCTGAGCCGGTGACGACACTTGCTATATCGGCTACCGTGTCGGGCGGTGAGAGGTCCCAGCAGGGGCCACCATGAGACACGACCCGATTAGCGCCGGCTGTCCAAGGGCGGTCGGAGCGGGTAGCTCGCCCCGGGCTCCCAGTAAACCCATGGGCGGACGTCAGCGCACGAACTCAGTTTTCCCAGAGCCGTCAGCGAATCAGATAGTTTGGTAATACAAACATGATTGTTCGTCGGCCGTGACCAAGGGCGGAGTTCCCTGTGGATTTGCGGGTCCCGAGCCTCGCCATCTTTGCCTTGGCCCCACCAACGTCTTGCTCTCATGGCACATAACCCCACGGGGCAGGCTCATCGGTGTTGTTTTGCATACTTTTGATGGGACAAGTGCCCCCTCGATGTTGGCTTGACCCCGCCCCCGAATAATGTCCACTTCTAACACGGAGCCCCATGCTGTGTGCTTCCTATCAATTTAGGAACACCCATTTACTTCATGCATATGCTCCCCCAGTCATTTCCAAGAATCGATATCCCTGGGTTGTGCCCCACCAGTCGAATTTGCAGCACTCGTTACCTCATGCATTGGGCCACCATCAATAACTTTTCAACGTCTGCACCCACGACCATGACCCAGCTACCAGTGTGCCGGTTGGTGGTGCCTCGTATTTTATTTATTTTTTTTTTTTTTTTTTTTTTTTTTTTTTTTTTTTTTTTTTTTTTTTTTTTTTTTTTTTTTTTTTTTTTTTTTTTTTTTTTTTTTAATATATATTTTTCCGTATCACATCGCGGGGACGAGTACAGCATATTCGCCAACATACTTTCAGGTTACCGGTTCTAAGCTCCTTGGCCTGGCAGAAGTTTTGTGCATCTTGACAGCACCATTAAACTGTGCTCCAAGAGGTGATCGAATGGAAAGACTGCACTTCGGAACTGTTCTAAACATCAACTGCCCAACGAGCTTCCGCGCACCGTTTTGGATACGGGGGTGGATCTTGAAGGCAAGGCAAAGATAGATACTCGGAGTGGCAAACATTTAGACAAATTTTGCAATATTACAATGTTTACCTGAAGTCTTCGGTTTTGTGAGCATTACGGCCAGTGATCATCTGTTATAACTGCGCCATTGTTCTAAGACAAACAAAAACCACTGAAAACCGTTCCACTCCCAGCTTGGGTGTAGACCCGTGAAACTGGCATTGCAGATCAGTCGCAGAGCCGTAACCTGTTGGCAAAACTTGGCAATCGAAGACCGCTGAATTCGGTAAATAGCTGTGCATGTCATCGAGTATACGTGAGAAGTCCGGTTCGCTTGGTATGCACTCTGGTCGTATGGTCGGGACTTCCCAGGTCTTCACTAGACGTCCCAGTCGCGTATCTAGACAAACATTATCAGGGCCTGTGCATAAACAAACCGATAATGGGCCAAACACTCTAACAGTTACCTTTGGTAAGTGAGTATGCTGTTTATTATAGCTTAACGTAGTTGCGCAAGTAGCCAGAATGTCTTCAGATCAGCCTAACTGATATAGCCGGGCTCTGTCACCGGGACGTCATGACGTCATCGCTTCCAGCAAGTGCCCGTTGTGAAACGAGCCATTGCTGACGGAGCTGAGCCGCATCGGTGTTACCACTGTGATGCCGTTACACTGTGACGTCATTACACTGTGATGCCAGGGGACGAGTAGCCTAGGGGTAAGTTGCTCGTCTCACAATCGAAAGGTTGTGGGTTCGAGTCTCACCTGTCGCTACTCTTCGCCCGCGACCAATCGGCGTGAGAGATTGGCGACGCTGCATGACTCAACGGTCAATGTGTCGTAAAAACCAATAACCAACCAACACTGTGATGCCGTGTGTGTGTGTGTGTGTAATTGTGGTTTTAGGGCGCATCGACCATGGTTGGTCATTTAGCGCCCACACACACTGTGATGCCGTTACACTGAGGCGTCGTTACATTGTGATGCCGTTACACTGAGATGCTGTTATGTTGCAACGTCGTTACCATGTGATGCTATACTGTGATGTCGTTACAATATCGCGTCGTTACACTGTGCCGTAGATACATTGCTAAGCCGCTACACCGTGATGCCACTACACTGTGACGTTGATACACTGTGATGCCGTTACACCGTGACGTCGTTACGCTGGGCTGTCGTTACAATGTGGCGATGTGGCGTCGTTACACCGTGATGTTGTTACACTGTGGAGTCGTTACTGTGCCGCAGTTACACTGTGACGTGGTTACACTGTGATACCGTTACACTGCGATGCTGTTATACTGTGATATCGTTACAGTGTGACGTCGCTACACTGTGATGCCGTTACACCGTGACGTCGTTACGCTGGGCTGTCGTTACAATGTGGCGATGTGGCGTCGTTACACCGTGATGTTGTTACACTGTGGAGTCGTTACTGTGCCGCAGTTACACTGTGACGTCGTTACACTGTGATACCGTTACACTGCGATGCTGTTATACTGTGATATCGTTACAGTGTGACGTCGTTACACTGTGATGCCGTTACACCGTGACGTCGCTGCAATGCTGCGATGTGACGCTCCAGTTGTTCTGGCGGACGGCGATTCTGCACCATGTCGGGTGGGCACACTACGTCACCCCTCCCCACCGCACCCACCATGTCACCCCTCTCCACCGCACCCACCATCTGACGGCCGGTGGTTAAGTTCGAACACCGTGCTCAGCTCATCAGGTCCGCCATGGTGATCGCCGTTGCGTCTCAGCCGACCAACAGGGCTGTTTGAGCCCTGTTGTTTGTCGCTGTTGAGCCCAAGTGCGTCCGGCAGCTCAGGTCGCAACTTCTGGCGCAGGCGTAGCCGCTCCGCCGTGTCACCAGCTTCGGCTGGTCCAGCACCCAGCAAACGCAGGGCAATCCTGCATATCAGATATGTTTGTGCGGCAAACGATACACCACTGACATGGTCCAGCACCCAGCAAACGCAGGCCAATCCTGCATATCAGATATATTTGTGCGGCAAACGATACACCACTGACATGGTCCAGCACCCAGAAAACGCAGGCCAATCCTGCATATCAGATATATTTGTGCGGCAAACGATACACCACTGACATGGTCCAGCACACAGCAAACGCAGGCCAATCCTGCATATCGGATATATTTGTGCGGCAAACGACACACGACTGACATGCACTACGGGTGCGGAAAAAATGCCTCCTTGTAAATGCACGCTGTCCCCACGCAAGCCGACGGTGCTGTATAGAGACGATTCGACAGATCCCACAACGCTACCATGGTACGACATGACAATGCTACATACCCAAAAATGTTGCAGGTGTAAGGGTGCTACAATTTGATGCCAAACCACCAAATCGGGTACCGAGGTCAAAACAACAGTGTGCATACCTGCGATGAAAGGTGACATCAAACCGCAGGTCCGGTTTGAAGCAATCCAATCCTATTGGACTATGTTAACGATCTAAAGCTGTTTTTCAGTCACGTCACTGTATGGTTTCATGTAGCATGTAGATGCCATCGCACGGTGTTATGTAGTATGTAGTTGACACTACGATGTTATGCAATACGTAGCGTTGCTGTAAGACATTATGCAGAATGTAGTTGTGACTGTATGACTTTATGTAGTACGTTGCCACTGTACATGCTATGCAATATGTAGCTGTTACAGCATGTTGCTATATGGTATGAGTTGCCACTGTACGGTGTTACGTAGTATATGGTTGTCACTGAATGGTGTTATGCAATATGTAGCTGATACTGTACGGTGCTATATAGAATGCAGCTGTGACTGTATGACTTTATGTATTATGCGGTAGCCACTGTACGATGCTATGCAACATGTAATTGTCATTGTACAGTGCTATATAGTATGCAGTTGCGGAGCGATGAAATTCTGTCCCTCACTTTGTCATTGAGCTGCAAACTCGGGAGATCTACAGGCATGTCTTCAGTCAGGACTGTAGACTCGGGTCTTGGTACGGCCACGGGTCTGCGGTCACAACACGAGCCGGCAGACTCGGGTCTTGGTACAGCCACGGGTCTGCGGTCACAACACGAGCCGGCAGACTCGGGTCTTGGAACGGCCACGGGTCTGCGGTCACAACACGAGCCGGCAGACTCGGGTCTTGGTACAGCCACGGGTCTGCGGTCACAACACGAGCCGGCAGACTCGGGTGTAGGTACAGCCACGGGTCTGCGGTCACAACACGAGCCGGCAGACTCGGGTCTTGGTACAGCCACGGGTCTGCGGTCACAACACGAGCCGGCAGACTCGGGTCTTGGAACGGCCACGGGTCTGCGGTCACAACACGAGCCGGCAGATTCGGGTCTAGGTACAGCCACGGGTCTGCGGTCACAACACGAGCCGGCAGACTCGGGTCTTGGAACGGCCACGGGTCTGCGGTCACAACACGAGCCGGCAGATTCGGGTCTTGGTGCAGCCACACATCTCCAGAAGCAATCAGTTCCTGACGCCGTGACTCTTCACAGTAGGCAACACGTGCAACGACAAACATCGTCTGCTCCTTGAGCGGAAATCACGGCAGCATCCTAATCGGCACGTGCCGCGAGTTCGGGGTCGACAACGACCAACTGCCGTCACAGCAGAAGACTGACCAGAAGCACGGCGTCCACTGTCAGTGACGGACACCCTCGACCGCGTGAACAGCACCCCACTAGCCGCGCGCGTGTATGCTGACATCAGAACCTGTGGCCGAAAAGGCGGCAGAAATGGTGGTACACCTACATACATACACACAAACACACAAAAATAGACTCCTACCTTGAAAGGGCACAACCAGTGAGCACCTGGGCTTTATACCGACTACAATTCTTTTTCGGTGGCCTCCACTGTCAGCAGCATCTACCAAGTTCCCATTTTCAGCTGTCCGGGTATTGACGAATCGTCCAAACCGACTGGATGTGCCCGGTGCGAATCACGACCGGAACTGACTGCTACACCTGCTGCCACTACGGGCTGCATCCATGCACGCACGGGCCACACACAGGCCAGCCGGGCGACCGGACCGTCAACA
This sequence comes from Imbricaverruca yamaguchii, assembly GCA_034440575.1. Lineage (NCBI taxonomy): Eukaryota > Metazoa > Arthropoda > Thecostraca > Neoverrucidae > Imbricaverruca > Imbricaverruca yamaguchii. Next base: position 2,381,136 of record JAOTOL010001609.1, on the reverse strand, counting down.
ACAGCTTCTCAGGTTCGCTGGCGTCCAGCCCCGACAGCTTCTCAGGTTCGCTGCCATCCAGCCAGACAGCTGGAGGTGTAGGCTGGGCCGACCGCGACGACCGCTACACTGACGAGAACGACTGCTGCAGCTTCTCGAAGAGCCGCTTCGAGTCCACGTGCTCCGGGAACGCCTCCAGAGCCTTCTTGACGATGACGTAGCTGGACTGCAGGTCACCCACCTGCAACACGCCACTCGACTGCTCTGATCTGCGCCTCCGGGGAGCTGCACTGTAATCAGCGGCACCGGCTGACCTGACCTGCACATCAGAGCTGCTGGTACTACACTCTGTTTGGCAGCGTCGGCTTTGTGCCGTACAAAATCGCAAGCCGCTTGAAGCAGCTACCTCACAATCTACAACAATCGAATATTGGCACAATGACACCAGATGCAGGTGAAGGGTATACAAGAATGCATAGCCAACACCCCACCAGACCCCTGACCAGCAGCTCCCACATAATCCATTAGGATCTACTATTGGCACAATCATACTACATGCAGACGAATGGCATTCATGCATGCTTAGCTACATTCCTGTGTGGAGGATATTCCTCTTTTCGTGCCATAGTCGGGCTGGTTGAACTAAAACTATGAAAGGTAGTAAATCTTCCTCTCTATCTGTTTCATTCACCCTTCTAAACGCGAGTAGTCCTGGTCTTACAGGATAGCTCAAAGGCGCCACTTGGGAAACATATTCTGTCAATTGCACAGTACTGGCACCAAGACGTCTGCTTTCCAACAGAGTGCCCCACACTCCAAAACTATAGTATTCGTCCTATTGATTATTTTAAATTATCTATCCACTACTAAAATAAACGTTCTTTCATCTCCTATCAATAAAGGCTTGATTTCCGGACGTGATACTCAAAACAATCCATAGCACAGCAAAACAAAATTACCAGTGTCATCGTGCCTATCTATTTTCTCACATGTTACAAAGAAATTCATGCCAAAAGCTGTAATGTTACACTCTAACTTTATCTCATGTTGATCTCCATCGACATCTTAGCAAGCTTTGATGTCTCCACCTGACGAGTCCCCTTCTACAAACACAATTCAGGACACTGTCTGGGACTGAACACTGGTTTCTCTGATGACTGCTGCAAGATCTTCTCAGGTAGTTGCTGGCTCGTCGTGGTCTTTTCCGACCATCCCAGGCAACACCTCATAGCGTCCCTGGTCAGCAGCAGCCACGTGTGACCAATGACAAACCCAGCTGACACCCTCATAGTGTCCCTGGCCACCCCAGCAGACGCGTGCGGCCAATGACTACCCTAGACGACACCCGCAGTGTCCCTGACCACACTAGCCGACACCCTCACAGTGTCCCTGACCACCCCAGCAGCCGTGTGCGACCCCGGACCACCCCAGCCGACACCCTCACAGTGTCCCTGACCACCCCAGCAGCCGTGTGCTAAGCAGTAAAGTTTTGAAATTTGCGGATGATTTGAAGGTATTTAGGGCAATAACAGGTCAAGATGAGCATATCTCGCTGCAAAACGACTTAGACGAACTTGTGAAGTGGTCCGAAGAATGGCAAATGAAATTTAATTTTGATAAGTGCAAAATCATGCATGTAGGTAAGCAGCATATGAAGGCTCCATACTTGATGGGTGGCCAAGTGCTATCAGTGACTCAACAGAAGGATTTAGGTGTTATTCTAAACACAAAACTGGTGGCATCAGAACAGACCAAGGAAGCCAGGAAGAAGGCACTGAGAATGCTCGGGGCAATAAATAGGAATGTATCATACAGAAGTGAGGAAGTGATCAGGAAGCTTTACTGTGCATACGTCAGGCCACATTTTGAATACTGCATCCAAGCTTGGTCTCCTAGCTATGAAAAAGATTGTTGGCTTTCAGAGAGAGAGTACAAAGGAGGGCTACAAAAATGGTTAATGGCATAAGCAACCTGGCATATGAGGAAAGATTGAAGAACTTTAATATATTTTTGCTTAGGTATAGGAGGCTGAGAGGAGATCTCATCGAGGTCTTTGCATTTGTCCATGGTCTGGAGAGGGGATATCTTGGGGGAATTGTTTGAATTGAACAGAAATGATGCAATTAGAGGTCATATATTCAAAATTAAAGTTAACCACACCAGAACAAGGTTAAGGCAGTCTTTCTTCACCAACAGGGTAGTAGAAGACTGGAACCAGCTGCCAGGAAACATTGTCAGTAGCAGCACATTGAACATCTTTAAAAACAGCATAGGCAACCATTATAAGAATAGAGGGCTTGCTTTTCAGTATTACAGGGAGGGCTGATTGACAGATTTGGTGGGCAACTGGTTCAGTGTACAGAGTGCAACCAAGAAGGGCCCTTGTGGCTCATAGTTGCACTAATATTTTATGTCTTTATGTCTTTATGTGTGCGACCCCGGACCACCCCAGCCGACACCCTCACAGTGTCCCTGACATCCCCAGCAGCCGTGTGCGACCCCGGACCACCCCAGCCGACACCCTCACAGTGTCCCTGACCACCCCAGCAGCCGTGTGCGACCCCGGACCACCCCAGCCGACACCCTCACAGTGTCCCTGACCACCCCAGCAGCCGTGTGCGACCCCGGACCACCCCAGCCGACACCCTCACAGTGTCCCTGACCACCCCAGCAGCCGTGTGCGACCCGGACCACCCCAGCCGACACCCTCACAGTGTCCCTGACCACCCCAGCAGCCGTGTGCGACCCCGGACCACCCCAGCCGACACCCTCACAATGTCCCTGACCACCCCAGCAGCCGCGTGCGACCCCGGACCACCCCAGCCGACACCCTCACAGTGTCCCTGACATCCCCAGCAGCCGCGTGCGACCCCGGACCACCCCAGCCGACACCCTCATAGCGTCCCTGACCACTCTAGCAGCCGCGTGCGACCCCGGACCACCCAGCCGACACCCTCACAGTGTCCCTGGCATCCCCAGCAGCCGCGTGCGACCCCGGACCACCCCAGCCGACACCCTCATAGCGTCCTTGACCACTCTAGCAGCCGCGTGCGACCCCGGACCACCCAGCCGACACCCTCACAGTGTCCCTGACATCCCCAGCAGCCGCGTGCGACCCCGGACCACCCCAGCCGACACCCTCATAGCGTCCCTGACCACTCTAGCAGCCGCGTGCGACCCCGGACCACCCCAGCCGACACCCTCATAGCGTCCCTGACCACTCTAGCAGCCGCGTGCGACCCCGGACCACCCAGCCGACACCCTCACAGTGTCCCTGACATCCCCAGCAGCCGCGTGCGACCCCGGACCACCCTAGCCGACACCCTCACAATGTCCCTGACTTCCCCAGCAGCCGCGTGCGACCCCGCACCACCCCAGCCGACACCCTCACAGTGTCCCTGACTTCCCCAGCAGCCGCGTGGGACCCCGACCACCGCGACCGACCTTCTCGGCGAGCGCGGCGTGGTTGTAGAGCGGCTCGAACATGTGCGGCGCCAGCACGGCGGCCGTCTGGAAGAAGGCGCGCGCCTTCTCGTGTCGTCCCTGCTGCTGCTCCAGCACGCCCAGGTTGTTGTACGCCTCGGCGTGGTCGTGGTTGGACACGAGCGCCAGCCGGAAACACTGGTAGGCCAGCGAGATGTCGGCGATGCCCTGCGGACGCCGCAGCCGCCGTCACACACACGGAGGAACGCTGGACGCTCGGAGAAACCCGTCACGCTACCACGCACCGCACACCGGCGGCGCCACGGCCACCGTCACACACACACCGACGCGCCACGGCCACCGTCACACACACACCGGCGACGCCACAGCCACCGTCACACACACACCGACGCTGGGCGCTGCGAGGAATTCCCGTCACGTATCCACACACCACACACCGGCGACGCTGCGGCCCACTGTGTCCGGCTGGTAAACAGGCCGACGCTGGGCATTCACGTGCCACGACAGATATCATGACATGTTGTAACTTTACTACGAATCAGTGACGTGAGCCGTGCCTTGGGGAGATACACAGTCCCAAAAGCACAGCCAACAAGCCATGTCTCTAAACGTATTCGAGAGTCGCTATTTCTCCAGTCTTTTTTCTTCAAAGCTTCCTCACACTCAACATTCCTCAAACACACCCTTTCCACGAACACCCTACTCAACACACCCCTACCTACCCCCGATGACTGCGACAACTCAGTCGCGAACACGCTCACCGACTGATCCCAGCGTGCGGAGACAAACGACAAAGCCAAGACCCGCCGAGATCTGAACCCGAGTCAGTGTTGCGAGTCCAGGTTGCTGACCGCTACATCACGCAGCCGATGCGCATACGTGCCCGACAGCGTCAAAAGCTGACACATTGCTGTGCCATTCGGTGGTGGATGCGGTGAGCTTGATCGGTCCTCCACAATCAGCAATTGCACAACAGCCGCATGCAGACTCCCTGATTGTTTATCTGAATATATGAATACCTTACAGTATGCGAACCTCCAAAATATGTCACCGAAACATTAGTGAGCTTTGGCGTTGATTCTATGAGCTAGAACGCTATCGAGGCGTTGAGGTGGATTTTAAAAATCCCAAACGAATTTACGACAATATTTGATGCATAGTTATGCTCACACAAAAGTAGTACGAAATGGGCATACCTCAATGAAGAAAAACCTGTAAATTTCACGTCGCGAGGGTGATCCAACAGCTAGCACCAACCTACTTATCATAGTGCTAGATCGCATAGCATAATAAATATACGCATAGCATAATAAATATACGGTGTAAAAGCTGTAGGGATACGAAATGACAAATCTAGAACATCGTGTTATGCTGATGACGCAGGCGGCGGTGAAACTATGCGAAACGACTACCGGTCATCCGGCCAATGTTACCCTCCCCCGCCACCCACAAGTTAAATGTTGACCACTTCATTTTGTGACTCAGACAATTTCAATTGTCATATTTTGTATCCGAAAAGTGCAAACAAACAAAATCAGACCAGAGGATGGAAGAGGTTCACTATCAGGTATTTCGGTCCACTCGATTTATTTTGCTCTTAATAAGCTGTGTTGTTGCTTTAATAAACGTTTTGTTTTCACAACCACTCGAGATGTAGTTCTCCGACTCGTGCAAACAGGGTTGATCAAATTTCAGCAATGGCGTTGAAAAGAATGTGTCCGAGTCAACAAGTGTGCCCAGCCGCCCGGCTGGTGACGAGACTGGAGCGGATGACGCTCCGTCACCGGCGCAGGGGCAGCAGCACGTGCTGGAGTGACCCAGGTGTGCCCAACCGCCCGGCTGGTGACGAGACTGGAGCGGATGACGCTCCGTCACCGGCGCAGGGGCAGCAGCACGTGCTGGAGTGACCCAGGTGTGCCCAACCGCCCGGCTGGTGACGAGACTGGAGCGGATAACGCTCCGTCACCGGCACAGGGGCAGCAGCACGTGGTGGGGAGTAGCCCAGGTGTGCCTAGCCGCCCGGCTGGTGACGGGCCGCATCTGATGGCGCTCCGTCGCCGGCACAGGGGCAGGAGCACACGCTGGAGTTCGTTGTAGCGTGGCAGTTCCCGAATTGCGTATGAACATCTGATGGCAAGCATGTCCTGACAGAGCTTCATTAACCACGATTATAAGGGCACTGCAGCATCATGTCGATCATGACTATGTCGCATCATCGTCCAGCATGGACTATTGCGGACACTAAGTGCCGTTTCAGGCTCATCAGCATTGGCCGCCTCGACCAAGACAGCGATGCAGGCGTCTGTGCGGCGTGCAATCTCGCAATCCAGTTGTGAGCTCAGCTCCGCGGTGAGCTTCCAGTGTTCCCGGAACGGCGAGATCCAGTGCGATTCGTTCCGCGAATCGCAACCCACTGACGTCGGCCGGCGCATCTGACACTACAGCCCCAGCCACAACCGCCGGACGTCCAAGTGCAACTGCTGTTCCGGCCACAATCTCCGGACGTCGGAGCACGCTCGCTGCGTCGTGGCTCAGTGCCGGCGTGTCCACCGACGTCCAACATGCTGCAGCGTGGAACCCGGCCGACGTATCGTACAGGCCGCGTGCACGCTGCACGACTTCCTCCGCGGCAACGGCGCGGTAGGACAGCGGGCGGCACCGGCTGCCGCCGACGCTGCACCGCACAGCCGCTACCGGGGACTGGCATTGTGCCACACGTCGCCCGCGGTCGTGTCGTGGGCCAGGCTCAGCGCCACGTGTTCCTTACCAGCGCCACGTGTTCCATACCAGCGCCACGTGTTCCTTACCAGCGCCACGTGTTCCTTACCAGCGCCACGTGTTCCATACCAGCGCCACGTGTTCCTTACCAGCGTCACGTGTTGGTTACCAGCGCCACGTGTCCGATGTTGTACCACACGTCGCCCGCGGTCTGGTCGTGGGCCAGGCTCAGCGCCACGTGTTCCTTACCAGCGCCACGTGTTCCTTACCAGCGCCACGTGTTCCTTACCAGCGCCACGTGTCCGATGTTGTACCACACGTCGCCCGCGGTCTTGTTGTGGGCCAGGCTCAGCGCCACGCGTTCCTTACCATCGCCACGTGTCCGATGTTGTGCCAATCCCCGCGGTCTCGTCGTGAGCCAGGCTCAGCGCCACCACGTGTTCCTTACCAGCGTCACGTGTTCCTTACCATCGCCACGTGTCCGATGTTGTACCACACGTCGCCCGCGGTCTTGTTGTGGGCCAGGCTCAGCGTCACGCGTTCCTTACCAGCGCCACGTGTTCCTTACTAGCGCCACGTGTTCATTACCAGCGCCACGTGTTCCTTACCAGCGCCACGTGTTCCTTACCAGTGCCACGTGTCCGATGTTGTACCACACGTCGCCCGCGGTCTTGTCGTGGGCCAGGCTCAGCGCCACGTGTTCCTTACCATCGCCACGTGTCCGATGTTGTGCCACACGTCGCCCGCGGTCTTGTTGTGGACCAGGCTCAGCGCCACGCGTTCCTTACCAGCGCCACGTGTTCCTTACCAGCGCCACGTGTTCCTTACCAGCGTCACGTGCTCCTTACCAGCGCCACGTGTTCGATGTTGTACCACACGTCGCCCGCGGTCTTGTCGTGGGCCAGGCTCAGTGCCACGTGTTCCTTACCAACGCCACGTGTTCCTTACCAGCGCCACGTGTTCCTTACCAGTGCCACGTGTCCGATGTTGTACCACACGTCGCCCGCGGTCTTGTCGTGGGCCAGGCTCAGCGCCACGTGTTCCTTACCAGCGCCACGTGTTCCTTACCATCGCCACGTGTCCGATGTTGTACCACACGTCGCCGGCGGTCTCGTCGTCTGCCAGGCTCAGCGCTCGCTGGAAGCAGTTGAGCGTCATGTCGTACTGCTGGGCGTAGAAGCAGCACAGGCCGAGGTTGTTGAAGATCTCGGCGTTGTAGATGCCCATCTGCAGTAGGCGTCTGCCAGCAGGGTTCACGCTCAGTCAGCACTTGAGATGAAGCAATTACGTGACGTCACAGATGAATGTCGACTAGAGGTGGCGAATTTCGGAACCGAAAGCCCGATCATAACCGGCGGCTATTAAGACAAGTGCTTCAATGGCTTTCACTATAAACTGAACAGTATAAAATGGCTGGAGTCAGGTTATGATGGCAAATTTATGGTCAAAACTCAGCACACTATCATGGTAACACAGGGATTACGACTGCAAGGTGTGGCGGTGTAGCTCACCTGTAGAAGTGATTGAGGCCGGTACTGTGGCGTGAGGCGGTGTAGCTCACCTGTAGAAGTGATTGAGGCCGGTACTGTGGCGTGAGGCGGTGTAGCTCACCTGTAGAAGTGATTGAGGCCGGTACTGTGGCGTGTGGCGGTGTAGCTCACCTGTAGAAGTGATTGAGGCCGGTACTGTGGGGTGTGGCGGTGTAGCTCACCTGTAGAAGTGATTGAGGCCGGTACTGTGGCGTGAGGCGGTGTAGCTCACCTGTAGAAGTGATTGAGGCCGGTACTGTGGCGTGTGGCGGTGTAGCTCACCTGTAGAAGTGATTGAGGCCGGTACTGTGGCGTGTGGCGGTGTAGCTCACCTGTAGAAGTGATTGAGGCCGGTACTGTGGCGTGTGGCGGTGTAGCTCACCTGTAGAAGTGATTGAGGCCGGTACTGTGGCGTGTGGCGGTGTAGCTCACCTGTATAAGTGATTGAGGCCGGTACTGTGGCGTGAGGCGGTGTAGCTCACCTTAGAAGTGATTGAGGCCGGTACTGTGGCGTGAGGCGGTGTAGCTCACCTGTAGAAGTGATTGAGGCCGGTACTGTGGCGTGTGCGGTGTAGCTCACCTGTAGAAGTGATTGAGGCCGGTACTGTGGCGTGTGGCGGTGTAGCTCACCTGTAGAAGTGATTGAGGCCGGTACTGTGGCGTGAGGCGGTGTAGCTCACCTGTAGAAGTGATTGAGGCCGGTACTGTGGCGTGTGGCGGTGTAGCTCACCTGTAGAAGTGATTGAGGCCGGTACTGTGGCGTGTGGCGGTGTAGCTCACCTGTAGAAGTGATTGAGGTCGGTACTGTGGCGTGAGGCGGTGTAGCTCACCTGTAGAAGTGATTGAGGCCGGTACTGTGGCGTGTGTAGCTCACCTGTAGAAGTGATTGAGGCCGGTACTGTGGCGTGAGGCGGTGTAGCTCACCTGCCGGTCTGTGGCGTGTGGCGGTGTAGCTCACCTGTAGAAGTGATTGAGGCCGGTACTGTGGCGTGTGGCGGTGTAGCTCACCTGTAGAAGTGATTGAGGCCGGTACTGTGGCGTGTGGCGGTGTAGCTCACCTGTAGAAGTGATTGAGGCCGGTACTGTGGCGTGAGGCGGTGTAGCTCACCTGTAGAAGTGATTGAGGCCGGTACTGTGGCGTGTGGCGGTGTAGCTCACCTGTAGAAGTGATTGAGGCCGGTACTGTGGCGTGTGGCGGTGTAGCTCACCTGTAGAAGTGATTGAGGCCGGTACTGTGGCGTGTGGCGGTGTAGCTCACCTGTAGAAGTGATTGAGGCCGATACTGTGGCGTGTGGCGGTGTAGCTCACCTGTAGAACCTGAGCGCCACCTCAGGCTGGTCGCTGTAGAAGTGATTGAGGCCGATGCAGGCGATGGACTCGACACTGGTGGCGTCGTACTGCAGCACGTCGCGGTAGTACTTGGCGGCGCGAGCGATGTCATTCAAGCCCTCGTGTATCCTGGCGAGCCGGTACAGGCGTGCGCCTCTGGTTAGTGCATACCGGCCACACACATCGTATATCCTGACAAGTCAGTACAAACGTCAATACAGCTCGTGATTATCCTCTTAAGTAATGAGCTATTGCGATTTCTTGTTCCTGTCCAAGTGTCCTAGTGTGATCGAGCTTTGGGCACACCGCTTGTGTTGGAAACCAAGTGCGATGAATCACCAGAGCTGTATCCACGGCAAACTTCTCAGGATTACATGTACCCACCAGAAATCAGTGCTGAATTCAGGATTTAGCCCAGGGCGGGAGGGCAACTCCTCCCACAGTACGAATCGCGTCTCCGAGAATGCAAATAAACCCTCACCTTCCTGAAAGGCAAAACCGGATTTCAAAAGGATCCTCACAATTTGTATTGAAAAAACGTACCGAGTCTCAAAATGGATCTGTCAGAGCTAAAAAGGGTTCGCTTAGAGCTGCAAAAGCGTTTCTGACGTGCCCGTGATCGTGTGTGCATGAAGAGACCAACCGGCGTACAGACTCTGACTTACCTGGCGATGCCGGTCAGCAGGGACACCTTACCTGGCGATGTCGGTCAGCAGGGACATCTCACCTGGCGATGTCGGTCAGCAGGGACAGGTCACCTGGCGATGTCGATCAGCAGGGACACCTCACCTGGCGATGTCAGTCAGCAGGGACAGCTCACCTGGCCATACCGGTCAGCAGGGACACCTCGCCGGGGAAGGAGTCGAGTCCCTGGCGCAGCACGTTGAGAGCGGCGATGGGCTGATCGAGTCGTGTGTAGACGCGGCACAGGTGCAGAGCGCCGGTCACTGTCGGCTGTGGCACACGTACAGGGTGGGACATGTTCACTGTGGCACACGCACAGGGCGGACATGTTCACTGTGACACACGTACAGGGCGGACATGTTCACTGTGACACACGTACAGGGCGGACATGTTCACTGTGACACACGTACAGGACGGACATGTTCACTGTGACACACGTACAGGGCGGACATGTTCACTGTGACACACGTACAGGACGGACATGTTCACTGTGACACACGTACAGGACGGACATGTTCACTGTGACACACGTACAGGACGGACATGTTCACTGTGACACGCGTACAGGGCGGACATGTTCACTGTGACACACGTACATGGCGGACATGTTCACTGTGGCACACGCACAGGGCGGACATGTTCACTGTGGCACACGTCCAGGGCGGACATGTTCACTGTGACACACGTACAGGGCGGACATGTTCACTGTGACACACGTACAGGACGGACATGTTCACTGTGACACACGTACAGGACGGACATGTTCACTGTGACACGCGTACAGGGCGGACATGTTCACTGTGACACAGTACAGGGTGGGACATGTTCACTGTGACACGCGTACAGGGCATTTCACGACAGGGCGGACATGTTCACTGTGACACACGTACAGGGACATGTTCACTGTGACACACGTACAGGGGACATGTTCACGTACACACGGGACGGACATGTTCACTGTGACACACGTCCAGGGCGGACATGTTCACTGTGACACACGTACAGGACGGACATGTTCACTGTGACACACGTACAGGACGGACATGTTCACTGTGACACACGTACAGGGCGGACATGTTCACTGTGACACACGTACAGGGCGGACATGTTCACTGTGACACACGTACAGGGCGGACATGTTCACTGTGGCACACGCACAGGGCGGACATGTTCACTGTGACACACGTACAGGGCGGACATGTTCACTGTGACACACGTACAGGACGGACATGTTCACTGTGACACACGTACAGGACGGACATGTTCACTGTGACACAGCAGGGCGGACATGTTCACTGTGACACACGTCAGGGGACATGTTCACTGTGACACCGTACAGGGTGGGACATGTTCACTGTGACACACGTCCAGGGCGGACATGTTCACTGTGACACACGTACAGGGCGGACATGTTCACTGTGACACACGTACAGGGTGGACATGTTCACTGTGACACACGTACAGGGGGACATGTTCACTGTGACACACGTACAGGACGGACATGTTCACTGGACACAGTCAGGGCGGACATGTTCACTGTGACACACGTACAGGGACAGTCACTGTGACACACGTACAGGTGGGACATGTTCACTGTGAACACGTCCAGGGCGGACATGTTCACTGGACACACGTACAGGGGACATGTCACTGGACACCGACAGGGGGGACAGTCACGCACGTACAGGGTGGGACATGTTCACTGTGACACACGTCCAGGGCGGACATGTTCACTGTGACACACGTACAGGGCGGACATGTTCACTGTGACACACGTACAGGGTGGGACATGTCACTGGACACCGACAGGGGGAGCACGGACACACGTCCAGGGCGGACATGTTCACTGTGACACACGTACAGGCGGACATGTTCACTGTGACACACGTACAGGGCGGACATGTTCACTGTGACACACGTACAGGGTGGGACATGTTCACTGTGACACACGTCCAGGGCGGACATGTTCACTGTGACACACGTACAGGACGGACATGTTCACTGACACACGTCCAGGGACATGTTCACTGTGACACACGTACAGGACGGACATGTTCACTGTGACACACGTACAGGGGGACATGTTCACTGTGACACACGTACAGGGGGACATGTTCACTGTACACACGTCCAGGGCGGACATGTTCACTGGACACACGTACAGGATTTCACTGTACACACGACATGTTCACTGTGACACACGTCAGGGCGGACATGTTCACTGTGACACACGTACAGGGCGGCATGTTCACTGTGACACAGTACAGGGGACATGTTCACTGTGACACGCGTACAGGGCGGACATGTTCACTGTGACACACGTACAGGGCGGACATGTTCACTGTGACACACGTACAGGGCGGACATGTTCACTGTGACACACGTACAGGACGGACATGTTCACTGTGACACACGTACAGGGCGGACATGTTCACTGTGACACACGTACAGGGCGGACATGTTCACTGTGACACACCCAGGGCGGACATGTTCACTGTGACACAAGTCAGGGCGGACATGTTCACTGTGACACGCGTACAGGGCGGACATGTTCACTGTGACACAGTACAGGGTGGGACATGTTCACTGTGACACGCGTACAGGGCGGACATGTTCACTGTGACACAGTACAGGGTGGGACATGTTCACTGTGACACACGTACAGGGCGGCGACGTGCCTGCTAAGCCGAGTGTACCGCGGTACACCTGGCACAGGTACAGCGCGCTGGCCACCGTCGGCTTACCCGCAGTCGTGCGCGTACACCGTGACATTGTCATACAGCAGGCGGCGCTCTGCTCACCGGTGCACGACCACTCCTGCACCAATTGTAGGACTGCATAATTTCAGCCACGCATACGGATGGATACAATCTGTTGTTATATATCAGCCGACAAGGACGTCTGGTAACACGTTATGGTGTCATCAGGAAAGATGGAGTAGTATGTCATAAGCTTATCTTCAAGGTACGAAGGACGATGCTAATGTGTCGGCGTGTTTGCCTACCACCGACGGCGGTGTGCATTATGGACCGGGCGTGGCAAACAACCCCCGCGGACTGTGCAAAACACCGTCTGCCCGTCGGCGGAGAAAACGAACTTATCATTGCACCACTCCACTCAATCTCTTGGCGGCGGCAGTATCGCCTGTCTCTATACGGGAGTTGTGGCGATAGTCTGGCCTGTCTCCATACCGAGCCTTGTGTGGCGGTCTGTAGGTGGTATCTTCTGAGGCTGGGCCCAACACTGATCCCGCCTCGATGCGGGCCGCTGTGCAGGTGCTGGCGCCCCCTATACACTACAAGCTTGTTGACTGGTATTCGAGGTCCTCGTCAGGGGAACAGATGGCGCCACGCGGCCGAGAAAGGTTCGGCGCTGAGCTCTGCTGGCCGCTCACACCATTGGTGTGGTGAGCGGCCTGTGAGCGACAGGTGAGTTACAGCGAGCTCACCACAACATTGGTAGGCAATTGCCCAGATGTACCCACAATGCAGGGTGTGACTATTATTTTCATGAAACGTCACTGACCAAAACATACGCTGAGAAGTGCTGGTGGTGCATTGGTGGCACTAGACTTACAGGAATCGCAGCAAATCAACGGCCTAGTGCACTCATGAATATCTGAGAGCATGCTCCTTCTATTTAAACTCTACCTGCATGGGTCATTAGAAGAACAAACATGGATGACACAACTATATTGATAGTGGTGTTGCTACTTCGTGTGCGAAACCTTCTACTGGCAATGTTAAAGTGTACGAGCGCAGGGAGGAAGGGAGCAAGGGACCGGCAGAACACCAACGCTGGCAGTTCCGGCATCACCCACTTGTCAAGACGCAAAGCACAACAAGTGGGTCCTCAAAGGCAGCCACTGTATCGTCATGATTAAGAAGACGCGGCACGTGGGTGGGAGGATCTCGGCGCCGGTAAGCTGACCCTGGGCACGGACCGACACACCAGGGAGAGCCTGCATGCCCTGGCGGAGGCTGGATGTGACAGTCATCAGCATCTGCAGCTGGGGGAGAGGGCGTAGCTGGTTAACGAGAGACCGCGCACAACGCTTGGATCCCGCGGCCTGGCTTGTCACAGGCCCTAATTGTGGCGCATATATATGTATATATATATATCACAGTTCCCTCGTCCTCACTGGCACGTAGTGGTGTGTCATGTTAGGTGCTGTTACTTTTATGCAGCAAAATGAGATAAAAAAGGACAAACAACAGCAGACGGCACACCCACCCACAGAAGACGAGGGGGGCCGGGTGCCAGAGAGAAGCTGCGTGGGCGCGACAGTGTGAACGGTTGGCAATCAATGAAGAGCAAAAACCAGTCGCTTTTGCTGCTAGTTTCAGGGCCCCTGAGCTGAAGAGCCCGGAACTGTCAGGAGGAAACTTCGCCAGAAACACCAGAAGAAGTTTCACATCAGCCTATAAAAGTTATGGCGTGCTATGATGGTATATACTAGCAAAATAAACCGTATTTAATTTGAGTTAATTGATTAGTTACTTGTTAGCCGCAATGATAATAATGTATTCTGGAATCTCCGAGATGCCTTTCTAGTTAAGAAGCCTGATAGTGGCAGAACCTGATCGATATATTTATCTCGTGTTTTTATAGACAAGCTTCAAACATTCCCAAAAGCAATCATCGAAGGCCATTTTTGTTTGTTGATGATTAGCTTAAAGAACCAGGAGACCTAAATGCTGAGCCTTATCTCGCTCTAGGTAGCGCACTGTCCGTTTCACGCCTAAGACAGATATGCTATGCTTTTTAGGAGAGGGGGAGGGGAGAAAGGGAACAATCAACTGGATCAATGGACTTTTCCAAGAATTCCTAGCAAGTGAAACATTTCGTTTTAACATGACCACGCTTTAGCCTAATGACCTAGATGGCACACTGTCGGTAGTGTCAAAACAGATTGATTGGTGAACAAAATGTAGTGGGTGTGATAATTGTTAAACGAAATGGTTCACGTTTTTATCATTCTTAGGAAAAACTCTGATTTGTTCAATTTGTTTAAGTTTCTCCTCGCAAATACAGCAATTAACAATCTTGGGGACCCTAATCGCATTAGAATCAAAATTGACGGACACAATCGCCCCTCGTTCAGTATTTTTACTTCGCAGTATTAAAAAAAAATCCAGAGCGTGTATCGCACGCGCACCTGCACACTCTGGAAGTTTGAAGTCATATCTCTCTGAACTGACTTGACATTGACCTGCAACCTGCAGCAATATTAGAGGAAATAATTTGTCATATATATATATATATATATATATATATATATATATATATATATATATATATATATATATATATACATATATGTATATATGTATATATTATATATGTATATATATATATGCATATATATATACATATATGCATATATATATACATAATTGAATTCGGAACGAATGTATATCATACATTCGTTCCGAATTCTTGTTCGAGTGGGGCTGGCTTTACGAACCAGGGTCATGTGGCTAAGCAAAGCTTGCTGTGTGAACCCCCATACAACGGCCCGATCGATGATTTCCAGTTCAATGGCACTCAATGGCATTTATATTCCAACAACTTCAAAGGAGTGGACAACTTCTCAAAGCGGCGCAAGACGATTAAGGATGGACATCAAACATAATTTGTACCACCTGCAGTTCTTCGCCTCGGTAACAAGGTGGGATTAACTTGAACTCACCACAGGACACTTCGGGTTCCAGCCCACATCACATGTCGCTCTCAAGAAATTCGGGAAAATAACGGGAACTACAGTTTTCGGACATATATGTAGACGCGATTTTTTCTTCTCTTTTTAGGTCTGAGGCTAAATTTTAAATGACAATACTTAGGCGGGTTAAGCAAAGCACACTGATACTAAATGAGCATCCTCATGAAAGCTATTGCGAGTCCGGAAAATTGCAGTATTGCAGTAACTCTATGGACATCTGGAAGGATATTGTGATGCTAGGGCTCCAGAAAATAGAAGCCCAAGGTCGTCCAAGGTGATCAGCGAATGGTAGTGCTATGCACACCTGAAGCCAGTCCTACTGATCATTGGCATAATGATACAAAATTCATAACCACCTACGCATGTCCTGATATTTTACGTCTTATGGTGCGACTTTTCGAGTGTCATCGCGATAACATGAAAGTAAAGCGCATCGGTGAACACCAAAGGAATAAGATAAGAGGAGGGCGGGAATTGCAAGGTGAGGTCACTCATCTATATCAGAGCCCATCTCCCGCGCAGCCAGGATCAGGGTTCAAGGGCGGCGTTAGCATTAATATTGCAAGTTAGTATTGCAACGCAAAGGAACGCATTGCGACCGAACATAATACGATGACGGGCATTCCAAGATGACCGCCGTAAAACATTCAATAATCCGGTTTTCACACTGATAGCCTAACAGTACAGTTGGCTACAACCACGAACCTCGTTTTTCATGAGTTCACCTTAAAACTAATTACGGGTGTTACAGATGACCCGGCCGACTCTTCTCGAACATAACTGGGGCGAACCCGGATGCTAGCCTCGGTAAACGTGTGCGGGCAACAGAGCCGCCGCGACGGCGGAGACCCTGGGCAACACCAGGACAAGCGACACGCTGTAAGGAAGCGCGTCTCACCACAACACAGCCACCCAGCGCACACTCGGCGCCTAACAACACCGTTTAGCAAGGGCATCGATTACCCTTCACAAAAGCACGCGCTTTGTTCCGCTCGTTCGCCTTTGTACACCGACAACAATTGAGTCGTGATATTGCCACGTCGGCATTGGACGGCCGTAAACAGGCAGCCAACGCGCCACACACCGCACGGTATACCGAGCAATCACGCGCCATACACCGCACAGAATACCGTAAACAAACGTACGACGTGCCGCATATACTGCACGTAAACAGACCGTAAACAGACGTACAACGTGCCACACACCGCACGGAATACCGTAAACAAACGTATGACGTGTCATACACTACACGTAAACAAACCGTAAGCAGACGTACAACGTGCCATACACCGCACGGCATATCGTAAACATAAGCACAACGTGCCATACACCGCACGGTATACCGTAAACAGACGCAAAACATATACACCGCACGGAATACCGCAACCGGGCGCACGGCGAGCCACGCACCGGGGGGTACGCCGAGCAATCACGCCGCGGAGAGTCGAGGTGTCTTCAGTCGGGAGGCGTGCGGCGTCAGCATCAGTTCGGGGCCCGGCTGGGCCCAGGTGTGTCTGGAGTTTGGGTTGTGTTCAAAACAAACATCAAACAGCTTCTACATACCGATGCACTGTCTCGGTGCTGACTGGCATGGCCCCATGTCACATGTGGCTATCGTGCTTAAGTCTGCCCACTTAACTCTGCAGCTGGGTACAGGCAGCTTAGCCGACCTTGTATCGGCATGGTGCTTGATCATGTCAGTCGATACGAAGTCTCGCTGTTTTACGCTTACGTGCAACTGTGTGTGGAGCCGGGCCCATCACAGGTGGAGATGGACAGGCTCTGACTCAGGACCCAGCCACCCGTCTACTCAGTCGTCACAATGGACGCTGGACAGTGGTGGCGGTTGTGCTGCTTGGATCAGTCTCTAGCCATGTCGAGACTACGGGATGAAGGGGGCGGAGAAAATACCGCAGAGAAGATGATCAGATTCGGGCAGTGGGAGGACACGGGAGGGTGATCAGATACGGTCACACCGAGCGGTCTCCACCGTCCGCCGGCGGCCGGCACCCAGTGGCCAGCGCGCCGTGCACCGTTTGTTGCGGACCGGAACAGCGGCGCCGCCCGGCGGCCGCTCGTACGTGCACCTGCCCCGCCCACAGAGTAATGAGCGCTTGTTGCGCGTGCCTGCGGCTATCGCGGCGCTGGGGTGGCGGCCCCGCTCCGACTGCCGCCCACGGCACGTCATTGCCCCAGTATGCGTGAGGTCGACTAGCGCCGCCAGCAAGGGCGTGGCGGCGCCTGACACCGGCTAACCGCTGCAAGCGGCTGATGACCGAGACAGGTCGGCACGTCTGAACACGCGAGATACGGAAACAGCGGCGCGACGGATCATGCACTGCAGGCACCCAACACCTGCACCAGAGGACACTGCCGGCACCCAACACTTGCAACCGAGGACACTACCGGCACCCAACACCTGCACCCGAGGACACCGCCGGCACCCAACACCTCCAACCGAGGACACCGCCGCCATCCAACATCTCCACCCCAGGACATTGCCGACACCCAACACCTGCACCCGAGGACACCGCCGGCACCCAACACCTCCACCCCAGGACATCGCCGGCACCCAACACCTCTACCCGAGGACACCGCCGGCACCCAACACCTGCACCCTAGGACACTGCCGGCACCCAACACCTGGACCCGAGGACACCGCCGGCACCCAACACCTGCACCCGAGGACACCGCCGACACCGACAGACAGCGGTGCCGTCAGTCACCGGCGATCCCGTGCGGATACGGTACACAGCAGGCCGCCGCTGACTCGCTGATGAGCCGACAGCCGCCGAACGCTGCACGGCGGCACCGACTGCCGTAGGACGGCTTTCCGTACACGGCCGGCAGCGGCACACAGGGGTAGCGTTCACAGCGTCGGCCTTCACACTCGTACGAGTAGCTGATCGGTGGTTATACAGACCGGGCCCGTCCGAGCCCAGGTGTGCACTTTGTCGATCATCCAACATGCCGATCTGGAGAACGCCCAGCAGGGGTGAATCGAGAGTGACAACATCGTTCCAGCGATTGAAAATAATCGCTTCGCAGAATAGTACGATTACGGCTGAATTAATCCGTACAATGCATCGAGAACATTACTGCTACACTGCATTATTTAATAAGCCCACATAACGAAGTTTGAATTATGTTGGGCTGCCCGAAGGGCTTTGGGCCTGGCCTGGAAGCCGGTAGACTGATGAAGGCCGTGCATTCTACATACATGAACAGGCCTTGGCCGGGCCGGGCCTGGTTATCCACGTTGTTGATTTCTGGTGCATTTGTATTGATTTCAAGATTATACGGAATGCACCAATTAAACCAACTTTCTCCAAAAAGAACCATTAACACCTAATGAACATCAAGATGGTTACGAAAATTATAGCATATTGTTTATGCTCAATTACACATCAGATGAACGCCGCAAAATGTCATCATATCATGCAAATCCCAGTGATTTTTTTTCCGGTGATTTCCAATTATCCCATCATTGATAAAATAACATAAATACGAAGACTGCACGTGCACGTCCAAGGCATATCTGGTACATCATATAGTCACATAATATATTATATATTCAGATGATAATACGATGTCTGCTTATTCCTTAATATCAGCAGCAACCGTACACTTTTTAAATTCAACATATGATAAGTGTCCCTGGTAGAGATTGAATAGGAGTAGGCAGATAAAGTTGGGTTGCGTTCAATTAAAATACAAAGTAGTAGACTAGTTTTGGCATAGCCTTACACATCAGGCGCCAGAATTAGGTTAGGCTTAGTTCTGAGTAGTCGACTGTGTTTAGACAGGGTCTATTCAGCAGTGTCCTAAAATTACTTCACCATTAACTGTGTGGATGAAGAAAGAAGTTGCTTGGGAACAGTGAAAGATTGGAAGAAAATAAGGGATCTACACTTAAGGATTAAAAAAGCAGAATGCTGTTGTAATACATATATTTCAATTCAGTCACATGCATTTTACATTATTTAGCTGTCATGTGTATAATAACTGCCCACACATCATGTGGCAAAAATGGTAAAAACCTAAGACAAGGATGAAATAGCACAATTCCATTAACTGTGGATTTCCAGGCCACATTGTCAATTATTTTACACTGCTATTCAGTGTCAGATCTGCTCATATGTATGTTACCATGCATTCGGCTTTGTGGTGTGACTCACAAGGTTTACAATATATTCCACACGCCTAGATAAGGGCCGGGGATGGCCGGGTGGTTAAGGTGTCGGGCTATGGGTACCAAAGGTCCCTGGTTCGACTCTAGCGCCACTCAGGACATTTCGCAATCCCGCGGTCCACCGGCGAAACAGTGTGGGCGGCGCCATTAGCCGTGAATGTGCATAAAATGTGTCGTGAACCAACCAATAAACAAACAATAAGCATGCCTGGATAACAAACCTTAGCAGGACGGTATGCACCTAACTAATAAAATAGCCGGGCTTGTACAGTAATTAGCATTCACAACTGTAGCCAAACATCTGAAAGTAAGGTTATCATCACTTGCATGTTCACATAGCCTCCGCCTGAACAGATAGATACGACATACCTACTTACGAACTCACCTGTGTATTTATCGCAGCAAAAGCCAAGTAAAGCTAAGGAATTGTTGTAAATGAAGCCATGCGATTTTCTAGAGGCATATGATCGTTCAGCAGGACCCTGGAATATTGAGGATGAGATGGCAAGAACTACCTTATAATGCAAGTCACATAATCCGTTAACATAACTTCCAATGCCCAGAATTGACATTGAACCCGGAAGCGGGAGGCAGTTTTTTTTGGGGACTTCGGACACAATAGCCGTGTTTACAGCGGCAATTTGACCCCATCAACTCCCACTCAAGACCGCAGTTACCGCGGGCTCGAAGAGGTATGCGGGAACTCCTTTGTGATCGGTAAACTGAGCAATAATTGCTGACTTTTCCACGTTTGATTCTTCTGATTTCCATAGGATCATCTTTTTGCTAAAATGCATTCAGTTTGTTCCCAATTATTGATTGCATATTCATAATTATGCCACGCCTGCTCGTTCTATTTTGCTGCTGATCTTGTGAGATCGGACGGCAAACATTTACTGGAAACTCGAGTAAGGTGGTGTTCGGACAGTGTTCAGTCAAGTCTGTATCACATCCAAGGGCACGCCAGTGGCTACGCCAAGTCTACATCTTGCGTACACAAAGCGCATCAGAGCATAATAAAATCCGGGACCGGATGAGCAGCAAGCGCACCGTGGAATTGAAAAGCAAGCGGAAAAATGAATATTTCCATTTGTGCCAACATAACCTGACACCAGTTGTGTCCAGCTAATGCCGGTTCTTCGGTTAACCAGCCATCTGACCTCTAGTTTTCAGTGAGCCGGCTGTGTATCATACAGCAATTGAAACTTTTGTTCGGAAGTAAGCTGACATACCTGCTTAGATACATAAGTGATCGGTTCGTAGTTCTTGTGCTTCGCAAGCCAAGTGTTATGTAGGCCTTTGGGCTGACCTGTTTTTCGTACCGTTGTAGGATGGTCAGTGGAGTGACAGTCACGAGAGCAATTTGATTAGTTTGTGGGTGAAAATGTTTCGCCAATGTTTGATGAAATGCCCTGAGGATAGTTGGCATTCCCAATAATTATTGGAAAGATGCAGCTGCTTTTTTGACATTATATGTGATGCACTCAGATCATTGAGCCACGTAACAAACAACGAGTAGTAAGGAGGAAGCAGTAAGGAGGTTTTTGGCATTACATCAGTGATGCGTTCAGATCGTTGAGTTTGGCACGTCAAGCAATAAGGTGGGCATGAGCGTAAGATATGAACATATAGCATTGTCCAAGGAGATGCCGCTGCCCAGCTGGCTGCAGACAATCTCCCCAGATTCTTCAGATACACGCAACTGCGGGAAGTGCTACTGACAGGACAGAGCCAGGGAAGACGCGTTAGGTTAGATTCAGTAGGTTCTATATGAGTTCATATAGTTGATTGGCTTGTAATTTCTTTGCAAATTACTACGTAGGGTGTCTGCACTAAGGCGGGTGCTAACGTCTACCTCGACGATACTTGAGCAATCACAGTATTTTGTTTATAAATATTCCATAAATGTGTGCAAGGTACTCCCAGTGGGGCAGCGACCATTCACTGGTTTTCAGACAGTGGTCATTAGGTTTGACTTGGGCAGGGTCGGTCAGACAAAACTGTCTTATTAGCAGAGTAAGTTGCAACAGTTCCACACGGTGTGATATCTGCTCGTGTATTATGGGTATGTATCAGGCATGGTTCAGACAACCCATCCACACGTCACCTTTGTGGACTGTTCTGGTAGAAATTATGCCAATTTATCTGTTGGAAAATGGAAAGTGAAATGCGCCAACGAACGACGCTGAGGCATGATCACCGAATCATCGGTTCAAGGCCAGAAACATTAGCTTAGAGAAGAGAATGAACGCCATGATAACCCGCAATCACTATAACTATCCTCCATGTGACCGGGCCGGGCTGGATTTCGGCCACAACCACAGCCAACTTGACGGCTCTTGATTAGTTCCTCGTCATGAATACGGCATGTGACTCGCCTCCGAGCTTCCGGGCCTCCGGGCCTCCGGGCCTACGGGCCTACAGGCCTACGGGCCGAACCGGGCAAATTGGCGTGTTGACAGCGCCGAGAGGCGGCGACGCGTAAAGTCGCCTTGGCGCGGCGCGTCGCACCGACCGGCGGCCCTGACTTGTTGGTGGCCCGACATGGGCACCGGTCAGGCCGGGGGTGTGGTACCGTCCTGGCGCGTCTCGGTCACGGTCCGGCGGCGGCTCACAACATCCGTGGGGCTGCTCACGCCGCTCACACGGTGTGACATCAGCCACGACATGGCGCGGCCTTGCCACGTGCACTCGACGGCAGCCTGTGTCGGTACCGTGACGAGGCCCCCCAGACCAGACACGACGGCACCTCAGTCAACTCACCTACAGTACACACCAGACACGACGGCACCTCAGTCAGCTCCACCTACAGTACACACCAGACACGACGGCACCTCAGTCAGCTCCACCTACAGTACACACCAGACCAGACACGACGGCACCTCAGTCAGCTCCACCTACAGTACAGACCAGACACGACGGCACCTCAGTCAGCTCCACCTACAGTACACACCAGACACGACGGCACCTCAGTCAGCTCCACCTACAGTACACACCAGACACGACGGCACCTCAGTCAGCTCCACCTACAGTACACACCAGACCAGACACGACGGCACCTCAGTCAGCTCCACCTACAGTACAGACCAGACACGACGGCACCTCAGTCAGCTCCACCTACAGTACACACCAGACACGACGGCACCTCAGTCAGCTCCACCTACAGTACACACGAGACACGACGGCACCTCAGTCAGCTCCACCTACAATACACACCAGACACGACGGCACCTCAGTCAGCTCCACCTACAGTACACACCAGACACGACGGTACCTCAGTCAGCTCCACCTACAGTACACACCAGACACGACGGCACCTCAGTCAGCTCCACCTACAGTACACACCAGACACGACGGCACCCCAGTCAACTCACCTACAGTACACACCAGACACGACGGCACCCCAGTCAGCTCCACCTACAGTACACACGAGACACGACGGCACCTCAGTCAGCTCCACCTACAGTACACACCAGACACGACGGCACCTCAGTCAGCTCCACCTACAGTACACACCAGACACGACGGCACCTCAGTCAGCTCCACCTACAGTACACACCAGACACGACGGCACCTCAGTCAGCTCCACCTACAGTACACACCAGACACGACGGTACCTCAGTCAGCTCCACCTACAGTACACACCAGACACGACGGCACCTCAGTCAGCTCCACCTACAGTACACACCAGACACGACGGCACCCCAGTCAACTCACCTACAGTACACACCAGACACGACGGCACCCCAGTCAGCTCCACCTACAGTACACACGAGACACGACGGCACCCCAGTCAGCTCCACCTACAGTACACACGAGACACGACGGCACCTCAGTCAGCTCCACCTACAGTACACACCAGACCAGACACGACGGCACCTCAGTCAGCTCCACCTACAGTACACACCAGACCAGACACGACGGCACCCCAGTCAGCTCCACCTACAGTACACACCAGACCAGACACGACGGCACCTCAGTCAGCTCCACCTACAGTACACACCAGACACGACGGCACCTCAGTCAGCTCCACCTACAGTACACACCAGACACGACGGCACCTCAGTCAGCTCCACCTACAGTACACACCAGACCAGACACGACGGCACCTCAGTCAGCTCCACCTACAGTACACACCAGACACGACGGCACCTCAGTCAGCTCCACCTACAGTACACACCAGACCAGACACGACGGCACCCCAGTCAGCTCCACCTACAGTACACACCAGACCAGACACGACGGCACCTCAGTCAGCTCCACCTACAGTACACACCAGACCAGACACGACGGCACCTCAGTCAGCTCCACCTACAGTACACACCAGACCAGACACGACGGCACCTCAGTCAGCTCCACCTACAGTACACACCAGACCAGACACGACGGCACCTCAGTCAGCTCCACCTACAGTACACACCAGACACGACACGACGGCACCTCAGTCAGCTCCACCTACAGTACACACCAGACACGACGGCACCTCAGTCAGCTCCACCTACAGTACACACCAGACACGACGGCACCTCAGTCAGCTCCACCTACAGTACACACCAGACCAGACACGACGGCACCTCAGTCAGCTCCACCTACAGTACACACCAGACCAGACACGACGGCACCCCAGTCAACTCACCTACAGTACACACCAGACCAGACACGACGGCACCTCAGTCAGCTCCACCTACAGTACACACCAGACCAGACACGACGGCACCTCAGTCAGCTCCACCTACAGTACACACCAGACACGACGGCACCTCAGTCAGCTCCACCTACAGTACACACCAGACCAGACACGACGGCACCTCAGTCAGCTCCACCTACAGTACACACCAGACACGACGGCACCTCAGTCAGCTCCACCTACAGTACACACCAGACCAGACACGACAGCACCTCAGTCAGCTCCACCTACAGTACACACCAGACCAGACACGACGGCACCCCAGTCAACTCACCTACAGTACACACCAGACCAGACACGACAGCACCTCAGTCAGCTCCACCTACAGTACACACCAGACCAGACACGACAGCACCTCAGTCAGCTCCACCTACAGTACACACCAGACCAGACACGACGGCACCCCAGTCAGCTCCACCTACAGTACACACCAGACCAGACACGACAGCACCCCAGTCAGCTCCACCTACAGTACACACCACACCAGACACGACGGCACCTCAGTCAGCTCCACCTACAGTACACACCAGACACGACGGCACCCCAGTCAGCTCCACCTACAGTACACACCAGACCAGACACGACGGCACCCCAGTCAACTCACCTACAGTACACACCAGACCAGACACGACGGCACCTCAGTCAGCTCCACCTACAGTACACACCAGACCAGACACGACGGCACCTCAGTCAGCTCCACCTACAGTACACACCAGACCAGACACGACGGCACCTCAGTCAGCTCCACCTACAGTACACACCAGACCAGACACGACGGCACCTCAGTCAGCTCCACCTACAGTACACACCAGACCAGACACGACGGCACCTCAGTCAGCTCCACCTACAGTACACACCAGACCAGACACGACGGCACCTCAGTCAGCTCCACCTACAGTACACACCAGACAAACGACGGCACCTCAGTCAGCTCCACCTACAGTACACACCAGACCAGACACGACGGCACCTCAGTCAGCTCCACCTACAGTACACACCAGACCAGACACGACGGCACCTCAGTCAGCTCCACCTACAGTACACACCAGACCAGACACGACGGCACCTCAGTCAGCTCCACCTACAGTACACACCAGACCAGACACGACGGCACCTCAGTCAGCTCCACCTACAGTACACACCAGACCAGACACGACGGCACCTCAGTCAGCTCCACCTACAGTACACACCAGACCAGACACGACGGCACCTCAGTCAGCTCCACCTACAGTACACACCAGACCAGACACGACGGCACCTCAGTCAGCTCCACCTACAGTACACACCAGACCAGACACGACGGCACCTCAGCAGCTCCACCTACAGCCAACCAGACACGACGGCACCTCAGTCAGCTCCACCTACAGTACACACCAGACCAGACACGACGGCACCTCAGTCAGCTCCACCTACAGTACACACCAGACCAGACACGACGGCACCTCAGTCAGCTCCACCTACAGTACACACCAGACACGACGGCACCTCAGTCAGCTCCACCTACAGTACACACCAGACCAGACACGACGGCACCTCAGTCAGCTCCACCTACAGTACACACCAGACCAGACACGACGGCACCCCAGTCAGCTCCACCTACACCACACACCAGACACGACGGCACCTCAGTCAGCTCCACCTACAGTACACACCAGACCAGACACGACGGCACCTCAGTCAGCTCCACCTACAGTACACACCAGACACGACGGCACCTCAGTCAGCTCCACCTACAGTACACACCAGACCAGACACGACGGCACCTCAGTCAGCTCCACCTACAGTACACACCAGACACGACGGCACCTCAGTCAGCTCCACCTACAGTACACACCAGACCAGACACGACGGCACCTCAGTCAGCTCCACCTACAGTACACACGAGACACGACGGCACCTCAGTCAGCTCCACCTACAGTACAGACCAGACACGACGGCACCTCAGTCAGCTCCACCTACAGTACACACCAGACCAGACACGACGGCACCTCAGTCAGCTCCACCTACAGTACACACCAGACACGACGGCACCTCAGTCAGCTCCACCTACAGTACACACCAGACCAGACACGACGGCACCCCAGTCAGCTCCACCTACAGTACACACCAGACCAGACACGACGGCACCTCAGTCAGCTCCACCTACAGTACACACAACCAGACACGACGGCACCTCAGTCAGCTCCACCTACAGTACACACCAGATACGACGGCACCTCAGTCGGCTCCACCTACAGTACACACCAGACACGACGGCACCTCAGTCAGCTCCACCTACAGTACACACCAGACACGACGGCACCTCAGTCAGCTCCACCTACAGTACACACCAGACCAGACACGACGGCACCCCAGTCAGCTCCACCTACAGTACACACCAGATACGACGGCACCTCAGTCAGCTCCACCTACAGTACACACCAGACACGACGGCACCTCAGTCAGCTCCACCTACAGTACACACCAGATACGACGGCACCTCAGTCAGCTCCACCTACAGTACACACCAGACACGACGGCACCTCAGTCAGCTCCACCTACAGTACACACCAGACACGACGGCACCTCAGTCAGCTCCACCTACAGTACACACCAGACCAGACACGACGGCACCCCAGTCAGCTCCACCTACAGTACACACCAGACACGACGGCACCTCAGTCAGCTCCACCTACAGTACAGACCAGACCGCGACACTTCTCCTAAGGGACGCTTCAGGTTGTCCGGGAACAATTCCACCAACTCTACAGTGAATGTCGCAGACAAGTGACTAGTTCTGGTCACTTCCGATCAACTTGGTCGGAGACGCAAGAACCGCCTTTTTTGCGGGCGAAGGGGAGGGCGAAAGACGTTTTGAAGTTGATTATTTCCATGCAACGCCAGTTGGGTGCCAATGTTAAACTCGCCCAAGGTCTGTCCAGCCCTTTACTGGTTCCCACTGCCCAAGGGTTTGGCCAGATACAACAGCCTCTACGCTGCCATGCAACGACCAAATCGAATTATTTCAAAAGCAGAAACTGGGTCATACCACCAGCCAAGTGACCACGTATTATCTGATACACTGCCTGACACGAATGTCGTTATTACAAAGGATGCTGCTTCATATTACGGAAGGTCAGGCCACAGAGCATTGTGCAGCCAGCCGTATTCCGTCACAATCTGACACCTGTTGTCGGTAGCCAGCTAGCCGGAACACTGCCCTCAAACGCTTCCTGTCTGTCTGACTTCTCGGACAAAACGGAGAAACGGCCAGCCGATCCTGTCCGGACCGGAACACGGTGACCGCCGTGCCGCGCGAATAAAGGTCGCACTGTGCGCGGCAACCTTGCTACTTCCTCGAGTGGCAGGTGTGGGCGGGGCCGGGCGGCGGCGCATTTGCCGCCGCATGACACAAATTACACGCCATTATTCAACATCGGCCGGCGGCGTTTGACCGACTAGGAAGTTAAACACTTGCAAGTCATGTCCCCTTGACCACGGCGGGAAAATGGGCCGCCCAACGACGTTTCGAAGTGAAAGAGACAATTCACACGCGCGGCCTTGGTGTGCCACGCCTGGTGGCTGGCCACTGCCGGCGTGGGCGACTAACCACGCCTGCAGTATCTGAGCGGCACGCCAATGCTACGGAGCACGCGTCACCGACCCACCTGGCCGGATAAAATCCACCGTAACGCCGCGCAAAACGGTCCTAGGCGGCTGCCGCTGCGTGTGTGCATGCCTATTCAGTCCCGCTGAGCGGCGTAGGCGGCTGCCGCCTTACGTGTGTATGCCTATTCAGTCCCACTGAACGGCGTAGGCGGCTGCCGCTGCGTGTGTGCATGCCTATTCGCCCCACTGAACGGCGTAGGGGGCTGCCGCCTTACGTGTGCATGCCTATTCGGCCCCACTGAACGGCGTAGGCGGCTGCCGCTGCGTGTGTGTATGCCTATTCCGTCCCACTGAACGGCGTAGGGGGCTGCCGCCTTACGTGTGTATGCCTATTCAGTCCCTCTGAGCGGCGCGAGTTCTGGCCGCATGCATGCAGCCCACACAGCTGGCATATCTTGAGCCGCATCATAGTCGGCTATGTGTGTGTTTAACGACGTGTCTCAGCCGCGCTGGCTACACGGCAGCCATCACGAGAGCACAGCGCCGCTCCACCGACCACCACCGACGCCCACCGGCAAACATCGGCCGGTCAAAACAGATGCCGCCAGCGGCACACGGCAAAAGGACATTCACTTTCGCATTATTATCCACATGTTTAACTTCCCAGCTAAATGCATACGTATGAGCCATTAGTAGCCTGGTGGAACTTCATGTGAACGTCTATATAAAGCCAGCACTAATAGTCGACGCAAATCCTCCGCACAGTCTGAGCGGGAATTTTCCGTCGATGCCATCACTTCAGACGCTCACCAATACGTCCAGCGCTATCAAATAAGCAAGCCCACGCTCTGCTGCCCGCCTCTGGACTCACGCCCAACGTGTTGATGTGTCGGTGATGGCAATGTAATCGGCCGGACCTCACACCGCGCTGTTTACCCCGACCGGACATTCGCTCTGGAGGCGGGCGCCAATTTAGCCTCAACACGCCACCAACAAATAGACTGGCACCGCCAAACATCATCACGCAGGATATTCCAAACACAAATTGGGCACAGGGAGCGGCTGCTGACTACATATGTCAGAGAGAAATTGCATGTGTCAGACAGTATTGGTGACTGACACATTGCTGTTGTAACCAATAAACACTGCTGCTATACTATTGCCAGCTAAAACTATGAAAACATACCATTCTGAAATTGTATGTATCAAAAATTGGATTCACTGAAGAGCATTGCGACAAGAAAGAATTCCAGATGATTAGGTGGTAACTTTTGCTACTTATCTTGAATACACATAGCATGGGGATGAAATTTAACTTTTATCCGTGTGGACTTGACAACAAACTATTTAGAGCACGATTCTACGTCGCATGGAGTAAAACAGCTTAACCTTTTTTCTTTAAAGAAAAATATCCCAGTTCTTACTGGGGTGGTTCTCTGAACCAGGGCCCATTGCTAAGAAGAGTATGTTGCGTTAACTCTGGTCCCACCACCCGAACAATGAATTCCAGCTATACAGCATAATTTTGACCGAAAGTTTAACGTGCCATCAGTGCACCGACACGGCCGCCCGGTAGCTCGTCCCCGGCCTTATCGGGTCAGCTGCCAACTGACCCTCCCGGCCGGGGCTAAATGCGAGCGCGCGAAGCGACTCGAACCCTGTGCTTCCAGGGCGGGGGAGACCAGCGCAGGCCAGCGCTCTAACCAACTGAGCCGCCGGCTGAATGTTTGCGTCGATGCTTCAAACGTTCATCTTATTCAAAATTTCAAGACCTGGCGATTTCCGTGCCGAGTTGGTGACTTGCCAGCAAGGCGAATTACCGGTCGCCAGTGCGCCAACAAAGATCGGCACTGCAAAATAGTCGACCATTGAAACCAAATATTCCAGTTGTAATGTACCTAAACGTTCACGCTGAAATACATCGGCTGCTGAGGTTCGAACGCAGTTAAATTATCACCTGCTGTTTTAAAGCTGACTTGAACTGCTTCTCTGCATCGCGAAACATTCCAAGCCGATAGTAGCACTTCCCAAGAGACACTTTCCACCACCAGTCCTTGTAGTCGGCCGCCTGTGTCGCCTGTGACGCCAGGTCACACGCCTGCGGCACAGGTCACGCGTCTGTGACACAGGTCACTCGCCCGCAACAACAGTCTAGCATTTGACATGTCACACGCCTGCAGCACAGGTAACGCGTCTGCGACACGTGTCACTCGCCCGCAACAACAGTCCAGCATTTGACATGTCACACGCCTACGACGACAGCCTAGCATGGTTCACGCCTGTGCCATCAGTCTATATGCTCAGCACGTCCTGCGACACAGATTTCACGCTTGTGACAAAAGTCGCACATGTCACGGCCTTGCAGTGCAAGATCACACGCGAGCGACAAAGGTTATACAGGTCGCGCGCCTACGGCAAAGGTTAAGCATAGACCGCACGCCCGTGACTAATATCACCTGCCTGTGGAACAGGTTACGCATGCTAAATGCCTATGGCACGTGACAACGTGGCCACGTGACAACAATACCAATCATACGCCTGCGAGATTGGCTGCGCAGGTCATCAGCTTGCGTCACAGGTCACAGAGGTCGCCCGCCTGTGACACACGCATACAAGACAATGTATCCACAACACGAGTCACTTCACGTGCAAACGGTACATACAACGGCCACAGCAGTGCTGCTATGGCCCACACCATTGCTCAATGGTGAGGGAACTTTCTTCTGCGGAAATTAGGCACGGAAATCCTTGCCAAATACGTTAGTAAGCTTCTGTTGACTGTCATTCAAATGGCGACACCCTCCTGATAATTGCTTACCTGTGCTACCTGTGCTATATCTAGTATATCAACGCTACACCTCATCCACGCGAAACTTCCGTTGCAGCGTGTGTGCACCACCAATTTCCGCATCTTCTTTATATGTTTGCTTCGCTGTTTGTTCGTACTGCTAGCTACGTGTCACATATGTCGTCATCATGTGACCTTGACGCCTGGCTTAGGGACGGAGCCTTCGGAGGCCATATATGGAGACAATATTGTGAGTTTGTGTATCTATGAAGACTTCAGTTGCCACTAGCCGTTTTCACGAAACTCTTTGGGACACCGTTCCCGGAACGCCTCGGCGAGGCGTGCTTAAGTCGGTTTTAGCTATTTGTGACTAGTAGCATCAGGTGAGGGCAAGCCTGATATTCCAGTGCTCAACAGCAGCTCTGTGCCCGGACAAAAGCCACGCGGCGGCAGATATTGGCACAGACATTTACCTGGCATCATCCAGATCGCCTCCGCCCACCAGCCGACAGCCGTCCCACCGGCTGGGCCCAGAAGCCACCACAGCGCCGGACATCACCTTGGAGGCTAGAGTCCACCAGCAGCTGGGGGACAATGAAGCCGGGACCTCCCGCGCGATCACCTGCAGCGCCACGGACGCCACGGGCTGAACCCGCTCTGAGTAACTCGACGATCATCAGCCGTGATATGCTAGAGCTTCTCCATCCCAGGGGAAGTTTCTGCTAGGTGCGAACAAACATGCGCGCCTCTGTGGGCCACTTGGTGAGCCTGATGAAGCGCGCCGACATCGAATGTGGACTGAATAATGTCGCGGTTAACGCACGCCATACGCCACAAACAATGTGTGGCAAACTGAGCGTGTCTTGCCGCCCTGGCGTTTCTGCCGCACGGTAAGGCACACCTCTCGGATACTCCCACTGGCGTCGGGTGGATTACCCTCCTCGACATGGCTCATTCTGCCATGGCAGCGTCGATGAACGAGCATCAGCCGGAGCTAGCGATGGCGCCCGCCAGGTGAGACGGGCGCCGCAGCACCGAGAGCATTCCCTCTCACGCGGAGCGAATCTTAATTAATAAAAAAGCTGGTATGTCGCGCCACTCAGAATAACCGAGGACGTGGTGCAGGAAAACGGAAGCCCACTGGGAAAGGTAGCGGTAGAATACTGTAAAATGCGGCATCTGGCCCCCTCCACCGCAGCGGCCAGCCCAACAGGTTTTCCGGTGCTGCCACTGTCGTTGATTACGCCATGGGAGTGAAACCCCGGCGAGCTCCCGATAGCCGAGGCAGGGGAAGAAGGCGAGTGTACAAAGAAATGTCACCCGTGATCACCCCGGGGCTCCATCGGTCCTCACCATTTTCATGAGACACCTACGGTGCGTGCTAGTGCTGCCGGATGAAGAGTACAACCGGCCCCTCCGGACCGAGGGCTCAGCCTGTGGGAGGAACAGATGTCGTGCAGCGAGAAGGTGCCAATAATCGCCCACTTCGACAACGCAAACGTATGTTCGTGACAACGGCAGTCGGCGCTATCACGCGACCGCCGGCCACGCCCTGACCGCCACCGGACAGATTGTGGGCACGACCGCAGAAGAACTGGCGTGGGTGTGCCGGCACTCATTGTGAACCGCACGCAAACAATACGACGTCCAGGAACGCGTGACCCGACTGGTGCGGGCGCCGCCGACGGCCCTGCAGTCTCTGCGGTCTCTGCGGCAGCAGACAGAGGGGAGCCGCGCCCAGAAGCCAGCCGAACCCGCCGAGCCACTGGGACCTGCCGAGCCAGCGGAACCCGCCCAGAAGCCAGCCGATCCCGCCGAGCCACTGGGACATGCCGAGCCAGCGGAACCCGCCCAGCTAGCGGAACACACCGAGCCAGCGGATTACACCGAGCCACTGGAACCAGCCGAGCCGCTGGAACCCGTCGAGTCAGCGGATTACACAGAGTCAGTGGAACCCACCGAAACAGCGGAACCCGCCGAGCAACTGGAACCCTACCAGCCAGCGGAACCCACCGACGGCAAGGGAACAGCCGCCGGCATCACACCCGCGAAACCAGACCAGCCCCCCTCGTTCCACGACGGAGTGCTCCGAGCTGTACCACACGGAAGTGGAGCAGGAATCGCACGTGATCACTAACGCAGAGCTGCCCCCCTGCAGGACGGTCCAAGGCAGCAAGATCTCCCGCCGGGGATTGCCATGGCCAAGACGGCAACTACCGAGTACCGGGAAAGCAACGGCGGCCATGGCCGTTGCGCAACGCATCGGAACCAAGGCGGAGGCGGCCGACTTCCTGGAAAGTCCGACTGGACACGGGCCGTCACAACGTCATCGCCTCTGTCGCAAGTCTCCGATATGAGAAGACAACAGCAGTCGGCGACGGCGTTGAGAAGGCGGCAGCTGTGGCAAGTTGTGAGGGCGGGGGAAGGCGGCAACTGTCGCTGAGTCGTGAAGGCTGGGAGGAGGCCGCAGCTGCCATTTAGTTAGTTCGTTATCTGGGTTTAAGGGGCGCATCGACTGCAATGGTCATATAGCGCTCATACCATGCTTATTCATGAAAACTCAGCAGTACAATTTAGTACAACAGTGCCATGCTAGGTGTATCTCCTCGCATACTGTGT
Organism: Imbricaverruca yamaguchii; assembly: GCA_034440575.1. NCBI lineage: Eukaryota > Metazoa > Arthropoda > Thecostraca > Neoverrucidae > Imbricaverruca > Imbricaverruca yamaguchii. Next base: position 2,347,857 of record JAOTOL010001609.1, on the reverse strand, counting down.
CAATTGAAACATGTTTTTTTCCACTGCAAGCGATTTAAGAAATATGATATGGGGCGGTTGACAAACAGTCCCGTTAGGGTGGTCGTTCATCCCACACGTCTTGGTGGGGACGAGTAGCCTAGGGGTAAGTTGCTCGTCTCACAATCGAAAGGTTGTGGGTTCGAGTCTCACCTCTCGCTACTCTTCGCCCGCGACAAATCGGCGTGAGAGATTGGCGACGCTGCATGACTCAACGGTCGATGTGTCGTAAAAACCAATAACCAACCAACCCACACGTCTTGGTGCCCAGCCAGGTATGTACCTTGATACGGGCGACTCAGCGCGGCAACGGGACCTGGGATTCCCTTGGGTCGGTGGCGAGCTGGGCATTCGCTTATGATTCGTAGGCGGTGTGAGTGGTGGGTCTGTTAATGGGACTGGGGTGGAGGTGGACCCATTATTTTCCCAGGGAGGCCAGGTGGTGCGCGCGGCGCCCACGGAGTGCGTTCTCTCGCACAGAGCCCCGAGGTCACGGGAGGGTTTCCCACCGATGACTTGTGCCACACAGGTAGCTGGCTCCGCTCGACCTTGCGAGGTCAGGCCTGGAGCTGCACTTCGCACCGGAATTCTCAGTGACGGCAATGAGCTGGTCGATCGAAGAAATGAAATAGTCGATGGGCGATACCTCAGAGACTTCTGTGGGATTTGTTGTTCGAGTGGATACCACCCTGATCGGTTCAATCCCCTGAACTGCGTGATCAGCCGCCTGGCAGGCGACCGTGCGCTGCTCAGGACGGAGCTGCGTCCGAGCATTGCAACAAGATCGCGACTGAACAGATATAGAACTAGCAGACACGATGCGGCCATTCCGTCCTTTTTTGTTTTCAATCTCCCGGCCTACATGACTTCCAACCCCGCCAGGCCGCAGAATACTTATTCACGTGTCCACGGTCTGTACGACATACAAGGCGTTGCACGCCCTGTAGGTCGTGCAAGCGATGACACCCCTTGAGCAGTTTTTGACGCGATGAGTCCTCCTAGTCACGGGCACTGTCTTTTGCACGCGTTTCCCTTCGACCGTGCACGAACACGTGACGATCTTTGCTTTAGTGTCCTCCTGGCCTCCAGCGGGTTCGAAGATTCCACTTCGATGCCGCCCTCGCTCGATCGGTCGCACCGTACCACGCTCGGTGGCCTCGCTCGATCGGCTACGAAAGCGCTCGGTGGCCTCGCACCGTTGGAAAGGGTTAAGGTCGGACAATCACCAACTCGAGTTCTGAACTCGATAGGATTAAGACAGTTGGGTTGACAAACTCGGGCTCCGTCTCGGTGTCACGTCCGGGTATGTTGTCAGGTCGAGTCGCCCCGACGGGAAGAGAATCCCTAATAGAAAGGCTAGAGGAGATTCGCGAATGGGACGGGGAATACGGGAATGATCAATCGTCCGAGTCAAGACAGGGCCGATGGTAAATTTGCGTGTCAGAAGAAGTCATGTGAGTGTTTTGTTTCGCCTCTACGCGACGTTGCACCGCACGGGGCCCTACGGGGGGGACGCCTGCTGCCATGACAGCAGGACGCCAAACACCTGCAGGCCCGCCCGCCCGCCCCTCCCGGATATCGGGACCAAAGAGACGTGTTGCTCCGTCGTCACAACTATCGCCGTGAGACAGTGGAATTCAACCACCAGGACTGCGTCAGCCCCGGGGGACGAGCCGAGGGGGCCCGACTATCCCGATAAAAATGAGCGGGCGGGCAGGACAGGTGAAGCTATCCTACCTGATCATAGTAGCGAGAACTGGTATTGCAGGGCCAGGTACAGGACATATATGTTGGGATGGGATGGGCCTTGAAATGGAAACCTAGGAATGGAAGGATGAGTGACACTCCTAGCCTGGCCCCTCACCATTGGACTGGTCCGTCGGGTCATTGGTGCACTTAACCCCCCCCCCCCCTCCGAGCATGGAAAGGCTGTGCCTCGTTGGGGGAGAGGAAGCTGTCGCAAATCGTGAGGGTGCGGAGAAGGCGGAAGGTGCGGCTGCAGCCGGTCTCAGCCTGAGACCGGCAGCCGACGTCCATGGTACAGCACCAGGTACAGCTGAGACCGGCAGCCGACATCCATGGTACAGCAGCAGCTACAGCTGAGACCGGCAGCCGACGTCCATGGTACAGCAGCAGGTACAGCTGAGACCGGCAGCCGACGTCCATGGTACAGCACCAGGTACAGCTGAGACCGGCAGCCGACGTCCATGGTACGGCAGCAGGTACAGCTGAGACCGGCAGCCGACGTCCATGGTACAGCAGCAGGTACAGCTGAGACCGGCAGCCGACGCCCATGGTACAGCAGCAGGTACAGCAGCAGCAGCAGGCACACCTGACACCGCTGGCACCGGCGTGCGCCCGGTGCCAGCACCACCCCAACGTAATTGCGCGTGGATGCCGGAGTGGATTTCAGGCGGCATTTGCAGCGCGGGAGTTAGTAATGACAAGCCGTTTGGCCAAGGTCCCGGCCGACACCGGATGTCGGCGGCCCACCGGCGGCCCACCGTCGGGGCCGGACGGCCCGCGGCGGAGCCGTCAGTCACACGGTGCCAGGCACACCTCGCAGCCGGCACGGCTGTCGGTGGTACCGGCCGTACCTACACCCGGCACGGCTGTCGGTGGTACCGGCCGTACCTCCCAGCCGGCACGGCTGTCGGTGGTACCGGGCTCCCAGCCGGCACGGCTGTCGGTGGTACCGGCCACACCTCCCAGCCGGCACCACTGTCGGTGGTACCGGCCACACCTCCCAGTCAGCACGACTGTCGGTGGTACCGGCCGTACCTCCCAGCCGGCACGGCTGTCGGTGGTACCGGGCTCCCAGCCGGCACGACTGTCAGTGGTACCGGCCGTACCTCCCAGCCGGCACGACTGTCAGTGGTACCGGCCACACCTCCCAGCCGGCACCACTGTCGGTGGTACCTGCCACACCTCCCAGCCGGCACGGCTGTCGGTGGTACCGGCCGTACCTCCCAGCCGGCACGGCTGTCGGTGGTACCGGCCGTACCTACACCCGGCACCACTGTCGGTGGTACCGGGCTCCCAGCCGGCACGGCTGTCGGTGGTACCGGCCGTACCTCCCAGCCGGCACGACTGTCGAGTGTCGGTGGTACCGGCCGTACCTCCCAGCCGGCACCACTGTCGGTGGTACCGGCCGTACCTCCCAGCCGGCACGGCTGTCGGTGGTACCGGGCTCCCAGCCGGCACGGCTGTCGGTGGTACCGGCCACACCTCCCAGCCGGCACCACTGTCGGTGGTACCTGCCACACCTCCCAGCCGGCACCACTGTCGGTGGTACCGGCCACACCTCCCAGTCAGCACGGCTGTCGGTGGTACCTGCCACACCTCCCAGTCAGCACGGCTGTCGGTGGTACCTGCCACACCGCCCAGCCGGCACGACTGTCAGTGGTACCGGCCGTACCTCCCAGCCGGCACGACTGTCAGTGGTACCGGCCGTACCTCCCAGCCGGCACGACTGTCAGTGGTACCGGCCGTACCTCCCACCCGGCACGACTGTCAGTGGTACCGGCCGTACCTCCCAGTCGGCACGACTGTCAGTGGTACCGGCCGTACCTCCCAGCCGGCACGACTGTCAGTGGTACCTGCCACACCTCCCAGTCGGCATGACTGTCAGTGGTACCGGCCGTACCTCCCAGTCGGCACGACTGTCAGTGGTACCGGCCGTACCTCCCACCCGGCACGACTGTCAGTGGTACCGGCCGTACCTCCCAGTCGGCACGACTGTCAGTGGTACCGGCCGTACCTCCCAGCCGGCACGACTGTCAGTGGTACCTGCCACACCTCCCAGCCGGCACGACTGTCAGTGGTACCGGCCGTACCTCCCAGCCGGCACGACTGTCGGTGGTACCTGCCACACCTCCCAGCCGGCACGGCTGTCGGTGGTGCCTGCCACACCGCCCAGTCAGCACGACTGTCGGTGGTACCTGCCACACCTCCCAGCCGGCCCGACTGTCGGTGGTACCGGCGGTACCCACACCCGGCACGCCTGTCAGCGGTACTGCCAGTTCCCAGCACGACTGTCAGCGGTACCGGCGGTACCTACACAATGCATATCTGTCAGCAGTCCTGCTGGTACCTGCACTCTGTACACATGTGAGCGTACCGACAGCACCTATATTCAGCATATCTGTCAGGGGAGGTGCCATACAAACTACCACCGACATCGCAACTACCAGCACGGATACTCGAACACGCTGTCAGGGAAGGTTCCGCAGTCGGCGTGGCGGGGGAGGAGCCCACAGTCGGCGTGGCGGGGGAGGAGCCCACAGTCGGCGTGGCAGGGGAGGAGCCCACAGTCGGCGTGGCAGGGGAGGAGCCCACAGTCGGCGTGACAGGGGAGGAGCCCACAGTCGGCGTGGCAGGGGAGGAGCCCACAGTCGGCGTGGCAGGGGAGGAGCCCACAGTCGGCGTGGCAGGGGAGGAGGCCACAGTCGGCGTGGCAGGGGAGGAGCCCACAGTCAGCGTGGCAGGGGAGGAGCCCACAGTCAGCGTGGCAGGGGAGGAGGCCACAGTCGGCGTGGCAGGGGAGGAGGCCACAGTCGGCGTGGCGGGGGAGGAGCCCACAGTCGGCGTGGCAGGGGAGGAGGCCACAGTCGGCGTGGCAGGGGAGGAGGCCACAGTCGGCGTGGCGGGGGAGGAGCCCACAGTCGGCGTGGCAGGGGAGGAGCCCACAGTCAGCGTGGCAGGGGAGGAGGCCACAGTCGGCGTGGCAGGGGAGGAGGCCACAGTCGGCGTGGCGGGGGAGGAGCCCACAGTCGGCGTGGCAGGGGAGGAGCCCACAGTCGGCGTGGCAGGGGAGGAGGCCACAGTCGGCGTGGCAGGGGAGGAGGCCACAGTCGGCGTGGCGGGGGAGGAGCCCACAGTCGGCGTGGCAGGGGAGGAGGCCACAGTCGGCGTGGCGGGGGAGGAGCCCACAGTCAGCGTGACAGGGGAGGAGCCCACAGTCAGCGTGGCAGGGGAGGAGGCCACAGTCGGCGTGGCAGGGGAGGAGGCCACAGTCGGCGTGGCGGGGGAGGAGCCCACAGTCGGCGTGGCAGGGGAGGAGCCCACAGTCGGCGTGGCAGGGGAGGAGCCCACAGTCGGCGTGGCAGGGGAGGAGCCCACAGTCAGCGTGACAGGGGAGGAGCCCACAGTCGGCGTGGCGGGGGAGGAGCCCACAGTCGGCGTGGCAGGGGAGGAGCCCACAGTCGGCGTGGCAGGGGAGGAGCCCACAGTCGGCGTGGCAGGGGAGGAGCCCACAGTCGGCGTGTCAGGGAAGGTTCCACAGTCGGCGTGGCGGGGGAGGAGCCCGCGTTCATTTGTCCACGCTTCACGCACCGGGGGAACGGACAATGCTGGACGCTTTGTTGTGGAATGCTTTCTTGTTGACATTCTATGGAGGTTATTTGAGGTCGAGGCTGAGTCTCTACGGTAGTTATTGTGTGACCTTGCCGCTGATTTACTTACACGAGGCCTATCTAGTCATCAGGTAATACGTGAAACACGCACAACCAATAGGTACGAGGGAAGTGCTCCAAGAGTCCTAGAAATTCAATACAGGACTTCTTAGATGTGCAATGCATGACATGCTCAGCACTTGTCCAGATCGATCTCAAGCAAGGCAAAGTCATCGTACTTGTGGCACCATGCGGGAAAACTACCATGCATTGTGTGAATGAAAGGAGGAAATATGACAGCGCCACAGGCTTGTCGTGTGCCTGTGACGCCTGTTGAATATTCTCTCTACCACCGTCGGCTTGGTGAAGAATTGCGGTCTCTACTCAGAATATCCAATGGACCACCATCGAACAAACCTATATTTATCGCGTGGTCTTGATGAACAAACGAGGAAATATTGTTTCCAACAGCAACAGCGGCGGGTTCCTGGGTCCGCAATATAGTATCTTATGCAAAAACATGGCAGTATGTATTCAATGTAGTATTTATATTGTTAGTTTGCAACAATTTGCACATCCATACCTGAAGTGCTGCTGAATAGCAAGATGTTCCATCATTCAAATTCGCTCTGGTAGGGCAATATCCAGCCATGCAGTAGCTATTTGGTCGAGTGCTCAGTCAAGCTAAACTTAACTCAATGGGAACTATATTTACTCGGGACTTCGATGCAGGGTCATTGCAGTTCGACGACATGAAATATAAAATTGCTATTAATGGTAACTATGTGACGGGACGTCGCAACATTCTCATGTGGCTTGCACTATACCAGAACAAGGCGCTCGTGCAGGCGTTACACAAGCGAGAGCGCGAGGAGGATCATCTGGCTCCAGTAGCGCCGTCATGTGGCGTGTGGATTGGGCAATTCCCAGTACCTAATGCCTTCTGTTTTCCTTCTGATATCTAACCGGCGCAAGCATCTATTTCAGCTGAATTATATAGCTACTATCTTAACCGTGCCAATGTTGGGAAGACAGACTGAGAAGCATAATCGCACCCGATAGCACCTCATATAATCCCATATGATATTGGCACCAATGACCACGCACGGCGCAATGCTCCTGTTGGTCGCTGCAAACACAGCGTGGCTTAAAAAAAAAAACATCGCGGCATAACGGCACCAAAACTTGAAAACATCAACCCAGAAAAGGCGCTGTCCACAAACAAAAAAGCGGATGGTGCGGGGCCTGACAGGCTAAAATCGACAACTCTCGGATGCCTAAGGTGTGCGCCCGACCCACGCCTACTGCGCGTGACCCCCGGATAAGTGGCTGGGGGTCCATGAAAACCATGACGGTTGGGACGCCTTTATGGTATATACTCTGGAGCAGACTCACGCCCGGGTCATCACTGGCGATAGACTGTACCACTTTGGTGTGCTAATTACGACAAACTATGCCACTTTGGAGATCGGCTGATCCGCCAGCAGCTTAGACAACGCGTCCATCGATCCCGGCTAGACTTACATACCTCGAGCCCCCCCCCCCCACCCCAGGGTCATGCAAATTCGACGGGCTATCTCCTCCGGTTTTACTGCCAAGTCATGCTTGGCTATGCTTGCTGATTCACGCCTGGTCATCGGAATCCGCACCACATCAGCACTGGCCGCGGCAGCCTCCGGCGCTCTCAACCTACTGAAGCAGAAAATAGTATGCCTGCTCAAAGCACGGCACATCGCACTTTTGCCACCCGATGACAGACGCATCGACTGAAACGGCACTCACGTGTCTGATGTCATTCTCATGGTAGAAGATATACTCGAACAGCGGTTTGGCCAGGTGCGGCTCCTTGGCGTACTTGGTCAAGTTGAGGCGGGCCAGGTTGATGAACGGCCCGTCGGCGGACGACAGCATGGACGCCGTCCCTGCAGCAGGCGCGGAAGGTCAGCACGAGGTCGGTCCGGGGTCAGGCTGCGGCGGGCGGCCGCCGGCCGTCGTGCCGACCGAATGGTGGCGGACCTACAGCGAGGTCTGCTCATGGCAATCGCAGACACTGGGGCCACGCCTGCGGCGGGCTGCAGCATGATTCGAAACAATGATAGCTTCACGGCCGTATTATATTAACCTCCGCGATCATTCAAACGCCAGCCATGAGGGCATTTAGAGCCATGCGATTTTTTAGTCGACTTGTACGTCATATGGCATTTGACGTAATGGATGTTGTAGGATATGAGAAGAACTGAAGGCTACTGAAGGTCACTGTTGACTGGCTGCAGGCCATTGTTGGCTGGCTGCAGGTTACTGTTGGCTGGCTGCAGGCCATTGTTGTCTGGCTGGGGGCCATTGTTGGCTGGCTGCAGGTTACTGTTGGCTGGCTGCGACCATTGTTGACTGGCTGCGGGCCATTGTTGGCTGGCTGCGGGCCATTGTTGGCTGGCTGCGGGCCATTGTTGGCTGGCTGCAGGTTACTGTTGGCTGGCTGCGGGCCATTGTTGGCTGGCTGCGGGCCATTGTTGGCTGGCTGCGACCATTGTTGGCTGGCTGCAGGCCATTGTTGGCTGGCTGCAGGCCATTGTTGGCTGGCTGCGGGCCATTGTTGGCTGGCTGCGACCATTGTTGGCTGGCTGCAGGTTACTGTTGGCTGGCTGCGGGCCATTGTTGGCTGGCTGCGGGCCATTGTTGGCTGGCTGCAGGTTACGGTTGGCTGGCTGCAGGCCATTGTTGGCTGGCTGCGGGCCATTGTTGGCTGGCTGCAGGCCATTGTTGGCTGGCTGCAGGTCACTGTTGGCTGGCTGCGGACCATTGTTGGCTGGATGCAGGCCATTGTTGGCTGGCTGCGGACCATTGTTGGCTGGCTGCAGGCCATTGTTGGCTGGCTGCATTTCACTGTTGGCTGGCTGGTGGCCATTCTCGCAGATTTGTTTGTTAAACAACAAACAAGTGAGAAATCGAATATGTGTTCGATTGCTTAGTTGTTCACGTGGCTCAACCACAGCCTAAGACGGTAGCGGGTAGAAGTATAGCAGAGCCCGAATGCGCCCCAATGGGTGCATAAACGGTGTTTACACAGCCCTCTGGTTTGAATTAGACCACCTGCATTTGCTGCAGTGTGAACAGAACTCTATATGCCCGCGAGGACCGTCCACCGTCCGCACCAATCCCTCCTCTCACCTACGTTGTTGCGCTGATAATACGCAGACCCAAACCGAGTATAGAGGCATTGTGAAAGGGCATGATTGATTTGAGCGGTGGGAGCTGCTATAGGTCTACCGTCTATGAAAATAACTATTCGTGCCTATGAATTGTTCATAATATATATATACATATATATATATATATATATATATATATATATATATATATATATATATATGAGTATATAAATCTAGTCGTAATCATTGTTCGTGTTCTGTTGTAGTTATACTGGAAGAATTGAGCCGAAAAGCTACCAGTTCTCACATAGACTTAATGAGCCGAATAAATTACAGTGTTCGACGGTCGGTCAATGGTGGCGGTGCAAGAGAACTACAAACAACGGTACAAACAGCAGGTGTAGTTGTAACACAGCTTGCGATGCGGCGCATTCGTATTAAAGTCAATTACAAGGGTTTTATACCATTTGAGAGTTATGCAGTGACAGCATGCAATCAAGAGCCTCGTAGTTTATCTTAACACCACGGCTTACGGGATGACAATTAGCAAGGAGCCGAAAACAAATCTCATTTAAATTAACAATGGGCGGCGTATTCCACATGCGTCTCCTTTTTATCTTCACACGCACAATGATGTATGAGCAGGAAGAGAGGAGCCAAAATTGCCTATCAATCAGCTTTCTTTGCAACATCATTAAAGCAATCGGCTTCACAACATCGCGCTCTAGTTCCATTCCGCGCTTAACACTGCGTGAACGTTTTGCAGGCCGAGGTTGTGCGAATCGGCGGGCAGCTTTGACCGTGGTGAGGAGACAGACTGCGGGACCCCTCAACCGTCGGCACCACCCAGCCTGCCGGCGATCTGTGGTGGTCGGTGGTCGGTGGTCGGTGGTCGGTGGTCTGTGGTCGGTGGTCGGTGGTCGGTGGTCTGTGGTCGGTGGTCGGTGGTCTGTGGTCTGTGGTCGGTGGTCGGTGATCGATGGTTGGTGGTCGGTGGTCGGTGGTCGGTGGTCGATGGTTGGTGGTCGGTGGTCGGTGGTCGGTGGTCAGTGGTCAGTGGTTAGTGGTCGGTAGTCGGTGGTCAGTGATCAGTGGTCAGTGGTCAGTGGTCAGTGGTCAGTGGTCAGTGGTCGGCGGTCAGTGGTCAGTGGTCAGTGGTCAGTGGTCAGTGGTCGGTGGTCGGTGGTCGGTGGTTGGTGGTCGGTGGTCGGTGGTCGGTGGTCGGTGGTCGGTGGTCGGTGGTCGGTGGTCGGTGGTCGGTGGTTTGTGGTCGGCGGCCAGTGGTCAGTGGTCAGTGGTCGGGAGTCGGTGGTCAGTGATCGGTGGTCGGTGGTCAGTGGTTAGTGGTCGGTGGTCAGTGGTTAGTGGTCAGTGATCAGTGGTCAGTGGTTATTGGTCGGCGGCCAGTGGTCAGTGGTCAGTGGTCAGTGGTCGGTAGTCGGTAGTCGGTGGTCAGTGATCGGTGGTCGGTGGTCAGTGATCAGTGGTCAGTGGTCAGTGGTCAGTGGTCGGCAGCCAGTGCTCAGTAGTCAGTGGTCAGTGATCAGTGGTCGGGGGTCAGTGGTCAGTGGTCAGTGGTCAGTGATCAGTGGTCGGTGGTCGGTGGTCGGTGGTCGGTGGTCAGTGGTCGGTGGTCTGTGGTCTGTGGTCGGTGGCCGGTGGTTGGTTGGTGGTCGGTGGTCGGTGGTCAGTGGTCAGTGGTCGGTGGTCGGTGGTCTGTGGTCGGTGGCCGGTGGTCGATGGTTGGTGGTCGGTGGTCAGTGGTCAGTGGTCAGTGGTCAGTGGTCGGTAGTCGGTGGTCAGTGGTCAGTGGTCGGTAGTCGGTGGTCAGTGGTCAGTGGTCAGTGGTCGGTAGTCGGTGGTCAGTGATCAGTGGTCAGTGGTCAGTGATCAGTGGTCAGTGGTCAGTGGTCGGCAGCCAGTGCTCAGTGGTCAGTGGTCAGTGGTCGGCGGTCAGTGGTCAGTGGTCAGTGGTCAGTGGTGGTCAGTGGTCAGTGGTCAGTGGTCAGTGGTCGGTGGTCGGTGGTCGGTGGTCGGTGGTCGGTGGTCGGTGGTCGGTGGTCGGTGGTCGGTGGTCGGTGGTCGGTGGTCGGTGGTTAGTGGTCGGCGGCCAGTGGTCAGTGGTCAGTGGTCAGTGGTCGGTAGTCGGTGGTCAGTGGTCAGTGGTCGGTAGTCGGTGGTCAGTGGTCAGTGGTCAGTGGTCGGTAGTCGGTGGTCAGTGATCAATGGTCAGTGGTCAGTGGTCACTGGTCGGCAGCCAGTGCTCAGTAGTCAGTGGTCAGTGGTCAGTGGTCAGTGGTCAGTGGTCAGTGGTCAGTGGTCGGTGGTCGGTGGTCGGTGGTCGGTGGTCGGTGGTCGGTGGTCGGTGGTCGGTGGTCGGTGGTCGGTGGTCGGTGGTCGGTGGTCGGTGGTCGGTGGTCGGTGGTCGGTGGTTAGTGGTCGGCGGCCAGTGGTCAGTGGTCAGTGGTCAGTGGTCGGTAGTCGGTGGTCAGTGATCGGTGGTCGGTGGTCAGTGGTTAGTGGTCAGTGGTCGGTGGTCAGTGGTTAGTGGTCAGTGGTCAGTGGTCAGTGGTTATTGGTCGGCGGCCAGTGGTCAGTGGTCAGTGGTCAGTGGTCGGTAGTCGGTAGTCGGTGGTCAGTGATCGGTGGTCGGTGGTCGGTGGTCAGTGGTCAGTGGTCAGTGGTCAGTGGTCAGTGGTCGTGGTCGGTGGTCGGTGGTCGATGGTCGATGGTCGATGGTCGATGGTCGATGGTCGATGGTCGATGGTTGGTGGTCGGTGGTCGGTGGTCGGTGGTCGGTGGTCGGTGGTCAGTGGTCAGTGGTCAGTGGTCGGCGGCCATTGGTTAGTGGTCGGTGGTCGGTGGCCGGTGGCCTGTCAATGGTCGGTCCGTGGTCGGTGGTCGGCGGACGGGGGAGGGTGCTGATAGTGCGGTCTTGCCGTGATCGAGAGAGCAGTGCGGAAAGGTTCGTGATGGGTCGCCATTTATCAGTAGAGAATACACCAGAAGTATATGACGTGTACATCAATAGTAACAACCACATGCCTTACATTATATCAGACTCGTTCTCAAGCCACTGGAGGCCACTCTCACGCATGCACCCTGAGCCCCTGTGTATGTCCGTGTGAGTTTCTCACTGACCTCAATCATCCAACAAGTTTCCGAGTAACGACACTGCCTCCGCTCCGCCACCATTTATACCACGAGGCAGAGGTGCAAAAAAGTACCCTCTTACCCCCGATGGTGGGTAGCAGATTGACATGATAATGTGCAACTCCTTGGTAACACAATCTTTTCGAGGCCATCAGTAGCCCTTGCTGCGCTACATTTGATGTCCATGCAGATTAAGACACTTACCAAAATTACATTAATTAATTGGGAAAAGTTGTAGCGGGGTGGATCAATAAAAAGTTTCAGGGGGTGGAACTTGGCTGGAGGGGTACCATTTACTCGGAAGGGTGCCACATTGCGAAATTCCTGGAACGACACCTCGGCGGAAAAAATCGTGGTGCGGGGAATTGAGGATGTACTGAAGTGCATCCCCAATTCCCCGCACAACGATTTTTGTATATTTACATATTGAAGTACCACTTTTTCGTTATAAGTGGGCGTCAGTCGACCTCATGGGCCACCTTTTCCTCTCAGAAAAGGCCGCGGACACCCTGGCTACCTTCAGCATTGCAGTCACCACCCACCACATCATGCTCAGATTCAGATCAATGCGTGTGTTAGGCCAGTGACGAGCGCGCGACAAATATTTCCTGTACACATGAGCGGTGGCAGCCACCCTCCTGGCTACCTTCAACACTGCGGTCACCACCCACCACAGCATCTCCCCACAGTCGCGCAATGGCCGCTCTGGAAACACGCCCGTGGCGGACCGTGGTGATGTGGCTGCCATCACGCATGTGATGCGGACCGTGGCGGAGACAATCGGCGGTCCCCGGCCCGGCAACGGAGACAATTAGCGGTCCCTGGCCCGGCCATGGCCCCGGGCGACAACACTAGGCTCAACTGAAGCTGCTTTCAAGGGACACGGCCCTGAGAGACCCTCACGTTCGGCTGACACGGCCCTCACGTCTGTACATCGGGGACATGGTCCTCACGTCTGTACAGCGGGGGTCCGGCTGACTCGGCCCTCACGTCTGTACAGCGGGGGTCCGGCTGACACGGCCCTCACGTCTGTACAGCGGGGGTCCGGCTGACACGGCCCTCACGTCTGTACAGCAGGGGTCCGGCTGACACGGCCCTCACGTCTGTACAGCGGGGGTCCGGCTGACACGGCCCTCACGTCTGTACAGCGGGGGTCCGGCTGACACGGCCCTCACGTCTGTACAGCAGGGGTCCGGCTGACACGGCCCTCACGTCTGTACAGCGGGGGTCCGGCTGACACGGCCCTCACGTCTGTACAGCGCCTCACGTCTGTACAGCAGGGGTCCGGCTGACACGGCCCTCATGTCTGTACAGCGGGGGTCCGGCTGACACGGCCCTCACGTCTGTACAGCAGGGGTCCGGCTGACACGGCCCTCATGTCTGTACAGCGGGGGTCCGGCTGACACGGCTCTCACGTCTGTACAGCGAGGGTCCGGCTGACGCGGCTCTCACGTCTGTACAGCGGGGGTCCGGCTGACACGGCTCTCACGTCTGTACAGCGGGGGTCCGGCTGACACGGCCCTCACGTCTGTACAGCGGGGGTCCGCTGCTCGGCCCTCACGTCTGTACAGCGGGGTCCGGCTACACGGCCCTCATGTCTGTACAGCGGGGTCCGGCTACACGGCCCTCATGTCTGTACAGCGGGGGTCCGGCTGACACGCTCTCACGTCTGTCAGCGAGGGTCCGGCTGACGCGGCTCTCACGTCTGTACAGCGGGGGTCCGGCTGACACGGCCCTCACGTCTGTACAGCGGGGCCGCTGACGCGCTCTCACGTCTGTACAGCGGGGGTCCGGCTGACACGGCTCTCACGTCTGTACAGCGGGGGTCCGGCTGCTCACGTCTGTACAGCGGGGGTCCGGCTGACGCGGCTCTCACGTCTGTACAGCGGGGGTCCGGCTGACACGGCTCTCACGTCTGTACAGCGGGGGTCCGGCTGACACGGCCCTCACGTCTGTACAGCGGGGGTCCGGCTGACACGGCTCTCACGTCTGTACAGCGGGGGTCCGCCTGACACGGCCCTCACGTCTGTACAGCGGGGGTCCGGCTGACATGACCCTCACGTCTGTACAGCAGGGACATGACCCTCACGTCTGTACAGCGGGGGTCCGGCTGACACGGCCCTCACGTCTGTACAGCGCCGGAGGTTAACGTCGGTTGGTGGCCTTGCCCCACCAGTCAAAAACTAATGACGTACGCTGCCACAATGGTGCATGGATGACATGCATAGCAGTGCACGGCGGCGTCGGTGTGTGACTGTGCACTCCATTATCCGGCACACACTCCAGAAAGTGGTTCATCAGAGAGACACGGGTGGGGCTGGCAGGGACGAGGCGGCGGCTGGGAAGAACGGCAGCAAGTGCCACACAGACGAGCACGTTACGGCAGTTTGCGTGGCGCGCCTGGTGGGAGCTGAGTTTGCGAGCTCTTTGTCCGCGTCCCCGGGGCCGCACCAGGTTCGCCTGATCCACAACGCGGCGCAGCACGGGCTCTGCTGTTGGCGCCTGCGTCAGTCCATCACAGCGGCGCGGCCAGACAGAACGCAGCCGATACCCTGCGTCACGACGTGGCTCGATCCGAGCTTCCCGTGCGCACGCGTGCACGCGTGCACCACTGCGTCTGCCGGGTCAAAGGTCACGGAGCCGCCGAATAACGGCCGGTCGGCGGTCACGGCTTCAGCGACGTTCGCTCCACATCAATCAGCCCCATCCCCACCGACAGGTTATGGGGTGACGGCCAAAGCGGTGCATGCACTGAGATACGAATCAGTGCTACGACTGCGCTCACCAAAAGAGAATGTGGTCGAAGTGGCAGCATGCGTTGGGTTATGCATCGGTCAGTAAACCAAGTTGCAGTAACAGTGCTACAACAACTATTTTATTGACAAAGTACTCTGAAGCTGTACTATCAGTTCTCTGGTAGTAGCTGAGATAAAGTCGGTGTTGCGTTAGAAACCAGTAGTACTGCGTATTTTAGCAGTTCTTGGGGCCAGCGAGAGCAGGCAAGGATGCACAAGCCAGGCTAAGCCAGGCCGAGCGTATCGAAGCTGAGGTCAGCACGGTCAGGATACAAGCTTCCGCCCCGGGTGGGGCTGTGCCCGACACTGACGGCATGGTGCGGCCGGAGGTCAGATCAGGCCAGGTAAGGTGAGGTCAAGTCAGGTCATGCCATGTCAGGTCAGGTCATGCCATGTCAGGCCAGGTCAGATCGGGTAAGGTCAGGCCAGGTCAGGTCATACCATGTCATGTCAGGTCAGGTCAGGTCAGACCGGGTAAGGTCAGGTCAGGTCAGGTCAGGTCAGGCCAGGCCAGCCCAGACGGGACGTACCGATGCGGACGGTGCGGCCGGACGTGGCTGAGATGGGCCGGGCGGTGCGGGCGGTGCGCGCAGTCCTCAGGGCCTGGTCCATGGTGCCAGGTCGCGACGACTGAGTGCCCGGCCGTACCATACCGGAGATGGGTCGGCCCGACTGACTGGTCGGTCTGTAGACACGCACGCCGAACACTCAACACACACACACACACACACACACACACACACACACACACACACACACATCAACTGCACTTGAGATACGTCGCAAAATATCCTCAAGAGTTCGGTCTAGCTTAGCAAAAATCAAGACCTCGTTTGGTCTGCATGACGCATGGTTTTCGGGTCAGGAGAGAACCAACCCTCGCGGCCTCGCATGTCATACCGCGATGGATGTACTACGGCCAGCGAAAACATAACAAGGACTGCTGTGGAGTAACCACGGCGAAAATGCTCGCGAAATTGAAATTCGCACGGAAAACAGTGATAGGAAGCTGTTGTCGACAAATGTCACACCAGGTCAATAAATGTCAACTGGCTGTTAGCCACGGGAAGAACGCCGGTAAAAGGAGATTGCCCAGGGACATACCGAAACATCAATTGTCGATCGTCAGGGGAAAAAAAATACTGACTGCAGTACAACAAACTGC
Organism: Imbricaverruca yamaguchii; assembly: GCA_034440575.1. Lineage (NCBI taxonomy): Eukaryota > Metazoa > Arthropoda > Thecostraca > Neoverrucidae > Imbricaverruca > Imbricaverruca yamaguchii. The sequence continues at coordinate 2,332,184 of JAOTOL010001609.1, read as the reverse complement.
AGTCATGTAAAGCTCCCGACTGGAGTGTGATTTCGCTAAAAACGCACTGAGACCGACTTCAGACGTGACGTCCTCTCCGTTATCTCACAGCATCAGAGGAATGTTTCACGAGAACTGTCTGCAAATGATGTACCATCAGCCGCGACAAATCTCGGAGCACTTCCACGCGCAGTTTTCCAGTAGTTGCACAAAATCGCTTGGGGATGGCCTTCGCCCTCAGCGACTACAGCTGGGACTACTTGGCAAGTACTGCACACTGGATCCTATGCTCAGGGAACTCGCCCAATTAGCCCCAAACGTAATCCGGCCACACCTCATATCGAGGGGTTGGTTCACTGATCAGGCAAACGAGAAGTCAAATTACTCGCACCGCATGGGTACCGCACAATTTCTGCAACAAACGCAGCGTTGCCGGCTGTTTTGACAGGCGCCAAGCAAAACGACCTCCAGCCGCCTTCACGTGTCTTACAGCGGCGGATAAGTGGCGACCCATGCCTTCCTTAGCCGGCCGGCAAACACCGGGGACCTTGCCAAGCAGCCGGCGGCGCTCGTAACTGACATAATGCTGTCGTAAACACAGCCTCCCACCGGCGCACGCCCCTAGAGGTCAATAAAACACAAAAAGCACACATTATGGCACTGACCTTTGTACCAGGCGCAGGGTCCTCCTTTGCAACTATCAAAGTATGGCTAATAACGTGAAAACGGCCACGGGAATGGAGAGTTTAAGCCAGTTTAATACAACATAAAGTGACCGGAAGCGTACCGCGCGCACGCGAGTAAAAGCAACTGACGTCTCCTAAAGGCAGTGTCCTCTGTAGGAAATGATCCAGCGGAACATTGGCAATGAGCAAAGCTGGCATAATTGTGTCTGAGAGATGGGTTCTAAAATACATGGCGAAATATGTCGGGTTTCTCGGGAAAGGGAACAAAACGTTCCAGCAATAATATACGTCCTTCAGCGTTATGTCTCAACATCACGCACGAACCTCCTTCCACCATGAGCGGCTGCATGGAATAATTAGTCTGTGTCTGAACCCAACAGTGAATGGACACCAGGTGCGCCGAGGGTGACCGTCACACCGACCACAGGAGGGCGCGAGAGGTGAGGCCCATACGGTGGGAGGTGAGGGACATATGGTGGGAGGTGAGGGCAATACGGTGGGAGGTGAGGGCCATACGGAGGGAGGAGAGGCCCATACGGTGGGAGGTGAGGGCCATACGGAGGGAGGTGAGGCCCATACGGTGGGAGGTGATGGCCATACGGAGGGAGGTGAGCGCCATACGGTGGGAGGTGAGGGCCATACGGTGGGAGGTGAGGCCCATACGGTGGGAGGTGAGGGCCATACGGTGGGAGGTGATGGCCATACGGAGGGAGGTGAGGGCCATACGGTGGGAGGTGAGGCCCATACGGTGGGAGGTGAGGGCCATACGGTGGGAGGTGAGGGCCACACGGTGGGATGTGAGGACCATACGGTGGGAGGTGAGGGCCATACGGTGGGAGGTGAGGCCCATACGGTGGGAGGTGAGGGCCATACGGAGGGAGGTGAGGCCCATACGGTGGGAGGTGAGGGCCATACGGAGGAGGTGAGGCCCATACGGTGGGAGTATGGCCATACGGTGGGAGGTGAGGCCCATACGGTGGGAGGTGAGGGCCATACGGTGGGAGGTGATGGCCATACGGAGGAGGTGAGGCCATACGGTGGAGGTGAGGCCCATACGGTGGAGGTGAGGGCCACACGGTGGGATGTGAGGACCATACGGTGGGAGGTGAGGGCCATACGGTGGGAGGTGAGGGCCATACGGTGTGAGGTGAGGGCCATACGGAGGGAGGTGAGGGCCATACAGCGGGAGGTGAGGGCCATACGGAGGGAGGTGAGGGTCATACGGTGGGAGGTGAGGGCCATACCGAGGGAGGTGAGGGCCATACAGAGGGAGGTGAGGGCCATACGGTGCGAGGTGAGGGCCATACGGTGGGAGGTGAGGGCCATACGGTGGGAGGTGAGCGCCACACAGAGGGAGGTGAGGCCCATACGGTGGGAGGTGAGGGCCATACGGTGGGAGGTGAGGGCCATACAGAGGGAGGTGAGGGCCATACGGTGGGAGGTGAGGGCCACACGGTGGGAGGTGAGGGCCATACAGAGGGAGGTGAGGGCCATACAGAGGGAGGTGAGGGCCATACGGTGGGAGGTGAGGGCCATACGGTGGGAGGTGAGGGCCATACGGAGGGAGGTGAGGCCCACACGGTGGGAGGTGAGGGCCATACGGTGGGAGGTGAGGGCCATACAGAGGGAGGTGAGGGCCATACGGTGGGAGGTGAGGGCCATACGGTGGGAGGTGAGGGCCATACGGTGGGAGGTGAGGGCCATACGGTGGGAGGTGAGGGCCACACGGTGGGAGGTGAGGGCCATACGGAGGGAGGTGAGGGCCATACGGAGGGAGGTGAGGGCCATACGGAGGGAGGTGAGGGCCATACAGAGGGAGGTGAGGTCCATACGTTGGGAGGTGAGGGCCATACGGAGGGAGGTGAGGGCCATACGGAGGGAGGTGAGGGCCATACAGAGGGATGTGAGGGCCATACGGAGGGAGGTGAGGGCCATACAGAGGTAGGTGTGGGCCATACGGAGGCAGGTGAGGGCCATACAGAGGTAGGTGAGGGCCATACAGAGGGAGGTGAGGGCCATACGCTGGGAGATGAGCACCATACGCTGGGAGGTGAGGATCATACGGTGGGAGGTGAGGGCCACACGGTGGGAGGTGAGGGCCACACGGTGTGAGGTGAGGCCCACACGGTGGGAGGTGAGAGCCATACGGAACGAGGTGAGGGCCAGACGGTCGGCCATGTCCGAGGCACTGGTCACCACCTGATCGTGTCCGAGACACTGGTCACCAGGCCGTGTCCGAGACACTGGTCACCTGAAGGCCTGGCTGGTACCGCCGCGCTGTGTGCCGGGCGTCTTGAGTGACGTGCCGGGCCGCGCCACCTGGGCGATGGCGTTGTCGTCCATCACGGTGTCGGCGATGCCGTCCTCGTCCGCCTCGATGTCGTCCATGTACACCTGCTGCGTCAGTGCGCGCGCCTTGAGGATCCAGGCGGCCTGCACCAGAGGGGTAACACGTCACCACAGACTGACACCTGCACCTGAGGGGCAACACGTCACCACAGACGGACACCTGCACCAGAGGGGCAACACGTCACCACAGACGGACACCCACACCAGAGGGGCAACACGTCACCACAGACGGACACCCGTACCAGAAGGGCAACACGTCACCACAGACTGACACCCACACCAGAGGGGCAACACGTCACCACAGACCTACACCACACCAGAGGGGCAACACGTCACCACAGACGGACACCCACACCAGAGGGGAAACACATCACCACAGACGAACACCCACACCAGAGGGGAAACACGTCACCACAGACGAACACCCACACCAGAGGGGAAACACGTCACCACAGACGGACACCTGCACCAGAGGGGCAACACGTCACCACAGACGAACACCCGCAGCAGATGGGCAACACGTCACCACAGACGGACACCCACACCAGAGGGGCAACACGTCACCACAGACGGACACCCACACCAGCACGGTGGACTGCAGCCCCAACAGACAGGCCTGCTACATCACTGCTACCCAAATGGAAACTAGCTCAACTGATAATCCATTTTTGAACACAATTACATAAGTATTTGTTACAACAGCATATAATGCCTGCAGTATAGTTCTGAATAAAATGTTTATTGATGCAATGGATTGAAGAAAAATGTTACCACTGCTTGAAATGCGGCCTTATATGGTAGTGATATGGACTGATACACAATCGGGGATATGCGCGACTTGATGTAACCCCCTCAGAACACTTATGACTCGCACGGCTGCTAAACCACATCACTGCTCACTGCTTCTAAAATAGCTATCAACCATCACCGGCTCCATAGACGCACCGGAGGGGGGGCAGGGGGCCCGAGCCCCCATGGGACCAAAGTGCCCTTTTGGCCAAAAGTGCCCTTTTGACCGAAAAGTGCCCTCTTGGCCGGAATGCCCCAAATTCAGCCCAAAATCACCTGCCTTATGTGCCCCGCCTGTGCCAAAGGTGCCCTTCGGGCAAAAAAACTGCCCTTTTGGCCAACATTTTTTTCACGCCCACCCTCCCCGATCAACAAAGTGCCCTCTTGGCCGGAATGCCCCAAATTCAGCCCAAAATCACCAGCTTTATGTGCCCCGCCTGTGCCAAAGGTGCCCTTTGGGTCCAAAAGTGCCATTTTGGCCAATTTTTTTTTTTCTCACGTCCCCCGGTCAACAAACCTTCCAGTGTGCCCCGGGCCGCAAAGTGCCCCTTTGGAGCCGGGCAGCTGCCCTTTTCGGGCCGCCCCCCCCCCACACCCATGGAAAAATCCTGGGTGCGCGCCCGACCGACTCCGACCTCTTCCCACGTATTGGATCTTACAATATGAGAGGGTTTGACAGCCTCGTCGTCAGACGTGCGGAAGAAAGTGACAGACGACAGAGAGTCTCTGCGGAGGGGGAGGAATGGAACGACGCATACAATTAATTTCCTGTATGCAAAATGATAGCAAATGGAAATTGGTTGGATGACAACATTTACGAACTATACATAAATACAAACGTACATTTGGGCAACCAGAAACACGACACCGTGCTTTGAGCTGAGAAGCCATCCCTCTTTGTTATCATATAGATATAGGAAAACGTTATCAACAACGGAGTGGCTTGCCATGTAACGAATGCTTCTACCACGTCTGGCGGAGCACGAGCGCGAGTGCTTAAACTGACAACAAACAAAACAACAAACCCGGGTACTCCCATCTAAAGGCGGTTCCGGAAATACGGCCGTGCTCGTCTAAGGGTGGTGCCGGAGTGCGGGTACTTCAATCGAAGTGTGGTCCCGGGAAACTTGGTACCCTATGTAAGGGTGATCCCGGGGAACCGGGTACTTCCATCCGATCGGAACTTTTGTTTTCTTCCAATGTAATCTGAACGTATCATTGAAATTATAGTTTTTCTAAAGTTTGCCTTGTGTTGTCAGATTAATTGCATTCCCAGCCCGCTTATTCGGCTTTGTTGTTTCGGTTAGCTTAAATGATTACGTTTATTTCGAAATCACCGTAGTTCATTATACAGGTATTACAAGTTTCCCCATATGCTCAAAATAAACCCGGTTGGACTAACCTTGGGACACCGATTGAAAAGTATTGAATGCTCACCTGGGCACACGCACGTGGAAGTATGAATGACAAAAACCCGTTTCCACAAAGTTCAAGCTATATAACGTTAATTTTATGTTGTGCCTTTCAGATTATGCATTTTAGTCTTCACTCCAAGCGTCTTCATTCACTGATTGGTCTCGCTGGCCTACACCAACAACAACGCATTGCTATAAGTCGCCGTGATATTTCACATTACCTAGCACTCCCCTCTCCAAATTATCACGCCTCGTTGTCAGATTAATTGCATTCCCAGTCCGCTTATCTGGCTTTGTTGTCTGGTGCTACCGCATTGATCACCTATTATGCAGGTGCCGCATACAGCTAAACACAAGGCAATGTCCTGTAACTGTGTGCGCACACTTAATTAGCAGAATACGGTGCTAGCCAGCCAACCTACCCACACGCGAGTTCACTGATCGAAGCAAGGCATGTCGGTGCTGTCTGCTGCAGTTTCTATGTCCACCGTCCAATATTCTGGGGGGCTGTGGGCCTGCGATTTTGCTCGATCGCTAAACTCTTCCTCCTCTCCCACGAAAGTGCATTCCTTTTCCTGTGGCTATGTTTGTCACGACTCGCAAAGAACGACGCAAGTTACGCTCCTGAACGGGTAGTTAAGCAGCCCTGGCAGATTAGTTGGATGGAGCGCTGGTCTGCATTGGTCCCCAGCGTCATGACAGGACAGGGCTCGAGTCGCTTCACGCGCTCGCAGTTAGCCCCCGGTTGGGAGTTCCGTTGGCGACTGGCGCGAGAAGACCGGGGACGAGGTACGTTGGCGGACGTGCCGGTACACTAAACTCTCGGCAAAAGTAATAAATTATACAGATAAACAGGAGTTTACGGATCGGGTGGTGGGGCAAGGCTCTGCGCAACAAGCTCTGTTTAGCAATGGGATCCTGGTCCTTAAAGTCACCCCAGCAAGAACTCGAATTAAATGTCTTACTAAAGAAAAACTGAAACGAAAAAGTGAATGCTGCCAAAGTTGAATGCCTCAGCCGTCGTCACCTTCTTCCAACTTCCAACCCGTCAGCGTCATAGTCATTTATGAAATCGCAGCACGTGGAGTCCTCCCAGAAGTATGCAATCCCACACAACCACTGCACCCAGAGGTGAGTAGCTCCACATAACCGTTGCAGTCAGAAATGGGCAATCCCACACCACCGCTGCAGACAGACGTGAGTAGCCCCACATAACCACTGAAGTCAGAAATGGGCAATCCCACACAACCACTGGAGACAGACGTGGGCAGTCCCACATAACCACTACAGTCAGAAATGGGCAATCCCACACAACCACTGCAGCGGAGGTGCAGAATCTCAAACGTCCACTAAAGCCAGAATGCATTTGTTCAGAATGGAACGCAATGGAACGCAATGGAACGCAATGGAAACTGTTCGGAGAAGATCGGACGAGTGGTTTTGAAGAATAAAGAAGGCTGCAGAGTCCACGTGTGTTAGCGTTCTCCACCCCAATTAATCATTCTGATCAATGGTACCTCAACTTACGACGCATTGATTGTAATACGATTTCATGAGTAGGATAATATCAGAATGCTGGAAACTGACACAAAAGGAACAAGTAGCGGGACCAGACGTCTGCACAGCACCAGCTCCCCACGTCTGTACAGCATCAGCTTCCCACGTATGTACAGCACCAGCACTACGCGTCTGTACAGCACCAGGGTCTCTGTGTGACAGCACACAGTGACCTGGACACCAACGATGGCCAGCTTGATGCCGACTGTGCTGCCAGTCTAGCGGGCCAGTTGGAGGTGGCGGTCCACCAGGAACAAGGTCAGTCCACAGCCGGCCGGCGTGTCCAGGTTCAAGTTCAGCGGGGCCCCGAGCAGCACTGGGCGGAGCCCAATTCAAGGGTGTGCCGCCAGTGCTAGGTATATAAGACGGCGTGCGGCGGCACAGAAGGTACAGTTCTCAACAGATCATAGCCAGGATGGCATTCTTCAAGGTAAGCGAAATGGAATCGGTTCGTTAGAACTAATGTTAAATGGGACAACCTCAAAAGCGTGAAGCTTCACCACTTTGTTTCAGTTCTCATTGTCTTGCACGGAACTTATCAACACAAAAATGGTCAAAAGGCAAGTGCATTCCCTATGATTATAATCGCTGCGTTCTGGGCCACAACACATCATGTGTTTCATAAATTGCTCAACTCCCGTCCAACATGGAAGATATAGTCGAACCTGCAACATAGTCATGGTTTCAAAACCAAACGTGTCAAATACGCCATCCATCAGCACCGCATCAACCTGCTAAACACATCGCCGTCGGCTTATTGCTGGCTATGTTCGTCGCTAGAAACTCCCACCATCATTTTTATGGCAGACACTTTGTAAGACGTGGGCAAGCCATTGACGGACAAGGCGTCTCAACAGCATCAGCAAATTAAATATTAACATTTTCTGTATTTCAGGTCCTGACCGCTTGCGCGCTGGTGGCCGCTACGTGCGGAGCTCCTAGCACGCCTCTGGCCTACGGTCACGGTTACGGCCTTGGATACGGCCAGGGTTACGGCCTTGGATACGGCCAGGGTTACGGCCTTGGATACGGCGCCGCTCCGTTCGCCTACGCCGCTCCGGCTCCCGTCGATGTCGTTGTCGGCGAAAGGCCCGTCGCCAAGTCGGTCGAGGTGGTCGACTACGTCAACCCGCACCCCAAGTACGACTTCAGCTACGGCGTGTCGGACGGCTACACTGGTGACCACCACTCGCAGGTGGAGAGCCGCGACGGCGACGTCGTGCGTGGACAGTACCGGCTCATCGACTCCGACGGCACCGAGCGCGTCGTCACCTACACCGCCGACGACTACAACGGCTTCAACGCTGTCGTCGAGAAGCGGCCTCTGGGCTACGCCGCTGCCCCTGCCATCGCCCACGGCTACGCCTCTCCCATTGCTCACGGCTACGCCGCTGCCCCCGCCATCGCCCATGGCTACGCCGGTGTACCTGCCATCGCCCATGGCTACGCCGGTGTACCTGCCATCGCCCATGGCTACGCCGCTGCCCCTGCCATTGCTCACGGCTACGCCGGTGTCCCTGCCATTGCTCACGGCTACGCCCCTGCTATCGCCCACGGCTACGCCGCTGCCCCGGCTGTCGCTGTGACTACGGCTGTGCACGCCCAGCCGATCGCTACCTCCTACCAGTCGGTGGTGAAGGTTGAGGGTCCCGATGTGCCCATTGTCAGGGAGACCGTGCACACGGCCCCTGTCGTGGCCAGATTGGCCCCCGCTGTGCACGCTGTGCACGCTGTGCACGCCGTCCCCGCTGTGCACGCCGTGCACGCCGCCCCGGCTGTGCCTGCTGTGTACGCTGCCCCCGGTGTCCATGCCTACTCTACCCACCACTACTAAGTGGCCACAGCCCTTCTTGTTGCCGTACAACATATATCTAAAACCCTCCATTGTTGTGAACTGTTCAGAGTTGCGTTCGTATCTTGTCTTGTCTTGTCTTGTACTCGTGTGAAATGGTGACTTCCTCAAATGTTTGTGCCCATGACCATGTGCCGAATACTACAATGCTTCGACATCTTTTTCTTGGAAAAGTCGAGAGATAGCGAAGATACAAATGTTCACTACACTGTTCATGAAGCGCACGAAATGACACGTTAGTACACATTGCTGGCAATATTTAACAATGCATAAGGTAGGAAAGCAAGAAGCAAAGGCTGGGCGTTGTACAATTCCGCAGCAAAACAGTAATACTGACAACAATGACCGGGAGCCGTTCAAACGATGCCACCTCTCGTTTCAGTCAGGGTGTCTCCGAAAGCCAAATAAGTGTGTCAATTCCTCTTACGAGTTGGTCTTATGATACCTACGGCACTTAGGTGGAACAATTCAAAATCCGTTGGGGAGGGAGGCATTCATTATAATGGACATAGCATCTTGGTGGCTAGCATTTTGTGTTCAAGCAGGCTTCGAGGTAAGGCTTCCTCGTCAAACCAAGCTAATAGTTAGAACCGGGAGTGTGTGCCACGGGGGCATGGTAAGCAGTCTGGATTGAACAAAATTAAGTGGACATTTAACATAAAGAAAAGTGTAATGCTTGTGCTAAAACTAGCGCTGAATAGTATCTCTAGTCCTCCCTGTACTAGTAAGACTTTGTAAAAGGCTGTGAGCCCCCTGCGACTGCCTGCGACGAGATGCCATCAAATCGCCTTCTGAGAAGTGTGAGGGCCGGAGGCAACATCCTGTACACAACTGAGGGGGGGGGGGATCAGGCGGTCCGTGGCATTCACTCACTTGGCTGAAAACTAATACTACCTCATGGAACTGACACTATGGCTTTGCATGGAAAGGAAGAGCCCAAAGGTTCACCTTGCCCTTTCCCGTCCCCCACCCTTGCAAATTCATGTCGCTGAAGGCCGCAACGCGTACGTCAGGCCTTCTTTTCTTCCGTGCATTACCCATGTAATCTCAAGAGTGTAGAAACATGAGGGCCACGGCCCGTTTTCCCCACTATCCCAATCTTAAAAAGCTCTCCGCGCCCCTTATGCAACCGACAACCGACAGATACTAGGCAAGGGGCAGGGATATTTGGTGTGCAATCGACAACCCGCAGATACTAGGCAAGGATATTTGGTATTGCAATCGACAACCCGCAGCTACCGGACGAAGACATTTGGGGTCGCAATCGTTTGAATTTTATTGAAAAAGCCACTTCGGCCCGACAAGGTAACTCATTGCCATGCAAACAAACGTGTGTGTGTTCAGTGCATTCTTGGCTATACAAATGCCAAATGCTCTGTGTTGATTATATAATGCCTTCGAAACTTTGTCGAGTTTGTGTGATGTTTGGCGCTGTAATGACGCTGTTGCTGCTGCTTGGTCCACTTCCTTCATTCCTAGGATACCTCAGTGACGGGCCCTCGACGCGGGACGCAACTGGGCGCCAGCAGAGTACGCGTTTCAAGTGTTTCATAGGTGGAGACACGGCAATGATCAGAACAAGAAAGTGAAGAAAAGGATTGTAAAACATATTTCTGGTCCGGACAAGTGACGACCTGGGGTGACAGAGGAAAGGATAGTATATAACGGATAGCATATCATTTAGCGACGAAAGTTGGGGTTTCGCAGGGTAAACGACGATGTTTTTTTTGTGTATGTGTTAAACAGAAACAATGACATTTCTTAGTGATAGCGTCATTAGAACCGTTGGTAAAAACAAAAGCAACATGGTGATAGCGAGATCGAACCTGATGACATACATCGTTGACGTATTCTGGAATATGCTGTGATTTTGGAGTGGTGGTCAGGAAAAAAGTACCGTTCAGCCATCTGCCACGGTGGTGTAGTTGGTGGAGAAAGTGCAGGAATGTGTAGAATATTGTAGTGAAGTTATGTGCAAAATGCTTTGACGCGTGAAGCTAGTACGAAAGTAAAACATCCATGTCTAATGGCAATAACCGACAGTACATCCCGGCTACATGGTCACTGATGCCCTTGGTGGCGTCAATGTTTGCAGGGCATACATAAAGACATAAAGACATAAAATATTAGTGCAACTATGAGCCACAAGGGCCCTTCTTGGTTGCACTCTGTACACTCAACCAGTTGCCCACCAAATCCGTAGATCAGCCCTCCCTGTAATACTCAAAAGCAAGTCTTCTATTCTTATGATTGTCTATGCTGTTTTTGAAGATATTCCATGTGCTGCTACTGACAATGGTTTCTGGCAGCTGGTTCCAGTGTTCTACTACCCTGTTGGTGAAGAAAGACTGTCTTAAACTTGCTCGGTTGTGGTTAACTTTAATTTAGAATTGATAACCTCTAATTTCATTAGTTTTGTTAAATTCAAACATTTCCCCAACATATCCCCTCTCCAGACCATGGACAAATTTAAAGACCTCGATGAGATCTCCTCTCAGCCTTCTATATCAAGTGAAAACATATTCAATTTCTTCAATTTGTCCTCATATGCCAGGTTGCTTATGCCATTAACCATTTTTGTAGCCCTCTTTGGTGCTCTCTATAAAAGCCCACAATCTTTTTCATAGCCAGGAGACCAAGCTTGGATGCAGTATTCCAAATGTGGCCTGACACAGTAAAGCTTCTTGATGACTTCCTCATTTCTGTATGATGCATTCCTATTTATTGCCCCAAGCATTCTCAGTGCCTTCTTCCTGGCTTACTTGGTCTGTTCTGATGCCCCCAATTTTGTGTTTAGAATAACACCTAAATCCTTCTCCTGTTGAGTCACTGATAGCACTTGGCCACCCGCCAAGTATGAAGCCTTCATATGCTGCTTACCTACATGCATGATTTTGCACTTATCGAAATTAAATTTCATTTGCCATTCTTCGAACCACTTCACAAGTTCGTCTAAGTCTTTTTGCAGCGAGATATGCTCATTTTGACCTATTATTGACCTAAAGACCTTCAAATCATCCGCAAATTTCAAAACCTTACTACTTAGGCCACTTTCCATGTTATTTACAAATATAATGAACAGTAGTGGCCCTAGTACTGACCCCTGGGGGACTCAACTAAGAACATTTTGCCATGATGACTTTGTACCATTTAGCATCACTCTTTGTTGTGTATCTGCAAGCCGAAGCTCTATCCATTTTAAGATGCTACCTGCAATACCATGGGCCTGAAGCTGTATCATTAACCGTGTATGTATGTGTAATCTGTTTCCTTCCAGATAACTAACCATTCTATCCTTGATAATTGGTTCGAGTACCTTGCAGACTAGGGATGTGAGACTTACTGGCCAATAGTTTTAAACTTTCCCTCTTTCTCCTTTCTTGAAAATAGGAACTACATTTGCCATTTTCCAATCGGTTGGAATTTGATTTTGTGGAACTGATCTACAAAATATCATACTAAGTGCAAATGACAGTTCCTTTTCAGCTTCCCGCAATACCCTAGCATAAGTTTCATGAGGTCCTGCTGCTTTGTTTGGCTTTATTTTCCGGATATGATTGTAAACAACATCACTATCAATGAAATCAACATCATTTATCAGATCACATGTCACTGAACTATGGTGTACGGTCGGCAGATTGGTCATATTTTCCAATGTAAACACTGACTTAAACTGCTTGGTCAGCTTCTCAACCATCTCACTATCCTCACCCAATGTAGTCCCATTTACTTCCAGTGGACCAATTGTCCTATAAACTTTACTCAGCCTGTAGAAACTAAAGAACTTTTTACTGTCCCCATCACAGTTCCTAGCTAAATCCAGTTCTTTTCCTCGCTTTGCTGCTCTGGTTTTTTGCTTCACAATGCCTCTAGCTTTCCGATACGCCTTTAGATTAACGATATTTGAAGCTCCTTAAGCACTCTAAATGCAGCTTTCAGAGCCTTAATTGCTTTTATCAAGTCTGGCGAAAGCCATGCTGGCTTTCCTACCATTCTATTGCGTCTTTGCTCTTGGGGGACATGCCCAATCTGAATTTCCTTAAAGTAAGATTTGAACTTATCCCGCATTTCACAGGCATTTAAATTTGATAATCCTTCTTTCCATTGTATGGCACTTAAAGCCGCTCTCATGCAGTCAAAGTCTGCCCTGTTGAAATTTGGAATCTTTACCAAATTATCCTCAATAATTTCCACTACGTGTGCCTTTAATCTAACTATGTTATGCTCACTTCTTCCCAGAGTTTCTCCTACAGTCAGGTCTTGAACCAAGACACGTAAATCCGAGAATGCAAGGTCCAAGACTGAGCCATACCTGGTAGGTTCAGATACAAACTGGTGTAAGAACAGATCCTCTTCAAGGCATTTCCTAAACATTTTGCATGATAGGTAGCCAACACTAACATTTTCATATTCTTTGAGATTAAAGTTACCAAGAATAAAGCACGTGACACTGCTCTTGCCTGTACATATTTAGCGTACATCCTCTTGGGATTGGCACGCACGCTGTATTCCGGCTATGATCTGTTTCACGTCAACATCCACTCCTGGTTCATCAGCAGAAACGTAGCCCAGAGGTGCCACACGATTGGCGAACTCCGCACCGCAGTACACATCGGCCTAGTTGTGATGGGTCATCAACTGGCAACATCTGCGGACAAGGAGAATTGAGACGGTCAGAGACCAGTGATGAGTGGCAGTAAATAGTGACGGCAGGAGCACATCTGTCACAGGCTTCCAGTGTCTGTCCAATCATGCTCAGAAAGCAGTTAGAAACGACAGCCACCGTATGACAGGGAAGGTGCTGGTGCTGCCGTCTATGGACGAAATACTACACTGCAACTAACAGTCGCACGCTTCCTCGTGTGCTCAAGCCATCATTGTGACGAAGTTTCAGGAATCATGTACGCATAATGTCGCCTCTCCGTGGAAATGGATATATATATATATATATATATATATATATATATATATATATATATATATACACAGAGAGATGGAGAGAGAGAGAGAGAGAGAGAGAGAGAGAGAGAGAGAGAGAGAGAGAGAGAGAGAGAGAGAGAGAGAGAGAGAGAGAGAGAGAGAGAGAGAGAGAGAGAGAGAGAGAGAGAGAGAGAGAGAGAGAGAGAGAGAGAGAGAGAGAGAGAGAGAGAGAGAGAGAGAGAGAGAGAGAGAGAGAGAGAGAGAGAGAGAGAGAGAGAGAGAGAGAGAGAGAGAGAGAGAGAGAGAGAGAGAGAGAGAGAGAGAGAGAGAGAGAGAGAGAGAGAGAGAGAGAGAGAGAGAGAGAGAGAGAGAGAGAGAGAGAGAGAGAGAGAGAGAGAGAGAGAGAGAGAGAGAGAGAGAGAGAGAGAGAGAGAGAGAGAGAGAGAGAGAGAGAGAGAGAGAGAGAGAGAGAGAGAGAGAGAGAGAGAGAGAGAGAGAGAGAGAAGAATCCCAGGCCCCTGGCCTGAGGCGACCAGCCACTTGATCCGTATGGGGCCCCTCCCCCCGCCCCTCCCGGATATCGGGACCAAAGTGGCGTGTTAGTACCCCGTCACATCTAGCACTGTGCGACGGGGGAGCTTAGCCTCCAGGACTCCGTCAACTCCGGGGGCGAGCCAAGGGGGCACGACTACCTCGATAAAACTGAGCTGGTGGGCAGGTTTTCCTACCTGCTCGTAGTAGGGAGAGTTGGTGTTGCAGGGGCAAGTGAAGGACATGGTTGTTGAGATGGAATGGGCATTGGAATGGGAGCGTATGGATGGAAGGACGAGTAAGGCACTCTTAGTTTGGTCCCTCCCCGGCTTCCCGATGGACTGACAACCGGATCATCGGTGCACGCAACCCCCGCCATCACCGGCACCACCACCACGACGGGGTAGTGCCTCGTCTGGGGGGTAAAACGCAAGATGCATCATTCAAAGCATACCTTTATATACCCGGTACCCGGCAACATTATGATTTGCGCAAGCATCCACCGCTAGACATTTTGAGTGGTCCCCATCGCTCCCAAACACTATTCTTAACAGAGCACAATTCACCGCGTGCATTTGACTCATGGCACCATTGTTTCTCCGCCCACACGTTCATCACGAGGAAGGTATATCTAAATTCCCACAATGCATTTCTCGACATTACTCCGCAAGCACTTCCGATGCGTTCATGCAGGTTGAATACATTTTGTGGATATGAAGTGATCGTGCTACTGTACGGCAAAGCCGAAGGACTACGTACACCACACGACTTCATTTGGTTGGTTATTCTTTGCCGATCGTCAGCGATATGTTTACGTTCTGAAAGAAAAGTTTGATTCACCCATCAAATGACGGAAGAAAATAACCGACTTTAGCGAATACATGGTTGGAACAATGCTGGTTAAAAAAAAACTGGCTTCTGCATGTTTGTGGTATTGCACGGAAATACCATTTGCTGGCAAACCCTGTTGATATCGTAGAAGACGACAGGGGAGGATCCATGAATTGTCATGGGGACACTAGTTTGGAAGCACGCCTTTGTTCGGAAAGGTGCCTGTGCGAAAGCACCTGGAGGGGCGTCTAGTTGAAAATGCGTTCAGCAGGCTGAGGTTATACAAGAGCACACTAAGGGGACCCCATACATTTCGTAGGGGCGCCTGTGGTGTAAAGAAATCCGTCGAAAGAAGGGTGCGTCTACACTCGAGCCTTTCGGGAGAAGCGCGATTTCCTACGCGATTTCCTATACCCGCGATACGCCTTTTCCTTACCTTCGGTGGACATGAGACGGGAACGTGCCACCAGTGCCTCAACCGCCAGTATTCGACCCTGGAGTACCATGGACGTTCATACCTGGGTTCAAAAGAATATGAGGGTCCAGAACCACAATACATCATGATTTACTCATCAAGGTCCATGTTTCTTCACCACAAATGTTTTTCTTCCACGAAACCTGCAAGTAGCCAGCTGATGCTTGAATCTTGCCAACCCTAATATAAACCGGGCTATATTAAGTTGCGTCGTCTTCGAGAACAATATATTTATTATGTTTACAGAAATTTATGTCTGTGAGATATAGGAAGTATACATCATGGTGTTTCCTGCACTTAATACCTTTCGTGGTAATGCACTTTAGTTATATCTCAACTAAAGCTGAGGCTAAATAATGGCGTGCTTTTACTCTGCAAAATTATGGGAAACATGTACAGAGTGGCAGGGAAACGCCTTTTGCCTCCATGATGTGATTTCGCACCGTCCAGAGAATTTCCACAAGCAAATGACCATTGAGATTATGTGTCACCTGGGTATCCAAAGGATTCAGCAAGCTTTTCAACGTCATCAATCTACACCAATTCCTTACATTATTATGGCTGCACGTCAAACGCTTGCAGGTTCTTCATTGTTTACAATAGCGACAGGGGACACAGTGTCAGCTACTCTTCAGCGACAGTGGACTTTGTTGAGAATCAGTCTCGAAGCAATACGCAGGTCAGTGCGAGGCATCGGTGAAAGGTGCCGTGCGATTATTGCATGCATATCTATAGTGAAACTTAGTGGTAGGTTTCTTGACTTATGTCGACATTCCTAATACGGAATGGACCATAATACGATGCATGGTGTTTTGATTTCTTCTCCGTACTTCCGTGAACGGATGCAGAACATATCGCAGGGGAGGTGAGAGAAACTTGTTCCGCTGTCAAATTGCACCCAAGTGGAGGAATTTGAGAGCACTATCATACGACAATGAAGACAATGGCATCTACACGACGTATAAGTAAAACGGTGGAGAGAATCCTAGGCAAGCAGACAGTACGAAGGGCAGAGTAACATATGCCCGTCAAGGATCCTTATACATCACGTCATCTTTCACAAAGCAGGCTATCTACAAACAGAAAAGCAATGTTTGGTCATGGGCACACAAGGTGGCATTCCACATCTTACGGCTATGCGGGGCTACTCGGATCCTAAACGATCCCACAATCCACCCGATATCACGACAGGCATCATATGCACTCCTACGCACGTGCCAAAGCCTCCTACACAATCTACATGCAGGTTTGATTACCAGCAACTTTTGAACACGAGGTCACCCCAGGAAGAGTGGCCCCGAGGCGATACACGCCGGCCCCAACTGGTGACCCTCGAAAGGATAGTTTGGTAGTTTGGTCGGCAGGACCAAACTACCGTCAGCAGCCGGTACGTTGCCAGCACCTGCCGTCTGCACAGCACCAGCTCCCGACGTCTGTACACCTCCAGCACCAGACGCCATTACAGCATCAGGTCCCCACCTCTGTACGGCACTGGCCCACCGACGCCTGTACAACCACAGCGGATGAAACCTGTACAGCACCAGAACCACACGTCTGCACAGCACCAGGGTCTGCGTGACAGCACGCAGTGACCTGAACACCGCCGATGGCCAGCTTGATGCCGGCTGTGCTGCCTGTCTAGCTGGCCAGTTGGAGGTGGCGGTCCACCAGGAACAAGGTCAGTCCACAGCCGGACGGCGTGTGCAGGTTCAAGTTTAGCGGGGCCCCGAGCACCAGTGGGCGGAGCCCAATTCAAGGGTGTGCCGCCAGTGCTAGGTATATAACACGGCATGCGGCGGCACAGAAGGTACAGTTCTCAACAGATCATAGCCAGGATGGCATTCTTCAAGGTAAGCGAAATGGTGTATGTTGGCTCATGCCAATAATGCTGCATTGGACAACCTCAACAGCGCGAAGCTTCACCACAATGTTTCGGGCCTTGAGTGGAACATCCCTAAATAAAAATGATCGAAAAGCAAGCTCATTTCCTATACTCATAATCTCCTTGTACTGGGCCACAACACATCTGTTCCGTAAATTGCGCACGTCCAGTGCAACTTGGAATATATATAGTTCAGCATGCAACATAGCCATGGCTTCAAAACCAAAAGTGCCAAATACGATATCAAGCACCGCCTGAGCTCCGGAAGTCCACCACCTCAGGCTTATTGTTGTTGTATTCGTTGCTAGAAATTACCACTGTCAATGTTTATGCCGGGCACGTAAGATGTGGGCAAGCCATTCATCCAAAGTTTTTCTACAACAATAGGAAATGTAGTATTACTTTTTCTGTATTTTAGGTCCTGACCGCTTGCGCGCTGGTGGCCGCTACGTGCGGAGCTCCTAGCACGCCTCTGGCCTACGGCCACGGTTACGGCCTTGGATACGGTCAGGGTTACGGCCTTGGATACGGTCAGGGTTACGGCCTTGGATACGGCGCCGCTCCGTTCGCCTACGCCGCTCCGGCTCCCGTCGATGTCGTTGTCGGCGAAACGCCCGTCGCCAAGTCGGTCGAGGTGGTCGACTACGTCAACCCGCACCCCAAGTACGACTTCAGCTACGGCGTGTCGGACAGCTACACCGGCGACCACCACTCGCAGGTGGAGAGCCGCGACGGCGACGTCGTGCGTGGACAGTACCGGCTCATCGACTCCGACGGCACCGAGCGCGTCGTCACCTACACCGCCGACTACAATGGGTTCCACCCTGTCGTCGAGAAGCGGCCTCTGGGCTACGCCGCTGCCCCTGCCATCGCCCACGGCTACGCTCCTGCCATTGCTCACGGCTACGCCGCTGCCCCTGCCATCGCCACCGGCTACGGCCCCGCCCTGGCCTACGGCTATGCCCCTACTATCGCTCACGGCTACGCCGCTTCCCCGGCCGTCGCTGTGACTACGGCTGTGCACGCCCAGCCGATCGCTACCTCCTACCAGTCGGTGGTGAAGGCTGAGGGACCGTCTGTGCCCATTGTCAGGGAGACCGTGCACACGGCCCCTGTCGTGGCCAGGGTGGCACCCGCTGTGTCCGCCTACTCCTCCGTCTACTATTAGGCAGTTGCAGGCTCTTTGTTAATGTAAAACAAATGTCTATGTACCCTACAATCACATAGTGCTGCCAAGTGTTCCAAACTGTACTACGTCTCTACCTTATGTTATGTGTCCGTGTCCATTACCGTGTGTTGAACATGGTCAAGCGTGAAATATCATACTGCTAAAGAGATGGGGTGTTTTACCACTCTGAGGATCGTAGCCGTACGGCTAGGTCTATGGATGACATTCGAATCGGTGATGTTATGAAAGAAAACATTTTATCCATATTAAGGCGGAGAGTACGGCTATAATGCCCAAGGAGAATAACGCGCAGTTTCCCATGCTGCCACTTTCGGCACAACTTCAAAGGTACTTTAGCTGTGCTCATACAATTTGAATGCATCGTGTGAATATGAAGTGCGAAGCACACCGAGGTCTGAGGGCGACGTGCATTACACATCTTCACATATCTAAGTGAAGTGACCCGTCGATCATCAGATATCTGGCTATGTTCTGAAACAACGGTATGATTTAGAAGGAAAACAACTCAGAACAATATATTCGCTTTACTTACTCTACTGCTGAAACAGTGGAGGAAAAAATTGGATACTGGCATGTCATTGGTATTACCCGGCAACACCATTTACTGGCAATAACTTTTAATCCCGCGACAGAACACGAGAGGTGCGGAGGAAGTAATTGCCACGTGAGCGCTAGGTTTGGAGGATGTCCTGCAAACCCAGTTTTGAGACAATTGCTTACATCTGACCGTTCCCGTTTGGGGTTTTGAAAGGTACTTAATTTTGGTATACCGATATCAACGAGAACAACGCAAACACGTATGCCATAAACGGATCTTGTATAACATAGCATATCATAGATAATTCGTCCACCTGAAATTGCGCTATGGAATGTTCGTTATGACGAAACCTGATCCGTGATGGTGAGCAAAATTATGATATTTGTAAACTGGATGCAGGTAGAAACGTGGTATGATGACTTCACAAACACGGACCAAGAAGCACGATGTCGATACTCCTCTGGGGAGGATGTCGATTAAGTGTTGAGAGTAAGAAGCATATCCCACCCTATTTCGCGACTAATTTACCTCTGACCAGAGTACACTGAAGGGGGTGCCCATTCATTTCTGACGGGAGCCACTCGCTAAAAAGAAATCTGTTAACCGAGGAATGCGACTATGATTCGAGACATTCCGGAGTGGCGCCACCTTCCAACGCGGTAGTACGGAGCACATGTCACCAGTAATTCCACCGACTGCATTCGAACCTGAAACACCATCAACTTATATCTATGGGTTCAAGATAATACCCAGATCAAGAATCACACAAATATTGTGCTCCCCTCACTAAGGTTGTGTCTTTTGATCACTAATATCCCTTAGCCGGATTTCTGACATTAACCAGCTGATGTCAGCATCTTCCCAGGCCTGAATTCAACTAAGCTATTCTCAATTCCTTTCTCTCCGAGTAAAATACGTCTATTTTGGCTTACAACATTTATATCCACGAAATATACCAGCTTGAATTATGGTCTTTATTACAGTTGGTGTCGTCATGGATACTAACTTTAGCATAACTGAAGGTAAATAATGGCATTGTTTCACTGTCCAAAAACCTCAGAAACATCTATGAAGTGGGACAGCTAAGCATTCTGGTTCCATTCCGTGCATTTCCAATCGATTCTTTTTGTCCAGAAATAAATGAGCTTTCAAATTAGGTGTTGGGTAGGTGTTCAAAGAACAATGCAGACTTTTCCACGTCCGCAATCTACATCCCTGCATCACTTTATTGTCGCTACATGGCAAACACTTGAAGGTCCTTGACTGCTTACAATAGTGAGCTCCTTAGTGACAGTGGGCTTTGTTCACACTTGCAGTCTCCAAGCAGCACGCAAGTCATTGTGAGGCGTAAGTGAAAGTTCCGATGCGATTATTGTATGTGTGTCTAGCATGAAACTTAGTGGCATGCTCCCTAGTGGATTTATATCGCCATTTCCAGCACGGTATTGCCTATAATACGACGCATGGTGTCCGTGTATCTTATCGGCTGTTTCGGTGCAAGGATGTAAAACATATCGGAGGCGAGGTTAGCAAACATGTGCCACCATTAAATTGCACCAAAGTGGAGGAGTTTGATGGTGCTATCATATAACCATGCAGTATTACAAGACAATGTACTCTGTACAACGTATAGCAAAACCATGAAGAAACATAAGTTGGGGGAAATGAAAGTAGGACGGGCGTGCATGTATATATAACTGTGAAGGTTTCCTTCCTTATAGACGACGCGGCCTTGAAGAAACACAATTATCTGCAGACAGAAAAGCAATATGTTTGTCCATGGGCACACCAGGTCATTGGCGTTCCACCTCTTGCGGACCTGCAGGGCTACTCAGACCCTATGTGTTCCCACAATGCACCGGATAGCACGACAGGAATCATATGCACACCTACACACGCGCGAGGCCTACTATACATCTGCATACAGGTTTGATTCCCAGCAACCTTCAAGATATCGCGAACACCAGGAAGCCCCGAGGCGCTACACGCCGGCCCCAACTGGTGACCCTTGCAAGGATAACCGCCAATCGCGAGGACCGAACTAACCTAAGCCGCCGGTACGTTGCCAGCGCATGACGTCTGTACAGCACCACCTCCCCACGTCTGCACAGAGCTAGCTTCCCACGTCTTGCACCAGCCCCCGGCGTCTGTACAGCACCAGCACCAGACGTCTCTACAACACCAGCTCCCAACGCCTGTACAGCACCAGCACCAGATGTCTCTACAACACCAGCTCCCAACGCCTGTACAGCACCAGCCCCCATGTCCATACAGCGCCAGCACCAGACGTCTCTACAGCACCAGCTCCCCACATCTGCACAGCACCAGCTCCCCATATCTGTCCAGCACCAGCTCCCCGGCGTCCGTACAGCGCCAGCTCCCCGGCGTCTGTACTGCACCAGCTCCCCACGCCTGTACAGCACCAGCTCCCTACGCCTGTACAGCACCAGGGTCTGCGTGACAGCACTGTGACCTGGACGCCGTCGATGGCCAGCTTCATGCTGGCTGTGCTGCCCGTCTAGCAGCCCAGTTGGAGGTGCCGGTCCACCAGGAACAAGGTCAGTCCCGAGCAGCAGTGGGCGGGGCTCAATTCAAGGGTGTGCAGCCAGTGCTAGGTATATAAGACGGCGCGCGGCGGCCCAGAAGGTACAGTTCTCTACAGATCATAGCCAGGATGGCATTCTTCAAGGTAAGCGAAATGGAGTCGGTTTGTTAGAAGTCATGCTAAATGGGACAACCTCAAAAGCGCAAAGCTTCACCACCTTGTTTCGGTTCTTATTCACTTGCCTGGAACTTCCAAAAACATAAATGCTCGAAAAGCAGGTTCATTCAATATAATTATAATCTCCGTGTACAGGATCACAAAACATCAGCTGTTCCGTAGATTGAGCACCTCCCGTCCAACACGGAATACATGATCGAACCTGCGACATAGCCATGGTTTCAAACTCAAACTTGCCAAATACGATATAAAGCACAGTTTGTCCACTGCCTCAGCCTTACTACTCGCTGTGTTCGTTGCTAAAAATATCGAATGTCAACGTTTATGTCAGACCATTCGTAGGATGTGGACGAGCCATTGATGGCCAAAGTTCTTGAACAATATTAGCAAAAGTAGTATTACTTTTTCTGTACTTTAGGTCCTGACCGCTTGCGCGCTGGTGGCCGCTACGTGCGGAGCTCCTAGCACGCCTCTGGCCTACGGTCAGGGTTACGGCCTTGGATACGGCGCCGCTCCGTTCGCCTACGCCGCTCCGGCTCCCGTCGATGTCGTTGTCGGCGAAACGCCCGTCGCCAAGTCGGTCGAGGTGGTCGACTACGTCAACCCGCACCCCAAGTACGACTTCAGCTACGGCGTGTCGGACAGCTACACCGGCGACCACCACTCGCAGGTGGAGAGCCGCGACGGCGACGTCGTGCGTGGACAGTACCGGCTCATCGACTCCGACGGCACCGAGCGCGTCGTCACCTACACCGCCGACGACTACAACGGCTTCAACGCTGTCGTCGAGAAGCGGCCTCTGGGCTACGCCGCTGCCCCTGCCATCGCACACGGCTACGCTCCTGCTATTGCTCACGGCTACGCCGCTGCCCCTGCCATCGCCACCGACTACGCCCCCGCCCTGGCCTACGGCTATGCCCCTACTATCGCTCACGGCTACGCCGCTGCCCCGGCCGTCGCTGTGACTACGGCTGTGCACTCCCAGCCGATCGCTACCTCCTACCAGTCGGTGGTGAAGGCTGAGGGTCCGTCTGTGCCCATTGTCAGGGAGACCGTGCACACGGCCCCTGTCGTGGCCAGGGTGGCACCCGCTGTGCCGGCCTACTCCTCCCTCTACTATTAGGCAGTTGCAGGCTCCTTGTTAATGTAAAACAAATGTCTATGTACCCTACAATCACATAGTGCTGCCGAGCTGTACTACGTCAATCCCTTGTGTTATGTGTCCGTGTCCATTACCGTGTGTTGAACATGGTCGAACGTGAAATATCATACTGCTAAACAGATGAGGTGTTTTACCACTCTGAGGATCGTATCCGTACCGCCAGGTAAAAGGATGACATTCGAATCCGTGATGTTATGAAAGAAAACATTGTATCCATATTACGGCCAGTACGGCTATAATGCCCTGGGAGAATAACGCGCAGTTTCCCATGCTGCCACTTTCGGCACCACTTCAAAGGGACTTTAGCTGCGCTCATACAATTTGAATGCATCGTGTGGATATGAAGTGCGAAGCACACCAAGGTCTGAGAGCAACGTGCATTACACATCTTCACATATCTAAGTGAAGTGACCCGTCGATCATCAGATGTCTGGCTATGATCTGAAACAACGGTATGATTTAGAAGGAAAACAACTCAGAACAATATATTCGCTTTACTTACTCTACTGCTGAAACAGTGCAAGAAAAAATTGGATACAGGCATGTCAATGGTATTACCCAGAAACACCATTTACTGGCAGTAACTTTTAATCCCGCGACAGAACACGAGAGGTGCGAAGGCAGTAATTGCCATGTGAGCGCTAGGTTTGGAGGATGTCCTGCAAACCCAGTTTTGAGACAATTGCTTACATCTGACTGTTCCCGTTTGGGGTTTTGAAAGGTACTTAATTTTGGTATACCAATATCAACGAGAACAACGCAAACACGTATGCCATAAACGGATCTTGTAGAACATTGCATATCATAGATAATTCGTCTACCTGAAATTGCGCTATGGAATGTTCGTTGTGACAAAACCTGATCCGTTATGGTGAGCAAAATTATGATATTTGTAAACTGGATGCAGTTAGAAACGTGGTATGATGACTTTACAAACACGGACCAAGAAGCACGATGTCGATATTATCTGGGGAGGATGTCGATTGAGTGTTGAGTAGGAAGCATATCCCACCCTATTTCGCGAATAATTTACATCTGACCAGAGTACACTGAAGGGGGTGCCCGTTCATTTCTGACGGGAGCCACTCGCTAAAAAGAAATCCGTTATACGAGGAATGCGTCTATGATTCGAGACAATCCGGAGTGGCGCCACCTTCCAACGCGGTAGTACGGAGCACATGTCACCAGTAATTCCACCGACTGCATTCGAACCTGAAACACCGTCAGCTTATATCTATGGGTTCAAGAGAATACCCAGATCAAGAATCACACAAATATTGTGCTCCCCTCAATAAGGTTAATGTCTTTTGACCACTAATATCCCTTAGCCGGATTTCTGACATTAACCAGCTGATGTCAGCATCTTCCCAGGCCTGAATTCAACTAAGCTATTCTCAATTCCTTTCTCTCCGAGTAAAATACGTCTATTTTGGCTTACAACATTTATATCCACGAAATATACCAGCTTGAATTATGGTCTTTATTACAGTTGGTGTCGTCATGGATATTAACTTTAGCATAAATGAAGGTAAATAATGGCATTGTTTCACTGTCCAAAAACCTCAGAAACATCTATGAAGTGGGACAGCTAAGCATTCTGGTTCCATTCCGTGCATTTCCAATCGATTCTTTTTGTCCAGAAATAAATGAGCTTTCAAATTAGGTGTTGGGTAGGTGTTCAAAGAACAATGCAGACTTTTCCACGTCCGCAATCTACATCCCTGCATCACTTTATTGTCGCTACATGGCAAACACTTGAAGGTCCTTGACTGCTTACAATAGTGAGCTCCTTAGTGACAGTGGACTTTGTTCACACTTGCAGTCTCCAAGCAGCACGCAAGTCACTGTGAGGCGTAAGTGAAAGTTCCGATGCGATTATTGTATGTGTGTCTAGCATGAAACTTAGTGGCATCCTCCCTTGTGGATTTATATCGCCATTCCCTGCACGGTATTGCCTATAATACGACGCGTGGTGTCCGGGTAGCTTATAGGTACTTCGGTACAAGGAGGTAAAACATATCGGAGGCGAGGTTAGCAACCACGTCCCACCAATAAATTGCACCCAAGTGGAGGAGTTTGATGGTGCTATCATATAACCATGCAGTAATACAAGACAATGTCCTATGTACAACGTATAGCAAAACTATGAAGAAACATAAGTTCGGGGAAAAGAAAGTAGGACGGGCGTGCATGTAGATATAACTGAAGGTTTCCTTCCTTATAGACGACGCGGCCTTGAAGAAACAAACTTATCTACACACAGAAGAGCAATATGTTTGTCCATGGGCACACCAGGTCATTGGCGTTCCACCTTTTGCGGACCTGCAGGGCTACTGAGACCCTATGTGTTCCCACAATGCACCGGATAGCACGACAGGAATCATATGCACACCTACACACGCGCGAGGCCTACTATACATCTGCATACATATTTGATTCCCAGCAACCTTCAAGATATCGCGAACACCAGGAAGCCCCGAGGCGCTACACGCCGGCCCCAACTGGTGACCCTTGCAGGGATAACCGCCAATCGGGTGGACCGAACTAACCTAAGCCGCCGGTACGTTGCCAGCGCATGACGTCTGTACAGCACCACCTCCCCACGTCTGCACAGAGCTAGCTTCCCACGTCTTGCACCAGCCCCCGGCGTCTGTACAGCACCAGCACCAGACGTCTCTACAACACCAGCTCCCAACGCCTGTACAGCACCAGCACCAGACGTCTCTACAACACCAGCTCCCAACGCCTGTACAGCACCAGCTCCCAACGCCTGTACAGCACCAGCCCCCCATGCCCATACAGCGCCAGCACCAGACGCCTATACAGCACCAGCTCCCCACATCTGCACAGCACCAGATCCCCACATCTGCACAGCACCAGCTCCCCATATCTGTACAGCACCAGCTCCCCGGCGTCCGTACAGCGCCAGCTACCCGGCGTCCGTACAGCGCCAGCTTCCCGGTGTCTGTACAGCAACAGCTTCCCGGCGTCCGTACAGCGCCAGCTCCCCGGCGTCTGTACAGCACCAGCTCCCCGACGTCCGTACAGCGCCAGCACCAGACGTCTCCACAACACCAGCTCCCCATATCTGTACAGCACCAGCTCCCCACATCTGTACAGCACCAGACGTCTCTACAGCATCAGCTCCCAACGCCTGTACAGCACCAGCCCCCCTCCATGCCCATACAGCGCCAGCTCCCAACGTCTGTACAGCACCAGCACCAGACGTCTCTACAACACCAGCTCCCAACGCCTGTACAGCACCAGCTCCCCACATCTGTACAGCACCAGACGTCTCTACAGCATCAGCTCCCAACGTCTGTACAGCACCAGCCCCCCTCCATGCCCATACAGCGCCAGCTCCCAACGTCTGTACAGCGCCAGCACCAGACGTCTCTACAACACCAGCTCCCAACGCCTGTACAGCACCAGCTCCCCACATCTGTACAGCACCAGCTCCCCACATCTGCACAGCACCAGCTCCCCACATCTGCACAGCACCAGCTCCCCATATCTGTACAGCACCAGCTCCCCGGCGTCCGTACAGCGCCAGCTCCCCGGCGTCTGTACAGCACCAGCTCCCCACGCCTGTACAGCACCAGCTCCCCACGCCTGTACAGCACCAGGGTCTGCGTGACAGCACGCTGTGACCTGGACGCCGTCGATGGCCAGCCTCATGCTGGCTGTGCTGCCCGTCTAGCGGGCCAGTTGGAGGTGGCGGTCCACCAGGAACAAGGTCAGTCCCGAGCAGCAGTGGGCGGGGCTCAATTCAAGGGTGTGCCGCCAGTGCTAGGTATATAAGACGGCGCGCGGCGGCCCAGGAGGTACAGTTCTCTACAGATCATAGCCAGGATGGCATTCTTCAAGGTAAGCGAAATGGAGTCGGTTTGTTAGAAGTCATGCTAAATGGGACAACCTCAAAAGCGCGAAGCTTCACCACCTTGTTTCGGTTCTTATTCACTTGCCTGGAACTTCCAAAAACATAAATGCTCGAAAAGCAGGTTCATTCAATATAATTATAATCTCCGTGTACAGGATCACAAAACATCAGCTGTTCCGTAAATTGAGCATCTCCCGTCCAACACGGAATACATGGTCGAACCTGCGACATAGCCATGGTTTCAAACTCAAACTTGCCAAATACGATATAAAGCACAGTTTGTCCACTGCCTCAGCCTTACTACTCGCTGTGTTCGTTGCTAAAAATATCGAATGTCAACGTTTATGTCAGACCATTCGTAGGATGTGGACGAGCCATTGATGGCCAAAGTTCTTGAACAATATTAGCAAAAGTAGTATTACTTTTTCTGTACTTTAGGTCCTGACCGCTTGCGCGCTGGTGGCCGCTACGTGCGGAGCTCCTAGCACGCCTCTGGCCTACGGTCACGGTTACGGCCTTGGATCCGGTCACGGTTACGGCCTTGGATACGGCCAGGGTTACGGCCTTGGATACGGGGCCGCTCCGTTCGCCTACGCTGCTCCGGCTCCCGTCGATGTCGTTGTCGGCGAAACGCCCGTCGCCAAGTCGGTCGAGGTGGTCGACTACGTCAACCCGCACCCCAAGTACGACTTCAGCTACGGCGTGTCGGACGGCTACACTGGCGACCACCACTCGCAGGTGGAGAGCCGCGACGGCGACGTCGTGCGTGGACAGTACCGGCTCATCGACTCCGACGGCACCGAGCGCGTCGTCACCTACACCGCCGACGACTACAACGGCTTCAACGCTGTCGTCGAGAAGCGGCCTCTGGGCTACGCCGCTGCCCCTGCCATCGCCCACGGCTACGCTCCTGCCATTGCTCACGGCTACGCCGCTGCCCCTGCCATCGCCACCGGCCACGCCCCCGCCCTGGCCTACGGCTATGCCCCTACTATCGCTCACGGCTACGCCGCTTCCCCGGCCGTCGCTGTGACTACGGCTGTGCACGCCCAGCCGATCGCTACCTCCTACCAGTCGGTGGTGAAGGCTGAGGGTCCGTCTGTGCCCATTGTCAGGGAGACCGTTCACACGGCCCCTGTCGTGGCCAGGGTGGCACCCGCTGTGCCGGCCTACTCCTCCCTCTACTATTAGGCAGCTGCAGGCTCCTTGTTAATGTAAAACAAATGTCTATGTACCCTACAATCACATAGTGCTGCCGAGCTGTACTACGTCAATCCCTTGTGTTATGTGTCCGTGTCCATTACCGTGTGTTGAACATGGTCGAACGTGAAATATCATACTGCTAAACAGATGAGGTGTTTTACCACTCTGAGGATCGTATCCGTACCGCCAGGTAAAAGGATGACATTCGAATCCGTGATGTTATGAAAGAAAACATTGTATCCATATTACGGCCAGTACGGCTATAATGCCCTGGGAGAATAACGCGCAGTTTCCCATGCTGCCACTTTCGGCACCACTTCAAAGGGACTTTAGCTGCGCTCATACAATTTGAATGCATCGTGTGGATATGAAGTGCGAAGCACACCAAGGTCTGAGAGCGACGTGCATTACACATCTTCACATATCTAAGTGAAGTGACCCGTCGATCATCAGATGTCTGGCTATGATCTGAAACAACGGTATGATTTAGAAGGAAAACAACTCAGAACAATATATTCGCTTTACTTACTCTACTGCTGAAACAGTGGAGGAAAAAATTGGATACTGGCATGTCAATGGTATTACCCAGAAACACCATTTACTGGCAATAACTTTTAATCCCGCGACAGAACACGAGAGGTGCGAAGGCAGTAATTGCCATGTGAGCGCTAGGTTTGGAGGATGTCCTGCAAACCCAGTTTTGAGACAATTGCTTACATCTGACTGTTCCCGTTTGGGGTTTTGAAAGGTACTTAATTTTGGTATACCAATATCAACGAGAACAACGCAAACACGTATGCCATAAACGGATCTTGTAGAACATAGCATATCATAGATAATTCGTCTACCTGAAATTGCGCTATGGAATGTTCGTTGTGACAAAACCTGATCCGTGATGGTGAGCAAAATTATGATATTTGTAAACTGGATGCAGTTAGAAACGTGGTATGATGACTTTACAAACACGGACCAAGAAGCACGATGTCGAAATTATCTGGGGAGGATGTCGATTGAGTGTTGAGTAGGAAGCATATCCCACCCTATTTCGCGAATAATTTACATCTGACCAGAGTACACTGAAGGGGGTGCCCGTTCATTTCTGACGGGAGCCACTCGCTAAAAAGAAATCCGTTAAACGAGGAATGCGTCTATGATTCAAGACATTCCGGAGTGGCGCCACCTTCCAACGCGGTAGTACGGAGCACATGTCACCAGTAATTCCACCGACTGCATTCGAACCTGAAACACCATCAACTTAAATCTATGGGTTCAAGAGAATACCCAGATCAAGAATCACACAAATATTGTGCTCCCCTCAATAAGGTTAATGTCTTTTGACCACTAATATCCCTTAGCCGGATCCCTGACATTAACCAGCTGATGTAAGCATCTTCCCAAGCCTGAATTCAACTCAGCTATTCTCAATTCCATTCTCTTCGAGTAAAATACATCTATTTTGGTTCACAACATTTATATTCACGAAATATAGCAGCACGAATTATGGTCTTTATCATAGTTGGTGGTCGTCATGGTAACGAACTTGAGCATAACTGAAGGAAAATAATGGCACTGTTTCACTGTCCAAAAACCTCAGAAACATCTATGAAGTGGGACGGCTCAGCATTCTGGTTCCATTCCGTGCATTTCCCATCGATCTTTTTTGTCCAGAAACAAATGAGCTTTCAAATTAGGTGTTGGGTAGGTGTTCAAAGAATACTGCAGACTTTTCCACGTCCACAATCTACATCCCTGCATCACTTTATTGTCGCTATATGGCAAACACTTCAAGGTCCTTGACTGCTTACAATAGTGAGCTCCTTAGTGACAGTGGACTTTGTTCACACTTACAGTCTCCAAGCAGCACGCAAGTCAGTGTGAGGCGTAAGTGAAAGTTACTATGCTATTATTGTATGTGTATCTAGCATGAAACTTAGTGGCATCCTCCCTAGTGGATTCATATCGCCATTTCCAGCACGGTATTGCGTATAATACGACGCATGGTGTCCGGGTATCTTATCGGTATTTCGGTGCAAGGATGTAAAACATATCGAAGGCGAAGTTAGCAAACATGTCCCACCATTACATTGCACCAAAGTGGAGGAGTTTGATGGTGCTATCATATAACCATGCAGTATTACAAGACAATGTCCTATGTACAACGTAGAGCAAAACCATGAAGAAACATAAGTTGGGGAATAAGAAAGTACGACGGGAGTGCATGCATATATAACTGTGAAGGTTTCCTTCCTTATAGACGACGCGGCCTTGAAGAAACACAATTATCTACAGACAGAGGAGCAATATGTTTGTTCATGGGCACACCAGGTCATTGGCGTTCCACCTCTTGCGGACCTGCATGGCTACTCAGACCCTATGTGTTCCCACAATGCACCGGATAGCACGACAGGAATCATATGCACACCTACACACGCGCGAGGCCTACTATACATCTGCATACAGGTTTGATTCCCAGCAACCTTCAAGATATCGCGAACACCAGGAAGCCCCGAGGCGCTACACGCCGGCCCCAACTGGTGACCCTTGCAAGGATAACCGCCAATCGCGAGGACCGAACTAACCTAAGCCGCCGGTACGTTGCCAGCGCATGACGTCTGTACAGCACCACCTCCCCACGTCTGCACAGAGCTAGCTTCCCACGTCTTGCACCAGCCCCCGGCGTCTGCACAGCACCAGCACCAGACGTCTCCACAACACCAGCTCCAAACGCCTGTACAGCACCAGCCCCCATGTCCAAACAACACCAGCTCCCCACGCCTGTACAACACCAGCTCCCAACGCCTGTACAGCACCAGCTCCCGGCGTCTGTACAGCACCACCTTCCCACGTCTGTACAGCACCAGCACCAGCTCCCACGTCCGTACAGCACCAGTTCCCCGGCGTCTGTACAGCACCAGCTCCCCGGCGTCTGTACAGCACCAGCTCCCCGGCGTCTGTACAGCACCAGCTCCCGGCGTCTGTACAGCACCAGCTCCCCACGTATGCACAGCACCAGCACCAAGACGTCTGTACAGCACCAGCTCCCCACGCCTGCACAGCACCAGGGTCTCTGTGTGGCAGAACGCAGTTACCTGGACACCGTCGATGGCCAGCTTGATACCGGCTGTGCTGCCAGTCTAGCGGGCCAGTTGGAGGTGGCGGTCCACCAGGAACAAGGTCAGTCCCGAGCAGCAGTGGGCGGGGCTCAATTCAAGGGTGTGCCGCCAGTGCTAGGTATATAAGACGGCGCGCGGCGGCCCAGAAGGTACAGTTCTCTACAGATCATAGCCAGGATGGCATTCTTCAAGGTAAACGAAATGGAGTCGGTTTGTTAGAACTCATGCTAAATGGGACAACCTCAAAAGCGCAAAGCTTCACCACCTTCTTTCGGTTCTTATTCTCTTGCCTGCAACTTTCAAGAACATAAATGCTCGAAAAGCATGGTCATTCAATATAATTATAATCTCCGTGTATAGGATCACAAAACATCATCTGTTCCGTAAATTGAGCACCTCCCGTCCAACACGGAATACATGGTCGAACCTATGACATAGCCATGGTTTCAAACTCAAACTTGTCAAATACGATATCAAGCACAGTTTGTCCACTGCCTCCGCCTTACTACTCGCTGTGTTCGTTGCTAAAAACATCGAATGTCAACGTTTATGTCAGATCACTCGTAAGATGTCGACGAGCCACTGATGGCCAAAGTTCTTGAACAATATTAGCAAAAGTAGTATTACTTTTTCTGTACTGTAGGTCCTGACCGCTTGCGCGCTGGTGGCCGCTACGTGCGGAGCTCCTAGCACGCCTCTGGCCTACGGTCACGGTTACGGTCTTGGATACGGCCACGGTTACGGCCTTGGATACGGCCAGGGTTACGGCCTTGGATACGGCGCCGCTCCGTTCGCCTACGCCGCTCCGGCTCCCGTCGATGTCGTTGTCGGCGAGACGCCCGTCGCCAAGTCGGTCGAGGTGGTCGACTACGTCAACCCGCACCCCAAGTACGACTTCAGCTACGGCGTGTCGGACGACTACACAGGCGACCACCACTCGCAGGTGGAGAGCCGCGACGGCGACGTCGTGCGTGGACAGTACCGGCTCATCGACTCCGACGGCACCGAGCGCGTCGTCACCTACACCGCCGACGACTACAACGGCTTCAACGCTGTCGTCGAGAAGCGGCCTCTGGGCTACGCCGCTGCCCCTGCCATCGCCCACGGCTACGCTCCTGCCATTGCTCACGGCTACGCCGCTGCCCCTGCCATCGCCCACGGCTACGCTCCTGCCATTGCTCACGGCTACGCCGCTGCCCCTGCCATTGCCACCGGCTACGCCCCCGCCCTGGCCTACGGCTATGCCCCTACTATCGCTCACGGCTACGCCGCTGCCCCGGCCGTCGCTGTTACTACGGCTGTGCACTCCCAGCCGATCGCTACCTCCTACCAGTCGGTGGTGAAGGCTGAGGGTCCGTCTGTGCCCATTGTCAGGGAGACCGTGCACACGGCCCCTGTCGTGGCCAGGGTGGCACCCGCTGTGCCGGCCTACTCCTCCCTCTACTATTAGGCAGTTGCAGGCTCCTTGTTAATGTAAAACAAATGTCTATGTACCCTACAGTCCCATAGTACTGCCAAGTGATCCAAGCTGTTCTACGTCCCTACCTTATGTTATGTGTCCGTGTCCATTACCGTGTGTTGAACATGGTCAAGCGTGAAATATAATACTGCTAAAGAGATTGGTTGTTTCATCAACTGAGGATCGCAGCCGTACGGCCAGGTCTAAGGATGACATTCGAATTATCATACTACCACTTTCGGCACAACTTCAAAGGTGCTTTAGCCTCGCTCATACAATTTGAATACATCGTGTGGATACGAAATTCTTGCACTACTGCACACCAATGTCTGAGGGTTACGTGCATCACACACCTTCACCTACATAAGCATAGTGATCCGTGGATCATCAGAGATCTGGCTATTTTGTGAAACAACAGAATGATTTAGAAACCAATTAACGCAGGAAAATATATTCGCGTCAGCTAGCCCAGTGCTGGACAACTGCTGGCAAAAACTGGATACAACCATGTCGATGGTATTATCCGGCAACACAAAATACTGGGGAAAACTTCTAATCCCGCGGCAGAATACGACAGGGATCAGGAAATTGCCATCTGAGCGCTAGTTTGGAGGCGCGCCATTTATTCAGAAAGGCACCGGTGCGGAAGTATCTGGAGGGGCGTCTCCAGCTGAAAATGAGTCCGAGCGAGGTGTAGGGGTGCACTCGAGTACACGGAAGGGGTGCCTATTCCTTTCTGATGGGAGCCTCTCGGTAAAAAGAAGTCTGTTGAACGAGGAATGCATCTATACTTCGAACCGTTTCCGGAGTGGCGGCGTCTTCTAATGCGGTGGGACGGGGCACATGTCACCAGTAACTCCACCGACTGCATTCTCAACAGGAACACCATCAGTTGATATCACTGGGCTCAAAAGAATGCCCAGATCAAGAAGCACACAATGATCGTGGTCCCCTCACCAAAGTTGACGTCTTTTGACAGAAAATATCCCGTAGTCGAATCCCTGGCATCAACCACCTGATGCCACCATCTTGCGAAGCCTGAATTAAACTCAGATACCTTCATTTCCTTTGTCTTCGGGTAAAAAATATGTTTTCGGTTCGCCAGGTTTATACGCACGAACTATAAGGGCATGAATTTTCGCCTTTATCACAGTTGGTGGCCTTCATGGTAATGAAACGGAGCATATCTGAAGTTAAACAAGGCGTCGTTTCACTTCCAAAAACATGGAAAACATGCATGCAGTGGGAAGGTTAACCATTCTTGTTCTATTCCATGTAATTCGCATGGATCGTTTTTTCCCGGAAACAAATCAGGATTGAGATTACGTGTGAGCTAGGTTTCAAAACAACACTGCAGACTTTTCCACGTCCGGAATCTACATCCCTGCATGCATCACTTTATTATCGCTGGGAAACACCTGATAGTCCTTCACTGATTAAAATAGTGGGTTCTTTAGTGACAGTGAACTTTGCTGAATCGCCCTCTCGAAGCAGGTCGCAAGTCAGTGTGAGGCGTATGTAAAACTTATGATGCGATCATTGGATGTGTATCGTGAAACTCAGTGGCAAGCTCCGTGATGGATTCATATCGCCATTCCCAGCACGGTATTTGCTATAATACAATCCATGGTGGCCGGATATCCTGCAGGCATTTCGGTATAAGGATGCATAACATATCGGAAGCGAGGTTGGGAAACATGTTCCAGAGTTAACCCGCGCACGTCCGAGGGGGGCAGATATCTGCCACCTTCAGTTTTTCTTCACTTGCCACCAAACTAATCTGGTTAGCAAGGCCAAATCTAGCATAGCTGTTCATTCGTCTTTTCCGCATATCCTCATACATTTTTAATCCTGGGGTATCTCAGGTCAGGTCACGAGGTCGGGCGAAGTGACCCAACTACACTCGGAGTTCTAGGTGGCATAACTTCTACAATCATC
Source organism: Imbricaverruca yamaguchii (assembly GCA_034440575.1). Taxonomy (NCBI): domain Eukaryota; kingdom Metazoa; phylum Arthropoda; class Thecostraca; family Neoverrucidae; genus Imbricaverruca; species Imbricaverruca yamaguchii. The sequence goes on along the minus strand of JAOTOL010001609.1, from coordinate 2,297,714 downwards.
GGGCGATTGATTTCAAACTTATAACATGTAATGACGTCATCACGGACCATAATATGTATATCGAGTTTTTCGTAGCATTGACCTCAGGTCAAGTCGCGGCCATGTCTTCCCCATTATAGGGCTATGGCAAAATATACAAATGTTTCCTGGTTACATATTTGCGCTCGGAATGATCTCACAACGGTTGTGGCATGTAGATGAAAGCTATGTTCAATGCTACCGCTGACATGTTTGCTCAGTGACATCACCAAGGTCTCTGAGGTCACCTGAGATCACCACACATTTCTGCGCATTATATCACACTGCATTGAGCTAGAAGGCTGAAATTACCGTCATTGTGCTTGTATCACCAAGACGTTTCGATTGGTACATTACATGACCTCCCTAGGCGACTTCATGACCTTCACCTGAGTTTCGGTTGACCCGACCTTAAATTACACCACCTATTGTTGGTAGCGCATTTCAAGGACTGTCCATTAGCGTTCGCCGTTTGTTTCTATATGTTACGGGTCCTGAGATATGTGTCAATATCTGAGTTCTACCTGATGTGGTCGAAGCTGACCTATGATGACCCAGTGAACTGAATGTTGACCTAAGGGAAAACATGACCGAAACACTTTCGATAGAGCCCGTCACCAGCTATCCAACGCCGTATTCCGTTTGTCGCTAGCTAGCGTAGTTCTAGAGATCTTAGGGGGCAGACATCACCCCCCCCCCTCCCCGGACATGCGAAGTTGGCGCGGACCACCGGACGTGCGAGTGTTAAAGTGCACCCAAGGGGAAGAGTTTAATAGCGCTATCATATAGCACTAAAGTATTAGAAGACAGTCATCTGCAGGACGCATAGTAAAACCGTGGAGAAGCACAAATTGGGGAACAGAAAGGAGGAAGGGCATATGTGTGCATACCCGTCAAGAATTCCTTTCTCATAGACGACGCCGGCTTGAACAAAGCAAACAATCTACAGACAGAAGAGCGATATCTTTCGTCATTGGCACACCAATTGGCAGACCAGGTCTTCGGCATTCCACATCTTGTGGACCTGCAGCTCCACTCGGGGGGGCTTAGGGGCGCATCGACTGCAGGGGTAATGCAGCGCAGCTCCACTCAGATCCCAAGCGTTCCCGCAACCCACCCGATAGCATGGCAGGTAACTTTAGTGCACATACACAGATGCTCAAGCCTGCTATGCATAAACATGCAGGCTTGATTGATTCCTAGCAACCTGCAGACTATCGCGCATACCAGGAAGCCCCGAGGCGCTACACGCCGGCCCCAACTGGTGACCCTCGCAAGGATAACCGCTAGTCAGCATTACCAAACTACAATCAGCAGCCGGTACGTTTCCGGCACCTGCAGATTGTACAGCACCAGACCCCCCCCAGACGCCTGCACAGCATCAGCACTAGGCGCCTACACAGCACCAGGGTGTGTGTGACAGCACGCAGTGACCTGGACGCCGTCGATGGCCAGCTTCATGCCGGCTGTGCTCCCAGTCTAGCGGGCCAGTTGGAGGTGGCGGTCCACCATGAACAAGGTCAGTCCACAGCCGGCCGGCGTGTCCAGGTTCAAGTTCAGCGGGGCCCCGAGCAGCACTGGGCGGAGCCCAATTCAAGGGTGTGCCGCCAGTGCTAGGTATATAACACGGCATGCGGCAGCGCAGAAGGTACAGTTCTCAACAGATCATAGCCAGGATGGCATTCTTCAAGGTAAGCGAAATGGAGTCGGTTCGTTAGAACTCATGCTAAATAGGACAACCTCAAAAGCGCGAAGCTTCACATTGTTTCGGGTCTTGCATGGAACTTTCCAAAATAAAAATGATCGACAAGCAGGCTCATTCCCTATACTCATAATATCCGGGTACTGGGCCACAACACGTCATCTCTTCCGTAAATCGAGCACCTCTAGTGCAACTTGGAATATATAGTTCACCCTGCAACATAGTCATGGATCCAAAGCCACCCTTGCCGCAAAGCATGCCAAATACGATATCAAGCACCGCCTAAGCTCCGGAAGCCCACCGCTTCAGGATTATTACTGGTTGTGTTCGTTGCTAGAAACTTCGAATGTCAATGTTCATGTCGGACCCTTCGTAAGGTGCGGGTCAGCCGACTATGAGCAAAGTTTTACAACAGCATTAGCAAAAGTAGTATTACTTTTTCTGTACTTTAGGTCCTGACCGCTTGCGCGCTGGTGGCCGCTACGTGCGGAGCTCCTAGCACGCCTCTGGCCTACGGTCACGGTTACGGCCTTGGATACGGTCACGGTTACGGCCTTGGATACGGCCAGGGTTACGGCCTTGGATACGGCGCCGCTCCGTTCGCCTACGCCGCTCCAGCTCCCGTCGATGTCGTTGTCGGCGAAACGCCCGTCGCCAAGTCGGTCGAGGTGGTCGACTACGTCAACCAGCACCCCAAGTACGACTTCAGCTACGGCGTGTCGGACGGCTACACTGGCGACCACCACTCGCAGGTGGAGAGCCGCGACGGCGACGTCGTGCGTGGACAGTACCGGCTCATCGACTCCGACGGCACCGAGCGCGTCGTCACCTACACCGCCGACTACAATGGGTTCCACCCTGTCGTCGAGAAGCGGCCTCTGGGTTACGCCGCTGCCCCTGCCATCGCCACCGGCTACGCTCCTGCCATTGCTCACGGCTACGCCGCTGCCCCTGCCATCGCCACCGGCTACGCCCCCGCCCTGGCCTACGGCTATGCCCCTACTATCGCTCACGGCTACGCCGCTTCCCCGGCCGTCGCTGTGACTACGGCTGTGCACGCCCAGCCGATCGCTACCTCCTACCAGTCGGTGGTGAAGGCTGAGGGACCGTCTGTGCCTATTGTCAGGGAGACCGTGCACACGGCCCCTGTCGTGGCCAGGGTGGCACCCGCTGTGCCCGCCTACTCCTCCCTCTACTATTAGACAGCTGAAGGCTCCTTGTTAATGTAAAACAAATGTCTATGTACCCTACAATCCCATAGTGCTGCCAAGTGTTTCAAGCTGTACTACGTCCCTACCTTATGTTATGTGTCCGTGTCCATTCCTGTGTGTTGAACATGGTCAAGCGTGAAATATCATACTGCTAAAGAGATGGGGTGTTTCACCATCTGAGGATCGTAGCCGTACGGCCAGGTCTAAGGATGACATTCGAATCGGTGATGTCATTAAAGAAAACATTTTATGCATATTAATGCAGTGAGCACGGCTATAATGCCCAAGGAGAATAACGTGCAAAGTTCATCATACTACCACTTTCGACACAACTTCAAATGTACTTCAGCTGCGCTCATACAATTTGAATACATCGGGTGAATATGAAGTGCGAAGCACACCAAGGTCTGAGGGCGACGTACATTACACATCTTCACCTACATAAGCATAGTGATCCGTCGATCATCAGAGATCTGGCTATATTGTGAAACAACAGCAGATCACGGAATTGTCATGTAAGCGCTAGTTTGGGACCAGGAACAGTTTTTTGGCTGATGCTTGCCATGCAGTTATGTTAGTGTTCGGACCCGCAGACGCCCCACCACCGTGGGGCCCTACTGGGGGGACGGCTGTGTCCCATCAGCGGGAGGTCGCCAGACGTCCGCGAGGCTATACGGGGCAGGCGACGCCATCACCCGGCCGGGAGAGAGAGACTCACAGCCCATACCGGGATCCAGAGCCGCCCACCCCTTGACCCCAGCCGGCCGGTCCGGCAGGCACCAGGCCGAGACCAGGGCCCCAGACCGAGGCGACCAGTCGTTTGACCCGTGTGAGGACCCGCCCGCCGCTCCTGGATATCGGGACCAAGGAGGCGTGTTAGTCCCCAATTATAACTAGCACCGTGCGACATTGGACCTCAGCCTCCAGGACTCCGTCAACCCCGGGGGACGGGCCGAGGGGGCGCGGCTACCCCGATAAAACTGAGATAGTAGGCAGCACCAGAGAAGTTGTCCTGCCTGCTCATAGTAGGGATAGTTGGAGTTGCAGAGCTAGATGAAGCACATGGATGATGGGATGAGATAGGCAATGGAATGGGAGCGTATGGACGGAAGGGAGTGAGGCACACTTGGTATCACCCCTCGCCGGTACGATGGTCGCCGGGTCATCTGGGCGCTCAATCCCCACCACCACCACGAAAAGGTGATGCCTCGTCGGAGGCGTGGGTCTGGGGAGGATGTCGATTGAGTGTTCAGTAAGTAGTATATCCCACACTATTTCGCGAATAATTTACCTCTCACCATAGTACACTTAAGAGGTGCCCATTTGCTTCTAACGGAAGCCTCTCGCGAAAAAGAAATCCGTTAAACGAGGAACACGTCTATGATTTGAACCTTTCCGGAGGGGCGCCACCTTCCAAGGCGGTGGCTCGGGGCACATGTCGCTAGTAATTCCACCGACTGCATTCGAACCTGGAACACAATCGCCTTATATCTATGGGTTCAAAAGAATACCCAGATCAAGAATCACACAATTATCGCGGGGCCCTCACCAAGGTTGAAGAATTTTGACCCCAAATAATACTCAGCGGGATCCCCGGCATTAACCAGCTGATGCCAGCATTGTGCCAAGCCTGAATTAAACTCAGATACCTTAATTTAATTCATCTTCGGATATAAACATGTCTTCGGTACCCAAGATATTTACGCACGAAATTTAGGAGCATAACTTTTCGGCTTTATCACAGTTGGTGCTCTTCATGGCTATGAACTTTAGCATCCCTGACGTTAAATAATGACATTGTGTCACTGTGCAAAAACATGGGAAACATGTATGCAGTGAGACCATTACCCATTCTTGTTCCATTCCTTGCATTTCGCATCCATCGTGTAATTTTTCAGAAACAAATGAGCTTTGAAATTCGTTGTCAGCTAGCTTTTCAAAGAACACTGCAGACTTTACCACGTCCGCAACCTACATCCCTGCTCCACTTTATTATCGTTAGATGGCAAACGCTTAGAAGTTTTTGACCGGTTACAGTAGTCTGTATTGGCAGTGGACCTCGCTGACACTCACAGTCTCCAAGCAGCTGGCAAGTCAGTGTGAGGCGTCGATGAAAGTTACGATGCGATTATTGCATGTGTATATAGCGTGAAACTTAGTGGCAAGCTTCGTGATGGATGTATATCGCAATTCCTAGCACGGAATTCGCTATAATACGATCCATGGTGTCCGGATATCCTACAGGCATTTCGGCATAAGGATGCAGAACATATCGGAAGCCAGGTTAGCAAACATGTGCCACCGTTAAATTGTACTCAAGTAGAAGAATTTGATAGCGCTAGCATGTAGCAATGACGTATTAGAAGACAATGTCATCTGCCGAACGCATAGTAAAACCGTGGACAGGCACACATTAGGGAAACATAAACACATAAAGACATAAAAGATTAGTGCACCTATGAGCCACAAGGGCCCCTCTTCGTTGCGCTTTGTACACTCAACCAGTTGCCCACAAAATCTGTCAATCAGCCCTCCCTGTAATACTGAAAAGCAAGCCCTCTATTCTTATAATGATTGTCTATGCTGTTTTTAAAGATGTTCAATGTCATGCTACTGACAATGGCTTCTGGCACCTGGTTCCAGTGTTCTACTACCCTGTTGGTGAAGAAAGTCTGCATTAACCTTGTTCTGCTGTGGTTAACTTTCATTTTGAATTTATGACCTCTAGTTGCATCATTTCTGTTAAATTCAAACATTTTCCCAAGATATCCCCTCTCCAGACCATGGACAACTTTAAAGACCTCCATGAGATCTACTCTCCGCCTTCTATATCTAAGTGGAAACATCTTCAATTTCTTCGATCTTTCCTCATATGCCAGGCTGCTTATACCATTGACTATTTTTGTAGCACTCTTTTGTACTCTCTCTAAAAGCCAACAATCTTTTTCATAGCTAGGAGACCAAGCTTGGATGCAGTATTCCAGATGTGGCCTGACATATGCACAGTAAAGCTTCCTGATGGCAGAAAGTGAAACAGAAAGCAGGAAGAGCATACATGTGTGCGCAAAGAATTCCTTCCTCATAGACCAGCCGCCTTAAACAAAGCAAACTATCTACAGAGAGAAAAGCAATATCTTTCGTCATTGCCAGACCAGGTCTTCGGCATTCCACATTTTGCGGACCTGCAGATCCACTCGTGTCCCAAGCGTTCCCGCAACCCACCCGATAGCATGGCGGGTAACCTAAGTACACATACACAGATGCTCAAGCCTGCTATGCATAAACATGCAGGCTTGATTGATTCCCAGCAACCTGCAGACTATCGCGAACACCAGGAAGCCCCGAGGCGCTACACGCCGGCCCCAACTAGTGACCCTCGCAAGGATAACCGCTAGTCAGCATTACCAAACTACAATCAGCAGCCGGTACGTTTCCGGCACCTGCAGATTGTACAGCACCAGACCTCCCCCCCCCCAGACGCCTGCACAGCATCAGCACTAGGCGCCTACACAGCACCAGGGTGTGTGTGACAGCACGCAGTGACCTGGACGCCGTCGATGGCCAGCTTGATGCCGGCTGTGCTGCCAGTCTAGCTGGCCAGTTGGAGGTGGCGGTCCACCATGAACAAGGTCAGTCCACAGCCGGCCGGCGTGTGCAGGTTCAAGTTCAGCGGGGCCCCGAGCAGCACTGGGCGGAGCCCAATTCAAGGGTGTGCCGCCAGTGCTAGGTATATAACACGGCATGCGGCAGCGCAGAAGGTACAGTTCTCAACAGATCATAGCCAGGATGGCATTCTTCAAGGTAAGCGAAATGGAGTCGGTTCGTTAGAACTCATGCTAAATAGGACAACCTCAAAAGCGCGAAGCTTCACATTGTTTCGGGTCTTGCATGGAACTTTCCAAAATAAAAATGATCGACAAGCAGGCTCATTCCCTATACTCATAATATCCGGGTACTGGGCCACAACACGTCATCTCTTCCGTAAATCGAGCACCTCTAGTGCAACTTGGAATATATAGTTCACCCTGCAACATAGTCATGGATCCAAAGCCACCCTTGCCGCAAAGCATGCCAAATACGATATCAAGCACCGCCTAAGCTCCGGAAGCCCACCGCTTCAGGCTTATTACTGGTTGTGTTCGTTGCTAGAAACTTCGAATGTCAATGTTCATGTCGGACCCTTCGTAAGGTGCGGGTCAGCCGACTATGAGCAAAGTTTTACAACAACATTAGCAAAAGTAGTATTACTTTTTCTGTACTTTAGGTCCTGACCGCTTGCGCGCTGGTGGCCGCTACGTGCGGAGCTCCTAGCACGCCTCTGGCCTACGGTCAGGGTTACGGCCTTGGATACGGCCACGGTTACGGCCTTGGATACGGCCAGGGTTACGGCCTTGGATACGGGGCCGCTCCGTTCGCCTACGCCGCTCCGGCTCCCGTCGATGTCGTTGTCGGCGAAACGCCCGTCGCAAAGTCGGTCGAGGTGGTCGACTACGTCAACCCGCACCCCAAGTACGACTTCAGCTACGGCGTGTCGGACGACTACACTGGCGACCACCACTCGCAGGTGGAGAGCCGCGACGGCGACGTCGTGCGTGGACAGTACCGGCTCATCGACTCCGACGGCACCGAGCGCGTCGTCACCTACACCGCCGACTACAATGGGTTCCACCCTGTCGTCGAGAAGCGGCCTCTGGGCTACGCCGCTGCCCCTGCCATCGCCCACGGCTACGCTCCTGCCATTGCTCACGGCTACGCCGCTGCCCCTGCCATCGCCACCGGCTACGCCCCCGCCCTGGCCTACGGTTATGCCCCTACTATCGCTCACGGCTACGCCCCTTCCCCGGCCGTCGCTGTGACTACGGCTGTGCACTCCCAGCCGATCGCTACCTCCTACCAGTCGGTGGTGAAGGCTGAGGGACCGTCTGTGCCCATTGTCAGGGAGACCGTGCACACGGCCCCTGTCGTGGCCAGGGTGGCACCCGCTGTACCCGCCTACTCCTCCCTTTACTATTAGGCAGCTGCAGGCTCCTTGTTAATGTAAAACAAATGTCTATGTATCCTACAATACCATGGTGCTGCCAAGTGTTCCAAACTGTACTACGTCTCTACCTTATGTTATGTGTCCGTGTCCATTACCGTGTGTTGAACATGGTGAAGCGTGAAATATCATACTGCTAAAAAGATTCGTTCTTTCATCATCTGAGGATCGTAGCCGTACGGCCAGGTCTAAGGATGACATTCGAATCGGTGATGTTATTAAAGAAAACATGTTATGCATATTAGGGCAGTGAGCACGACTATAATGCCCAAGGAGAATAACGAGCAAAGTTCATCATGCTACCACTTTCGACACAACTTCAAAGGTGCTTTAGCTTCGCTCATACAATTTGAATACATCGTGTGGATATGAAGTGCCTGCACTACTGCACACCAAGGTCTGAGGGTTACGTGCATCACACACCTTCACCAATATAAGTATAGTGATCCGTCGATCATCAGAGGTCTGGCTATTTTGTGAAACAACAGTATGATTTAGAAACCAATTAACGCAGGAAAATATATTCGCGTCAGCTAGCCCTATGCTGGAACACTGCTGGCAAAAACTGGATACTGCCATGTCGATGGTATTATCCGGCAATACAAAATACTGGGGAAAGCTTATAATACCGCGGATGAACACGACAGGGATCAAGGAATTGCCATGTGAGCGCTAGGTTGGAGACGCGCTATTTATTCAGAAAGGCACCGTTGCGAAAGTATTTGGAGGGGCGTCTGCAGCTGAAAATGTGATGGCTTCATATCGCCATTTCTAGCACGGTATTTGCTATAATACGATCCATGGTGTCCGGATATCCTGCAGGCATTTCGGTATAAGGATGCAGAACATATCGGAAGCGAGGTTGGGAAGCATGTTTCAGCGTTAACCAGCGCACGCCCGGGGGCAGATACCTGCCCCATCCGGTTTTTCCTCATTTGCCGCCAAACTAATCTGGTTAGCAAGGCCAAAGCTAGCATAGCTGTTCATTCATCTTTTCCGCATATCCTCATACATTTTAAATCCTGGGTCATCTCAGGTCAGGTCACCAGGTCAGACGAAGTAATCCAACTGCACTCAGAGTTCTAGGTGGCATACCTTCCACAATAATTGGGCGATTGATTTCAAACTTATAACATGTCATGATCTCATCACGGACCATAATATGTATATCGGGTTTTTTCGTAGCATTGACCATAGGTCAGGTCACGGCCATGGCTTCCCCATTATAGGGCTATGGCAAAATATACAAATGTTTCCTGGTTACATATTTGCGCTCGGAATGATCTCACAACGGTTGTGGCATGTAGATGGAAGCTATGCTCAATGCTACCGCTGACATGTTTGCCCAGTGACCTCACCAAGATCTCTGAGGTCACCTGAGATCACTGCACATTTCTGCGCATTATATCGCACTGCGTTGAGCTAGAAGGCTGAAATTACCGTCATTGTGCTTGTATCGCCAAGACGTGTCGATTGATACATTACATTACCTCCCTAGGCGACTTCATGACCTTGACCTGAGATTACGAATTAATGACCTTGACCTGAGGTCATGACTTCATGACCTTGACCTGAGGTTCGGTTGACCTTACCTTAAATTAAACCGCCTATTGTCGGTAGCGCATTTCAAGGACTGTCGAATAGCGTTCGCCGTTTGTTTCTATCTGCTACAGGTACTGAGATATGTGTCAATATCTGAGTCCCACCCGATCTGGTCGAATTTGGCCTATGATGGCCCAGGGACCTGAATATTGACCTGAGCGAAAAAATGACCGACACACTTTCAATACATCTCGTCACCAGCTATCCAACGCCGTTTTCCGTTTGTCGCTAGGTAGCATAGTTCCAGAGATGTTAAGGGGGCCAGATTCGCATGCCCCCCTGGACATGCGATGTTGGCGCGGACCGCCGGACGTGCGAGTGTGAAGGCGTGAAATACAATCGAGGAATCTAACCCGGACTAAGCATTTATGTGATTTCGACCTACGCTGCAGCGACCGGAAAAACGGCAATGGATTAATCGAGATGCTAATTTTCTCTTCGCGTACCTGCCGGTGGATTGTTCTCACAGAGCTCTTCAACGACTGCCTAAGAATGACACTACCTGGCTACAGCACTGACATTTTTTCAGCCAAGTCCGGGGAGAAGGTGGCGCGCGGCACCCATTGGGCACGTCACCACCATTGTGGTTACGTCATTGGCTGGATTAGTCTTTTGCATCCATCACGCATGCAAAAGACGAAAGCTACGACAAAATAAGACGAAACGAAAAGACGAAGACAAAGCCATTCAGCTGCATTCACACTCTCGTAGATGGTAAAGAGTCGGAGTAGTTCTCCTTGGGCCGTAGCATTGTGGCAGTGCACCATGTCATATGGTGAACTAACAGAGAAAAACGTCATTTCATACAAGTATAATAATTCGGCCTTGATCATGTACAGTGCACAGCAATTGACACAAAGTCACAATAATACAAGGAAAAGAAGACATAGTACAGCTCTGAACATTCTGCAACACTAGGATATGCCATTATAGGGTATGTAGACATGTGTTCTTGAGTAAAAAAAGCAACATGCCGCTGCCTAATAGTGCTTGGTAGAATAGGCGTACACAGCCGGGACGGCGTGCACGCGTGCACAGCGGGAACCACCCTGGCCACGACAGGGGCCGTGTGCACGGTCTCCCTGACAATGGGCACATCAGGACCCTCAGCCTTCACCACCGACTGGTAGGAGGTAGCGATCGGCTGGGCGTGCACAGCCGTAGTCACAGCGACGGCCGGGGCAGCGGCGTAGCCGTGGGCGATAGTAGGGGCATAGCCGTAGGCCAGGGCGGGGGCGTAGCCGGTGGCGATGACAGGGGCAGCGGCGTAGCCGTGAGCAATGGCAGGAGCGTAGCCGGTGGCGATGGCAGGGGCAGCGGCGTAACCCAGAGGCCGCTTCTCAACAACAGCGTTGAAGCCGTTGTAGTCGTCGGCGGTGTAGGTGACGACGCGCTCGGTGCCGTCGGAGTCGATGAGCCGGTACTGTCCACGCACGACGTCGCCGTCGCGGCTCTCCACCTGCGAGTGGTGGTCGCCAGTGTAACCGTCCGACACGCCGTAACTGAAGTCGTACTTGGGGTGCGGGTTGACGTAGTCGACCACCTGGACCGACTTGGCGACGGGCGTTTCGCCGACAACGACATCGACGGGAGCCGGAGCGGCGTAGGCGAACAGAGCAGCGCCGTATCCAAGGCCGTAACCGTGACCGTAGGCCAGAGGCGTGCTAGGAGCTCCGCACGTAGCGGCCACCAGCGCGCAAGCGGTCAACACCTAAAACGAATGAAAAGATGGCCTAGGTTTGTCGCTTCATGACCTCACGAAATTCGCCACAATTAGGAGACACTGCGCTGGAAACATGGTTAAAACTGTATGTTGATGAATAGCTGAGCGGATAAAGCGTCAACGTATGCCTTATCCCACACTGTGAATGCCATCTCTATGCTGCTGTATAATTTGTATAGGGAAAATCATGGCTGAACATGCACACCGAAAGATCGGGGGGGGGGGGTGGAATCCCTCACCCATCATGTTTTTTTTTCGATTACATTTAATAAACGGAGGCGGATGTTGTATTCAGGTTGGTGACTTTGCTAAGAATTGATCACCGGATCCCATGCAAAAGTAACTTTGAAGTACTGGTCTAAATAAAGGCACTGCGGATGTGCAAGGTCAAACGACCTGCTGGCGGCTGGGCGTTCAAAGTCAAAATGTCGATCCTTTGGAGCGGCGGCGCGGTGTGCCGGCTGATCTGGACCTCATTTAAGCATGAAAAGATTGACCTAGGGTCATGCAATATATAATGAAGCGAGTTCCCTGCAGCCATAATCCTGCTGCCAAGTATTGGGATTCTAGCCTAGGTAAGTTTCGAGATCACAAGGAGAGGTCGAATCCACTCCCTCCCTCGGTGCGCGTTTTGTGTCAGCCCTCCGACGTTCATGGTGACCGCGCTGGACGATATTCGTCGAAGCCTGTAGCCTCAACTAGCTAAAAGGTTTTCGGTTTCGGTCTTATGGTTTTGACATGCCCATTTGAATATTCTTCCCTATATTCGTAAGCAACATGCAAAGCAAGGATTGTGATATCAATTCCGATGCTGAAATTCATCCCAAACGCGGACGAAAAGAGATGTGCACTGTGTTGTCTGTGTCAGAATATAACAGCGCGCAAGCTCGCAGTATTCTAGTTATTTCATTTTCTGAAAAGTTTAACGATTTTATGTATTTTCATATAGTTACACCGTGTTTTATTATATCTTAGTTCCAACAGTCTATGAATTTGTCTTAATCGTATTACCACCTATTAAGTGCAGAACACAAGATGGAGTGTCTCTGCGTATATCCATGCTAGTTTTAGTCGCTTAATCACTGTTTTCACCAATGGCATCACCAGGAGGCAGTTTTCGCCGACTTTATGCGATCCGTACCCTGAACAGTTCGTCACGAACAACTCAAAGAGGTATCAGCTCTCGGCATAAGGGAATATGCCGCATGTACTCCTCTCATCTGAACGAAGGCCATGTTGGCTGCGAACTGTGCGAAGGTGTACTGAAGTTTCCCTATTGGTGGCTCCCTATATATGGCCGGTTCCGTCCCAGCCTTGGCGGCTTCGCCTGATCGGGTACACAGTGATAGTGCGCCTGGCTGTTGTTCCATGTCCACGTCGTTCGGGTGGGGACAAGGGAATAGCTGGGTGTGAGTTGTAACCGGGTATTGTCAGGGGTCCTAAAGGCTTTCAGGTCTAATGAGAACCATCAGTTTAGGAATCAAAGGGACATATACGGAAGCCTGCATACCAATACCTTGCAATATTATGAGGAGTCCGATTGACGTCAACTGAAAATAATGCACTCAGACCAATTTCAAGATAAATACGTTTATATTTCTTACATCGGTAATAAAAATAGCAAAGACCTGTTGTTCAGGCCATCACGGAAAGTACGTATAACAAGAGAGAAAGGAGCCTGAGAAACAATCTAAACAATCTTCCATCCTGTTTTCATAAGGAAACGATTGACCCCACTGTGCTGTCGCGGCCAATCTCTACGGCCTCGATCGACCCTATTGTGATACCGTGTTAGATCTGTCCAACATTGATGGACCCTATTGTGTTATAGTGCCAAATATCTGCAGCATCGGTCGACCCCATTGTGTTGGCGTGATAAATATCTAGCATCAATTTGCCCAATGTGTTTTCGTGGCAAATTTCTTCAGCATCGATTTGCCCATGGTGATTCCGTGGCAAATGCCATCAGCATCGATCGACCCCATTCTGTCCCCATGTGAAATCTCTGCAGCATCGACGTACTCCATCGTGTTACTGCGACAATTTGTCTTATACATCGATCGACCCCATGGTGATTCGTGGCAAATACCGTCAGCATCGATCGACCTTTATACTCGCTTGGCAATTCTTTTCAGCATCTATCGACCCACATTGTGTTACCGTGACAAATCTCTTGAGCATCGATCGATCCCATCTCGTTGTAAGAAATCTCTTCAGCACTGATAGATCCGTCGATCGTTTCTGTTGAAGTTAGGCTAGAACATTGATAGGTGGTGTCAGCGTTGATGAGACCGTTCTTTCCAACTTACGCCAATTGGACCCGCATAAAATTGAAAGATATTGGTATGGTTATTTGATTGCCCTCCCATTTAGTTCCTACAACTGTTTCATATTGAGTCTTGTACAATTATGACAACATTTCCAATCGCTGTTGGAAATAACACCCAGCCATTTCCTTCCCGCATTGTGGGAACATGGAACGGCGGTCAGGCGCACTACCACTTTGTGCCCAATCAGGCGAAGCCGCCAAGGCTGGGCCGGAGCTGGCCATATATAGGGAGCCACCAATAGCCAAACTTCAGTACAGCTCTGTACAGCTCACAGCTAACATGGCCTTCGTCAAGGTGAGAGCAGTCCATGCGATAATTTTCTCTTATACCAGTGGCTGCTTCCTCTTTGGGTTGTTGTTTGTGGCGAACTCTTCGGATCAGGGTTTGTATGAAGGCGTCTTAGACTAGCTTCTGGTGATGCCATTGGCTAAGACTGTGCCTAGCCAGCTAAGCCTAGCCTGAACTGATCAAAACCAGAAATGCTCTCACTTGTGGTATGCACTCAATTGGTTCCTAGACTGCTAACTGTCGCGTATATACAATAATACGTACACCATGCAAGTGAAATGCGACAGTACACGGTGCAACGATATAAAAGATACATCACAAAACATCAATGAATAGTGTAATGAATTCTATGCTACCCATTCGCATTTTCGTAGGTTCAAAAAACGATTCTTAGAACGCACCTCGCTCCTCGTCCCTGCCTGGACTACAATTCTTTCCGGAAACTGAGACAAAATCATGGTAGTAAATTCCCTTGCATGTAACTTGTATACTCGGTACAAGAGTGCAATCGATAAGTCAGCTCACTTCACTTGACGATACAAACCACAACACTGAAACCAAACTAAACTGTTAGCCAGTAAAGCATGCGTCCTTTCAAAATTGAGATTCTGCTAAACATGTCCAGTTCCGTGAGATCATTAAACAACAAACTTTTGTCACCTTTTCATGGGTTTTAGGTGCTGACCGCCTGTGCGCTGGTGGCCGCTACGTGCGGAGCTCCTAGCACGCCTCTGGCCTACGGTCACGGTTACGGCCTTGGATACGGCCACGGTTACGGCCTTGGATACGGCCAGGGTTACGGCCTTGGATACGGCGCCGCTCCGTTCGCCTACGCCGCTCCAGCTCCCGTCGATGTCGTTGTCGGCGAAACGCCCGTCGCAAAGTCGGTAGAGGTGGTCGACTACGTCAACCCGCACCCCAAGTACGACTTCAGCTACGGCGTGTCGGACGGCTACACTGGCGACCACCACTCGCAGGTGGAGAGCCGCGACGGCGACGTCGTGCGTGGACAGTACCGGCTCATCGACTCCGACGGCACCGAGCGCGTCGTCACCTACACTGCCGACGACTACAACGGCTTCAACGCTGTCGTCCAGAAGCGGCCTCTGGGCTACGCCGCTGCACCTGCCATCGCCCACGGCTACGCCCCTGGCATTGCTCACGGTTACGCCGCTGCCCCTGCCATCGCCCACGGCTACGCTCCTGCCATTGCTCACGGCTACGCCCTTCCCATCGCCCACGGCCACGCTGCTGCACCTTCCATCGCCCACGGCTACACCCCTGCCCTAGCCAACGGCTATGCTGCTGCCCATGCTCTCGGCAACATCTACGCCCCTGCTTTCGCCCACGGCTACACCTCTGCCGTCGTTCATGGCTATGCCCCTAGCATCGTTCACGGCTACGCCTCTTCGCCTGCCATCGCACACAGCTACGCCCCTGCTATCGCCCACGGCTACGCCGCTGCCCCGGCCGTCGCTGTTACTACGGCTGTGCACTCCCAGCCGATCGCTACCTCCTACCAGTCGGTGGTGAAGGCTGAGGGTCCGTCTGTGCCCATTGTCAGGGAGACCGTGCACACGGCCCCTGTCGTGGCCAGGGTGGCACCCGCTGTGCACGCCGTGCACGCCGTCCCCGCTGTGCACGCCGTGCACGCCGCCCCCGCTGTTCATGCCGTGCACGCCGCCCCGGCTGTGCACGCATATTCTACCAACCACTATTAGGCAGTTGCAGGTTTACTTTTAACGAGACAAAAAATGTCTACATACCCTACAATGGCATACCTTAGCGTTGCAGAATTTTCGGAGCTGTGCTACAATTTTGTCTTTTGTTGTGTCTTCGCGTCTATTGCTGTACGCTGAACGTGATCAAGGGCGAAATATAATGTTTCTACAAAATGAGTGTTTTTATCTGTAAGTGCGTTATACAGCGTGGTGTACTCCTACAACGCTACGACCCAGAGAGAGCTACGCCGACTCTTTACCATTTACGGGAATGTGACGGCAGCTGAATGGCGTGATGAGTGCAAAGGACGAATCCAGCCAACGACGAAACCAAACTGGTTGTCACGTGCCCAATGGATGTCACGCGCCATCTTCTCCCCTGACTTCCTTTTATAAGTACCAGTGCTGTAGCCAGGTGGTGTCAATCGGAGCCGGTCGTGAAACAGGTCTGCGGGAACAATGCGCCGGCAGGTATTGGGATAGGAAATTAGTATCCCGAATAATC
Source organism: Imbricaverruca yamaguchii (assembly GCA_034440575.1). Classification (NCBI taxonomy): domain Eukaryota; kingdom Metazoa; phylum Arthropoda; class Thecostraca; family Neoverrucidae; genus Imbricaverruca; species Imbricaverruca yamaguchii. The sequence continues at coordinate 2,281,576 of JAOTOL010001609.1, read as the reverse complement.
CATTGATGTCTTTTTCCCTGTGCCACTCGATGCGTCATACTTCAAAATCACAAACATATGTCGTGCTTGTTAGATTCCTCGATTGCAGAGTACACCTTCAGACGAAACACGTATTCCAGCCACAGCCGAGATGTTTCCAAACTCATATTGTTCTGTTAGCCTATTTCACTGACAGGGGAGTACTTCAGGAGATTCCGAGTAGTAAGTAACTATTAATTATGCCATGTTCCAATCTAAATACGTCGGAAATTTGAAGATCTCAGCTAAATACGTCAAAAGTTGTCACTCTTCTGAGGAAGCCAACACGGTGCAAGTCACTGTAAATAGTCCGATGTCTGCAGGGGCCGGCACATTTTGACCATTATTGCAAATCAGTGTGAACCATTGCGAATCATCCTGTCACCGTGTTCCAATCGCAACGCCACACGACATCTCATAATGTCGTCGGTACCATCTCATCGAATTACACGAAGCACGCGAAGCGCTTCCAGCGGTGATGAAGCATGGAAAATAGCAATACATTTATTGAAAGTTTCTTAGGACAAGCACTCGAGTTGCAAGGACCAGCTGGAAATACGTCCAGACAATTGTCCTACGACTCAAAATACAATAAAAAGTATCACACATATGCACATAAGGGCGAATGGGCGAACATGCACACCTTCCGTATGATACGATATCATGCATTTGCGATGAAAGGCGATCAAATGCAATAATGGGTGCCGGTGTCGCCGGCGTGATGTAAAATATTTATAATATGCTGTAGGTGTGTGTACTGAGCATGGAAGAGCACCATAAGTATGCTCGAGAACTGCTGCAAGGCTAAAGCCCGAGGGAAGTATGCTCCATGTCTGTAACTATGAAGACGAAACACGAACGAATGTAGTACAAACACCACACTATTCATCATTTTCTCCCTCACTGATTTATTCACCTCCATCCTGTGCAAAGGTAGCCGACAGCTACGCTGGCATAATTATAAGTAAATATATCATTACGATACAATCCAATTGCAGGTTTGTGGTAAACTGAAAGAAGCAGGTATTGGTTTGTTACACTTCGATTCAGAAGAGCAAAAGCCCGCGAACTCACAATTCAGAACGTGTGACGGAGTTTGGTGTGAATTAGGTGAGAAGGCGAAACGGCAAGCTGTGTAGAATAACTCCATGCTACACACGACCATATCGACATTTGTACATCGCCATCAGGAGTGTCATATTTGTGCCAGTACAACTCCCAGCAAAATATCTAAGTGTGATAATGCCGTTCTAATCATGGACAGGAGTTGAAAGGGCTGGCAGTCAGCTGGTATCGCACGTGTGACAGTCTCTAGAATGCCACAGAAAATGTCTTTAAATCCAGAAAACACCAGAACATGGTGGAAATTGCCGGCACGCTCCTGTCATATTTTGACGGAGGGTACAAACACAGGTGCACGAGTGCACCGTGACGTAGGGGGTTCATTAAGTAATGATGAATGGGAGGCAGACACCACTGGTGGTTGCAGGATCACCATTCGACCCAACCAGACTTCACGTCCCCCGCAGTTATGCCAAAGCAATGGGGGTACATTTTACTGACGTGTGGCGGTGGTCGGCATGCTCACCCCTCCATCTAACATGTCTGAGGATATCAACGCTCCAGAAAATACCCTGCTTCAGATAAGAGGTAGTCTCCAAAAGCATGTGACAGACTGACACCGATTTCCTCCTCTTGTTCGATCTCTTCCCTTGACATCAGTGAAAACATTATTACACACAGATCATTAGATGTAAAAAGGTTTCACCTACATGGGAAGTTAACAACGATAGCAAATGTATTTAATCTTCTTGAGAGGTTATTGCGACGGGCACTCGATGTGCGAAGACCAACTGAAAATTCGTCATGACAAATGTGCTACAACCCAACATACAATAAAATGCACCGCATGTATGCACGTATGCGCCAATGAACGAAGCTTCACGTCTTCAGAACGCTATGTTATGAATTTGCGATGAAAGTCGATGCTATGGTGTAATTATTCCTGGTACCCGGGGGAATGTTGCAGGGCCTCCAGACTCTCGATAGACTTACGGTACGATTATGGTTGGTTGGTTATTTGGGCTTTCGGGCGCATCGACTGCGTTGGTCATACAGCGCCCATCAGTACGATTATGAAAATGCTGTGGAAGGCTATCTCACGATCGTCATCTATGATGTAGACAAACTGAAAAAAAATCCATACTATCGCATTATCCAAAATAATGTTATACACATAATCAGAGTATAAATGGTGGAACGTGGTACATCTGTAGATGCCCGGAGTCCCTCCAATGTTCCGTCTGCCATCGGAAATGGTGGACATTGCTACCTCTGTAATGGACTGGAGTTCATCCAATGTTTCAAACAATGCCAGCAATTGTGGATTTCGTCACTTCGGTACAGGGCAGGAGTTCCTGCAACATTACGCTCAGTACCGACAATGAGATCTTTCGTTACCTCGTTGCGGAATTAGAGTCCGTCCAATGTTCCATCTCACACCAGCAGTGGTGCAGATTGTTGCCTGTGTGGAGGACTAGATTCCCTCCAATGCTTCCAACACCAGCAATGAATACGTTTTCACATGTCATCCTATTGGATAGCAGCGCCACTTGGTTTTGAATCTCTCAGCTTTGGCTTTGTCGGGTAGTTCCAACGATGTATTCGGACTCCATCCGCGAATATAGTAATATGTAACGACAACGCGAAAGGAGCCAGATTTTAAGCTGTGCTCGTGTGATTGATATTGCGTTGCTAAAAGATGCACAACTTCATAAAGTGATGCCATAGCAATTTCCCTTCGAACTAAAAACGTTCGACGTGCAAACGCCCTTGGCCAATCCAATTGATTGAGCAAATCTGATACATATATTAATAGAATCCATGGAATCTCCAAAAATTATCACCCCTCGGTGCAATAGATTAACCAAATGACCAGAAGTTAGAAATGAGTCGATTGTGGTAGGTCGACGTGTTTCGCCTTGATGTGTGCAGTGCAACCAAATAATCTAGCATGGACAAAGTATTTCTGTACTGTCGACACACACGATTGACCAAGGGTAACGGGAGAAAAAAAAACATCAATGGATTATTTGGTATACTAGCTTTTTCTTCTGAGTACCTGCCGGTGCATTGTTCCCGCACGGCTGTTCAACGACTAATACATGGTTGCAGCACTGCTACTTATTCAAGGAAGTCAGAGGAAGGAGGTGGTGCATGGCACCCATTGGGCACGTTACCACCAGTTTGGTTACGTCAGTGGCTTGATTCGTCCATTGCATTCATCACGCGATTCAGCTGGTCACATTCTCGTCATTGGTAAAGAGTCGGCGTAATTATCACTGGGCCTTAGCATTGTAGCAATGTGCGATGCAGTATAGTGAGCTAACATATAAAGACCTCATTTGTAGAAATGTATTATTTCGCCCTTGATCATATTCAGTATGCAGCAGTGAACACGAAGACTCAACACAAAGTAAAGATGTAGTACGACTCTGAACATTCTGCAAAACTAAGGTATGCCATTGTAGGGTACATACATAGACATTTATTTCGCATTAGAAGGAAACCAGCAGCTGTTTAATAGTGGTTCGTAGAATAGGCGTGCACAGCCGGGGCAGCGTGCACGGCGTGCACAGCGTGCACAGCGTGCACAGCGGGTGCCACCCTGGCCACGACAGGGGCCGTGTGCACGGTCTCCCTGACAATGGGCACAGACGGTCCCTCAGCCTTCACCACCGACTGGTAGGAGGTAGCGATCGGCTGGGCGTGCACAGCCGTAGTCACAGCGACGGCCGGTGCAGCGGCGTAGCCGTGGACGATAGCAGGGGCGTAGCCGTGAGCAATGGCAGGGGCAGCGGCGTAGCCCAGAGGCCGCTTCTCGACGACAGCGTTGAAGCCGTTGTAGTCGTCGGCGGTGTAGGTGACGACGCGCTCGGTGCCGTCGGAGTCGATGAGACGGTACTGTCCACGCACGACGTCGCCGTCGCGGCTCTCCACCTGCGAGTGGTGGTCGCCAGTGTAGCCGTCCGACACGCCGTAGCTGAAGTCGTACTTGGGGTGCGGGTTGACGTAGTCGACCACCTCGACCGACTTGGCGACGGGCGTTTCGCCGACAACGACATCGACGGGAGCCGGAGCGGCGTAGGCGAACGGAGCGGCGCCGTATCCAAGGGTGTAACCCTGACCGTATCCAAGGCCGTAACCGTGGCCGTAGGCCAGAGGCGTGCTAGGAGCTCCGCATGTAGCGGCCACCAGCGTGCAAGCGGTCAGCACCTAAAACCGATGCAAGACGACAAAAGTTGGTGGTTTCATGACGTCACGAAATTGGACATGCCTCGCAGAATCAGTCTTGAAAAGACGTTGGTTGGTACCAGAGCTTCATGAGCAACTGGATGAAACAATGCGAACATGTAGCGTCCATATCCCAGACAGCGGATGCAAGGCTTGTGCTGCTGCATGGGTTTTGTGACTGGAAACCGAGGCTTAAACCCACCGGACATTAGGCTTAGCGCCCTTATGTCTCTCACTGGCTAAAATTTTAGTCTGGTCTCAGTGCGATGGTTTCTTTTGTGGAGAGAAATGAGCTGACACATCAATTACACTGTTGTACCGAGTATACAAGTCTTATGCAAGGCAATTAACCATCATGGTTTTCTCTCAATTTCGAGAAAGAATTACAGTGCAGGCGGGGTCGAAAAGCGAATTGCATTCTAAGGTTCGTTTTTGAACCTAGGACGGTGCAAACTGGTAGCATGCAAGTTCTGATATTATCCTCGGATATGTTTTGTGATTTAATGTATCTTTTATATCGTTGCGCCGTGTTCTGTCCCATTTAATGTCTACCGGTACGCGTATTCATGCTAATCATCTAAGAATCAAGTGAGTGTATACCACAAGTGTGAGTATTTCTGGCTTTGATCAATTTAGGCTAGGCTTAGCTGGCTAGGCACAGTTTCAGCCAATGATATTACCAGAAGCTGGCCCAAGACGCCTTCATATAAGCCCTGATCCGAAGTGTTCACGACGGACAACAACGCAAAAAGAAATCAGCCACAGGTATAAGACAAAATGTCGCATGGACTGCTCTCACCTTGACGAAGGCCATGTTAGCTGTGAGCTGTACAGAGCTGTACTGAAGTTTGGCTATTGGTGGCTCCCTATATATGGCCCGTTCCGGCCTAGCCTTGGCGGCTTGGCCCGGATTGGGCGGCAAGTGACAGTACACTTGACTACCGTGTCTTGTTCCCACAATGCAGGCAATAGCTGGGTGTCATTTGCAATGGTACATTGGGCACGGTGTGATAATTGTTCGACTGAATATGATACACGGGTGTTGGAATCCAAGGTGAAGGTATTCAAGCATCTTTCGATTTTAGCATGGGCCAGTTGGCGTTAAGTTTAAAGAACGACGTCCTGAGGTCTATTTTCATACCAATAGTTTTCTACTTCTTACGTACGTGATAGCAAGTGGGCTATTTGCGTTATGGAGAGAATGGGATGATTTTACAGCAACAAAAAAAATGCCGAAACCAAATCATCAATGTCATATCCTGACTTCAACAGAAACGGTCGACGGATCGATCGATGCGGAAGAGATTTCCTATGGCAACACGATGTGGCCGATCGATGCCCAAGAGATTCGTCACGGTAACAATGGGGTTGATCGTTGCTGAAGAGCTTTTCCACGGCAATACAATGGGGTTGATCGGTGCTGAAGAGATTTGCCACGGCAATGCAATGGGGTCATTTGGTGCTGAGGATATCTCCCACGGTCCCAAGGTCCCTGGGGTCGATCAATGCTGAATACATTTGTCACAGTAATGCAACGGAGTAGATCGGTGCTAAAGAGATTTGCCACGACAACACAATGTGGTCGCCCGATGCTGCGGATATTTGCCACGGCACTCTCTCCTTCTCCATATCTCCATATCCATATCTCCTTCTCCACATCCGTAGGGCGTGGACATGGAACAGCAGTCATGTGCACTATCACTTTGTGCCCGATCAGGCGAAGCCGCCAAGGCTCAGCCGGAACGTACCATATATAGGGAGCCACCAATAGTTAAACTTCAGTATACCTTCGTACAGTCCACATTCATAGTCATCATGGCGTTCGTCAAGGTGAGAGGAGTTCATGCGACATATTCGTTCATGCCAGGAGCTGATTTCTAAACACAGTGCATATTTCTTTTCGTCCGCGTTTGGGCTGAATTTCTGCAGGTGAATTAAAATCAAAATCCTCGCATTAAATTGTTTTTCACGTTCTTTCGGATACTGGGAAGAACAATGAAGTGGACACGTCAGCGTGGTTACGACGAACGCCCGAGGGCTCTCACATAACGCGCACCGAGGGAGGGAGCGGATTCGACCTTTCCTTGTGATCTCGAATCTTACCTAAGCTAGAATCGGAACACTTGGCTGGCGGATTATGGCTGCAAGGAACACGCTTCAATATAAATTGCATGACCCTATGTCAGTCTCTTCAGGTTAACATGACGTCTAGATCTGCCACCACACCGCGCCGCCGCCCTAAAGCACCGATGAAGACATAATGACTCTGAACGCTCCGTCGCCAGCTTGCGGTTTGATCCTGCGCATCCGCAGTGCCTTTATTTATACTGCAATACTATTTTTGCATGGAATCCGCTGATCAATGTTTAGCAGTCACAAAGCTTCAATACAATATCAACCTGCGTTTATGAAATGTAGTCTAAAAACAGGATGGCTGAGGGACATTCACCCCCATCCTCCGGTGCGCATTTTCAGTCATAATCTTCCTTACTAAATTTATGCAGAAGCATAAAGCTGGCATTCGCGGTGTGGGATAAAGAGCACGTTTACTCGTTATTCCGCTCAGTTAGTCATTAATCTTCAGTACGTGCCATGCTTCCGAGAGCTGTATCGTTGCCAATTGTGGCGAATTTCGTCAGATTATGAAGCCAGAAACCTAGGTCACCTTTTCATTGGTTTTAGGTGTTGACCGCGTGCGCGCTGGTGGCCTCTACGTGCGGAGCTCCTAGCACGCCTCTGGCCTACGGTCAGGGTTACGGCCTTGGATACGGCGCTGCTCTGTTCGCCTACGCCGCTCCGGCTCCCTTCGATGTCGTTGTCGGCGAAACGCCCGTCGCCAAGTCGGTCGAGGTGGTCGACTACGTCAACCCGCACCCCAAGTACGACTTCAGCTACGGCGTGTCGGACGGCTACACTGGCGACCACCACTCGCAGGTGGAGAGCCACGACGGCGACGCCGTGCGTGGACAGTACCGGCTCATCGACTCCGACGGCACCGAGCGCGTCGTCACCTACACCGCCGACAACTACAAAGGCTTCAACGCTGTCGTCGAGAAGCGGCCTCTGGGCTACGCCGCTGCCCCTGCCATCGCCCACGGCTACGCTCCTGCCATTGCTCACGGCTACGCCGCTGCCCCTGTCATCGCCACCGGCTATGGCCCCGCCCTGGCCTACGGCTATGCCCCTACTATCGCTCACGGCTACGCCGCTGGCCCGGCCGTCGCTGTGACTACGGCTGTGCACGCCCAGCCGATCGCTACCTCCCACCAGTCGGTGGTGAAGGTGGATGGTCCCGATGTGCCCAATGTCAAGGAGACCGTGCACACGGTCCCTGTCGTGGCCAGGGAGGCACCCGCTGTGCACGTTTTCACTCCCCGCCACCATTAGACAGCTGCAGTTTATTCGTTAATGTGAAACAATCGTGTATATACCTTACGACGGCATAGAGTTGCAGAATGTTGAGAGCTGTACTACGTCGCTTGCTCGTGTCCAGTGCTGCCTCCTAAGCATAACACAGCATGGAATATATTATACTTCCACAAGCCCAGGGTTTGTGTCTAACATTGGAATGGCTTGCACCATGCACAAATTAAAGGAGTTTTTCATGGTACGAAAAGTATCGTAATAACTTGGCGGTTTCTGCTCACAGTGTAAGCCTCTCATAATGACATGCGCATTGCTACAATGTTGGAGAAATGTCGTATACGACATGCTACTCGTGTTCATGTATAAATTGCTGGTGAGATGATGGCGGAAGGGGTGTAGGATCCTATTCACTTGGAGCCCTTTTGCCCATGCAGATGCTCCATTTCGTTCCGCTATAAATATCGACTAAGAATCAACATCAAGTAATACCGTATATTTACCGTCACATTCAAGAACCATCCCTTCAAACGTGCATCACAGCCAGCATCACTGTGACTGGACAATTGTCCTGATCATCAGCTGTACATGGCATGATGAAAACGATATGTACACAGTGTGATTACGATAACCAACACAGGACATACACACTACTCGATTTACTTGCTTTACTTGATAGGAAATTTGCTTGCTCTCACCAAGACTCAAGCGCGTGGTCTATTCTCGAGAAGCACCTAGGAATCTGTATGAGGTTTCCGGAAAACGACGACTCAGTTCACCACCTTACACCTTCATGCTCGCCCAATTATAATCCAGAAGTATGCATTTGCACCAATTGGAATCTTCGAAATCCCGGGGAAAATAGCACCACTTATACATATTTATTTACAATCACGTTTTGCCAAGCTCACTTATACACCCACCGGTAAGCACACTACTCCATTCACATTTGGGTACTCAGCGTTAAGCGTCATAATCACACGACTATCCTCAGCAGTATGATTATGCAATCAGCACTGGCAAATTGTTTCTTGGGGCTTTTTGGGCCGCGCCTCAACCACCAGCTGACCTGACTGGGTCAGACGAGAGATCACATGGTCCGGGTTGACACCCTCAGGCAGTGTGAACTGACGGAAAAGCCGGAAACTGGAGGTGCCTTCGTCACAACTCTCCTCGTGGACAGCCTTCACGATGACGTCACAGCCGGTGACCTTGACACTGATCTCGTGTGGTTGGAAGTGACGGACGTCAACCGACACACGGTACATGTCCTGGTCGGTCACCGATACGGAGTTTACCTGGACGGGAATGTCCTGGTCCCCTGTGACGTTGGCCACTTCGTCCACCACTGCACTGGAACCGGCTCCGGTGATGTGATCTGGTGCTACGCCTTCCTCTTCCCGGGCTTGTTGACCCACTGGAACAGCGTGGTCTTGATCTGTGATCCTGCTGTCGTCTTCATCATTTGCGCCGCAGTTGTGACGTACCGTCTCTGTCACCTCGGGCACGGTGACCTCTGCTGCTGAGAATTCGGCTGTCGACATTGGGTCATGCCCTTCAGCCACGGGCACGGTGACCTCTGCTGCTGACAATTCGGCTGTCGACAATGGGTCATGCCCTTCAGCCACGGCATCAGTAGCGGCATCGCCAGGCTTGTCAACTGTCTCCGCAGCAGGAACAGCACCAGTCTCAGCAGCAATTTCGACGTTGCCGTCAGGAATGGCCTGAGCGCTTTTCACGCCAACTGTTTGGGTAGTTGGGCTGCCTCTCGGCACGCCATCCTCAACATCAGACGTCTCGCACGTCAGCGGCACATTGCGAGGCGCCTTGGCTGCTGCCAGTGCCGGTCGGCTTACCAACGGTGCCTCCAGGATCAACTTACCTGACCGGGTCATCCGTGCAGTCAGACCGTCGGCCTGCACCGTCTCCGGCAGCCACACCGTCCTCACCGTCCTGCTGGTGACGTAGCCGTTGCTGGATCGTCGCTGACGGTGGGCCCGCACGGTGACGACGCGGTCCCTGCGTTGGACAGTGACCTCGTCGGGCCGGTAGCCGACTGTGTCGACCGACTGCCGGAAACGCCCTGCCGTCGGCGGAACGTCGCCGCGCCGGCTCCGACGGCAGGGCCTCTTGGCTTCTGCTGCGTCGCTGTCAACACAGGAGTGGCGTTCGACGGCTAGCGGCGCCGATCGTGGGGTTGTGCCCCACATCGAGGAGATAGGCCAGGTGAGGTCCGTCCACGGGTCCCACCGTCGCGTGCAGTGTCTGCGGGGCTCAATGAACAGCATCGCCTCCATCTTCACTGGGTATCTATCGTCCACACAGATATTGTTCCACGTTCGGTTGAAACGCTTCTGATGCCTTATTTTCTTTGGGCTCATTTTTATACCAAGCTTGTCGGATCTGGACTTCTCCCGACACTTTCCGTGTTAACAGAAGCATCCTGCGATGTCTACAACGCTCTCGAGTCATAGCAGCGCCTCGACCAATCAAAATAGCACGTGGTAATGACGTCATACGCTCCCACTGTGAATGGATGTAGCGTACGCTGTGTAGTAGGTTCAAAATCTGGGAACAGATCAATAGCTTGCCGCCCGGCAGTATGTTTCCATTAATGATTAACCAGTATTGGCGCCCATATGGGTGGAGAACAGCGAGAAGTGTGAAGCGCAGTGCAGTCGAGTCTCCCTGGCTATCAGTGGTAGGCGGATAACCTTGAGCGTGAATACAACAACGTACCTTTACGCATACATGCAGGACAGAGGTGATTTGGCACATGACACAGTCAAAAACGTGATTGCCAGAGAAAGACATGTGCAACTCCGGAAACCCCTTCCTGACACTAAGCTAGATACCTGGGATGCAGACTAAGAAAGTTTGCCCTTTGCCGCCTGAACACGAGGTGTATACATGGTGACTTGTCCGCCCGTTGGAGGCCGACAAAGACGGAATGTTCGTCACGATAATTATTATGAGATATGTTGGTAAGTCCTGAAATGAAAAGTGAGATCTGTGTCTAAGGGACAAATTATAACTTGGAATGTTGCGTTGTAATGTGAAACGATTGAAAGGTGCTCGCGAGCGGAAATGCTTTAGCAAACCGCTGTCTGTGGAAGGATTAACAGCACTTGGTAACAAATATTCGGATAATTATTGCTACGAAATCAATGTTGCAGGAACATATCTGGTTCGGAGTGAATAAATTAGAGAAGCGGTGTGATGAAAGTTATTTGAACAAATGTTCTTGTTTTACCCTCTAGTTGTCAAATACGTCACGTCGTTCAATGCCGTCCATTAGCAGAGGACGGCCGAAACAATAAACTAGGCTAGGACTAGGAAATCGAAACCGCATGTTTCTCGGGAACTAAATGCATTTCCTGACGTACTGGTCATACTTTTTTTTGATAAATTTAGGAATATATTAAAACTGTCAAGAATCAAGCCCATATATTAATATATTTTGAACTAATTTAATTTATCTTACATTCAACTCAAACAGCGGAAATAACTACGATAGTGACTTATGACAGCATTACTTACCTTGTCGCATGCCACATTACGCGTTAAGGAGAATTTACAGTTCTTCACGAAAAGTTATGGCAATGAAGGTGGAGCAAACATTTGAAGATAATATTAGGGCAGGAAATGGAAGCTTTCAATGTCAGAATTCTTTACGAGTAATCCTCAGTGCACATTGTTAAAAGTTAAATGACTGGAGATTCGGATGGATCTGGGGGGGAGGGGGGTAAGCAACTGACAAAATGTCGGAAACCACAAATGGTGTCTCCATATTCTTCGCGACTGGAGCCCAGCATGTTGACCCGAGTTTGGGGAAATTTGGTGTCTTAGCATGAGATGCCAGCGCATCACGTTTTCTATTTTTTCATGTAAACAATATCACCCCCTTCTTTCCACATATTTTTTCCTTCAAAGTCATGCCACTGTAGAATTCTACATACGTCAGTGCCACATTAGGCTACACTTGGCAGTGCGACACTGAGCGCAATGTCGCATTGACAGCCATAGCTCCATATCACCCTGACAAGTGTAGCTCATTGTCATACCAGTGATAAAGTATTGGTGAAATAGGCTGGAATGTACCACTTTTTGAGCACTCAATCGACACCCTTTTCAAAGAATTATGGACATCCTGCTTCGTGTACGTTCCTATGAAATTTTCTTGTCTCCTTTCTAACAGTATCTCGTTGAGAAGTATGATGCTTGCTCATGCTCTCGATAAGGGTTAGTGGCATGTACATGAACATTTTGTACCCCAATTTCAGGTAGATGGATCTCCTTCAATGTGATTTTGCATAACATGGTAGTTATAGGTTTTATCGCTATCCGGAAAATACTGCTTTCTAAATTACGAAGAACAAAACAAATGGCAAAGGTACAGTCGCAAGTACGCCATTGGCTCAAAGCCGTGTCTGAAAGATGTCACAGACATTCTAAATGACACGGATTCCATAGCAAATTTCGACATCCTACTGTGCTCCTTTCGACATGCTACACCTGACGAAGAACGAATAATTTAACGATGTGTCACACTGTAAGGTGTAGCGCTCTACAGCGACAGGTTAGCACTCTACATCGGAATGACTTCCGAGGAGAAAAATGTGGAGTGAAAGAGGCAATATAGTATCCATCAAAAGAAAACAACCTGCTTGTTGCTTACCACCCCCCACCCCCAGGGCCGTCAGAATCTCCAGGCATTCAAATTTAACATGGTGTTCTGAGGATTACTCGTGAAGAATTCTAAAAGTGGAAGGTTCCATTTCTTGCCCTATTATTTTCCTCGAATATTTTCCCCATCTTCATTCCCATAAATTTTCGGGAAGAACCGTAAACTCTCCTTCCCGCGTAAGGTGTCATACGACAAGGTAAGAAATGCTGCAATGAGTTACTACCGTAATTATTTCCACTATCTTTGAGTTGAATGTAACATAACTTAAAATAGCTCAAAATATATCAATATATGGGCTTGATTCTTGATAGTTTAAACATCATACTAAATTCATCAAACAAGTATGACCAGTACGTCAGGAAATGCATTTATTTCACGAAAAATATGCGGTTTCGATCTCCTAGCCCTAGCCTACTTAATTGTTTCGCCGTGCTCTGATCATGGACGACATTGAACGATGTGGCGTATTTGACAACTAGGGGGTAAAACAAGAACATTTGTTCAAATAACTATTTTCACACCTCTTGACGTTCGAAATTATTCACTGAAAACCTGATATGATTTTGCAACATGGATTTCATGCCCACAATTATCCGAATATTCGTTACAAAGTGCTCTTAATCCTTCCACAGACAGCGGTTACCTGTAGCATTTCCGTTCGCTGGCAACTTTCAATCGTTTCACGTTGCAAGACAACATTCCAAGTTTGACTTTGTCCCATAGAGGCAGATCTCGCTTTTCATTTAAGAATTTACCAACATTTCTCATCGTAGTTATCGTGACGAACTTTCCATCTCTGTCGGCGTCCAACACCCGGACAAGTCACCATGCATACACCTCGTATTGCAACCCTCGCATGTCGTCCGGCTCGGGTGGCAAAAGGCAAAGGTTCTAAAATGGGTTTCCGGAGCCGTTACATCTTCCTCTAGTAATCGCATTTGGTGACTGTATCCTGTGCCAAATCACCTCGATCCTGCATGTATGTATAAAGGTACGTTGTATTCATGCTCAAGGTTATCCGCCTACCACCGATAGTCACGGAGATTCGACTGCAATGTGATTAACACTTGTCGCTTCTCCTGCGCCCATATAGGCGCCAATACTGGCCAAACATTAATGAAAACAGACTGCCGGGAGGCAAGCTTGTTGATCTGTTCCCCGATCGTCAACCTACTACACAGCGTACACTCTCCATTCGCATTGGAGCGCGCATGACGTCATTACCATAAGCTGCTGTGATTGGTCGACGAACAAGGACTCGCGAGCGTTCTAGACATCCCAGGATGATTCTGATACCACAGAAAGGGTCGGGAAAAGTCCAGATCAGACAAGCTTGGTATAAAAAGGAGCTCAACGAAAGTGCAGCATCAGAAGCGTTTCAACCGAACGTGGAACAACATCCGTGTGGACGATAGATACCCAGTGAAGATGGAGGCGATGCTGTTCATTGACCCTCGCAGAAACTTCACGCGACGGTGGGACCCGTGGACAGACCTCACCTGGCCAATCTGCTCGATGTGGGACACAACCCCACGATCGGCGCCGCGATCCGTCGAACGCCACTTCTGTGTCGACGGCGACGCAGCAGAAGCCAAGAGAGCCTGCTGTCGGAGCCGGCGTGGCGACGTTCCGCCGACGGCAGGGCGTTTCCGGCAGTCGGTCGACACAGTCGGCTACCGGCCCGACGAGGTCACTGTCCAACGCAGGGACCGCGTCGTCACCGTGCGGGCCCACCGTCAGCGACGATCCAGCAACGGCTACGTCACCAGCGGGACGGTGAGAACGGTGTGGCTGCCGGAGACGGTGAAGGCCGACGGTCTGACTGCACGGATGACCCGGTCAGGTCAGCTGATCCTGGAGGCACCGTTGGTAAGCCGACCGGCACTGGCAGCAGCCAAGGCGCCTCGCAATGTGCCGCTGACGTGCGAGACGTCTGATGTTGAGGATGACGTGCCGGGAGGCAGGCCAACTACTCAAACAGTTGGCTTGAAAAACGCCCAGGCAATTCCTGATGGCAATATGGAAATTGGTGCTGGAGCTTGCAAGGAGGCAGTTGACAAGCCTGGCGATGCCGCTACTGATGCCGTGGCTGAAGGGCATGACCCATTGTCGACAGCCGAAATGTCAGCGGCAGAGGTCACCGTGCCCGTGATGACAGAGACGGTACGTCACAACTGCGACGCAAATGATGAAGACAGCAGCATCACAGATGAAGACCACGCTGTTCCAGTGGGTCAACAAGCCCGGGAAGAGGAAGGCGTAGCACCAGATCACATCACCGGAGCCAGTTCCAGTGCAGTGGTGAACGAAGAGGCCAACGTCACAGGGGACCAGGACATTCCCGTCCAGGTAAACACCGTGTCGGTGGCCGACCAGGAAATATACCGTGGGTCGGTTGACGTCCGCTACTTTCAACCACACGAGATCAGTGTCAAGGTCGCCGGCTCTGACGTCACCGTGGAAGCTGTCCACGAGGAGAGTTGTGACGAAGGCACCTCCAGTTTCAGGCTTTTCCGTAGGTTCACACTGCCTGAGGGTGTCAACCCAGACCATGTGACCTCCCGTCTGACCCAGTCAGGTCAGCTGGTGGTTGAGGCGCGGCCCAAGAAGGCCTAAGAAACTGCCTGCGCTGATTACATAATCAGACTGCTGAAGATAGTAGTGTGATTATGACGCCTAACGCTGATTACCAAAATGTGAATCGAGTGGTGTGCTTAATTGTGGGTGTATAAGTGAGCTTCTCAAAACGTGACTGTAAATAAACATGTATCAGTGCTGCTATTTCCCCCGGTATTTCGAAGATTCTAATCGGTGCAAAAGCATGCTTGTGTATTATAATAGGGCGAGCATGAAGGTGTAAGGTGATGAACCGAGTCGTCGTTTTCTGGAATCCTCATACAGATTCTTAGGTGCTTCTCTAGAATAAACCACGCGCGTGAGTCTTGATGAAAGCACGCAAATTTCCTATCAAGTAAAGGAAGTTAATCGAGTACTGTGTATATCCTGTGTTGGTTAACAAACAAACTGCCTGTGCTGATTGCATAACCAGACTGCAGAAGATAGTCGTGTGATTATAACGCCTAACGCTGATTACCAAAATGTGAATCGAGTGTTGTGTTTAATTGTGGCGGCATAAGTGAGCTTGTTAAAACGTGACTGTAAATAAACATAAATGAGTGCTGATATTTCCCCCGGTATTTCGAAGATTCCAATCCGTGCAAAAGCATACTTTTGGAATATATTCGGACGAACATGAAGCTGTGGGGTGACGAACTGAGTCCTCGTTTGCTGTAAACCTGAGGAGGATTCCTGGGTGCTTCTCTAGAGTTGACCATACGCTTGAATCTTGATAAAATCAAGCAAATTTCCAACAAGTAAATCAAGTAAATCTAGTAGTGTGTTTATCATGTGTTGGTTATCATAAGCATGCTGTGCACATCTATATTTTATCATGCCACCTACAGCTGATGATCAGAACAATTGTCCAGTCACATGCTGGCAATGATGCACGTTTGAAGTGATGGTTGTTGAATTTCCTTCGTCGCATACCCCACCACAAAATAATTGAAGACCAATGTAACCTACACTTTCACGAGGTCTTCTTCCTTGGGAGACGTTCTGCTCTCTGAATGCCTTCGACGACTTGCTCCATCTTCAACGAACTCGCACGCACTTGAACGAAGTGCTTCCCCTAACGTAAATGTACACTTTCCGTTCTTCCTTGGAAAACGCATTGACTTTGAAGGCGGCGCAGACGATCTCAATGTGGTTTGACACGGCTTGTGTTTTTTCTATTTAATCCGAGTTGTTGGGGTGGCTTGAGGAACCAGGGTTCTATTGCCAACCAGAGCTTGTTGCGTGAACCCTGGCCCAACCACCCGATCCATGAACTCCAGTTCAACAGCAGAATTTAGACCGAAAGTTTAACGTGCCGCCAATGCACCGACACGGCCGCCCGGTAGCTCGTCCCTGGCCTTATCGGGCCAGTTGCCAACTGACACTCCCGGCCGGGGGCTAAATGCGAGCACGCGAAGCGACTCGAATCCTATGTTGCCAGTACATGGGAGACGAGTGCAGGCCAGCGCTCTAACCAACTGAGCTACCGGAGCGGCTCTGTTGGTTAGAGCGCCCCCTAAGATCTCTGGAACTATGCTAGGTAGCGACAAACGAAAAGCGGCGTTGGATAGCTGGTGACGGGCTCTATCGAAAGCGTTTCGGTCATTTTTTCGCTCAGGTCAACATTCAGGTCACTGGGCCATCATCATGCGTCAAATTTGACCAGATCAGGTGGGACTCAGATATTGACACGTATCTCAGGGCCTGCAACATATAGAAACAAACGGCGAACGCTATTCGACAGTCCTTGAATTGCGCTACCGACAATAGGCTGTGTAATTTAGGGTCAGGTGAACAGAAACTCAGATCAAGGTCATGAAATCATGACCTCAGGTCAAAGTCATAAAGTCGCCTGGGGACGTCATGTAATATATTAATCGACACGTCTTGGCGATACAAGCACAATGACGGTAATTTCAACCTTCTAGCTCAATCCAGTGCGATATAATCCGGATAAATGTGTAGTGATCTCAGGTGACCTCAGAGACCTTGGTGAGGTCAGTGAGCAAAAATGTCAGCGGTAGCATTGAGCATAGCTTCCATCTACATGCTACAACGTTGTGAGATCATTCCGAGCGCAACTTTGTAACCAGGAAACATTTGTATATTTTACCATAGCCCTATAATGGGGAAGCCATGGCCGCGACATGACCTAAAGTCAACGCTACGAAAAACCCCGACATAAATATTATGGTCCCTGATGAGATCATGACATGTTATAAGTTTTGAAATAAATCGCCCAATTATTGTGGAAGTTATGCCACCTAGAACTCCGAGTGTAATTGGGTCACTTCGCCTGACCTGGTGACCTGACCTGAGATGACTCAGGATTAAAAATTTATGAGGATGTGCGGAAAATACCAATGAACAGCTACGCGAGGTTTGGCCTTCCTAACCCGATTAGTTTAGCGGCAAATGAGGAAAAACCGGAGGGGGCAAGTATCTGCCACCCCCTGGACGTGCGCGGGTTAAAAACTTATCATACAATAAGACCAGAAAGCCACCGAAGCCCGTAATCAATGCTACGCCACGATTTCTAAGGAATATCTCTGTTCCAGTGTTTTACCATGGATAATAACTTCAGCATCACAGTCCCGAAGGAAGGTAATCTTAACGGAAGGTCACTATAATCTACTATGCTTGGGTGAGTCCTGTCTAATTCCATAAGCCTCCTCCGTATTCTAAATGGCATAGTGCACCAGTAAGGCTCGTGCACTAGGAATGGACCTTACTGGTGAGCTCATATAATATATATCTATATATAATATAGAATATAGCATATAATGCAATATAATAAAATATCATACAGCTAATTCCCGCATAACAGCAAGCATTCCTCGAGTCTCTCGTCCAACAACGCAGCCCACGCCAATGTTGTATACGTTTTTGGTATTGAAGGGAAAATCGCATTTGCGACGCAACTATCAGCAAATCCGTAATTTCCCACCAAATCTGGATTTGGAAATCCTACGTGTAATCCATATTTCCTCGCGAATGGTCATGGAAACCCTCCTTCTAATCCGCATTCCATTCGTTGTGGAAATCCAATCCCAATTCAAATTGGAGACAAGACTAGTGTCATGGAAACGGGGCTAATGTCACACTGGCAAGTGTAGCTTAATCAGGAACTGATAAGTGTAGCTTAAGGTGGCACTGACATTTGTAGCACTACAGGTTTCAAGAAAAAGCTGGACTTTGAAGGAGCTGGACTACAGAACTTTCAATAGACAGAGAATATGTCGAGTGAAATTGGCAATATTGTTCACATCAAAAGAAAAACTCGAAGCGCTAGCATCTCATGTTAAAATACCAAACTTCCCCAAGCTCGGGTTAATGTAACAGAGTTGCTAGGCACATACTGTTCTAATCGTATAATATCTAACTGTGGGTGCTGTGACCCCGTAAATCAGCCGACCTACCATGCCCGGCACATGTCACGCCCGTACATGTCCGTCCGGCGCCGGCGACGCGGTCACCGGCCTTCGTCGGAACCGAGTCAGCATTTACGGGCCAACGCCCGGCTACTGTGACCTGTACCGGCCTTCCGGCCGTGTCTGAGCCAGGGCTGTGGCCAGACCCCCGCAGTGAGACGTGTCTCCTGGCGTGTGGCCAAGGGCGGTTGCCCTGAGAAGCTATATAGCCGCCGAGCGAGACGGATCGCTCTCTCTCTCTCTCTCTGTTTGGACCTCACCTGACCCTGTCTCTGTCGCTCACTCTGCGCGGACGCCGCAGGGCGGCTGGCTGTGGCCAGCCGCCCCGGGCCGACTACTGCAGGTATGTCTGGTACTAACTGTTTGTAAACGCTGTATAACTGGCGAGATGTAAGCTTGTGAGATGGGAGTTAGTATACTTGAAGATCGATCTGTTTGGAAGTTGGAAATTGTGTGTGAACGTTATTAACAAGAGATTGAGATGGTGTCAGGCTGAGTTTATATGAAGACTTGGATGCAGAGATGTGTGAGATGGCTCAGAGCTCAGAGATGTGAGATCAGAGCTATGAAATGGGAAGCTGCGAGCTGGTGAAATAATTATCCCGGGGTTATCGTAACGCTGAGGTCCATAGTCTATCACGTGCCTATAGAAGTTTACCTCAGACAAAGTGGGGAAATGTCTGAAAAAGCTCTGGGGAGCAAAACTTTACTACATTAACATGCCGGGCTGCAGTCGCGAAGAAGATTGAGACTCCATTTGTGGTTTTCGATATTTTGTCAGTTGTTTGCCTCCGTCTCCCCCCCCCCCCCCGTATGTTCCGTCCGAATCCTCAAAATCATTCAACTTTTAACATGGGGCACTGAATATTATTCGTCATGAATAATTATTACACTGGAACTTTAACTTTTCATGCCATAATATTATCTTAAAATGTCTGCCACATCTTCACTGCCATAAATTATCGTGACGAACCGTAAATTCTCCTTCTGGCGTAATGTGGCATACCACAAAGTACTAAATGCTGCCATCAGTCACAATCGTAGCTATTTTCGCTGTCTCTGAGTTGAATATTAAATCAATTAAATTACTTGACAATATACCAGTACCTTGTCTGGATTCTTGATCGATTTATTATATTAATAAATTGATGAGACAATTGTGATCCATACATCGAGAAGTGCATTTCGTTCAAGAAAAAGCAATGC
This sequence comes from Imbricaverruca yamaguchii, assembly GCA_034440575.1. Lineage (NCBI taxonomy): Eukaryota > Metazoa > Arthropoda > Thecostraca > Neoverrucidae > Imbricaverruca > Imbricaverruca yamaguchii. The sequence continues at coordinate 2,261,962 of JAOTOL010001609.1, read as the reverse complement.
AGTTTTGATTTCATAGCCCTAGTCTACCTATTTTTTTCGATCGTGCTTTGCTCATAGACGTCATGGAACGACGTGGTGTATTTGAGTACAAGAGGGTAAAACAGTAACATTTGTTCGAAATATTTTGTCACCCCGCTTCACGTTCTAATTTATTCACTGAAAACCTCATATGTTCTTGGAACATTGAGTTCGTGCCCACAATTATCCAAATATTCGTTACAAAGTGTTTTAATCCTTTCACAAAGACAGCGATTTGCTACAGCATTTCCGCTCGCTGACAATTTTCAATCGTTTCGCGTTGCAACACAACATTCCACGTTAGAATTGGTCCCTTAGAGGCAAATCCCGCCTTTCCTTTCAGGATTTACCAAAATATTGCATAATAGTTATCGTGACGAACTTTCCATCTTCGTCGGCGTCCAACACCCGGACAAGTCACCATGTATACACCTCGTATTGCAGCACTCGCAGGTCGTCCAGCTCGGGTGGCAAAGAGCAAATGTTTTTGGTCTACATCCCAGGTACCCAGCTGAGTGCCATGAAGGGTTTTCCGGAGCTGTTCACATATTCCTCTGACAATCACATTTGTGAATGTATCATGTGCCAAATCACCTCCGTCCTGCATGCATGCGTAAAGGTACGTTTTTATATGCACGCTCAAGGTTATGCGCCTACGAATGATAGCCATTCGTAGATTCTACAGCACTGCGATCAACGCTTGTGGGTTCCCTTGCGCCCATACTGGCGCCAATACTGGTTAAACATTAATGAAAACAGACTGCCGGGGGAAAGCTTGTTGATCTATTCCCCGATCGTCAACCTACTACACAGTGTACACCGTCTCAGTTCATAGTGGACAGCGCATGACGTCATTACCACGCGCTGCTGTGATTGGTCGACGCGCTGCTGTGACTCGAGAGCGTTCTAGACATCGCAGGATGATTCTGATACCGTGGGAAGTGTCGGGAAAGGTCCAGGTCCGAAAAGCTCGGTATAAAAAGGAGCTCAACGAAAATGCAGCATCAGAAGCGTTTGACGCGAACGTGGAACAACATCCGTGTGGACGGTACCCAGTGAAGATGGAGGCGATGGTGTTCTTTGACCCTCGCAGAAACTTCACGCGACGGTGGGACCCGTGGACGGACCTCACCTGGCCAATCTCCTCGATGTGGGACACAACCCCACGATCGGCGCCGCGATCCGTCGAACGCCACTCCTGTGTCGACGGCGACGCAGCAGAAGCCAAGAGAGCCTGCCGTCGGAGCCGGCGTGGCGACGTTCCGCCGACGGCAGGGCGTTTCCGGCAGTCGGTCGACACAGTCGGATACCGGCCCGACGAGGTCACTGTCCAACGCAGGGACCGCGTCGTCACCTTGCGGGCCCAGCGTCAGCGACGATCCAGCAACGGCTACGTCACCAGCGGGACGGTGAGGACGGTGTGGCTGCCGGAGACGGTGCAGGCCGACGGTCTGACTGCACGGATGACCCGGTCAGGTCAGCTGATTCTGGAGGCACCGTTGGTAAGCCGACCGGCACTGGCAGCAGCCAAGGCGCCTCGCAATGTGCCGCTGACGTGCGAGACGTCTGACGTTGAGGATGGCGTGCCGAGAGGCAGGCCAACTACCCAAACAGTTGGCGTGAAAAACGCTCAGGCCATTCCTGATGGCAATGTGGAGATTGCTGCTGGAGCTTGCAAGGAGGCAGTTGACAAGCCTGGCGATGCCGCTACTGATGCCGTGGCTGAAGGGCATGACCCATTGTCGACAGCCGAATTGTCAGCAGCAGAGGTCACCGTGCCCGAGGTGACAGAGACGGTACGTCATAACTGCGGCGCAAATGATGAAGACGACAGCAGGACCACAGATGAAGACCATGCTGTTGGAGGGGGCCAACAAGCCCGGGAAGAGGAAGGCGTAGCACCATATCACATCACCGGAGCCAGTTCCAGTGCAGTGGTGGACGAAGTGGCCAACGTCACAGGGGACCAGGACATTCCCGCCCAGGTAAACTCCGTGTCGGTGACCGACCAGGAAATGTACCGTGGGTCGGTTGACGTCCGCTACTTCCAACCACACGAGATCAGTGTCAAGGTCGCCGGCTGTAACGTCATCGTGAAGGCTGTCCACGAGGAGAGTTGTGATGAAGGCAGCTCCAGTTTCAGGCTTTTCCGTAGGTTCACACTGCCTGAGGGTGTCAACCCGGACCATGTAACCTCCCGTCTGACCCAGTCAGGTCAGCTGGTGGTTGAGGCGCGGCCCAAGAAGGCCTAAGAAACTGTCTGCGCTGATTACATAATCAGACTGCTGAGGATAGTCGTGTGATTATGACGCTAAAACGCTGAGTACCAAAATGTGAATCGAGTAGTGTGCTTACCTGTGGGTGTATAATTGAGCTTGGCAAAACGTGATTGTAAATAAATATGTATCTGCCGCTATTTTCCCCGGGATTTCGAAGATTCCAATTGGTGCAAATGCATACTTCTGGATTATAATACGGCGAGCATGAAGGTGTAAGGTGATTAACTGTGTCGTCGTTTTCTGGAAACCTTATACAGATTCCTAGGTGCTTCTCGAGAATAGACCACGCGCTTGAGTCTTGATGAAAGCACGCAAATTTCCTATCAAGTAAAGCAAGTAAATCGAGTAGTGTGTATATCCTGTGTTGGTTAACAAACTGCCTGTGCTGATTGCATAGCCAGACTGCAGAAGACAGTCGTGTGATTATAACGCCTAACGCTGATTACCAAAATGTGAATCGAGTGATGTGCTTAATTGTGAGGGTATAAGTGAGCTTGTCAAAACGTGACTGTAAATAAACATGTATGAGTGCTGCTATTTCCCCCGGTATTTCGAAGATTCCAATCGGTGCAAAAGCATACTTTTGGAATATATTCGGACGAGCATGAAACTGTGAGGTGACGAACTGAGTCCTCATTTGCTGTAAACCTGAGGAAGATTCCTGGGTGCTTCTCTAGAGTTGGCCATACGCTTGAATCTTGATAAAATCAAGCAAATCTCCAACAAGTAAATCAAGTAAATCAAGTAGTGTGCTTATCCTGTGTTGGTTATCGTAAGCATACTGTGTACATCTAGATTTTATCACGCCACCTACAGCTGATGATCAGAACAATTGTCCAGTCACATGCTGGCAATGATGCACGTTTGAAGTGATGGTTGTTGAATTTCCTTCGTCGCATACCTCACCACAAAATAATTGAAGGCTAATGTAACCTACACTTTCACGAGGTCTTCTTCCTTGGGAGACGTTCTGCTCTCCGAACGCCTTCGACGACTTGCTCCCTCTTCAACGAACTTGCACGCACTTCAACGAAGTGCGTCCCCTAACGTAAATGTACACTTTCTGTTATTCCTGGGAAAACACTGACTTTAAAGGCGGCGCAGACGATCTCAATGTGGTTTGACACGGCTGAAAATCCAGCAACCACCATTACTACTAGCAAATCTACATAGTCCGGTGCAGTCCACTGATGGCGTGGCCTATATCCGCACGAGACGAAACGTTGTTGAATATGGCTCTGATCAGGGACGCTGTGAACTCTGGGACGCGGTCCGCTAGCAGGATAGTGTACTGCGCTTCCGTGGGACCCCGTGATAATACTGTGATGTCATATGTTAGCGAGACGGTGCACTGAGCTTTTGTAGGTCCAAATCATAATTATTAGATGACAGTCATTAGCGAGACGTTGCACTTGGTCTCTGTAGGTCCCAATCATAATGATTGAGATGTTATTCGTTGGACAGACGGCGCACTGGGCTTCTGTAGGACCCAATCATAATGTTGGAATGCGGTCCGGAACGGAACGCAATGGCTTGAAGCAAGTCGCAATGAAACTCAGAAAGTGAAAACACATGCTTCTTCTGGAAAAGATGTTTTTCGACAGAAATGACGTTGGATTTCACCGTGAATAATTCCTTGATAAAGCCACTCAGTCATTAATTGTCCAGACTTAAGAAGAGTCGGATCGACCAATTTTGGTCAAGCTTAAAAAGTTATCATACAACAAGAGCAGAAAAACACAGAAGTTTCCAATTGATGTTGCGCCGTGATTTCTAAGGACGACCTCTATCCCATTGTTTCACCATGAATAACAACTTCAGCATTACATTCCCGAAGGAAGGTAACTATAGTCTCCTATGCTTGGGTGAGTCATGTCTACTTCCGTAAGCTTCTACTTTTTTAGTTTGATATTTGGCACTCATATTAATGATTCATGGCATTCGAATTATCCTGTTTCACGCTGACCTACACCTTCTCTGCTTTAAAATACTTGGAACTGATACGTCTAACTAGTTTTCCTCCCTAAGGGCATCCGGTTAACTACGTCCCGTTACATAACTGTGACTCATGAGGAAAACGATTGAAGGGACCGAGGACGAAATGCACGATTAAATTGCCAGGCTCCAAAGTGTGAGGAATCCAGCAGGACTCCACAATAACCAAGGCTACGGAGTTCACGACTTAATCACCCGGCTCGGCAGTATGCGGAAACCAACAACATTCGATGACCAGCAAGGAAGGGACCGAAACAGAAAGATCGACTTAATCTCCCGGCTCCCGAGGCTGAGAATCTAGCATGGTTCGATATTCACAACGGAAAACGTTGGCAAAGGTGGCAAGGTGCCAGGAGGAGTAATATGATACCCGCGATGATCCTGCAGAAGCTACCAACGCCGCAATGGCAAGCGTAGCTCAATGTTGCACTGCGAAGTGTAATTCGGTAATCTTGTTTCCATGACAGGTTCGAATTTGGATTGTATTTCCACGACGAATCGAATCCCGAGTGCAAGGACCGTTTCCATGACCATTCGAGAGGAAATCGGGATTACATTTAGGATTTCCGACTTCGGATTTGGTGGGAAATCTCGAATTAGCTGACAGTTGCGGCGCACGTGCGACATTTCCCTTCAATACCCAAAACGCATGCCACAACAGCGTGTGCTGCGTAGTTGCATGAGTGACTCGAAAAGGGCTTGCTGTCATTTGATTGTTTTACTATATTGATATTGCATTATTACTTGATGTCAAAACTAATTTCTTTGAAGTAGTTCACAGCGGCCTCCGATAAGATCTCTGCGAACTAACGTAGCACAAAATTATTTTTAACCTTTATTCTGCGTAAACCCGGTCACAATCACAAAAACCTTCCACCAACAACGCCGGCGCTGACAACGGGGAAGAAGGAAAAGGACGCGGAGTGAAGCTACAGTATGATTCAAACTCCTGAGAAATTCGAATATCCGCAGGAAATCTTCTTTCTAAGCCGGATTCGGAAATCCAATCCAGTTAGCTCCCGAAGGCGTGTCCGTGACTTTGGAAATCCGGATTTGCTTGTAGCCCCGTTTCCATGACATTAAGATTCCCAGGAGTTTGAAGCAAGTTGTAGCATTCACTTCGCGTCCTTGTGCTGCTTTCCCTGTGGTCAGCTCCGGCGTCGTTTTTGGAAGGTTTTCGGTGAAGGGTAACCGAGTTTGTAATATAATATATAATATAACATATAATGTACTATAATACATAAAGACATAAAGACATAAAGACATAAAAGATTAGTGCAACTCTGAGCCACAAGGGCCCTTCTTGGTTGCACTCTGTACACTGAACCAGTTGCCCACCAATTCTGTCCATCAGTCCTCCCTGTAACACTGAAAAGCAAGCCCTCTATTCTTATAATGATTGTCTATGCTGTTTTTAAAGATGTTCAATGTTCTGCTACTGACGATGTTTTCTGGCAGCTGGTTCCAGTATTCTACTACCCTGTTGGTGAAGAAAGTTTGCCTTAACCTTGTTCTGCTGTGGTTAATTTTAATTTTGAATTTATGACCTCTAATTGCATCATTTCTGTTAGATTCAAACATTTCCCCAAGGTATCCCATCTCCAGACCATTGACAAATTTAAAGACCTCGATGAGATCTCCTCTCAGCCTTCTATATCTAAGTGAAAACATATTCAATTTCTTCAATCTTTCCTCATATGCCAGGTTGCTTATGCCATTAACCATTTTTGTAGCCCTCTTTTGTACTCTCTCTAAAAGCCAACAATCTTTTTCATAGCTAGGAGACCAAGCTTGGATGCAGTATTCCAAATGTGGCCTGACGTATGCACAGTAAAGCTTCCTGATCACTTCTTCACTTCTGTATGATACATTCCTATTTATTGCCCCGAGCATTCTCAGTGCCTTCTTCCTGGCTTCCTTGGTCTGTTCTGATGCCCCCAATTTTGTGTTTAGAATAACACCTAAATCCTTTTCCTGTTGAGTCACTGATAGCACTTGGCCACCCATCAAGTATGGAGCCTTCATATGCTGCTTACCTACATGCATGATTTTGCACTTATCAAAGTTAAATTTCATTTGCCATTCTTCGGACCACTTCACAAGTTCGTCTAAGTCTTTTTGCAGCGAGATATGCTCATCCTGACCTGTTATTGCCCTAAAGACCTTCAAATCATCTGCAAATTTCAAAACTTTACTGCTTAGGCCACTTTCAATGTTATTTACAAATATAACGAACAGTAATGGCCCTAGTACTGACCCCTGGGGACTCCACTAAGAACATTTTGCCATGATGACTTTGTACCATTTAGCATCACTCTTTGCTGTCTATCTGAAAGCCACAACTCTATCCATTTTAAGATGCTACCTGCAATACCATGGGACTGAAGCTGTATCATTAACCGTTTATGGGGTACCTTGTCAAAGGCCTTACTAAAGTCAAGATATGCTACATCAACCTGATTTCCTGATCAAATTGTTCTGTGGCGAAGTTCAAAAAGTCCAAGAGGTTTGTGAGACACGATCGTCCTTTTCTAAATCCATGTTGAGTATCTTGAATCAATCTGCTACCTTCCAGATAACTAACTATTCTATACTTGATAATTGATTCGAGTACCTTGCAGACTAGGGATGTGAGACTTATTGGCCTATAGTTTTCAACTTTCCCTCTTTCTCCTTTCTTGAAAATAGGAACTACATTTGCCCTTTTCCAATCGGTTGGAATTTCATTATGTGAAACTGATCTACAAAATATTATACTAAGTGGAAATGCCAGTTCCTTTTCAGTTTCCCGCAACACCCTAGCATAAATATCATCAGGTCCTGCTGCCTTATTTGGCTTTATTTTCCTGATATGATTGTAAACAACATCACTACCAATGAAATCAACATCATTTGTCAGATCCCATGTATCTGAACTATGGTGTACGGTCGGCAGATTGGTCATATCTTCCAATGTAAACACTGATTTGAACTGCTTGCTCAGCTCCTCAACCATCTCACTATCCTCACCCAATGTAGTCCCGTTTACTTCCAGTGGACCAATTGTGTTAGAAACTTTACTCAGCTTGTAGAATCTAAAGAACTTTTTACTGTCCCCATTACAGTTTCTAGCTAAATCCAGTTCCTTTCCTCGCTTTGCTGCTCTGGTTTTTTGCTTCACAGTGTCTCTAGCTTTTCGATACGCCTTTAGATTAATGACATTTGAGGCTTCTTTAAAAACTCTAAATGCAGTTTTCTTAGCCCTAATTGCTTTTATCACGTCTGGTGTAAGCCATGCTGGCTTTCCTACCCTTCTTTTGCGTCTTTGCTTTTGGGGGACATGTCTAATCTGAGTTTCCTTTAAGTAAGATTTGAACTTTTCCCACATTTCACAGGCATTTAAATTGGAGAATTCTTCTTCCCATCTGATGGCACTTAAAGCCGCTCTCATGCCGTTAAAGTCTGCTCTGTTGAAATTTGGAACCTTTACCAAATTATCCTTGATAATTTCCCCTACATGTGCCTTGAATCTAACTATGTTATGGTCACTTTTTCCCAGAGTTTCGCCTACAGTCAAGTCTTGAACCAAGTCACTTAAATCCGAGAATACAAGGTCCAAGAATGAACCATGCCTGGTAGGTCCCGATACAAACTGGTGTAAGAACAGGTCCTCTTCAAGGCAAGGAAAAAAAACGTTGTACATTCAAGGAGCTGGACTACTGAACTTTCAAGAGAAAGAAAATATGTCGAGTCAAAGGGGCAATATGGTTCACATCAAACGAAATAATACAATATAATACAATAAATTGCCAAATAACAGCAAGCCTTCTTCGAGTCTCCCATTCAACAACCCAGTCCACGTCGATGTGGCATTCGTTTTGGGAATTGAAGGGAAATGTCGCATGTGCGCCGCAACTGTCAGCAAATCCGAGGTTTCCCACCAAATCCGGATTTGGAAATCCAACACGTAATACTGATTTCCTCCGGAATGGTCATGGAAACACTCCTTGTAATCCGCTATCGATTTATTGTGGAAATCCAATTCAAATTCAAATTGGAAACAAGAACGGGGTCATGAAAACGGGGATAGTGTCACACCAAGAAGTGTAGCTTAATGTGGCACTGACAGGTGCAGCTCAATGTCACGCTGACAAGTGCAGCGTAATGTGGCTCTGAAAGGTGTAGCTTATTGTGGCACTGACAGGTGTAGCACTATACAGCTTTCAAGAAAAAAAAGTTGTACATTCAAGGAGCTGGACTACTGAACTTTCAAGAGAAAGAAAATATGTCGAGTCAAAGGGGCAATATGGTTCACATCAAACGAAAAAACTGGAAGCGCTGGCATCTCATGTTCAAATACCAAATTTCGCCAAGCTCGGGTTAACATGCCGGGCTCCAGTTCCGAGGAAGATGGAGACTCCATTTGTGGTTTTCGATATTTTGTCAGATGTTTGCCCCCCCCCCCCGATCCGTCTGAATCCCGAAAATCATTCAACTTTTAACATGGGGCACTGAGGATTATTCGTCGTGAATAATTGTAGCAGTGAAACTCTAACATTTCCTCCCCTAATATTTTCTTCAAATATCTGCCCTATCTTCATTGCCATAAATGTTCGTAAAGAACCGTAAAGTCTCCTTATCGCATAATGGGGCATACCAGAACATAACAAATGCTGCCATCAGTCACTATCATAGTTATTTACGCTGTCTTTGAGTTGCATCTAGAATAAATTAAATTAGTTCAAAATATATCAATACATTGTCTTGATTTTTCGTAGTTTAATTATATTACTAAATTGATCAGACGATTATGATCAATACATCGAGAAGTGCATTTAGTTCAAGAAAAAGAAATGCGGCTTCGATTTCCTAGCCCTAGCCTACTTAATTGTTTCGATCGTGCTCTGCTGATGGACGTCATGGAACGACGAGATGTGACATTTGAGTTACAAGAGGGTAAAACAGTAACATATGTTCAAAAACTTTTGTCACACCGCCTCACGTTCTAATTTATACACTGAAAACCTGATATGTTCTTGCAACATTGATTTCGTGCCCACCATTGTCAGAATATTCGTTACAAAGTGATTTTAATCCTTCCACAAACACAGCGGTTTGCTACAGAATTTCCGCTCGCTGGCAACTTTCAATCGTTTCACGTTGCAACCCAGCATTCCAAGTTTGAATTGATCCCATAGAGGCAAATCTCGCTTTTCATTTCAGGATTTACCAACTTTGTGTCACAATAGTTATCGTGACGAACTTTCCATGTTTGTCGGCATCCAACGCGCGGACCGTGCATACACCTCATATTGCAGCACTCGCATGTCGTCAGGCTCCGATAGCAAAAGGCAAAGGTTCTTAGTCTGCATCCCAGGTCCCCAGCTTAGTGTCATGAAGGGCTTACGGAGCTGTTCACATCTTCCTCTGGTAATCACGTTTGGTAACTGTATCGTGTGCCAAATCACCTCGGTCCTGCATGTATGCGTAAAAGTACGTTGTTGTATTCACGCTCAAGGTTATCCGCCTACCACTGATAGTCACGGAGATTCGACTGCACTGCGATTAACGCTTGTCGCTTCTCCTGCGCCCATATGGGCGTCAATACTGGTCAAACATTAAGGAAAACAGACTGCCGGGAGGCAAGCTTGTTGATCTATTCCCCGATCGTCAACCTACTACACAGCGTACACTGTCTCCATTCAAAGTGGAAAGCGAATGACGTCATCACCACGCGCTGCTGTGATTGGTCGACGCGCTCCTGTGATTCGAGAACGCTCTAGACATCGCGGGATGCTTCTGGTGCCACGGAAAGTATCGCGAAAAGTCCAGATCCGACAAGCTCGGTATAAATAGGAGCTCAAAGAAAATGCAGCATCAGAAGCGTTTGAACCGAACGTGGAACATCTGTGTGGACGATAGATACCCAGTGAAGATGGAGGCGATGCTGTTCTTTGAGCCTCGCAGACACTGCACGCGACAGTGGGACCCGTGGACGGACCTCACCTGGCCCATCTGCTCGATGTGGGACACAACCCCACGATCGGCGCCGCGATCCGTCAAACGCCACTCCTGCGTCGACGGCGACGCAGCAGAAACCAAGAGAGCCTGCTGTCGGAGCCGACGTGGCGACGTTCCGCCGACGGCAGGGCGTTTCCGGCAGTCGGTCGACACAGTCGGGTACCGGCCCGACGAGGTCACTGTCCAACGCAGGGACCGCGTCGTCACCGTGCGGGCCCAGCGTCAGCGACGATCCAGCAACGGCTACGTCACCAGCAGGACGGTGAGGACGGTGTGGCTGCCGGAGACGGTGCAGGCCGACGGTCTGACTGCACGGATGACCCGGTCAGGTCAGCTGATTCTGGAGGCACCGTTGGTAAGCCGACCGGCACTGGGAGCAGCCAAGGCGCCTCGCAATGTGCCGCTGACGTGCGAGACGTCTGACGTTGAGGATGGCGTGCCGAGAGGCAGGCCAACTACCCAAACAGTTGGCGTGAAAAACGCTCAGGCCATTCCTGACGGCAACGTCGAAATTGCTGCTGAGACTGGTGCTGTTCCTGCTGCGGAGACAGTTGACAAGCCTGGCGATGCCGCTACTGATGCCGTGGCTGAAGGGCATGACCCATTGTCGACAGCCGAATTGTCAGCAGCAGAGGTCACCGTGCCCGTTGTTCCAGAGACGGTACGTCACAACTGCGGCGCAAATGATGAAGACGACATCAGCATCACAGATGAAGACCATGTTGTTGGAGGGGGCCAACAAGCCCTGGAAGAGGAAGGCGTAGCACCAGAGCACATCACCGGAGCCAGTTCCAGTGCAGTGGTGGACGAAGTGGCCAACGTCACAGGGGACCAGGACATTCCCGTCCAGGTAAACTCCGTGTCGGTGACCGACCAGGACATGTACCGTGGGTCGGTTGACGTCCGTCACTTCCAACCACACGAGATCAGTGTCAAGGTCGCCGGCTCTGACGTCACCGTGGAAGCTGTCCACGAGGAGAGTTGTGATGAAGGCACCTCCAGTTTCAGGCTTTTCCGTAGGTTCACACTGCCTGAAGGTGTCAACCCGGACCATGTGACCTCCCGTCTGACCCAGTCAGGTCAGCTGGTGGTTGAGGCGCGGCCCAAGAAGGCCTAAGAAACTGCCTGCGCTGATTACATAATCGGACTGCTGAGGATAGTCGTGTGATTATGACGCCTAACGCTGATTACCAAAATGTGAATCGAGTGGTGTGCTTAATTGTGGGTGTATAAGTGAGCTTGGCAAAACGTGATTGTAAATAAACACGTATCAGTGCTGCTACTTTCCCCGGGATTTCGAAGATTCCAATTGGTGCAAACGCATGCTTGTGTATTATAATAGGGCGAGCATGAAGGTGTAAGGTGATGAACTGAGTCGTCGTTTTCTGGAATCCTCATACAGATTCTTAGGTGCTTCTCTAGAATAGACCACGCGCGTGAATCTTGATGAAAGCACGCAAATTTCCTATCAAGTAAAGCAAGTTAATCGAGTACTGTGTATATCCTGTGTTGGTTAACAAACAAACTGCCTGTGCTGATTGCATAACCAGACTGCAGAAGATAGTCGTGTGATTATTACGCCTAACGCTGATTACCAAAATGTGAATCGAGTGTTGTGTTTAATTGTGGCGGCATAAGTGAGCTTGTCAAAACGTGACTGTAAATAAACATGAATGAGTACTGCTATTTCCCCCGGTATTTCGAAGATTCCAATCCGTGCAAAAGCATACTTTTGGAATATATTCGGACGAACATGAAGCTGTGGGGTGACGAACTGAGTCCTCGTTTGCTGTAAACCTGAGGAGGATTCCTGGGTGCTTCTCTAGAGTTGACCATACGCTTGAATCTTGATAAAATCAAGCAAATTTCCAACAAGTAAATCAAGTAAATCTAGTAGTGTGTTTGTCATGTGTTGGTTATCGTAAGCATGCTGTGCACATCTATATTTTATCATGCCACCTACAGCTGATGATCAGAACAATTGTCCAGTCACATGCTGGCAATGATGCACGTTTGAAGTGATGGTTGTTGAATTTCCTTCGTCGCATACCCCACCACAAAATAATTGAAGACCAATGTAACCTACACTTTCACGAGGTCTTCTTCCTTGGGAGACGTTCTGCTCTCTGAATGCCTTTGACGACTTGCTCCATCTTCAACGAACTCGCACGCACTTGAACAAAGTGCTTCCCCTAACGTAAATGTACACTTTCCGTTATTCCTTGGAAAACACATTGACTTTGAAGGCGGCGCAGACGATCTCAATGTGGTTTGACACGGCTCAAAATCCAGTAGAAACCATTACTACTAGCAAATCTACATAGTCAGGTACAGTGCACTGAGGGTATGGCCTATATCCGCACAAGACGAAATGCTGTTAAATATAGCTCTGATCAGAGACGCTGTGAATGATGTGACGCGGTCCGCTAGCAGGATAGTGTACTGCGCTTCCGTGGGACCCCGTGATGATACTGTGATGTCATATGCTTGCGAGACGGTGCACTGAGCTTCTGTAGGTCCCAATCATAATGATGGTGATGTTATTCGTTGGAGAGACGGCTCACTGGGCTTCTGTAGGACCAAATCATAATGTTGGAATGCGGTCCGGAACGGAACGCAATGGCTTGAAACAAGTCGCAATGAAGCCCAGAAAGTGAAAACACATGCTTCTTCTGAAAAACATGTTTTTCAACAGAAATAACGTTGGATGGCACACTGAAGAATAATGCCCTGATAAAGCCACTCAGCCATTAATTGTCCAGGCTTCATAACAGTCGGATCGACCCATTTTGGTCAAGCTTAAGAAGTTATCGTACAACAAGAGCAGAAAAACACCGAAGTTTCCAATTGATGTTGCGCCGTGATTTCTAACGACGACCTCTGTCCCATTGGTTCACCATGAATAACAACTTCAGCATTACATTCCCGAAGGAAGGTAATCTTAAAGGAAGGTAATCTTAAAGGGAGGCACCAGTAAGGCTAGTAGTATAATAAGCCTAATGTTCCGCTATGTCTAGTATATCTAGCTTTGGTTCTGCTAAGGGCTCCATTCCTGGGCACAATAGTCCAAAGGTGGTCGCACGTGGACAAAGGAAAGCTGATTCATACCTTGCTTACTTTGATATTTCGCACTCATATTAATGATTCATGGCATTCGAATTATCCTGTTTCTCGCTGACCAACACCTTCTCTGCTGTAAAACACTTGAAACTGATACGTCTAAATAGTTTTCCTCCCTAAGGGGATCCGGTTAACTACGTCCCGTTACATACCTGTGACTCATGATGAAAACGACTGAAGGCACCGAGGACGAAGTACACGATTCAAATGCCAAGCTCCAAAGTGTGGAGAATCCAACTGGATTCCACAATAACCACGGTAGGGACCGGGTACGGAGTTCCCGATTTAGTCACCACGTCCCGGAGTATGCGGAAACCAACAGCATTCGATAACCAGCGAGGAAGGGACCGAAGACAGAATGCTCGACTTAATCTCCCGGCTCCCGAGGTCGGGAATCTAGCATGGTTCTATATTCACTACGGAAAGCGTTGGCAGAGGTGGGAAGGCGCCAGAAAGAGTTTATGATGATATGCGATGGTGCTGTCCAAGTTACCCTTTCCCCATTGAAAAGTGTAGCTCAATGTCGCACTGAGAAGTGTAGCTCAAAGTGGCACTTGCAAGTATAGCTCAATGTCACATTGACAAGTGCAGCTCAATGTCACACTGAGAAGTGTAGTTTAATGTGGCACTGACATATGTAGCACTCTACAGCGGCATGACTTCCAAGGAAAACATGCCAAGTCAATGGGGTAATATTGTCTACATCGAAAGAAAAAACCTGAAACTCTGGCATTTCATGTTAAAATACTACATTTTCCCAAACTCGGGTTAACATGCCAGGCTCCAGCCGAGACGAAGATGGAGACTTCATTTCTGGTTTCCGATATGTTGTCAGATGTTAACCTCTCCCCAAGATACCTCCGAATCTCCAACGTCATTCAACTTTTAACATGAGGCACTGAGGATTACTCGTCGTGAAGAATTCTAACATTGAAAGCTTCAATTTCCTCCCCTCATATTTTCTGCAAATGTCTGCCACATTGAATGTAAAAGGAATTGAATGGATTCTAAATATATCAATGCATTGTCTTCATTCTTGATAGCTAAATTATTTCACTAAATTCATCAGACAAGTGTGATCCATACATGAAAATTGCATTTAGTTTTTTAATGCGGTTTCGATTTCCTAGCCCTAGCCTACTTAATTGTTTCGATCGTGCTCTACTCACGGGCGACATTCAACGGCGTGGCGCATTTGACTACTAGAGGGTAAAAAAGAACATTTGTTAAAAGCAATATCCCACCGTTTCACGTTCAAATGTATTTACTAAGACCCAGATATCTTCCTGCAACATAGATTTCGTACCCGTAATTCTCCGATTCTTCGTTACAAATTGCTCTGGATCATTCCACAGAGACAGCGGTATGCTGCGACATTTCCGCCCGCAAGCAACTCTCAATTGTTTCACGTTGCAACAAAACATTCCAAGTTTTAATTTCTCCCTTAGAGGCAGATCTCGCTTTTCATTTTAGGATTTACCAACTTTTTTCACAATAGTTGTCGTGACGAACTTTCCATGTTTTGTTAGCATCCAACGCGCGGACCGTGCATACACCTCATATCGCAGCCCTCGCATGTCGTCAGGCTCGGATAGCAAGAGGCAAAGGTTCTTAGTCTGCATCCCAGGTCTCCAGCTTAGTGTCAGGAAGGGTTTACGGAGCTGTTCACATCTGCCGGGAGGAAAGCTTGTTGATCTATTCCCCGATCGTCCACCTACTACACAGCGTACACTGTCTCCATTCATAGTGGAAAGCGAATGACGTCATCATCACGCGCTGCTGTGATTGGTCGACGCGCTCCTGTGATTCGAGAACGTTCTAGACATCGCGGGATGCTTCTGGTGCCACCGAGAGAATCGCGAAAAGTCCAGATCCGACAAGCTCGGTATAAATAGGAGCTCAAAGAGAATGCAGCATCAGAAGCGCTTGAACCGAACGTGGAACATCTGTGTGGACGATAGATACCCAGTGAAGATGGAGGCGATGTTGTTCATGGAGCCTCGCAGGCACTGCACGCGACGATGGGATCCGTGGACGAACTTCACCTGGCCAATCTCCTCGATGTGGGACACAACCCCACGATCGGCGCAGCGACCCGTCAAACGCCACTCCTGCGCTGACGGCGACGCAGCAGAAGCCAAGAGACCCTGCTGTCGGAGCCGGCGTGGCGACGTTCCGCCGACGGCAGGGCGTTTCCGGCAGTCGGTCGACGCAGTCGGATACCGGCCCGACGAGGTCACTGTCCAACGCAGGGACCGCGTCGTCACCGTGCGGGCCCACCGTCAGCGACGATCCAGCAACGGCTACGTCACCAGCAGGACGGTGAGGACGGTGTGGCTGCCGGAGACGGTGCAGGCCGACGGTCTGACTGCACGGATGACCCGGTCAGGTCAGCTGATCCTGGAGGCACCGTTGGTAAGCCGACCGGCACTGGCAGCAGCCAAGGCGCCTCGCAATGTGCCGCTGACGTGCGAGACGTCTGACGTTGAGGATGACGTGCCGAGAGGCAGGCCAACTACCCAAACAGTTGGCGTGAAAAACGCTCAGGCCATTCCTGACGGCAACGTCGAAATTGGTGCTAAGACTGGTGCTGTTCCTGCTGCGGAGACAGTTGACAAGCCTGGCGATGCCGCTACTGATGCCGTGGCTGAAGGGCCCATTTCGGGAGCGGAATTGTCAGCAGCAGAGGTCACCGTGCCCGTGGCTGAAGGGCATGACCCACTGTCGGCAGCCGAATTGTCAGCAGCAGAGGTCACCGTGCCCGTGGTTCCAGTGACGGTACGTCACAACTGCGACGCAAATGATGAAGACGACAGCAGGATCACAGATCAAGACCACGCTGTTCCAGTGGGTGAACAAGCCCGGGAAGAGGAAGGCCTAACACCAGATCACATCACCGGAGCCAGTCCCAGTGCAGTGGTGGGCGAAGTGGCCAACGTCACCGGGGACCAGGACATTGCCGTCCAGGTAAACTCCGTGTCGGTGACCGACCAGGACATGTACCGTGTGTCGGTTGACGTCCGCCACTTCCAACCACACGAGATCAGTGTCAAGGTCGCCGGCTGTGACGTCATCGTGAAGGCTGTCCACGAGGAGAGTTGTGACGAAGGTACCTCCAGTTTCAGGCTTTTCCGTCAGTTCACACTGCCTGAGGGTGTCAACCCGGACCATGTGACCTCCCGTCTGACCCAGTCAGGTCAGCTGGTGGTTGAGGCGCGGCCCAAGAAGGCCCAAGAAACAATTTGCTTGTGCTGATTGCATAATCATACTGCTGAAGATAGTCGTTTGATTATGACGCTGAACGCTGAGTACTAAAATGAGAATGGAGTAGTGTGTTTAACCGTGGATGTCTAAGTGTGCTTGTAACATCGTGATTGTAAATAAACATGTATTAGTGCTGTTATTTTTCCCGGTATTTCGCATTCTTTTGGATTATCGTTGAACGAGTATGTAACTCTAAGGTGATGAACTGAGTGGTCGTTTTCTGGACACCGAGGAAGACTCCTGGGTGCTTCTCTAGAGTAGACCATATGCTCGAATCTTGATGAAATCAAATAAATTTCCTTCGTGGCATACCCCACCACAGAATAATTGAATACCAATGTAACCTACACTTCCACGGTATACTTAGTAGCGTGTCCGTGGGATAGTCAGCAGCGCTTCCGTGGGACACCGTGATAATCATGGGATGTTATCCGTTAGCGAAACGGTGCACTGGGCTTCTGCAGGTCCCTATCATAATGATGGGATGCGGTCCGGTACCGAAACGGTGTACACGCTTCCGTAGTATCTAAAGACAACTATGTGATGCGGTCCGTTAACGAAACGGTGACCAGATCCTACTTCTACGGGATCTCATGATACAAAAACTAGTCGCTTACGCTAACACTTCAGAACACAGACATGGTTCTTTCATTACGTACCAGCGTACACCACACACATCGTGATATATCATGCAGCATCCTTAAATCCATTCGGATGAAGAAGAAAAAAACGCCCAACCGCCCAGCACTACGGACGCATCTCAGGAATGATTTGTGTGTTATATTTTAAATATACACAGACTTAAACGCAAACATTCGGGTGTGCTGAGAGAAACACACGAGGTGGTACTTACACTATATCACAGTGGTTGGGCAAGATGGAAAATCCCAAAACAACTCTGACCTAGCATTAAAACAGGTAAACCCCGGCGAGTCCATAATCCATTATTATTATTCCTCGTTGTGGGTGTTCGAAAGGAACCTCTGCTCAATGTAATGCGCAGTGAAATTCTGATACTGTAGGCAAACATGCTAACAAAAATTATGACTTGGTCTTTACGAAGCCGATGCTTTTTCTGCCTGGCTTTAACTTCGGCTTAGACTTCGAAGTCACTCGTAGAATCTCGAGTGTGAAAATTATGTAACTATGAATGCAACTATAACCAATTACGCAACACATATTATGCGTATTCTTTGGAAAAGGCAGAAACACTAGAGGATAGTTAGTCGTAGAAGACATGGAAAAATCCAACATATTGTCCAACATATATTTCAAATTGTTTGATTTGCCATTATTTCACTATAAAGCAGCTGTAATGTTTTTTAAGTAGGGAAGCGAAGTGCTTTTTCACACCCAGTTACTTTAACTCGACAGTTTTTGCCGTAGGTCATTGTCAGGAATGCCTAGACTGATAATGGCTTGGACCAGTACCTGTCCAGTTGTTTGTATGACAAATATTTGTACTGCACGCGTTCCATTTTGTTCTTCACGATGATTAAAGCCGTTCTACAAACTTTCTCAAACTTGTTTTCTTCGACACGGATCTTTCCAACAAAAACCAATGCGTTGTCTTGTGTCGACAATATGGACGCTGCTTGACCAATGTAGTCGATGCGTCCTAAAGCCCTAATAACCAACTTGTGTCGGCAGTACATTTGCGAATTCGTGGAATACGCACTGACTGCATCGCGCAGATCACAGATACGTCCTGTAAGAGGCATCGCAGTATCGTGCGGCAACATCAATGTGCTCATAAGTTGTTTTTGTTCTTCTTTCCCTTCTCACCTCTACCTAAAATCGCTCCCGCTTCTTCCCCACTTCCCCTCATCCCACCATCATCTCTGATGATGGTGGAATCACTATTCAACACGTTGTGCAAGATTTACCTCATAGTATGGGTGCTTCAGAAGAATCTTCAATGAACACGGTGTGCAAGACTTACCTGATCATATGGGTGTTTCAGAAGAATCGCCGAGCATTTGTCTGCGCAAGTTTCAAACTCTCTTCTGCGAAAGAGACTAATTGCTTCAAAAAATGGGTCCATCTTCGAGCAGTCAGAACCTGATTCGCGCCGAGCCGTAGGGTGAGTGGACCTGCGAACAAACGGCATACATTTGTTTGTGCTGAGGCACCTAAAAGAATGAGACACTGTACCGTTGAATTGTTGTATAGAAGGCTAGGCTATGGTAGGCTATGTCAAGTTGATTGTTCTTTTTTGCATGATTTTATGCTACATTATCAAGCACAGAGCCCCATGTTTTGCTATTTTGTTTGCACACTGGAAAGCAGGTATTTGCACGGAAAATTATTTGTCACATCGTTTTTGTCATGCGGATAAACATGGCATTGGAAAGATAAATTTCGAGAATTCATGGAACAGGTTAAAGCACAAACTTACCAAGATATGAATAACTTCGACAATCGATTCGCAGGTTCCGATCTCCTCAGTCGTTTTCGATACGGTCGCCTCTAAGCCCACTGGTTAAAACCGAAATATACAAAGGACTCCATTGTCAAAATGGGCAGTTACGAATTTTGCCACCTTTACCTCATCTACCATATCCACCCATTGACATTGAAAACGCTCTTGATGATCAGGCACTGAGGGTTTGCCACTGCGACAGCCTTCCAGGTGGTCAAAGTACGCCATGAGTATAAAGCATACCCCAACGCACACTCGCACGTTCACTGCACGAACACTACAGCACGGAAACACCGGAAGCAGCCGACCGACCTTGCTTCTTAACTCGAGCACTGAAATGTTTAGAACCCGAACAACCAAATATGTATCGGAATTTACTGGTTTGTTTTGATTATCCGAATGGTTGTCATGGTTACGACAGGAATATTTTATCTGAGAGTCTTGTTTTCCTTTTGTTTTTGTCTTCGCAAATTATTTTAGCACACAGTGAAGCCAAAGAAAGAGAGAAAACCTTGAAATTGATTAAGAACTGAGTTGCCTTTCAATACAAAGTGCAAAATGCAGAAGTGAGACACCCGGCGACAATCGCGGAAGCCATGTCTCTAACGCTATCAAGTTCATGTGTAGTAGGTAAACCATCAGGCCAAAATTGGCGCAGAGCGCTTGTGACGTCACGAAATCCTTCCGTTCGACCATAATCCCTGCACGTAACAGCGGTGGATACTGCACCAGCGATCGATGCCAGCCTAACAGTCGATCGATGGAGGATCGATGTCGGGCTGCTGTCGTGCCACTAGTGACCCGCTGTCGGCTAAACAGCGGATCCGCTTTTGTCGACATCAAGTTGACATTGAGCCAAAATTCAGCCGAGATTCTGCCAGCATTCATATCCATACGACTGTCAGGCTGACTCCCCCCTTTCCAACTGACTTTCTCCGCTATCCAATCGATACTTAAAAACTGATGAAATGGAATTGGCTGGTGACTGTTTGGCAGGAAGTGCTAAGAGATCATGTAACTTCCATAAATTTAATGATAAATGCTGCGTTGTAGGGCATCTCAGGTAGATGATGGAGTCATTAGCATATACAGACATAAAATATTAGTGCAACTATGAGCCACAAGGGCCCTTCTTGGTTGCACTCTGTACACTGAACCAGTTGCCCACCAAATTTGTCAATGAGCCCTCCCTGTAATACTGAAAGGCAAGCCCTCTATCCTTATAATGATTGTCTATGCTGTTTTTAAAGATGTTCAATGTGCTGCTACTGACGATGTTTTCTGGCAGCTGGTTCCATTGTTCTACTACCCTGTTCGTGATGAAAGTTGGCCTTAACCTCGTTCTGCTGTGGTTAAATTTAATTTTGAATTTATGACCTCTAATTGCATTATATATATATATATATATTACGTAGAACAATCTCTTCACTTCCAACACAATTTCAGTGAAGGTGTCGCAAAGAGGGATCGAGCATTCATTGTGCTTTATGCCTCGGAGGTCCCATCTTGTTCAGTCTATGCGAAAGGTAGAAACCTTATATCGGCCCCACGTCGGCTACATGTCGGCTGGATGTCGAATGCACGTCGACGTTGGCGGACATTTCACTCCCCAGCCGATAGTGGCCGCTAGCGTCCCGGCATAGACATGTTCATTGGGATCCGACATAGGCTTGTTCATTCATGTTCATGTCTGGCCGCTGTCGGCATGTTCATTGGGAAGGCAAGAATTGTTGAGCCAGACCCTATCAAAATCAGGGGCGGATCCAGGGGGGCCAACGTACCTTTTGGCCCCACTTTTTGTATTTGTCTCATTTGATAAATAGGCCAATTTTTATGAATATTGGACCTCAGACCATCTCAGATGGGAAACAATTTACACTTTTTGCTAAAAAGCTTGTGGAAATAGTTGCATTTATTCGCTCGGACAACAATGGAGGGAACAAGGGGTGATTGTGATCCAAGGCTACTAAAAGAAAGAAGTTGGGTGATCACCGCACGTGACATCATAGGTGCAGCTTTCTATTCTTTTTGCGAATACCGTTGCATCCACAATATTTGCACTGCATCCTTAATATTCCAAAGTTAAAATTAATGGCAGTCAGCAGGGGCGCACCCATTATTTTCGTTGGAGTGTCCGGATCCTAAAAATGAAAAAATTTTCCAAATTATATTGCATTGGCAATGTATTGCTTTGTATATGGTTTAACTCAATCCATTCTGCCACTGTCCAGCAGGGTGATTTCTAATTTAAAACAAGAAGATAAGTTCTGAACATTTCAAAATTGGACATCAAAAAGTCGTTACAGAGTTGTTGAAAAGGAAGCCCTCTGAGAGGTAAGTATCATCTTGAGGTTATTATAATAGTATAATCTAGCATTCTATTTTTACCGGGATTCTTATGGTAAAATATGTTTTTAAATCGGTGTAAGCCTATTGAATACTTGCCATTATATTTATAGTTTGGAATGCAAGTCAATATACTCGGTGATGTATGTAAAAAAGCCATATCCAAAG
Source organism: Imbricaverruca yamaguchii (assembly GCA_034440575.1). Taxonomy (NCBI): domain Eukaryota; kingdom Metazoa; phylum Arthropoda; class Thecostraca; family Neoverrucidae; genus Imbricaverruca; species Imbricaverruca yamaguchii. The sequence continues at coordinate 2,240,350 of JAOTOL010001609.1, read as the reverse complement.
CCGATCCACTCCTAGGGATTGGTCCGGATTCGTATACAAAGAAGCAATCCAGACCATTTCGGACTCTCCTACAGTCACATATAAATCAGTATGTGCTCTATTAACCTGCTTGTAAACGTATAAAACATGCACTGTACGTCATGGATTGGATTTTTGCAAATCAGATACACGTCTTAATAAAACTCATTCAAAATAACATATTGATGTGCTTGACCTAGCCTACGTACACCTAAAGTTTGGACAAAGATGAAATCCCGTGTCATGTTATGGATGAAATTGTAAAATCTTGTGTGATTTGTCAAGAGCATCCAAATATCATATTTTGCATTTGACGAGTAGCCCTTTTGCTTTGACTTACATATTCAAGCCCACCTTCTCACTATGTATACGATTAAATATAATATGATTTTTCAATTACTTTCTGAATAAAAGTATGCATTTTATTTTCGTAAACTTCGCTGCATATAGCATATTTCATTTATAGCATATTGACATTGAATGTCTATTTTCCAGCCGAGGTCCTCAGCCATCTCTGATTCCGGTATCCCCGGACGATTCGTCTCCAGACATGCTGCAAGGCCCTGCAGGTACCGGGAAACATTATCTAAACACATTATTAATTGTAGATTAAAAAGTATAAAAATTAGTTTAAGCAACACAATTAGTGTACTTTTTGTGTTATTGAGTGTTGATCCCTCTGGTAAAGGTCATTTCTGGCATGTTTACATTTTCCGTACCGCTGATGTGACGATGCCTAGGTGTCTGACTCGATTTTCATTGGCCCCGCAGACCAGTTGCCGCTCGACAGGCCATAGTATGTCCTCAATGAATGATGGAAAAAAAGTCACATTCCGGGTCCCTGATCATTTGTTGGCATGTTTTGTTTCCTGTATTTTTTTTAGGAAGTTGCTTATTACCGTCTTCTTTTTCAGGTATCTTGAACTAAGTTAGAGGTCCGAACATAAAATTCGGTGTGGGCCGCAGTGGCGTGGCCTCTGGCAAATCAGTGATCTGAAAAGCTTGTTGTGCGATGTTGATAACGCGCTTGCACACTTTTTCCCCATGCCTCTTTGGCATTTGCACTGTCTCATTGTCTCTCTCTTGCTCTTATAAAGCCATATAAATGGTCTGAATAGTTCGATATATTCCCAATTACACGAATGCAAACTACATCTCACGATGACTTTTCTGTTGTAATGGCCAGCATGTATTGTAGTGTCTGTTGTAATACTAATTCTACAATAAATGACGTGCCGAGTGTCCTCAGTTTGGTCGCGCTAGGACGCTGGTTTTCTGTGCTGTCCACAGCCCAAGAAGGCCCTTTTCTTTCGCTTCGCATTTTCCTCATAAATTGTGTTCTCGTGTTTCATCAGGGGATAGCCGGAGCCCTGTCATCTCGTCGCCCGTGGAAGCGTCTGGCCTGCCAGGAACATCTAGCTGCTCCATCTTCCCCCATCCTGAGGAGTCCTCATCTGACTCGGCCGGCCTGCCTCCCAACGATTTCGTTTTTTTAATCGGAACGAAGCCGAGCAATACTGATAAACTGGCTGAGCTGACGAGGAGATGGCGTCCCTCGGCCAGGAGTGATTTCCCAGTGTCCTATCACAATAAAGGAGGAGTCCGTCGCCCACGATACCTGTTAGTACATCACATGGACCAGCACAAGTGACTGGCCGTCTCTCGAAAAGGTGGACTTTCGGGTGCTTGGTGCAGTGTTTCCGTCCTGTTCGGTGAGACGGTGGGCGTAGACGAAGGCGTACGTGGCGGGCACGGGAGTTCCAAGGGAAAGCTGGTCAGTCGACCAATGACTGACTTCTCAGACATGTCGGGGAAGAATGGAGCCCTCAGCACACATGCGAGATCAGGCTCACACCAGAAGAACGCGGCGAGAGCAGCCGAATTCCTGATCAGGATAAAGCAACCGCGACTCCAGATCGAATCAGTGGTCCAGACGGCCAGCAAGCGCGAGATCGAGCGAAACCAGTCCGTCCTGGGCGCGATCGTGGAGACAGTGACTTTCGCAGCGACGCAGCACATCCCACTACGAGGGCATCGTGACCAGGGAAGGATCGACCCCAGCGGCGTTCCTCCTGCTGACAATGATGGGAACTTCCGAGGTCTCCTTCGCTTCAGGTTGCAGAGTGGTGATGAATTTCTCAGGGTCCACCTGAAAGAGTGTTCGGACAACGCAAAGTACACGAGTAAAACAGTGCAAAACGAAATCCTGGATGACATGAAAACCATGGTGCAAGAGGCCATCGTAAACAGGGTAAACAAGTCCGCAGCCTGGACGGTCATTGCCGGTGAAACCACAGATCTGTGGAACATAGAGTAGATGGCCGTGGTAATTCGCTACGTGGACGAGCATGATGGCCAGCTGGTTATCCGCGAAGACCCTGTCGCCGTGCTGGACGTGCTGGAGACACTGCACAAGACAATGACTGGCTCAGAGCTCAAAATGTCAGGTGCCAACTTGGCTGAAGTTCTGCTTGGAAGAATGCAGAAGCTTCAGCTGGACACGACGAGACTGGTACCCCAGAGTTACGATGGCGCTGCTTCAATGGCAAGTACCAAGGTCGTGGTAGCTGCCAAGGTGAAGGCCAAGGCACCCCTGGCGGACTACTACCACTGCGCTACACATGCCCTCAACCTCTTCAACGTCCCTGATCATCAAGGTCGGCATCATCCGGAACGCCCTCGACACGATGGAGTCGGTTGTGTGCTTCCTCACGGACGGAGCCAAGACGGGGAGATGCTCCGCCAAGCGCAGTCCATGGAGGACGGCATACAGCACAAGCTGATCAAGCTCTGCCAGACTCGGTTTGTGGAGAGGCATGTGGCGGTGGAGCGCTTTTGTGAGCAGCTCCCTGCCGTCAACCATGCGCTCCAGTTTATCGCCGCATGGGAAGATCGGCGCTCCAACTCCAAGGCGGCCATGCTGCTCAGCGCTATTTCAAAAACAGAGTTTCTGGTGGGCCTGGTGGTCGCGGAACGCCTGGCGGGCATCCTGCGGCCTCTGGCTCTCGCACTACAAGAGAAAGGTGCCGATCTGATCAATGCGCTGGACCTCATCGAGGCAGTGAAGTCTGTGCTGCAGCAGCTCCGAGCCGGTAGCAAGAAGGAGTTCGCATCACTAATGACGAGGGTGACGTCAGCCGCGCAGACCTGGACGTGGAGATTATGAAACCGCGCCTGGTGGAGACATCAACGTGTCGAGCGAACGCGGGGAAGGACACGTCTATCGAAGGGTACTACCGAGTCAATATCTTCAACCCCTCCCTGGATCATGTGCTACAAGATGTGACAATGCGGTTCGGCACACACATGAAGCTGGTGGCAGGCGTGAGCATGATCCTGCCCAAACGAGTCGGCGCCGCTGACTGGTCCAAGATCCAGCCAGCCTACCAGCAGTTCAAGTGGCTGCTGGGAGACGTGACGGAGTCACAGGTGCAAGGCGAGTTGAATGTCTGGTCAGCGATGTGGACGGACCGACGCGAGGACGCTCCGCTGACAGCCATCGCAGCCCTGAACGTGTGCCCCGCCACAATCTTCCCAACAATTCACACACTGCTGCGAGTGCTGTCCGTACTTCCGGTGTCGACGGCAGAGGCTGAGCGCGTGTTTTCCAAAGTGACGTGCACCTTGACAGCACTCAGAGCTGCGTTGTCCGAGGACCGAATGGAGGCGTTGATCCTGATCCAGCCACACCGCGGGCAGCTCCCGACTACCAGCGAGGTCACGGACCGTTCCGCCGCATCAGGAGTGCGCCGCCTGAACTTTAAAGTTCGCCTGTGAGACCTGACGAGGCCTCGCGTTGTAAGCGGATAAGCGTATGATGCAGACAGTAGCGTGACTTTAACGATCTCGCCTTTTCCCTCTGTTTATGTCTCGTTTTGTCCCGTTTGTCTATTTCTCGTAACTCGTGATGTCGTAGGGCGTAAGTTTCTTCAGAATCACGAGATTCATGTTAGATGTAAAGTTTAACGAGTGTATAGGGAATGTATAAAGAGTGAAATATTTATTTTGAATTGAGTTCTGTGAAGCATGTCGGTATTTAAGCAGAGTAAATTATTTTCTGACGTTGCAGACCGCTCCCGGTCTGATGCGGCCACTGTTGTCTGCCAGGCCATTACAGGTAATTAGGTCGTTTGTTTCTAGTGAAAAGTGCCTCCTTGTCGCCCATTCGCAACACGACCCCCTTTCCCGGTCCCCGGACTCGTCATCGATTTTGCCCCCTCTTCATTTGCTGACTGGATCCGCCCCTGATCAAAATGATTTTTTTTTAAACTTCACTCCAGCCCCCGTCTAGCGTCAGATTCCCACACATTGCAATCCACGTATCCACATATGCCGAGTCAAGAGACGACAACTCCACGCGGATGAATGCGTTCTGGTGCGCAACGGAGGCGTGCTGTACGTAATGTGCTGTTCCGACGAACATTTATCCGAACTGTGACGGGGCCACACCATGTCAGATATGCACGCCACCATGGCGATGATGCACCATGGCGTACATGATCCATGCTCGGCACTACACAGTCAGACACGTGAGACCAAAGTGTGTCCAGGGGCGAGCACACAGGTTCACATTTGGTGCTCCAGTCGTCAGTAACTGCAAACTACCAACTGCCAACTGGGAAGATTAGGGTAGGTACACTTGTGATTTGTACACGTGTTTGATGATTGTTTGCATTCATTAACAATTGAATGGATATACTAACGTGGTTTTTCGTACTGCCTTTAACTATTGTCTACCTGTTCTACTTAAAGTGCGTATTTTGTTTCTTTGTACTACTTCTTATCCGTGAGTATTATTTTTCGTGCGCTGAGACCTAGATTTTGTGACGTCATCGAATAGTAGACGTCGGAAAACTGTCGGATAGATTACTACGCGTTACTTCACAACAATAGATGTGTGGATCTGGGCGTGTTTATCATCATTACGTGTGCAAGGGAGGCATCGATAAATGTGTGAATTTAATGCTGTGAGCCAGACTGACACGTTTCAGAATATTTGAGGCTTGGAGCTGGCTGCGAAAGTTCCACCCTGAAATCAGTTGAAGCTCATTTGATACCTAGAAAGCAAATCAGAAATGGCAACTGAGAGTAAAGATGATGATTTGGGATTTGAAACGGTGAGTGACATTGAGAAATTGATATGCGAGAAGTATTGCATGTTGTGACTGATTTAGGTGCCTACCTATATCCTTATGAAGATGTGAATTCAAGAGGAAGCCTTTTTATATATGCAGGAACAGTGATAAATTATTCACAAAATAAGGAGGAATATACCACTCAATGAACACTAAATCAACATTCTTTCCAAAGAAGTATTGGCATTGTGCTTCTTGATGCATCTTTGTGAAGTCTTCGTACCTTGTTTCTAACTGTATTCAATGCACAGGCACAGGTACCTACCTATTCTTCAAGTATTTCAAGTATTTCTCCACACTTCCTTTATCTCATCAATGTATCCAAGCCATCATCAGCTGACTGCCAGTCAGCTGTTGGTGACATCATTTAAACATACCAAGATTCCCTCAGCTGGGAGTGTCTTGAATGACCTCAAGGGTGTCACTAGTAATATTTCTAAGGATTAGGTTAGGCTGGGTTCCCCCTTAGAAATATGCCTGGTGACACTGTTGGGTTATTCACTGCACTCAGCTGTAGGTGTGTGTATGTTTGAGTGTCATCACCAACATGATGGTGATGCAGATGCATTGTTGATATAAATAAAGTGTGAGGGTAATACTTAAAGATTACCCAATCATCATGCTTACTCTCATCATAACACATCTGAGATTTTGATGACCAACATCCCTTAGGGCAGTTCCAGGTCAAGGGATTGCCTATGATGTGCCATGATATATAATGCCAGTTTATAGCATTCATGCTTGTATCATTATCACTGATGTCAGTATACCCCAGATATATACCTTTCAAAATGTGCAACAGGAGCAGTCCTATGCATGCAATTGTCTCAGAATCAGGCATGCAGAACTGCAGAATATAAGATATAAGGGAATTAATGAGGTTCTATTTAGGTGCAAATGTGGAGCATGTTTAGGAGCATCCAATGTGTTGTGTTCTCTAATTTCCAAATTGAGCAACATACCTCATGAATTCTGAGAGCTTCTACTGATATCCTAGTACTACTCCTGAGATACTTTTCAATGCAATTTGAATTAAAGTTTTCTTCATTTCTTTGGGAAATTTCAACTTTTCAAGATATATGCAGTTCAATTTGAAATAGTTATATGTCAATGAAGGGGTTCTTTCACCAAGAAAATCACATTAATATCATCCAATTCACAATAATTAGCAGCAGAAAAACATACATTTGTCAATGCAGATATATGTTATTACCCCTCAGCAGAATATGGGGAAAAGTGTATAGACAGAATGTTTTTTGGGTGAGGTAATGTACAGCTCATTTTTCCAGCTAGATGATTATCAACTCATTGGAAGAAAATGCCACTGAAGCCCCCCCCCCTTGTATCTGCTTCTTATGCTATGGTGCATGTATTGTGTCATTGTAGAATTTCCTGCATACATTAACCTGTCCCATCTCAGGGGTTTTCAATCACCCTCCTCAGGTTTTTCACAGATATTGAATGAATGGGATGCAGCAGTGTGCCAAAATTTGGCATACCTTTTCACACATCAATTAGCATGATGTTAAAAAAAAATTGAAGTCTGGTCATCTGGGTCACTAAGTTAGTTGAGGTCAAGTGAGGTCACCTCCAAAAAAGTTCAACCAGTCATCATGCTTTAATGGATAAAGGTATTTTAATGAAAATTTCATGGTTTGCTTATCTTTAGGGATGAAACAAACTGCATGAGATAAATTTTTCTTTTTCCATTTTTGACTACATACAAATTTTGCATATTTGCCTATTGCAGTTCAAATAGAAGATTCTGGCTAAAGTAAGCATTTTTTATGAGGGAAAGTTAATGTCCAACAACGTTTCTCAGTCTGCTCTGTGCATTAGAAAAGGAAGATTAAAGAAAACTTGGAAACTCAAAATTTTGAAATAAAAAATGGGGGAGGGTGACAAAAAATGTATGGCCCTGGTCGATTTCGCTGTCTTTTTCTGATTCCAAATTATTTTTTATTTCTTCAAATGTCCCCAAAATTAACTCCCCAGCTTTCGGATGACACCTCTTTCGTTTTTGTGCCAAGCTTAGTTTGGATTTTAGAAGGGTGTTACTATCTGCCCCCTCCCGATATGGGGTGTGAGGTTGTGATCAGAGAGATTGCGCAGGTTAATCAGTGTTGTCTTTCCACCCAAAGCCCTCCTCCAGTAACAATGCCTAAGTAGATGCAGATATTGATAGCTTGCCCAATGAAATGAGCAATGGGGCTGAGTTGAGAAGAATGTCATCAAGAAAAATGACAGATTTTCATCTTTGTGAAGATTTTCATCTTTGTCAGCCATTATGACAGATTTTCATTGAGATATTTTAATTTTGCAGCCATAATAGCTCAGTTGGTTAGAGCGTTGGCCTGCACTGGTCTCCCCTGTCCTGGCAACACAGGGTGCAGTCGCTTCGCGCACTCGCATTTAGCCCCCGGCCGGGAGTATCAGTTGGCACCTGCCCGATAAGGCTGAGGACGAGCTACCGGGCGGCCGTGTCGGTGCATTGACGGCACGTTAAACCTTCGATCAAAATTCTGCAGTTGAACTGGAATTCATTGATCGGGTGGTGGGGCCAGGGTTCACACAACAAGCTCTGCTTAGCAATAGACCCTGGTTCCTGAAGCCACCCCAGCAACAACTCGGATTATTATTTTTTTTTAATTATACCTTGCCTTTTTTCCCTTTCAAAGTGTTTGTCATTTGATATTTCCATCTTCACTTGTCAGAGCATTGGCAGTGGTGCCCATTCACCAAACTATAATGCTGTCCTCAGTCTCCAGAAGGTCATGGATCAGGCGATGCAGTTATTCAGCAAGATAGCTCATCGGACATCCCACTACAAGTGCCTACCGTCTCAGAGCAGGTGAGATTAGCTGGCCCGGCTATAATAAATAGGGATACATGGTGACTTTGTTATTGCCATCCACACAACAATGAGTCAATCCGTTCGAAATTGTCATAATTGTATTGCATGGTGTCACTGCTACATCTACACAGTGTCAGGGCTATTCTGGCGGTCATCGCTGTGCGCCGCCGGCGTTGGCTGATCCATGCCGTCGTCAGTCAGCCACTCGCCACCCCACCCACTCACCATGCAAGTCAGCTGTTGTGTGGTGACATCTGTCAGCTGCCACCCTTACCCCCACCCACACATGTCAGCTGTTGTGTGATGCCTGCTGTACATTGCTGTTGTGTGCCAGCCAGTTCTGTGCCATGTGTACCCTGTGGTGGCTTTTGTGTGCTGATCAAGTCCCTCAGGAGCGCGTGGATTGTTAACAGTGCTGTCTGTATCCTCTGATAGCTGTTGTGTGCCGTCTGCCGTCTGTACCCTGTGGTAGCTGCTGTGTGCTGATCAGGTCCCCAGGAGCGCATGGATTGTTAACAGTGCTGTCTGTATCCTCTGATAGCTGTTGTGTGCCGTCTGCCGTATGTATCCTGTGATAGCTGCTGTGTGCTGATCAGGTCCCCCAAGAGCGCGTGGATGGTTAACAGTGCCGTCTGTAACCGCTGATAGCTGTTGTGTGCCGTCTGCCGTCTGTACCCTGTGATAGCTGCTGTGTGCCGTCTGCCGTATGTACCCTGTGGTAGCTGTTGTGTGCCGTCTGCAGTCTGCACCCTGTTATAGCTGCTGTGTGCCGTCTGCCGTATGTATCCTGTGGTAGCTGCTGTGTGCTGATCAGGTCCCCCAGGAGCGCGTGGATGGTTAGCAATGCCGTCTGTATCCTCTGACAGCTGTTGTGTGCCGTCTGCCGTCTGTACCCTCTGATAGCTGTTGTGTGCTCATCAGGTCCCCCAGGAGCCCGTGGACGGTAAGCGGCGGCGCGTGCCGCGGCGTGTGCTGCACTTCAGCGACGGTATTATGGAGGAGTACAGTACCGAGGACGAGGACGAGACAGACCGGCCGGCCGATACGCTTAATCAGCTGCGTGCTGTCGACACGGTACGTGGGGTCTCGCCGGTCAGATAACGGTCTGGTCTCCCTACTCGACGGGTTAGACCAGTGACACATCGAGAGTGAACAGTGGTGGACCCTGAGGAGCGGCGCTTCATCTCAATATCAGTTAATAGTTCTCAGCATGGAGAACTGCGCAGCAATTTGAAGGATAACCGAACTGGTTTGTAGTCCGCCGAGAGCTGTGAAACCGTTCGTATCTAGTATGGATCCATAGTGCTCAGACTATGGACACTATATGACCTCCACAGGTTGCCTGCAGGTTGCAATACTTCCATGATTGCAGTATTGCAATGATTCTATTTATATTGCACGGTGCGCCCGTTTCGAGAGCATTGCCTCATTTTCCCATCAACCTGCGCACCTCACAAAAGCCGTTAGACCTTGAGTCGCGGGTGTCGGTGCCAAATTGGGCTCCGGCCACTGTTTTCGCTATTCGGGTGAACAACCTCCTTCACCCCATTGACTTGCTCATCCTGCCGGAGAACCGAAACAAGCCGTATTCCTCATACTGGCTCTGTACTTGTGGGTTTGTTCGTTTATTGGCCGGTTTACGGCGCATTTCATCCAACATCACTGTCAGTGGTGCCGTCTGTACTGTTTCGCCTGCGGGCCGCGCGATTGGGAAATGTCCCGGGTGGGGCGAGTGTTGAACCGGGGACCTTGGCATCCAGAGCTGAACACCCTGATCATTCGGCTATCCTCGCCCCAATAACGCGGCACTTCGATGTGCACATGATCCAGCACTTCAAGCATAAGGCGTGATATGTGCTGTAGAGGTGACCAAACTGAGCGTCGTCACCCCATACCAGGCGTGTTGTGTCCTGTGTTCTTCAGAAGTCGCTGGGCTGGGGTCCGTGGGCGTGGTACTGGTTCCGCTTTGCCGGCTATCGCACTCTGAGCAGTGTGGACAGCGCCGGCGAGAAGCTGGCATGGATGCTGGGCATCACCTCGCCCAAATACCAGTACGAACTGGACGAGTACTACGAAATGAAGCGTAAGGTGGGTCTTCTGGTCTGGTGTTCATGCCAATCCTGTTCAGTTCCGATATAGCATAGCTAATCATGATTTACGGCCTATCATGCGGATTGACATAATACCTCATCTGTATTCATGTATTAGTTGCAACTATTATAACACCGTGGTGGGATCAGCCATTGTTTCTCGGCTAGCCAGGGTTCATCGCTCCCTCAGGTGACCACGAGCACTTCGATAAGGGATGGTGAGAGGCCCCAGAAACACCTCCGTGTTTCTGGGGCCTCTGCAGCCCCACCCATCCCTAACCCGAATCCCATCCACTATGGGATGCGGGTTCCAACCCCAGTTCACCTCTCCCCTCGATCAAAGTAGCCTACTTCCCCTGTTAAGGCCCGGCGCTCATTCTTAATTATTATTTCTCGGGCTTGTCCGTTTTATTTGCGAAGTTATCTCGTGAGGTACTTAGTCGCGGGTACTCAGTGGCAGGACAGAGGGATGTGTGATGATCCCGCTCTATTCTATCGGAGCTGCGGGCTCTGTGGCTGGGTTAAGTCCTCTAGCGAGTCGGTCTCCCGGGCCATTGCACGGGGTCGGAGAACGCCTGCGACACGGTGAAAGCACGTTTCTAGGTGTTTGCGACTCTACTGTAAACGTACACCAACCACACTGGGGACTGCTTTCGGTAGAAATTGTTGTCTCTCTGCGACCGACACTCTCCGCATGTGTCCTGAATGATTTAGTCTGCCTCATACAAAATAGTAGTCAATCGCGCAGCCAGGAGCCTAAGGAGGGTGGGTATCTTCTGCTCTTTGTGGCGGGTCTTTCCTCAGGTAATGCCCGCAAACGTCCAGTGTTTTGTGATTCCGATATAAGATCAAAGTTTTCCGGGAAATTTTGACCAAAGGCATCGCTAAGGAACTACACTAGAGGATCCTGAGGGGCCTCAATGTGAAAATGACTACAAAGATTGGCCTTTGGAAAAGAAGTGTTCTGGCTCCGCCACTACGTGCAATGCATTATAATTGTCCTGCAAACGTTCGCCCCCTTCTTCAGCCGCCATTGGCAGTGTTGCACTTGCCCAGCCTTTTGAATACCTCACCTGTATCTGTGATTGGGAAAACCTGGCTCCGCCGCTGCTTGTAATGTGTTGGTACCGTTTGTCCCGAATTCACCCCACCCTTCCAACTTGTCGTTGGCAACGCAATTGATGCCACTTCCAGAAAATCAAACACACTTCTCCACTTTTGCCGCACCTGGATCCGCCCTTGACATGATTGGGCTAAAAATGCATTTCCATCGATGATCAAGGTAGTATGAACAGTTGAGTTCCAGATTGTAGTGACCTGAGCAACACAACGATGGAAATGTTGAAAAGTATGTGCGGTTCCAAAATTTCGCAAAATCTGTCGGAAGCGTTTCCAAATATTCGCTGCATCAGTCAACTCTGAATAATTACGAAATTAGCATTTGTGTTGCAAAACAGAGATGAATATGCTAGGATTTCACCAAATTTTACGCTATCACAGGGTTATGGAACGGCAGGCGAAAGCCATATGGGGTAAGGGCAGAATCCCCTTCGTCATCGTTCAACAAATGTTACTAACCCTGCGGTAGATACACGGTGAGGTCGTGTAGTGGTTAACCATCCCACCGCATGCTAGAGATCGCATGGTTTTCGTCAGCAGAGCGAGTATCACGGTACCCTGATAAAACTTCGTCTCGAAATGATCTGCAAATTGTATCGATTTCTCGTCGTGCGAACTGCCATGTTAGCCGATACTTTATACTTTTGTGCCTGGATGTTGAGCAGCACCGTGCTGCTGAATCAACATACATATGGCCACCTTATAACTATTGCAGCTCATGCACCATGTGGCCATAATAAATATGCCGAAGACGAAAACAACCGTGGGCTTATCACACGCCTTTTCTGGCTGGTTGGTTATTTTGACTTAAGTGCGCATCGACTGCGATGGTCAAACAGCGCACACACGCCTTTTCTGCTAAACGTCGGCTGAAAACTGTCGCTGTGCTGACAGGAAGAAGAAGAGAAAGAGCAGCGCGATATGGAGTCGGCCGGCTGGACTCCAGGCACTGCCATGCTGAACCAGGCGACAAATCCAGCCGCGTACCTGGTCGACCCCGACCAATCAGCGGCGGTGACGTTGCCGCCCGGCCAATCAGCGGCGGTGACGTCGCCGCCCGGCCAATCAGCGGCCGGCGCGCTGCTGGCGGAGGACGAGCGGCCGGCGGCGGCCGGCGACGTGTCGGGTCTGCCGGTGGCGGCCGGCACCATACCGTGATCGGCCCCGGGCGGTCGCCGGTGGCCCCCCTGCTGGGGCACGCGTGGTCGCCTCATGGTGACCTCATGGTGACCACACGTGGTCACCGGGCGGCGCACATCTCGGCAGGTCCAGCCGGACGGCAACGGGCGGCGGCCGACGCTGGCGGGGTGAGCTGCACACCCGGCGCTGGTGCACACGACCTCGCGCTGCTCGTGTGTCGTGCTGCTATGTTCCTCGTCACGTGGAAGCTGGTGTGACACGGGCTGCGTGGGAAGGCGAGCGGCGGCTATTGGAGCCGTCATACTATACCGTGCGGCACGAGTAGCACGTGGTGCACCGACATTACCTGGCTGTATTATACATTCCGACGTCAAAATGTGTAAGTTTCATTGAAAATTGACAATGAGTGGTAGGGCGCCGCGACTTTTTTCTCCGATCGTGTGATTGAACAATCGCGCCTGCAACTGACTCTGGCCGTGCAGCACAAGCGGGCCCCGCCTTACTCCAGTGCCGGTATATACCGCTGACCAGGTGACCTGACGGTGGCCGTACAGCACATTCCCTCCCTCGCGCCCCGCCTTACTGCAGTGCCGGTATATACCGCTGACCAGGTGACCTGACGGTGGCCGTACAGCACCACTCCTCCCTCGGGCCCCGCCCCCAGGCCGGTATATCCGCACCAGGGCGACGGGGCCTCACACCCCCCTTACTCGTAAAGGCGTGCTACAGCACTCTCCTGCCGCCTACCCAGTGCCGGTATATACCGCTGACCAGGACCGACGGTGGCCGTACAGCACATTCCCCCCTCGGGCCCCGCCTACCCAGTCCGTATAACGACAGGCACGTGGCCGACAGCACATTCCCTCCCCTCGGGCCCGCCTCCAGTGCCGGTATAACCGCTACCAGGTACTGACGGTGGCCGTAAGCAATTCCTTCGGGCCCCGCCTTACAGTGCCGGTATATACCGCGACCAGGACGACGGTGGCCGTACAGCACATTCTCGCGCCCCGCCTTACTCAGTGCCGGTATATACCGCTGACCAGGTGACCTGACGGTGGCCGTACAGCACATTCCCTCCCCTCGGGCCCCGCCTTACTCCAGTGCCGGTATATACTGCTGACCAGGTGACCTGACGGTGGCCGTACAGCACATTCCCTCCCCTCGGGCCCCGCCTTACTCCAGTGCCGGTATATACCGCTGACCAGGTGACCTGACGGTGGCCGTACAGCACATTCCCTCCCTCGCGCCCCGCCTTACTCCAGTGCCGGTATATACCGCTGACCTGACGGTGGCCGTACAGCACATTCCCTCCCCTCGGGCCCCGCCTTACTCCAGTGCCGGATAACGCACCAACCCCACGGTGGCCGTACCGCCCCCCTCCCTCGGGCCCCGCCTTACTCCAGTGCCGGTATATACCGCTGACCAGGTGACCTGACGGTGGCCGTACAGCACCACTATCACTCCCGCCTTACACCAGTGCCGGTCAGGCTCGTTTCAAGTGTTTGCTGTGCATGTGGTATTGCTACCTACCGCGCGACCGATGAGTACGTCTAGACGTGACTAATTAGATCCAATATTATTTATTGTCAGATTGTAGGCTAGCAATATTTTTGTTTTCTAGATGTAGGCTGTTATTCTATTTTTGTTTTCTAACAATATGCAGTCACAGACGATGTTTTCTGTCTCTGTTTCGTGCTTGTTGTGTTCGAACAAGAAAAGACGTTCACTACGCTAGTCTCCAGATTTCCGATGTTAGTCCCTGTCATCTCCGTGAGATGGGTTGTAACGCCTTGTGAAGTGTTCGACGACATGTCGTAATACGCATGCTGTAAAACACTGATATTTTACAGACGTACCGCTCGTACGCACCTACGTTCCCTCCACTTCGTCTGCGATCATGCATATTTCACGTTGTTCGATTTTTCCGAATAAAGCATGCGAGTTAGTCTATGTAGACAGTGTTCTTATTTTGAACTATATCGAGCATGGAATGTTTTTTTCCGACGTGGACTTTGACTTCGACCTTCCTACGCAGTGTCGCAATTCTGCTGCACGTGAAGATGAGCATGCACGGCTCACGAGGTCTTCCTCCAGGCTGCCGTACTATGCGCAGCCTGCTTCCAATATCAGCTTGAGAAGAGATGCTCATCACAGACGACTTTATTCCAGCCAATCCTTCAGGTACAAACATAGTGCAGGTGTGACTGATCCAACGTCCGAGCACATGTCGATCACCTGAAAACGGAGGCAATGTCAGTTATGTCTGCCCAGACATGGGCCGACCCCGGCATCGTCCGTCGGTCCTGTCTGCCCAGACATGGGCCGACCCCGGCATCGTCCATCGGTCCTGTCTGCCCAGACATGGGCCGACCCGGGCATCGTCCAACAACTGCGGTCGCACCATCCACAAATGATCCGCTGACCAGGCAGCACTCGATTCCAAACACGCGGACACATTGCGAGTCCTCCAATTAAATCAACAACTGCGTGTCACGGACGGCCCACACCGGCGCCGGCCACTCGGTGTTGTCCTGCAATGGCCGTTAACTCTGTGCCCCGCGCAAGATGACTACGACACGTAGCGTGACTTGCACGATGATTGTATGTCCTATGCAACAGGCCTGACAATTTTTTACACTCATTCCACTGTTTCCCTACTACCCCATATCGGCGAATTCATTCCGAAGTGGGATTAAACCGGTCATTCCCTGGGGTAGGCCTAGTGAGCCATATTGAGACGGATCCGAGGTATTTAAGTAGCCACGGTGCCACACCCGCACAATGCCACACTTGGTGCTCTGTGAGCTCTCGGACAAAACATCTGCATAAGACGTGGCAATTAATAACGTCCCCACTGAGGGAAGTAACTAAAAGTGGGCATTTATCTTCAGTCACTGCAGTGCCCAAAACGATGATAATGTTGACGAAAGACAGCGCATCGTCCTTTCTCAGTTATCGGCGTAATGATTCCAGCACATGTCATAAGCCGTGAATGTTCACGAGTCCTAACAGTACGTACAAGCATGAGGAGCGTTTCATACCGAATATTCGTGAGCATATGAAACCATACTTTTACCTATTCAGAGGCCATTGAAAGACGAGATGCGTTTACCGCGACATCACGTATGTTTCTCCACTTCCAGGATAAGTGCCACTTTCGGGATACGGTAACGAAGATGCATGGGCTTGCTCGGCTCGACTTTAGGCGAACCAATCTGGCGAGCCCCAGTCAGAGCCAACGCCACCAAACCCATCACATCTACCCCAACTGGTCCCAAACCATCACATATACCCAGACTGGTCCAAACCATGACATCCACCCAGACTGGTCCCAACCATCACATCTACCCAAACTGGTCCAAACCCATCACATCTACCCAGACTGGTCCCAACCCATGACATCTACCCAGACTGGTCCCAACCCACCACATCTACCCAGGCTGGTCCAAACCCATCACATCTACCCAGACTGGTCCAAACCCACATCTACCTAGCCTGGTCCCAACCCATCACATCTACCCTGACTGGTCCCAACCCATCACATCTACCCAGACAGGTCCAAACCCATCACATCTACCCAGACTGGTCCAAACCCACATCTACCCTGACTGGTCCCAACCCATCACATCTACCCCAACTGGTCCCAAACCATCACATCTAGCTATGAAAAAGATTGTTGGCTTTTAGAGAGAGTACAAAAGAGGGCTACAAAAATGGTTAATGGCATAAGCAACCTGGCATATGAGGAAAGATTGAAGAAATTGAATATGTTTTCACTTAGATATAGAAGGCTGAGAGGAGATCTCATCGAGGTCTTTAAATTTGTCAATGGTCTGGAGAGGGGATACCTTGGAGAAATGTTTGAATTTAACAGAAATGATGCAATTAGAGGTCATAAATTCAAAATTAAAATTAACCACAGCAGAACAAGGTTAAGGCAAACTTTCTTCACCAACAGGGTAGTGGAACACTGGAACCAGCTGCCAGAAAACATCGTCAGTAGCAGCACATTGAACATCTTTAAAAACGGCATGGACAATCATAAGAATAGAGGGCTTGCTTTTCAGTATTACAGGGAGGGCTGATTGGCAGATTTGGTGGGCAACTGGTTCAGTGTACAGAGTGCAACCAAGAAGGGCCCTTGTGGCTCAGAGTTGCACTAATCTTTTATGTCTTTATGTCTTTATATACCCAGACTGGTTCCAACCCATCACATCTACCCCGACTGGTCCCAACCCATGACATCTACCCAGACTGGTCCCAACCCATCACATCTACCCTAACTTCTACCTACTTCTTTAACCTGGTTAGCCGTAACGGTTCGTGTTGACCTGAACATCGTGCCAAGGATGTGCCAAAGGTGTCGCATAGCAAATGTTTAACCCAACAGGAAAATCCATGTTTGCTAGCCAGAGATGACAGTACTGATCAACTTACTTGACTGCCGATCACCGACAATGGGATATCCCATGCGGACCGCATCCGAACAAACAAAAAATGACGCCGCCGCGACCAAATTTCAACGAAATGTCACGAACAGTTCCTCCCCGTCGGCTCAGGGACCCACGTCCATCGCGTGCCACGTCGACGTGCGAGCGCCGCGCCACCTACCGGACAGATGCCGCACGGAGTTTTGATGAGGCCGACAGGTGGCAGCAGCGACTGGGTGGCGCGGTACAGCTTCAGCTGCTCCTGGACACCGCCGCCGGCCTGTAGCCGCTGCTCCACCTTGCCGTCGAAGATGAGCGTGTCGAGGATCTTCTCGATGTCGGGCACGGACAGGTTCACCTGTGCAGCCAACAGGAGGGGTTAGCAAGTGAATGATGCCTGCAGCAGCCGAGCAGGGTGGCGACCATGTGTGTTGTGGAGATGTCCGTACTTCACAATTCACAGGTGTCTAGAGTGGGGTAAACATTGCCGTCCGGGGCGGGTATGGCCGAGTGGTTAAGGTGTCGGGCTATGGGTACTAAAGGTCCCGGTTTCGACTCTAGCGCCACTCAGGACATTTCCCAATCCCGCGGCCCACCGACGAAACAGTGTGGGCGGCGCCATTAGCCGTGAATGTGCATAAAGTATTTCGTGAACCAACCAATAAACAAACAAAAACAAACAAACAATGCCGTCCAAACGTCCATATTTCAAATCTCAGAAGTATGTGGAGCGGAGTGAACATTGTCGTCCAAACCTTCACATTTCATTGTGTAGGTCGCTCCAATGCTTACACTATTGTTAGCTTCAAACTTGTGTACTACCACCTAGCCACGACCTGGAGAATTTACCATTCGGGTTGCCGTCGGCGAGTCGTTGTTTACCTGCGCAGGCTCGGCGGGGAAACCCGAGACCGAGAGTGCGGAACAATGCAATATCTGACGTATGTATAGTTTGCCTATGTTGTAATAATAAAGTGCAATTTTCCTCTCGCAATGACCAATACCAGGACGAACACTGACGCAAATTGTTCACTTACAAGTCTCCAGAATCACCAGTGGTCACATCTAGGACAACTTAGGCGGCTGGGACCCATCACCGCGCGGTTGTGAAAATGCAGCCCGAAATGCGTGCCGCAGTTCGTGGCCCGCCACGCTTGGTAAATGATGGTGGGTCGCGTCGTGCATGGAGTCCCCGACAAAACGCACAACGCACCGCAAAATACCAAAACGCACAACGCACCGCAAAACACCAAAACGCACAACGCACCGCAAAACACCAAAACGCACTACACAGCCCACATCCACCCTCCTCCAGCCCTTCTCACCTTGCTGATGCCGAGTTCGGAGATGAACTTGGCGATCTCCTTGGAGGAGGCGCACGACAGGTTGCGCGCGGCCATGGGCCCGTCGGTGCTCGCCTGCGCCTGGTCGGCGCGCTGCTGCAGGAACTTGTAGCACTGCTGGTTGAGCACCTCGACGAACTCGGACTCGAAGTCCTGGTCTGAGTACCAGGCGCCGCCCGTCACCGACTGGTCCGGCTCGATGTCGTACAGCATGTAGACCTTCTTGCGCGACGCCTGCGGACGCAGCCGCTCCGTCACACGCACGCCTCAAGGCGGGGAAAACACACAACGCGACCAGTGTTTGCATCGTGGACACCTTTAACCAGCGCCTGGCCGACCGACAAATCCACCTTCGCCTGACCGGGAGATGCGGGGCGGGGGGGGTCTTGAAAGCCTCCCATATTTCGGGCTTCCGATCTACGTAAGCTGAGATAGAATGCAAAATACCGCTACAAAACTGTGGTCATTGAGAGCCTGCAGCAGATATCGAATTCGCACATTTCACTGATAACGAAGTTACGAGGGTCAGCGTAGGTTTATATACGAACCTCGACTTAAATCCATGGAAATGTTCTTTAAAACGGCAGTATTTTCTTTCGGAATTGTTGCTCAATAATTAACATAGAAACATGTATTTATAATAACCACAGTAAAAAGAGTTACGATATCGGTAAGAGAGTTGAGTTGCCGGTTACACTGTCGGTAAGAGTTACGACGTATTAGTTACTGTCAGGTCGGGTCAGAATCATGCTTGAGGTTCTTCTTAAAGGTATCAATAGGTCTACCTAAGTAACATGACCTATATCTTGAGGGGTGGCCCATAAAAAAAACACGGATCCTTTCACCAGATCCATTCAAAATATGAACAAGCAAAATATGCATATCTGTTTGATGCAATACACGCATTAGCCATGGGGATTGCCAGCGTCGTGGGACCAGCTGCGGTTGGGTCCATAACGCTGAATGGCAAATCAGACATTGAAGAGGCAAGGGTCCACCCAAACACGAACAAAACGACCCTTCCGCTGGATAAATTGGCACATAGCTTACCGCGACCGATGTGACAGACTTGATGAGCTTCTTTCCCTCCATAGTTTTCAGCAGCTTGTTCAGTTGGGTCATGCCCAGATTTGACTTGAAGCGTATGTCTCGAATCCATATTCCCTGAAACATGCACGTGCAAACATGCAAACATGAAACATGTTTGAGCACTTATGACGTACGATATTCCGACGCAGGAGTTGTCCAAACGCATAACTTGCACGTCACCACAAACTTCAAATGAGCCATACGTCAGCCCAAAAATGAGAATCCAACTGAAACAATTAGTACAACCGGCTATTTCAGTTACTGTCTTCAAATCGAGAGCAAGATTGGTGAAATCCACGGCAAACAAAAAGCGTACGCGAAGTCGCGTTTATCAAGGCAGTTGAACAGTGTGATCTTGCCTTGTTGCCCGCTTCTTCTATAATGCCATACACAATCTTCTCTTCGGCGTCACCGCCCCTTGCCCGACCAGTGCCCTTTAGACGGTATATCAGCTCAGAGCCTTGCTTGAACAGGTCGATGTGCCCCTGAAAAAGAAACAAATGGCCGCCTCATTACTTCGCTAGTTATTTGGGCTTTAGGGCGCTTCGACCAGAATTGACCATTCACGCCCAGGTGTCTCATTGCTACATTAATAATAATATTAATATTAACTAACATTCTAGATAACTAAAACGGCATAATCATCCATAGGCACGTTCAAATCCTATATAGGAGGGACATCGCATAGACGAAATTTCCCCAAATAGCGCGAACATTGGCACTTCGTTACTTCAGATATGAATGCGTGAGTGATTCTTTTTAATGACAACAAAATAAATTAGCCCTGTATCTGACAGCGAAAGATAACATCGACATCCTGAGTAATCTGACCGGCGAAAGCTCTCACTGACGCCAGTTTCAACGGAGAACTACGTATCGCTCTGTCACCCGGTGTCGTCACCGACCGTCAGCTACCTCCCTCCCCCCCCCACCCCCCCAGAGGAGACACGAGCACGGCTACACGATCCGGGCCAACCGCCGGCATCCCACCGCACGGCCGCCGCGCTGATCTGACCGGGGCTTGCGGCGCCCCAGAAATACCTCGGCCGAAGACAATGCGCCCGTAATGTTACAAAACCCAGTCGTTATCTACAGCTTGCAGTCTTGCCATTGAGCCGTCTGCTTGCTCGCCGCCCCGCGGTTGCGACATGGCCCTGCACCGACCCCAGGCGGGCACACTGCCCACAGCGTGGGGGTGGAAACCGCTCATTCGGACCACCACCAAACTGTGTCCGTATTCGCTGCGAGTGCCGACTATACACATAGCGGGTCCAGATCGTGTGGAAGAGAAAGAGGAAGAGAAAGAGGAAGAGAAAGAGAAAGAGAAAATGTCCCTAGCGGTGCGAGTGTCGAACCCGGGACCTTTGGTACCCAGAACCCAACACATTAACCACTTGGCCATCCCCTTCCCAACGTATTGAGATCGCGACAGTGGCTGATCGGGTTCCGACTGTCCGTTACTGGCAAGCCGTCTCCAACCGCGGCTGGATCGTGACGTCAGCTGTGCTCTCAGGTGGAAAGATGCCGCACATAATGTGAAAAAGGTACCAGAGAAAAAACCCACAAAAAAATGGATAAAAATTGTACAACACAGGCCCCAAACCACCCCAATGCGCTAAATCCAACTCCACACCCGTCGCCGGCCCGAAATATCGATATCGGTAGTATCCACTCAGTTCAGTCAATGATCCTCGCGACAGCCTGGAAATGCCCGCCGCTTTATTAAATCCTTGAAAACGCAGCGATATTGATAATCAGACTTCGGTGCACGTTGGTCACTCCTTCAGCAATCATGCCGATAGGCCGGCCTGCTCAACCAAACTTTCAGTTCAGATTTATGTGACCCAGTAGTTTAACATTCGCTTGACTCGTCGGTGCTCAGGTCTTCCGAAACAATTCCGGGCTCCCCCGGTACAGCATTACTGCTATTCAGCATTGGGATGCACAGGACGAGCCGCCCAGATAAAAGCAGCAGTCCCCAGATTCTTGATGGACACCCAAATGAATTCCAGCATGTTTACCGAAATATTTTGCAAACTGTGGGAGCCAGGATGCCCTCCATCCAGTCTGAAAGGGTACAAACACTGCAACAGCGCCTAAGGCAACAAACAAAAATAGTGTTTCGATAACTACTCAAAATAGTAATACTGCGCCATCGCGTGATGCGGATCCCGATATGCATTCTGGCCACAATGTTGTATGCATTTTGTAGCCATAACCGAATGTATTCTTGCCAGAAAGTTGATATATTTCCGACCTCGGCATCTTGCCGAAGCGTGCGTGGGTGTCGATTCAGGATGGCATCCGGAACAAGCACTTACTAGCCGTATTGCAGCCTTAGTTGGTTATTGGTTTTACGACACATCGACCGTTGCGTCATGTAGCGTCGCCAATCTCTCACGCCGATTGGTCGTGGGCGAAGAGTAGCGACAGGTATTGCAGCCTTCACAAGCAAACGTCACACACTGATTCGCGCAAAACATCAATCAGTATACGACAGGTGCAGCGCACTCCTGTACTACTGAATCATATCTCGCTATCCGGCAACAGCGCGTTGGGCAGCAAACGTTCTCGCTGGACTCCCGTGAAATCCGGCGACGGAAGCGAGACATATGCAGGCCTTTGTTTGTGTACATGCCTTTCAGTAAGCGTCAGCGTCTTGCCAAGTCCAGCGCAGATGTAGAGAAGTTATGCTACGACTGGGAGCACCACGTTTATCTAGCTTGCGTTATGTAGTGTCACCAAGTCCGAAAGCCGTTCTCGCTAACAGAAATTGTCGTTTGCACTAACCGGGTAAGACTCGTTTTCGCTTCCCACTCGTCAAGGGGCTTGTCCTGGGACTACCACATGATGATCGAGCCCTGGCTTCCCGCTCATGTAAAAAATAACTAGGCACTTCACTCTGCTTTCACTGCTGCAAGAAGCCGCATGCGTGTGCTTTCTATCACGGGCGAGTGCGAATACCGAACGAGTCTACACCAGAGTATGTGCGACACAAGTTCAGCTGAGCGACCCGAGACTGGGTCGGCCGTCAGCAGACTCCGTGTGGCGGTATGGTGCCCGGACCGACCGTCAGCAGACTCTGTGTGGCGGTATGGTGCCCATCCCGTGCCCGGGCCGACCGTCAGCGGACTCCGTGTGGCGGTATGGTGCCCCATCCCGTGCCCGGTCCGACCGTTAGAGGACTCCGTGTGGCCGTATGGTGCCCCATCCCGTGCCCGAGCCGACCGTCAGCGGACTCCGTGTGGCGGTATGGTGCCCTGGCCGACCGTCAGCGGACTCCGTGTGGCGGTATGGTGCCCTGGCCGACCGTCAGCGGACTCCGTGTGGCGGTATGGTGCCCGGGTCGACCGTCAGCGGACTCCGTGTGGCGGTATGGTGCCCGGGCCGACCGTCAGCAGACTCCGTGTGGCGGTATCGTGCCCGGGTCGGCCGTCAGCATACTCCGTGTGGCGGTATGGTGCCCTGGCCGACCGTCAGCGGACTCCGTATGGCGGTATGGTGCCCCATCCCGAGCCCGCGGCAGAACATCTCCACGGCTCCTTTCCCTCGATCGTCCGGTGCCCCAAATGGTGCAAGGTTTACCCAACTCACATGGCACGAGTTTTCTGTAGCATAATACTATACTAACTCTTGCGCAGCAGAATACACACTACAGCAGAACATGCCGTCAATCGAACAACTTGGGATGGCAAAAAAAAACGTGTTGCTTGGACATATCGTAGAGTCATTAGGCTATATATCATGCAAGTTTAAGCTACGGGCCTCACATTGTATCATCTGATGCTCAGCAGCACAGGGTTGAATTATCAAATTCTGGACACATGAGAAAATAACTCTGGAAAGTATATCACCAACCAGTGATCTTTTAAGCATATGGGATCATAAAGGTGCATTACAGATATGACAAGATATTCATATTTTAAACTAACTCTGGATCAAGTGGTAAAATCAGGGTTTCATCTTCTGCCCATAGCTACTACTCTTCTGCCCATATCTCTATCAAACGTTAAACATGGATATTTTTATCCGCTGCAATATTCCCGAAGTACTCACCGAAGCAAGAAGATTGTTAACAGCAGATACCCTCTCTTTCTGTTCCAATTCTGGGTTGTCATTCTGTATGATCTTGTCAGAGATACCTTTAGGATAGTGCTGGCACAGCTCAAGAATTCTGTGAAGAAAGGCAAAAATGGCTGGATGAATATAGAAGTAATAAAAGTGAGAAGTATATATTTATAATCCAATTATGGGATGGCTTCCATAGGCAGTGAAAAGGTATCGGGGCACTTGGTCATGTAGCCAATGGCCATCTAACATTGACTGTGACGCTTTGTGAAGAATGGTCAAACACCTTCAAAGATACAGACAGCAGAAACCAAGCATGTTACAATGTGACAAAAACTTACAAATTTTCCAAGCATGCCCGCAAAAACTCATTGCTAGAGCAGTCATAATCAAAGTAGAGCATTACAAAGTTGCGGTTTATGGCGGACAAGCATCATTAAAAATTCACCAAGTTTCAGGACAGTTGTTCCAGGCATTCCAGAGTTCCAGAAAAAAGCACAGGGAACTTCATGTCCCTCTAACCCTCTAAAAACTTCAGGTTGAATTTCATAAGATGTAAGTCCATGTTTCAAGTATACAAAATTAGCTTTAATTGTATGCCCACCTGAAAAACAATATGCATGATAAGTTGGTCATGGCTACTTTGCATTGTACTGTTTGAAAACATCTATAATCTCTAACTGCAGTAAAATAAAGCATGTTAACATAGGGAGCACAATTTTAGATGCTGAAATACCAAGGTATCAATTATTAAAATGCCAGGTGCATGAGTGCCAAATTCAAATGGAAGTTCAACACACTTTGCATAAAATAAATGTGCAGCACCCTGTGAATTACAACTACAAAAATGAAACAAAACCTATGATCTGCCATGCACAGGGGTGGATACAGAGTTCATTGGGTATTGCACCTTCCCATGGAATTGTGGCACCACTCTGGCTAACAGGTACCCTTCAGGACAGCCTGGGCATACCCCTCCCCCACCTCCCATGCTCAACAAATGTATCAGTTAAGACACCCTTTTTGGGGAAAAGGCAACTTTGGAGACCCTCTGCCCACACCAACAACAACACTTGAGGGAATGTACCCCCTTGAACATTCCTGGAACCAGTCCTTAGTGTGATATTTCAAGAACAACCTTGAAACTACCCAAATTATTCAATGAAACAAAATAAAAAGCTGAGCACAAAAATTGCCCATGATAAGCTGGAATGAGCAGTGCACAAATACCAGCCATCTAAGGATATCACTGATACAAAACCCACCTGTCTTCAACTGGTCCATGTGCTGGCTCAGAATCTTGAGATTTTGCAACTGTATCACTTGTTGATGCCATATTGGATTTTCAATCTGGAACAGTCACCAACAACACTGACTGTAATAACCCACACCTAGATTGACAAACAAAACCAGCTCCATGCTCGCACCAGCACATTCCATTCCTGTACACAGCCATTGTTGGCGTTAGCAACTGAATCAGATTTACAGCTCAGGTTAGGATGGGCTCTTTTATTGGAAAACTTTGAATGCCAAAAAAGAATGGGCATTGTTTTTCTTCAAAGGCAGGCTCAGGTAGGTTAGGATTGGTTAGGTTAGGTTGGGTTGAATTATTCATTTGGAAAATTTTGAAGACAAAAATTATCAAAAGGTTCCTGACTATGGTTATGAAAATGTTTTATTAAAAGGGAGTTAAGCAAGGTTAGGCCATTATTGTTTTAAGGTGCTCATGTGACAAACAAATAGCTATGTACACATTTTACATCCATAAAGTAAACAGAGGGATAAGGTTTGGCTAGGTTAGTTCAGGTAGTTTTTTAAGTTGAACATTATAATTTTGGGGGCAGTAAAGTAGAAAAAGGAAAATGTTTTCTTCAAAAGCAGGTTAGGTTAGGCTAGGCTGTTATGTTTGGCTGGGTTTATTTGTTTTGTAATCTGGAAGATTGAGGCCGAAAGGTTGGAACTTTCCAAATTTTGTTCTTTTTCTTCAGGCTGGAAGAAATAATTTTTCCTAAGAGGGATGCTATACTATGTTAGGTTTAGTCATGCAACCTCTTGTTGGTCTTATTTTGCTTGCCAATTGAGATATACTCAATATGAGTTGAAGTACTTTGGTAGGTATCTTGGTATTTATGTAAGCCTAGGTGCAAGTAAATAATATGTATGGACTGGACGTGTCAAAGCATACCTAAATTATCTTCCTGTACAATTTCCTTGGAAGTAAAAGTAAAAAGGATATAAGTAAAAGTAAGATATTTATGATTGAATTTGTAGTGACCAGAGGCCAGTATTCAGTGCACAGGCACAAGATTTGGCACATTGTGGTTAGCATTTCTGCTGGTTGTGGAATGGTGTGGTATGTGTTTGGGTGTTCTCTGTGTGCTTGATGGTACAAAAAGTGGCTAGTTTACTTGGCAACCATATGTAGAGTAACATGTTTGGTGGATGTTTTATTCAATCTTGCATTAGTTTTTTAGTGGTATTTTTGTTCCTTCCGCATGTTTGTGTCGGAGTACATGTGGAGCCCATTCTATCTAGTACGAATCTGGAGTGCAAAAATGTTTTCAGATGAAATCTCTAAAAAATGTTTTGAGAGATGAAATCTCTTAAGTGCCTTAATTCCCACCCTGTTATGAACTGCATCTGGCATGATCACCTGAAAATGCAAAATGTTACAAACTCTTTGCCTCTCTTTCAGAAATCAGCATTTTAAACTCTGGATTTGTCCTTGAAATTTGTATGGAAATAGCTTCACCTTCTCAAGCACCAACGGCAAACTGGCATTCCTCTTGCCACATCATTGCTGTGCACAATAATGCTGCAGTCATTGTGTACCTAGGTACCTACCCACTAGGTAGAAAGGTATGTAGGCACCTATTTAGTTAGGTACGTAGGTAGGTACCTACCTACCCACCTACTACCTAGGTACCGGTAAGCCATACTAATGCACAATGTTTCATCAGGAAACAGCATGTGGTGAAAATATTTCAGGCAGCAGCATTGCTACATTTCCGTTGGAAACTAAATACATAAATACCGTCAAAATAATTATGCCCACACCCACGACGAGCAATTGTTTACGACTGGCATGTGACTTTCCGTAACGCAAGGACGCTGATACCGAAATATAGCAAATAATGAAAGTCGCATGTTTGTGAGTTTCAGGGATACCATATGAAGGGATTTCACAAACATTGCGAAAGGGAATATAGCAATTATTCAGTGATGAAACGCTGAAACTAAACAACAGGATCTGCCCAAGCCTAACATAACCTAATCTAACATAGCAACAAGAACAGCAACACCAACCATCCATTATGCATAATGAGTGCATATAGAAGTGCACGGCCGTAAGAGGAGATTCAGGCGGACGCATCGGACCATGTCTCTTCCTCCAAAGACAGAAGCGGAGAAAGAAATATGTTCTTGGCTCCCAACTGGAGGATTTATTTGCAACTGTAAGGAGGCTACACTTCTTTTGCCGGCAACTGTTCGATTTTTCCAGTTGACAGCAAATCACCTGCTCCGTAACCGAAAGAGCTGACAGCAGGCTCTGTCGGCCAAACGTCGCGAGCAATGTAGAACAACTCACTGGGCACGTCAACTAAGACACACCCGCTGTTAGTGTCGGTGAACAATACCGAAACTCACGACCGAACACATAAGAGAACACATAAGAACACACAAGAACATATAAGAACACCGAACACTAGGGGCAAGAATGGACATCAGCTCGGGTGGCGGATACGTCAGCAACTGAGCGGATACGTCAACAACAACAACACCTGAAATCAAAAGGTGGCCTTGACTGGCCAGGTGATTGGTGTGCTGCATGCCTCCTTCATAGCGGTCGCACACGCGTTTGAATCATTCCAATAAGTGAATTCTCCCGTCAGTTATGTGGCACCCCGGATTTGATCACCTCGCCCCTTTGATCCTGTAGATGAAGGGGCTCGTCTTAGCAAAGCAAAAAATCGTGTCGTGGTGCATGTGCAAGCACGGCTGTGAAGGTTGTGTCAAATCTTTATATAAATCAGAGGACTTTGGTGAATGTGTTTCTTAATTCGTTCCTCAATAGGACGCTAGTGCTATCTCATGTAACGTGTCACAGATCAAGATCAGGTCACGCAATGTGCTGCTTCTTATATCGATTGTGCATGTATCAGCATTTGGATAGTTTGAATGTTATGCTTCGCTTGACCAACATACGGTTCCCAGTGGACCAATTTAGTATTCTGAACTTCATTAATCCTGATTTGAGGTTAAGCGTTGACCCTGAAGATCACATGCTGGTTAGTTGGTTATTGGTTTTACGACACAGCGACCTTTAAGTCATGTAGCGTCGCCAATCTTTCACGCCGATTGGTCGCGTGCGAAGAGTAGCGACAGGTGAGAGTCGAACCAACAACCTTTCGACTGTGAGACGAGCAAGAAGGTCACATGCTCGGATTTGCTGCTCCCTTTCTCGGTGGGAAATTATTTGACTATCCATGCGATAAATGTATTAAGGAACATGGGTGCAACCAAGGTTTTGAAATTTGAAGGACAAGCCAGGGAAGCGGTAAGTTTGGACAGGATAGAGTGGTACCCGCCTCTATTTCTTACTCCCCCCCCCACCACCACCAACACCACCAAAGAAAACCTCGGATTTCGGCCACATCATTTTGAACGTCTGGTTTTCAGATTCACCATTGTTAACAATATTATTTTGGGAACAAAAGTGTCACCAAAATTAGCAAGCTTCAATCCCTGCCACTGTCTTTGAACATCTAGCCTTTTGTTGTATATGCTGGCCAAAATTTCACACTCACCAAAGAGCAATGCTGTAAGTACGTTAAACGTTTCCCTCTTGAGGTAAGCAAAAAGAAAATATTCGGCAATGGTTTTATTATATGAAATATATGCATGTCATAACCTTTCACATGCTTTCCTGTCTTATGTGGAGACAATCCGATGCAATGACAGCCAGAACGGATAAACGGTATGGCACTGAGGACATGTGCCACCCACATGGAATATGGCGTCCTTCCGGCCGGGAAAAGGCGCCCCTTTAAAAAATATTCAGTTAATAATATAATAATGTCTCCATTTGTGGATGAGTGGACGGCGGAGTTTCGCTAGCCATTTTTTATCTTTCACAGATGGCATCAAATCGTTTGTGTGAGATTTACTTTTTAGGGAAGCCTTCCCCCAACCATTACCGGGAACTAGCTCCTCTCTAAGAGAGAGGTCCTTCATGTCTTCTTCTGCCTTCACAATGAAGAGAAGAAGACCGTTCGTAAAGCAGCTACGGGAGAAGTTGGCGCTGCTCTTCCCTCCTGGGATAAGGCCATAATTCCTGTGTGTCTAAAGAAAGACCTTATCGAGAAGCTGGAGGCGCTCCTCAACTCATAGAGATCTCTCAGGAAGGGAGAGGAGTCCGCGGTCTAGCGCAAGAGGGAGAAGGATTTCGAGGATGACCTGGACGACCTCTTCGATATGGCTCACCAGAATGCTCTGCACATGATAACAATTGAGGAGGACAAACAGTTCTTGCTGGTGCAGCGGGAGAAAAGAGAGAGGGGATCAATGGCCGGTGTGGACACGGTCCTGGCTATATACGGACCAGTAAATATTAACGTATCGAAATGAAATTTGCATCACCATCGTTTCTCATCAAAGGGAAAACGTTGAGCGGGTGCCCCATGGAAAATTCGAGAAAAAAAAGTGTTCCCCTATAGATAAGGACCACCCTGATATATATATATATATATATATATATATATATATATATATATATATATATATATATATATATATATATATATATCAGGTATATACATATGTATGTATGTATGTATGTATGCATGTATGTGTGTGTGTGTGTGTGTGTGTGTGTGTGTGTGTGTGTGTGTGTGTGTGTGTGTGTGTGTGTGTGTGTGTGTGTGTGTGTGTGTGTGTGTGTGTGTGTGTGTGTGTGTGTGTAACTTTCCCTTGTTGTTCAACTTCCCCTCATCTTCCCCATCCCCCGTTGGAGGATCCACAGGGAAACTGGCGGCGTGTCCACACACTATGATACAGATGTGAGGCCCCTTCAGGACGCTCAAGTACACCCCTCTCCCCGTTCCGTGATTTTTAGCCTTATGGCATCCCCCCAGAACAAGTCCCACCAACACCCACAACAATTCCCATACGTCTCTGTTCTTCCCTACCATTGAAAGCTACAAGTCACCGTCTCTGCTATGATGAGTAATCGTGAGTGCTGGGCGAGCGGGGACAGAGTCGCGATGTGGGGATGCCGACAGAAGATGGGTCATCACGGCGTTGCCATCAGAGGATGGTGGCGGTGCGACGACGGTTGGTATAGGTGGCGCTGGTAGTGTAGTCACGGACGGTATAGGTGGAGCTGGTGGCGCGGCTCGGCTGAAGGCGAACTTGCTCAGGAAGTTGACCACAATGTTCGCTTGACAAAGATGCGGACATGCCAGAGAAAATACTCGAGTGAAATGTGTCATAAATATATGACTTAGATTTGTATGCACCAACGAAGCTCGGCAGGAAATGCTGTAATCATGAATATCAAGGCTTGAAAAAGGCGACCGTTGGATTGTACAAGCCGGGCGGGTTGGCTACAGTCGCGAACATGAACCTCCTGTTTTCGTATTCACAAGGAAGACGGCCCGCTCGGGTCTCGCTCTCACGCGCGACCGCGTCGTGCTCGGCACTGGCAGAGCTGTTGTGCATAATTTGCGCGGGTCAGTCTGTGATGTCGCCTTGTGGTCGGGTCGACCATCGATCTGGGGTACGGCGCCCCGACGCCTGTCCGGAACACTACGCTGCATCGGCCGTTTACTCGGACTAGGGCCGACCGGGCCGGCAAGAGTCACAGTCTGATTTCTGATGCTTGTGGCATACGTCGCATAGCCGTCGGTGATGATGCCAGCATGCCTCTGTGGCCAACCGATTACGGTTTATCTTCATGGGTCCGATGCAGCTCAGATGTTCTTGTTGTGCAGTGGTGTTGCTGGCCTGCTACCTAGCTGGGGTGCTCCTGGGACTACTTCTGCTGATAACTGGCGGAGGCCTATTTGCAAACAGAAATACAAAATAAGGATGCAGGCTGTTGTAGTGAATTGGAGGTATGCAGACAGGTGACATGCATTGACATCCCGAGGAGTTCCTAAGTTGGCTGTCCTAACTTTTGAAAAGCCATAGGAAAGCGCAATATCAATTGAGCGTGTAATAGATTGGTTGGTTATTTGGGCTTAGGGGCGCATCGACTGCGTTGGTCATACAGCGAGCGTGTAATAGTGCGTGTACCTAAATAGGATAGGCTAAAAAGTGGAAAAGGGGTCGACATTAAAAACGGTATTGTGGAACTATTTGTAAATTCCCCTTCATATCAATATGAAGGTGCAATATGCTGGTTGGTTAATTGGGCTTAGGGGCGCATCGACTGCGCCGGTCATACAGCCAGGTGCAATATGCTTCGACCAATTGGTGAAAGTGTAGAACAAAACTAACGGATGTAATGTCGAAATGAACCGAAGAATATGCAAACATATATGTTGATAATTTATTTCCTTTTCCACAATGAGACTCCAGAAGGCCAGTTGTAGTCCGGACGGGTATCTCACAGACCGGTTTCAGTAACCACCAGTCCTGACTGGACTTTTGTCCCTTACATGTGCCTCCTCTAGAACGCGCCGCACGCTCAGCACGGTCGCTTCGCGCCATTCCCCGCGCCATTCGTCGCGCCACTGCCCGCGCCGCCGGTCCCTACTGACTCACCCGAGCCCTGACCAGCGACGAGGCGCCGGCGGTGCGATGACGCCGCGTTCTGACGACCCTCCGCCTGTTTTGCCGCCGCTCGTTATCGGGTCGCCGGCCTCCGGTGACGTCATCGCTTGGCGCGAGCAAGCCGCGTGCGTTGACGTCATCTCCGGTCCGCATTCCCGGGCGACCGGCGCTGATTCTCGGCCCCCGCCCCCTCCCCCACCCCCGCTCCTCGCCTGCTGACCTTGGCATTATGCGAAACATCGGACTGGGGACTTCCCGGTCCGCTGGACAGTATCGGACCGCTGGTGTGGTCGGCGTGCCGTGCAGACCAGGTGTTCCCGACGGTGCTGGACGTCCAGTGGATCCCTACCTGGATCGCTCGTACGATTTATTTAGCTGGGGTGATCTTTTTGTTCTTTTTCTGGCTAGGCTTATGCGGTGCCTATGGTCCAAAAGCCTATTGCCCAAAGTCGTAAAGTGTTTAGCTAGTGCGGCAGCAAACATTTTCTGGCCGAGCTAGCCTTCTGGAAGGCGTAGTGAGAGGCGATGAAAGGATGTGCAAGTCTCCCAGGGAGGATACTTGACCGCGAAAAAGCCGCCCCTCTCTCCTTGATCGCACGTCCGCCGCCGAGACACACAAACAGCCGCCACGTCGCCAGGAGGAACGGCGTAAAAATCTAGGGCGGGGGAGAGCTGAGAAGAGGCAGCTGCACTCGGCTCGGGTGTAGGGCAGGTGTGGGGGGGGTGGCGGGGCGTGACCGCCGAAGCCGGACGTCGCCGGACGTGGCGTGACGTCGCAGCTGCGGCCGTGACGTCACGCACGCGGCACCGGATGTCCAAGGCCGGAATCGGCCGAGCGGCGACCGAAATGGCGAGCCGACGGAAAGCGGGCGCGCGGTTTTGTTTTTGGCGCGAGTGGCCGCCAAGTTCGCGGCGCGTCGCCGGCCGGCCGTCTGCCAACTGTGTTGTACAGCGCGGCGCGGACGCCAGCGTCGCCGTGACCGCTCTGTCATGGTGGCTGGACGTGTGAGAGAAGATTGGCGCGGTGGGCTGGGGTCAATGCGTGCGTGTGTCGACACGGGCGAGCAATTGCAAGCTTTAGGCGGCTCTGGTCTGACATCGTCCTTGAACGGGGAAAAGGTAGTAGTGATGGTGAGACACAGTCATTGACCGGAGCAGAGTTTGCGGTGATGGTGAGATACCGTCATTTACCTGGGAACGCGCTTCTCTGGTCTGTGATACAGGGAATGTCATTGGTAAATTGCGTCAGATTCTTATCATATTTTACTGGAAAATTGTCATATACCACTAGATAATGGTATATTCTGCTGGACAATTAACATATTTCACTAGATAATTAGCATATTTCACTGGATACTTCGCATATTTCACTGGATACTTCGCATATTTCACGAAATAATTGGCATATTTCGTTAGAAAATTTTCATATTTCACTTGATAACTCAACACCAAATCCTGTGAAATCAGATCCAGTGGCCTGCATGGAACCAATGCAACATAGTATTCCGGTGGCCGCCGAAGCGGCAGTTACAGTTATTTCCAGGATCCTCATCAGAACATAAGAACTAAACCAGCTTCTGAAAGGAAGCCAACATATTTGCTTTGGTGAGCGCTTTGTTTCCGATCACTTTTCGCTCAGCGCCAATGCAACTACTGAAATGTGCCTTTGCGATTGCTATTGTATGTTGATCTTGTACTTGGAAATTTGTCCCTGAATATATAACAGCTGCTACACAATAGCGAGAAATGAATCCAGGGAAGTGGGGTGATCAGTGAACCCATCTCATTATGGTCACCGGGCACCCCTCATATTGGCAGGTTTGCTGATAGTTTGGCGTCACAAGCAACCGCAAAAAAATGCAAATTATAGTTTTTGCGTCGTATTTGCTTGGATGCCTCCAATGCGTCCCGGCGGAGTTCCCCATCTTGACAGGAATGCAAGTGAACGTTGGCCGTGCGTACGTTCGTCGCATGCCAGCCGGTGCCATTGCCACTGCAGGTGTGCCCAACGCAACCGAGTTCATTCGCTGTGCTTCAACATCAGCGCACATGAATTGAGTTGTGGGACCAGACACACTGTTCCTCCGCTCACAGTGGGCATTGTTCGAAACCAAGCCAGATCACAGCCCCGGAAAATGAGCTCTTCTGGCAGGCGGCTCAATTAACCGACAATTAGTTTGATTTGCGGCATGTTCAACGTCATGCTAGGGCGTTCCGTTGACCCTTCGTACCAGCCACCGTGAAAGTGTCACTGACCCTCATCATTCACTAACCCTCAGCCCGGTGGGAACGGGGGACGCGTTCCCCAGTCTGTGAAATTTAACGTCCTGGACCGGCGGGAAGAACCGGCATAAAAACCACCCGTTCCGGTCCCCCATCCAAAACCCGTGACGACCTCCATGAGCCATGCCTTTGAGAAGGCCGATATGTGTTCCTCCATCTACAATCGCCCCTTCCTCATGCGTTTACTTCATCTCTACCGTAATGTTATAGCTATTCCTACCGCTTTTGTTCCCTGGGTTCTCTCTCTGAACTACAGCTGCCCTACATATATATATATATATATATATATATATATATATATATATATATATATATATATATATATATATATCACGCGTTTGCATTTTCGCTCCTTGTTCTCTCGTACATTTTCCATAATTTACATTCCCCTCAGATCTTTTCACTTGTATATTTATCTTTCTCATTTTATTCGCCACCTTCATCGAGTTTTGTGGTTCGATATCACCGCTCCATCTGTATCTCCTGACATAGTCCGTCACTCTCGTCCTTCCCATTAGTTTTGCATCATTACTCCTCTCTGCTTTCTCCGTTGCTTCGTTCTGTCCAGTCTCTTCCGGAGCTGTACGGCCTACGCGACGTCCCAATGGCCTCGATCTGCCGCCTTCTCTCCCGGTGGCCACCTCCTCCGCCCAGCAACTGCGCTCTGTTTATCCGACTGTGCAGGCGCCGCGCGTCCGCGCGCATTTGAGGACATTTAGCGTTGAGCCGCGCTCTCCGTCTGCAAGTCATTGTTTTCGCTTGGAATTATATCCGTCGCACGCTGTTTCGTTTAGGTGGATCCTGTTTGGCTGGATCTGGGCCTGCCGCCAGATCCGGGCGTCCTGGTGCGCTCTCTCCGAGCCTATCCCGCCCCCGCCCCATCCCCCCGCCAGAAGCAGCCTGTCCGCCCGCCTTTCTCCTCGCCCGCCGTTCGCCGTGCGCGGGGCCCACGTCCTGCCGGCCGGTGTGTGACAGCCTGTGTCGGTGGCGGCGAGGTCACGACCCGGCCGTGACCTCGCCGGTGGCCGCTGCTGGCCCCATCGATGGTCGGCGGCGGCGCCCCGAGCTGGCCGGGCCGGGCCGGGTGGGCGGCGGTGATGGTCCGCCCGGCCGCCGCCGCCGCCGCCGCCGCCGCTGCCGCCGCCACCGCTCTGCAGCGCGCGCCCGGTTCAAGGTCAGCGGCGATCGATGTTGCAGCGGGCCGGCCCGGGCGCCAGCCGCCGGCCGCCGCCACCGCCCGAGGCGGGTCGGTGACACGCTGTTTGTGCGCTACCGGGCCGGCCCCGGCCGCCCCATCAATGGCACGGCCGTCGGCGCTGCGGATGTAATTCCGAATACAAATTCCGACCGTGCCATTTTTATTTACCAGAGTTTCAGTCGGAAATCGGTTGGACAAATTGCATGGACCATTTCTTGCACAAAATTTGAACTTTCAGCATCTTCAGTGAAATACTGCCTACAGGTAACATCTCGAATACAGGGACTGATTATTGCTATTTTGTCATCACCAACCAAGAAAGTACTTCCCGCCCTTTTTCCCATTGCCAATTCCCATTGCATGATTGCACCACTTTGTTGAATATAGAAATTGGCAGTGTCATTCTTTTACCCTGTGATATGTCAAGAGAACAGAGACAAAGCACAGCACAACAGGTCCCAATCCCAACTTCTCGGCCCAGCCAGATTTAAAGGTGACCTACCAAGGGACATGAGGTTTATAGAGTATAGTGTCTGAGCCATATTTCTTTTGGGGATCATTTAAGTTCATGTTTAAGGTTCGCAAGAATCAGGGAGAGCCACAGTCACAGGTGAACAAAATTGCTTACTGGACTACCCGAGTTGGAGACAGATAATTTGCCCAACGAAGTTCTCAGGAGACATACTACGCGAAGGCATAAGTATATACCACCAAAGCGTACCTGGCACACCTTTCTATTGCGTAACGACATGTCGATGTTTCTATAGGGTAACTGATGCCAGGATTAACAGCACATCATGTTTAATTTAATACTCATTTCCTTGGCTGTAGTGCGACAGCCTCCATAAAGACATAAAGACATAAAAGATTAGTGCAACTATGAGCCACAAGGGCCCTTCTTGGTTGCACTCTGTACACTGAACCAGTTGCCTACCAAATCTGTCAAGCAGCCAACCCTGAAATACTGAAAAGCAAGCCCTCTATTCTTATAATGATAGTCTATGCTGTTTTTGAAGATGTTCTATGTGGTGCTACTGACATTGTTTTCTGGCAGCTGCTTCCAGTGTTCTACTACCCTGTTGGTGAAGAAAGTCTGCCTTAACCTTGTTCTGCTGTGGTTAAAACTTAAATTTTGAATTTATGACCTCTAATTGCATCATTTCTGTTATATTCAAACATTTCCCCAAGATATCCCCTCTCTAGACCATGGACAAATTTAAAGATCTCGATGAGATTTCCTCTCAGCCTTCTATATCTAAGTGAAAGCATATTCAATTTCTTCAATCTTTCCTCATATGCCACGTCGCTAATACCATTAACCATTTTTGTAGCCCTCTTTTGTACTCTCTAAAAAAAACAACAATCTTTTTCATAGCTAGGAGACCAAGCTTGGATGCAATATTCCAAATGTGGCCTGACATATGCAGAGTAAAGCTTCCTGATGACTTCCTCACTTCTGTATGATATATTCCTACTTATTGCCCCAAGCATTCTCAGTGCCTTCTTCCCGGCTTTCTTTGTCTATTCTGATGCCCCCAATTTTGTGTTTAGAATAACACCTACTATTAGAATAACACCTATCTACTTAAAACATAATGAATATGCCAATAACTGTGTATTGACGCTGCCTTGCTGAAACGTGCGCTTGGTGATGGGTATCATATTTAGAACGAAAAATTACATCGCAATCAGAATGTGGCCAGTTTGAAGGGCTCGGAACAGTACATTTCCGCCTTTGCATGGACACATCCGGCGGGCATGACAATATGCGGCATTGTTTAATACATCGAGACAAAACCGTGCATTTGAAGTTTGGTGGAAAGCAGTGACAACGTCTTTTTTCAACTCTGGGCACAGTCCACCACAGTTCCTATTTCAGTTCTTACTTCAGTCCCTACTTCAGTCCTATCAGTTCTCAAGGGTACAAAACTGAAAAAGATGTTGACAAAATATGGATTGGCTGGAAAACATTAGTAGTATTTATATTTTAAAAATGCATGCATTCCCGGCATACGTGAAGGTCGGGCTGCATCTCTCCAAATAAAAATACCACGGGACATATTACGCACAAAATTCGCTTACCCTCGCAACTCGAGTGTTGTTGGCGGCTGGTGCCGGACCTATACCACATCGTGTTGTTGGCGGGTGATGCTGGATCGTCACCGCATCGTGTTGTTGGCAGGTGGTGACGGATTGACAGTACATCGTGCTGTTGGCGGGTGATGCTGGGCCGTCACACCAGTTTGTTGGCAGGTGGTGCCGGATCGTCACCGCATCGTGATGTTGGCAGGTGGTGACGGACCGACAATACATCGTGTGGCTCGCCGATCGCCAGCGGTTTCGGTGGTACATGTGCCTTGCTTGAGTAAATAGCGTCATGGAATATATTATCCGTTTGCAATTTCGGACATGGGCAATACAAACATATGGATCAGTGACGCGACCCAGTATCGTGATAACCATACTTCCGGTACATCCGAATTAGTGTGGAGACTCCAGAAAAGTGTGATGTCCCTGCATTATCGACCTACGCTCGTTTCCACCCGCGTCGGAGCCCACCAAAGTCGTGACATCGCTACCTGAACGGTTTCCATGTGTGCCGTCGTGCGACAGTGGCACCGGGAAGTCTCTCTCTGCTGACGTGGCGGGGCCGAAACTCTGACGCCGCCGCCCGCGCCTGCGTCCGATCCCAGAGGAGGCGGGATTTACGAGCGACGAGTGACGTCACTGGGAGAAGGAGAGTCGGGACGGGAGCGCGTGTGTCGGCGGAGCGATATGCTCCAGAGGCGGCAGCCATTTGTCATGAGCCGCGTCGGTGGCGCGGCGCGTTTTTCCGACGCGCGCGCGCGCCTGGCTCGACGACGAGGAAGGCCGCCATCTGCAGAGCCGACAGAAGCCGACGGTAAAAAGGCGGCCGCGCTATGACGGATGGTGGCGAGGTGTGCCGCGACGGGCCGGGTTTTTACGGCCGGCCCGACGGTGGCGCTGCTGGCGCGGCTCGGCCCGCCGCCATGACTGGCTGCCTGCGCCGTCGACGCGCGCAAAAACTCGCAGCTAATTTCAATCGGCTGCTTTTTGCGCGAGTCGATCACGCTCGGAAACACAATGCACATGCCCTTCGTGGCGCTGCATGGCGGTGGTGTTTTTGCGGCGCGCGGATTGGCGCCGTCGGCGGCACCCCGCCGGTGCAGCCATCACCTGTCGTCGGCTGGGAGGTGCTCCGGCCACCGACACCGGCCACCGGCCACTGACACTGCCACCGATACTGACACTGACACCGACACCGGCCACCGACACCGGCCACTGACACTGGCCACCGACATCGGCCACCGACACCAGCCACCGACACCGGCCACCGACGCTGGCCACCGGGCACTGACACTGACACTGACACTGACACTGACACCGCCACCGGCCACCGGCCACTGACACCGGCCACTGCCACACTGCTACCGACACCGGCCACCGACACCGGCCACCGGCCACCGACACTGCCACCTATACTGACACTGACACTGACACTGACACTGACACCGACACCGGCCACTGACACCGGCCACTGAGACTGGCCACCGGCCACCGACACTGCCACCGATACCGACACTGACACTGACACCGCCACCGGCCACTGCCACACTGCCAGCGACACTGTCACATTGACACTGACACTGTCATGCTGCCACCGACACTGACCCCCGTCACCGACACTGACACCGGCCACCAGTCATATGGGTTCTATGATTGCTATATAATCCCATGGACGTCTGACGTCACTAGCGTAGACAGACCTTCGAGGTCAGGGGACACATGGGGGTTAGTGATGAGACAAATCAATATCCTCCCCTCCCAGTGCTGCTAATTTGTGTCCAAAAATTGAAACGTCATTGGATTTAAGCTACAGTATTTTACGGTTTGTGTGGGGGACAACTCTCCTCGCTTCCCCGTCCCCCCCCCGTCCCCATCCCATGGTGCCGCCCATGGACAGGACTTCATTCAATGACCGCTCGGGCTGTATCGGAGTTGAGCTTCATGACTATCCCACTCA
This sequence comes from Imbricaverruca yamaguchii, assembly GCA_034440575.1. Lineage (NCBI taxonomy): Eukaryota > Metazoa > Arthropoda > Thecostraca > Neoverrucidae > Imbricaverruca > Imbricaverruca yamaguchii. The sequence goes on along the minus strand of JAOTOL010001609.1, from coordinate 2,201,762 downwards.
CAGACGTCAGCTGCATTGACCCCGGGCCGGCTGCATGACCACTGCAGTCGATGCGCCCCTAAGCCCCGACCCCGGGCCGTGTCTGGTACAGACCGATCATCAGGTGCCCGTACTGGAGACCAGGCTTGGCTGGCTCTCTGTCAGGGCCGCTCGCGCTGTTGCCGAGGCGCGGCTGTGACGCCATCGGTCACCAGCTCGCGGTGGTGTCGACACTATCGATGCCACCGGCTCCTGCTTTAGCTCACCACCGCCTTTTTCCGCCGGCCGACGCCCGGTATTGATCGCCGGCGCCGCCGCCAGTTCGTGATACGCGTGTGGGCGAAAGAGAGGTCAACAGTCCCGTGGCGAAAAACGGGACCGGCCGTATAAAAAACGACCTGCACATACAATAGCGTTGCATGGTCGTTCTTCGGTGTTGATGTCTTCAATAACATCGGTTGGAGGGTGCTTAACAGTCTGTCCAAGAGAGCCTTTCGACACTTACCTTTCCATGACCAGCAATGTGCAGCAGCCGATGTTAATCGAGAGTGCGCAGCAAAAGACAATATTGCCCTGATGCCCGATACGAAATGCTGTCATTTCATAGACGAGCCCGTTTCGCTTTTACTGAAAGCCTTACCAACGGTACCGTGCCCTCCCCCCCTACCCGTAATGGGTGGCTTGGTATAATAGTGGCTTGGCACCCAGGTTATGAGATGGGCCACGATGGACATACGAGGAAATAAGACCTGATGTTAGGCCAAGATGAGCCATAATTATAGGCAATTACGGGTCAAGATGGACATAATATATAATTACGTAATCCAAAGATATACTTTTTTATCTGTGTGGATGCATTTTGCATCCATGTTGATGGATATGCCTGTGCATCCATCGAAATAAAGCCATAACCAGTTTACTTACGGGGGTCAGTGTCGGTGGCAGCATGACAGTGTCAGTGTCAATGTGACAGTGTCGACCACACGAGCGTTTGCGTGCTCAGTTCAGGCGTAATTCCTCGTACTTTCCAACGTGCATCGATACATCGCCACGTGTGTACTTCACCCAGCTTAGGCGAACAGTTAGCCGGAGAGATGTACGGTCTGACCGGGGTCAGGGTCATATGTTCACGTCACCGTCAGGAGCTGAACACCAGGGTCATGTCTAAACGTCGCCATCACAAGCCGAACACCAGGGTCATGTCTAAACGTCCCAGTCAGAAGCCGAACACCAGGGTCATGTCTTCACGTCCCCGTCACAAGCCGAACACCAGGGTCATATTTGTACGTCCCAGTCAGAACCCAGCAGGTTTACATCAGTAGAGTTCATATTTTGAGTAGCCCTGACGATGGAACATGTTTCTCATATCTAAATTGCTTCGAGAGTTCGATAATTGAGTTCGAATTGCTTCGAGATTCAGTTGATTACTCATATTTAGTAGCCCTAACGATGGAGCATGTTTCTCACATTTAAATTGCTCAGCTATTAACAAACCTGGCTAATCACGTCGTTAGGAGGGGAGGTGGCGGCCTTACAAGCCGAACATAGGTAAATGGTCATGGTTGGCACGTTCAATCATTCCACCATTCTCAGAGGGAATGCCACAGGGCCGATAGGTCCACCTTCGTGCCGACGGTGTCTAACCTCAGCTGCGGAGCCCGGTGAGATAGTTCTGTCTGGCGCCTTTCTCCACGTATTCATCCGTACAGGGACTTTGCGCCACACGGTTGGTTGTGGGCAGGCGAGTGGCTTTGTGTGGGTTTGGGAGGGCACTTGCACTCCCCCATCCTCCAATACAAAAAATAGCCCGAGTTCTTGCTGGGGTGGCTTCATGAACCAGGGTTCTGTTGCTAAGCAGTTTGCTGGGTGAACCCTGACCCCGCCACCCGATCCATGAATGCCAGTTCAACTGCTGAATTTTGGCCGAAGGTCTAATGCCGTCAGCGAACCGACACCACCACCCGGCAGCTCGTCCCCGGCCTAATCGTGCCAGTTGCCAGCTGACTCTCCCAGTCGGGGGCTCAATGCGAGCGCGTGAGGCGACTCGAACATGTGTTGCCAGGACAGGGGAGACCAGTGTAGGCCAGTGCTCCAACCAACTGAGCTACCGGTGATTGTCGGGCTTGCCCTCCGAATAATTCCAACTTTTAACCTGGAATCCCCATTTGGTGTGTCGTGTGCGTGTAAGCACAGCTTGGGCGCGGGAATGGGTGCCGATGCAGTGTCATGCACCCATCTTGTCATGATCTTGGCATGTCATGTCATGATCTTGACATGACCGTTGGCATGATGGAAATTACATTGCCTTCGTGAGGTTACTAGGCTATCAAATTGCAGCACGTGGGTGGCCGTCGATCGTGTTTGGAACACGTCCTGGGATCAGGAGCGGATACAGGGGGAGGATCGAATAAGTGCTACGGAATTGAGCATGTTTCCTCGGAGGCTCTCCTTCGGTGGAAGCATTGATTGAGCGAGGGGGTGGGTACAATTGAGGATACTGAAAGCCATTTTCGTCTCGAAGTGGCGCCTTTTCCCCTGAAATGGGTGATTTTTGGTGCGCAATCGGTCGGACGCTGGAAGCGTGTCTATCTGAAGGGGCAGTTTTCCCGGCTGGCTGTGCACAATCTTTACATGTGGGATGGCGCCTTGTCCCAGCATTCTCCTCTGCATCCAGCCCCTGGAAATGAAGGGAAATTGGGACGTTCCCACATGGAAGATGGCGACTACTTGAGAGCAAAAGGTGCAGTATGCCCGAGTACAGCCCCTTCCCTATGATCGAATTTTCAGCCGAAGGCGACCCTCCAGACTTCCACACTTGTGCATCTGTGAGAAAATGGCGCATCTGCAGACGAGTGTCCCTCCCTTCCTCCCTCCCTCCACGAACATTCTTGGATCCGCCCCCGTCTGAAATGCGGTTTCTAGGCAACAAATGTTATGAGTGGCCAGTCGTCGGTATGCGATAGGACGTACGCCCAATTGGAGTGTTTGTTCCGCTGTGGTTCAGTTCTCATGGGCATTGAAGGTGCTAAGTACCGGCAAACTATCCGATAATGAGGGAACCACTCCACCATGGTGCCGGTAATTCGGGCCCGCCGCGAAGACCGCATGACAGATGATGACGAGTGATGATGCATGACGGAGAATGAGATCCCAGCAGAAGATCGCTGATGTCGGCGAATCATCCCGTCAGGCGCGCAGACGGCCTCTTGTTGGAGGGGAGGAGGCGGGCGGGTGCTGGATGCTGAAGGCACGCCTGGAAAACAAACACCAAAGAGAAAATGGGAAAGTGAATGCAAATTTGAACGGTTAATGGAGAGTCGAAAATAGCCATTGTATCCTTCGCCCCACTCACTTGCCGCGGCGGCGCCGGCGCCGTTGCCGGCCATCAACAAACTGCCGTAGCAGTAGCAGCCTCGGGCGGCGTATCCCGCTGCGTCGGCCGGCGCACTTCCCCGGCCGGCCGCCGCGCGGCGCCACCGTCGCCGGTTGGCACCATTCCACTGGCGGCGAGGTCGTCGACCCGGTGGCGGCGCGCGCCACGGGCCGACCCCGATCGCCGGCCGGCGCCGCCGCCGCCGCCGCCGGCCGGCCGGCCGCACGCACATGCGTAGGACGAGGCGGCACGGCCCGCCACCGCAGGAGAAATCAATACTGCCGGCATGCAGGCTCGCCGGCTGACCTTGGGCGCGCTCCAAGCGCGCCGGGACGGCCGGCGCGCCGCGGTCCGCGCATCTTTGTATGCGCCGCGGTGGGGTGAGTGACCCTGCCGTGGCCCGACCGTCTCCCGGCCCGCCGCACCTCGGGCTGCCGTGCTAATTACACTGGCCAGGCAGCCGATGGTGCGGCGAGGGGGACGATCCACCATCAAAGGTGCCGCTTGTCGGCCGCGCGGCCGGCACTCTGCATTGACACGCTCCGACTGTCGGCTACCTCCGCACCGAAACACGATTCACGACGATTAAGCGGTCGTCGAATCGATGCAATTAACGCGTCAAATCCGACGCACACATCACGCGTTGGCTAATGCCCCATTACGCTATCGTCGCTTTGTTGTTCGCAGTACCCGGCTCTTGTTATTGGGAGTTTCCAGTCGCAAGCACCCTGTTTGCGAATCCAGATCACCTGCTTCGCATGTTCAAACGATGTACCTGCGTGTCCATTGGCCTTTATGTGAGGCGGGCGCGCCCGGTGCGGTTGTCGACGTGCCCCTGTGACGTTTCCTGTGTGCGGCGGCTGTGCCGTGCTGGACGCCGGTCACCCTTTGTTTGCCGCGCCGTGTTGTGATGTCGTCATCGTGTCATGTGGTCTGTGTGCCTGTTGCGGCGCGTGGCGACCTGGGCGGCCGGCGCGGCGGCCACTGCTGGCCCGGCGGCGGCCGGTTAGGGCATTGACGTTCTGTCTGGCCAGCCTCACCGGCCTACATCTCACCTGTCCATCCTCGTCAGCCCACATCCCCTGGCCCTGCCAGCCGACTCTGAGGTCTGTCCAGCCTCACCGGCTCATATCTCCACCCCCCGGCCCTGCCAGCCGACTCTGAGGTCTGTCCAGCCTCACCGGCCCAGGTCTCCCACCGGCCCATATCTCCACCCCCGGCCCTGCCAGCCGACACTGGGTCTGTCCAGCCTCACCGGCCCACATCTCCACCCCCGGCCCTACCAGCCGACACTGGGTCTGGTCAGCCGGCACTGAGGTCTGCCCAGCCTCACCGGCCCACATCTCCACCCCCCCCCCGGCCCTGCCAGCCGACACTGGGGTCTGGCCAGCCGACACTGAGGTCTGTCCAGCCTCACCGGCCCACATCCCCCCCCCCGGCCCTGCCAGCCGACACTGGGGTCTGGTCAGCCGACACTGAGGTCTGTCCAGCCTCACCGGCCCACATCTCCACCCCCGGCCCTGCCAGCCGACACTGGGGTCTGGTCAGCCGACACTGAGGTCTGTCCATCCTCACCGGCCCACATCCCCCCCCCCCGGCCCTACCAGCCGACACTGGGGTCTGGTCAGCAGACACTGAGGTCTGTCCAGCCTCACCGGCCCACATCTCCCCCCCCCCGGCCCTACCAGCCGACACTGGGGTCTGGTCAGCCGACACTGAGGTCTGTCCAGCCTCACCGGCCTACATCTCCACCCCTCCGGCCCTGCCAGCCGACACTGGGGTCTGCCCATCCTCACCGGCCCACATCTCCACCCCCCGGCCCTGCCAGCCGACACTGGGGTCTGGTCAGCCGACACTGAGGTCTGTCCATCCTCACCGACCCACATCCCCCGGCCCTGCCAGCCGACACTGGGGTCTGTCCAGCCTCACCGGCCCACATCCCCCGGCCCTGCCAGCCGACACCGAGCCTCGCCGGCCTACATCTCATCAGTCCGGCGGCCGGCACTGGGCCGACGGGCTCCTCCCCGGCCCGGCTAGCCGACACTGAGCCGACGGGCTCCTCCCCGGCCCGGCTAGCCGACACTGAGCCTCGCCGGCCTACATCTCATCAGTCCGGCGGCCGGCACTGGGCCGACGGTCTCCTCCCGGTCAGGTCAGCCGACACGCTGACAATCCGCCCCCCCCCCTCTACACACCCACATGCCTTTGTTTGTTTATTCGCTTCGGGCGATACTTCCCACCTTACACTACGCTCAGACTTGGAATGGTCATGAGCATACGCGCCATTTCAGAATGGCAATGTTGTAGCACACGCCCATGTCCGGAATTTTATCACCTTCCCCGATGCAAGGCGGCGGGTGGGTTGTTACTACCCCTACACTAGTGTTTTCAATCGAAGAGTGCTAGCTCGGCAGGGACCGCAAAAACAGCGTGTGACACAATCTTCCGATTTGTGTCTGATTTTTGTTCTTCCAATTACTGGTTGACCTTCAGAACCAGTTGATGTCATTGTTTCGCAAAAGCATCTATTTATGTTAATCACTCCCTGTGTAAAACAGTAACCGGCATCGGTTATCGTTTTACACATCGTAACACTTGGCAGTTGTACACTTGCACACCTGGTTGCCTTTATTTGATTTTGTAAGTCGGTGGTCTGGCGAACCTGGTAACTGGTGGTGAGGCAGGTATGTTTGGTGTTAGTCGTAGTCTGGCGAGCCTGGTGACTGGTGGTGAGGAAGGTGTGTTTGGTGTTGAGGGCGAGCCAGGCGTGTTTGGTGTTGAGGGCGAGGGAGGTGTGTTTGGTGTTGAGGGCGAGGCACGCGTGTTTGGTGTTGAGGGCGAGGCACGTGTGTTTGGTGTTGTTACTCGTTGGTCCGGCGAGCCTGGTGACTGGTGGTGAGGAAGGCTTGTTTGGTGTTATAAGTCGGTGGTCTGGCGAGCCTGGCGACGATTATGCCGTGAGCTCTGGCAGCTGGATGCTTCAGCCAGCTGGTTCAAAATCCGTCCCCAGGCTGGTCACCGGTCCCACAAGGCACGTGCATGATACCATCAAATAGGCCAGCGTGAATCTTCAGCTTAGGACACACCTGAGCCTGGTTACTCCTCAATAAATCATTCAAAATGTATAGCTCGAAGAATGCGGTCGACTGTTGAGCCGCTTGAACCGCTTCGCATTATCGAACGCACAGCTTTAATTGGGCTGCTGCCAGCCCGGTTTTGGGGACGGGGCTCCGACAACTCGACCGCCGCACCCGCAGAGCTGACCCGACCGGCCTGCGATGTGTGTCACGACTGGTGTCGAGCTCCTGACGGGCCCTGTGTAAGCCGTTAGCGGCTCCCTCGCACGAACGCCTGTCGGTGCGACTGTGCTCAATCCGGCGTCGTTCCCGATCTGCGATCAGCTGTCGGCGGACCTCGCATCCCCGTGCCGCACGGCTTAGTGGACGGCGCATGGCTGCGGCCGGCCGTCCCCAGTCCCCCCCCCCACCCCCCACTCCCAACCCCCACTCTCAACCCTGACGCCGATCACGAGTCCAGGCCGCTCTTTGTCCGCTCGCCGTCTCCCCGCCGCGCCACCGGCCGCGGCGGCACGGCTCCGTGTGCGTGTACGTGCGTGCGGCCGTGCCGTTCTCGTGCGTTGCGCACGGTGTCGTCGCGCCGGGAGCGCCGCGGAATTCCTGCCAGGAAAGCGTCGGTCGGCGCCCGGCCAGCCGAGCTGATAGATGTGCCGCCGGGACGGCAGCGGCCGACGAGCAGGCCCGACTGGCTCTCTCCCTCTCCCCCTCTCTCTCTCTCTCTTTCTCTTTCTCTATCTCCCTCTTCCTCTTCCTCTTCCTCTCCCTCTCTCTGTCTCCGTCTCTGTCTCTGTCTCTGTCTCTGTCTCTGTCTCTGTCTCTGTCTCTGTCTCTGTCTCTGTCTCTGTCTCTGTCTCTGTCTCTGTCTCTGTCTCTGTCTCTGTCTCTGTCTCTGTCTCTGTCTCTGTCTCTGTCTCTCTCTCTGTCTCTCTCTCTCTCTCTCTCTCTCTCTCTCTCTCTCTCTCTCTCTCTCTCTCTCTCTCTCTCTCTCTCTCTCTCTCTCTCTCTCTCTCTCTCTCTCTCTCTCTCTCTCTCTCTCTCTCTCTCTCTCTCTCTCTCTCTCTCTCTCTCTCTCTCTCTCTCTCTCTCTCTCTCTCTCTCTCTCTCTCTCGCGCGCGCGCACACCACTGCAGCTCCCCACAGCAGAGCGCCGGCTCTCTGGGACTGTCAGTGTCTCTCCCCGGACCGGCGGCGTTATCAGCATCCGGCAGTGACCCTGGGTGCCGGCTTCAGTCTGCACAGACCGGTGGCGGCGAAGATCCGGCGGCGGTGCGTCGTCCGACGTGCGCTCTGCGCGCTGACGGGACCGTCGTCGGCAGCCACCAGCCCTATCTCCCCGGCTTCCGGCGGAACTTTCCGGCGCGGGCGCCTCCCGCGGCAACCCCACGGCCGCTGCGACTGGGAGGTGGCGGCGTCAGAATAGATCTGCGATATATTCCAGACTCGCCAGCATGCCTAAAAACGCTGCAGCGCAAGAGGCCAGGTCTAATCGCCGCCGGCAGCATCTGTTTTTTTTTGTTGTTGTCCGTGGCGCCGCCCCAGTGCAGGCCTAGCTCTGCAGGACCGGTGCGGCTACCGAAGCACGCGACTGAATGGCTGCCATGCCGGTGCGGCGTCTGCATCTGATCAGTGGGGTAGGGTACCGAGACCTGCGGGCCAGAGGAGCGCGGTGCCGGCGATTTTCGGCCGGCCCCGGCAGGCTGGGCGCCAGCTTCGTCCCGTCCCGCCCCCCCCCCCAGCGGCCGCCGCCGGCACTTTGATGACCGCTTCAGAGGCGCCGCCGGCTGCCGGCAATGCTGAGTCTCTAGAGAACCGGGTCAAAGGTTTGCCGGGTGTCGGGGGTGGGGGTCTGCAGAGCGAGGCCAATAGGTGGTTTAGTGCACGATTGCTTGATCCTCAGGCCGTCCAGCCCCCTGAGCGGGTATGTCGTGTTGTCTAGACGGGTGCGGTAGGGGTGTCGTTTTGTATATTTTGGAGGGGATGGCTCAAGCCACTCCAGCTTACCTCTCTCTGTACAGTGTGCATGTGTCTGGATCTTCCTAGTTCTTAACCCTTCAACTGCTGTGCTTTGCTATCATTCCTGGGCTGGTATGTACATACAACCGCTAACATTACCACGGCGATTGGCGATGACAGCTACACCCAATCCAAGAAGAGCTGTTAAACTGTCTGGCGGCCAGACATGAACAGACAGAACAGCTAAGAAATCTGATCATGCCGTGAAGTTGTGCATACAATCACGGCTTTGCGGAACTATGTTGAGAATCATTCTAGCGCATACTTCATTTGCACAAAGAAACAGTCGGACTAAAATAACGTCAAGCTGGCAATATTCGGCATTCCGAGTCCGAAAATACTGTTCGCCCGCCGCGGTCAAGGTAAGCTGTGTTTGTGAGTGGAAGGCACATCTTGATCCGGCCCATATCTAATTGTCACAAACTGGCATATTTACATTCAGTGATATCGCTGGACATAATTATTTGTCATTAATGGAGTGTCGGAAAACACTTGGCTTGTGTTATGAATCACAATTTGTAAGCACGCAATGCCATTATTGTCCACACGATTACGATGCGTCTATCTTTAGACTTCAAACTAGCATTCCTCGCTCTTCTTCTGATTACGTAAGATACATACCTAAGTATGGTCCGTCTAAAGTCGGATAGGGGCTGGCCTCCTCGACTGTGACGGACGATCCACGCAGGGGATGATGACGGCGGGACACGTTCGTCACATGCCGCACGGTGGTGCCGCGGGTGAATTTGGCGGGGAGGTGGCGTAGTCGCAGTTCAGCCAACAAGCTCAGATTATCGTGGATGCAAGAGGCAAGCAAGAAAAGGCGAAGCAAATAACGAAATGCCTTCTGATAGTGCTGGCCTTTCGATACCGCACTAACATTCATATTTTGCGTACTCGGTATCCGCTGCGGTCAAGTGATTAACGCGGGTTATGTGCGATCCAGACCTGTTCTTGTCACGTGCTCAGTACGGTTGTTTATGTTCCCGTCCACATCCACCGAACCACGTACCTTCGAACACTTGAGCCGTTGATGCAGAAATGTTGAATGCTTTTCGTGGATTGCACCGACAATTATTATCTCATTGTGCAGGACTTCTATTGGGATGCTCTCAGTGCACAATTCATATTGTTGCATATTGGAAGAGCAATTTCACCGCATGCTACCAAAGTTCTTGCTTTTTGTTGATACTACACAACGCAATGCGCAGTTATATACTCATTTTTATATCGTCTCCACCTACCTGATCTTAGAAGCCGTATTCCAAGTGTAGCTAAATTCCACTACTTCTCGGTTGTATGTACCGCGCAATACCAGAACAAGGTATGGTAACTTTTGGATTCCGTGCGGCTGGCTTTTCTGCCAAGTTCTACGAGGAAGAGTGCATGCAGATTTGTGACAGGATCCTCTAAGCATGCGGTTGTAAGAGAAAGCTGGCGACATACTTTTTTCCTTAGCAGAGGCGAAGTGTCATCCGCTAGCTAAAGCAGATGCTGACAGCAACCTACGCAGCCGACAACCTGACGAATTAATTTTTCACTTGTATTTTAGTTTTTCTCAATTTACAGGACAATTCAGTCTCAGAAGCGACTGAAAAAAATGAAATTCCGGTTTTGCAAGGCGCTTACTGTCGAAGAAAGGCCATTGTTGAACCTGTTTTTATCTGTAGGAATGCTCAATGGAGGGTCAGTTGGCAGCTGGCCCAATATTTGCTGGGACAAGCTAACGGGCGGCTGTGTCGGTGCATTGACGGCACGTTAAACTTTCGGTCAAAATTCTGCCGTTGAGCTGGAATTCATGGATCGTGTGGTGGGGCCAGGCTTCACGCAACAAGCACTGCTTAGCAATCGGACCCTGGTTCATAAAGCCACCCCAACAGGAACTCGGATCAAGTGTTTTTTTTTTAAGTGTGAGCCAGCTGTTTGTCAGGAATGCCTGGACGGCAGGTGCGTACCACCAAGACTAAAAATGATTGGGATACACTTTGATCTGATACTTGATGCACTTGCAGCTTCTGCTGATTTTCTAACGACCAGCTTGTCATATTTAGGAGCTATACTGGCTAATGTAAGCGCAATCGTATTGCAAGACCGATGGGCAGCTGAATGAAGACAGATGTGAGGTAAAACAACACTTTTTCTAGAATCGAGTGATGAGCATGTCATGCGAGGTGGATGAGCAAGGACGTTGATTTCTGATGACCGTTGAAGAGCCAATACATGGGCCAATTGAGAGGTCACCGCACAGGATCCAATGTTAAAGCTTAAAATGATTTCAGAGACCCATTCAAAAGAGTACAAATAGACACCTGTGATGCTGAGTATATCATTTGCAAGGGAAAACGCATTTCGCTCCCTCCCCACCCAAACTACAAATTGTTTTGTGGAGGAGTAATGCAAACTTAAAACCATTTACACATCAAGGAGATGTCCCAAACCCAAGCCTTCAACACCTAAAATATCACACAAACTATAACGTAAAATTCCCTTGACGTAAATGTACACTTGTCTGCCTTTTGCTCGCGAACACTCGCTTTTATAGACAGTCACGTGACGTGATCCTTTAAAGGCGACGGAAATGGCCTTCAGGGTCCGGCACGCCTAAACAAGCACTCCCCTTGCTCCCTGGCCTGGACTGGATCTCATAGTGAGCCAATTACCGAACTGCACGACGTTTACATCTACTCAACCAGAACAGCTTGTATCATGAGATAAGATTTTGATGTGCGATAGCCGTGACGGCGTCAGCAGCAACGGGGGCGGGGCGGCGCTGGAGGCGGTACGGGCGATAGCGGCAGCGGCGGCGGCGGCGGCGGCAGCGGCGGCAGTACGGGCTATTATAGCGGCAGCAGAGCCAAGGATGGCAGCGGCAGCTGCTGCGGGGGCGGCAGTACGGGCGATAGCGGCAGGGGAGCCAAGGGTGGCAGTGGCAGCTGCTGCGGCGGCGGCGGCAGCAGCAGCGGCGGCGGCGGCAGTACAGGAGATAGCGGCAGCAGAGCCAAGGGTGGCAGCGGCAGCAGCGGCGGCGGCGGCAGCTGGCTGCAGCGGCGGCAGTAGTACAGGCGATAGCGGCAGCAGAGCCAAGGGTGGCAGCGGCAGCAGCGGCGGCGGCGGCAGCTGCTGCGGCGGCGGCAGCCGGCTGCAGCGAGGACAGTGTTTTCCTGCCCTGGTCGTGGTATTAAAAGGCTCACGTTTTTATTTTCTCATTTGCTAGATATTGGTATATGTTTCTTTCTAAGTGTTCAAGTCTGTTAGCTTCAACTGACCAAGAGTCACGAAATGTCACGAAATGAAATGTAACGAAGTCATTTACTCACAATCACATATTTTCCGGCCGATACGGACACGAATGCATTCCTTGGACTTCTGCGATATTAAGTATTTATCAGAAAGTGAGTTGATGCTTCACGATGTATGAGATACAGGCTATGGAAGATAACTACTTTTCCTGACCTCTCAAAATTTCCAGAGGGAATCACTCGAAAACCATTGGTCAGCTCGGCCTAAAAATTGCACAGTCGGATTCGCAGCACTTGGCTACTATCTAAGCCAATTTTCATCAAAATCTGAGAGGTGAGAGTGAAAGTCGCTGGTCGATTTGTCATTGAATCTACGAAATTCCCCGTGATCCGTGGTCCCGTTCGCCGTGGTCCGTGGTCCCATACCTCATGACCCGTGGTCCCATGCTCCGTACATCGTGGTCCGTGGTCCCATACCTCATGATCCACGGTCCCGGGCCCAGAACCTCATGACCCGTGGTCCCATGTCCCGTACCTCATGATCCATGGTCCCGGGCCCAGAACCTCGTGGTCCGTGGTCCCGGCCCCAGAACCTCATGATCCATGGTCCCGGGCCCAGAACCTCGTGGTCCGTGGTCCCATGCCCCGTACTTCATGATCCATGGTCCCGGGCCCAGAACCTCGTGGTCCGTAGTCCCATGGCCCGTACCTCGTGGTTCTTGGTCCCGGACCCCGGACCTCGTGGTCCGTGGTCCCAGCCTTTGTACTTCTACCGGCTAGAGAGAGTCAGTGCCATCGCCCATCCAGTCGTGAGGCTGGCAGAACAACAGCGTCCCTCTCCAACCTCCAGACATGAAGCATGAGCAGTCGAACAGATGAACCTTGAGACGCCCACTCACGGCCGTCTGAATACACAGCCCACTCACGACCGTCCACATCATGCTGTGAATGCCCTCACTACTTCATTAATATTCCGCTGTGATCGACATGCTGCATGGCACGTACAATCTTGAACTAAGCACAGTGCCACTGACGGCTGGATATGTTTTTTTTTAAAACAATTAGCAGCTTCCATTGCACATTCCAAACTCAAGACTCCAAATGTCATGTCCAAATGTCATTAGGGGCAGGTCCAGGATTTTTTTTTGCGGATGGAGGAAATCGTCTGAAAATGCATCATTTCGCTGAAGGGCCATCGCTCATCGGTACAATTTTGAAGTTGGGTGCATTCGAGCGTCTCTCCGGAGGCATCATTTTCCACTTAGAGAGGCGCCGCCTTTCGAATGGGGCCCATATCCCCTGTACAATCCACCATGGATCAGTCCCTGCTAGCGACGACATTCTAACGAATACTTGGTTAAAAAACACACAAGCAGACACATGCTCACAAAGAACACCGGCATACCGGTTCGGCGTGGCGACCAGAAGCGACCGTCCATGCTTGGGACTGCATACATACGAGACACATCACCCGTAATCAACGTACTCAGCTAACACTACGACAAGCCTGTAACCGCAGGGTAAGCATGTGGGAGGTGGTCAACTGTGTTTGTGCATAGCGTGACATGCGCGTGTTGTGCACATGCGTGCGTCAGCTTTGAATGCTGGTGTGACAGCGAAAGCGTCTAGAAATGTGACGAACGCTTTTTTGCTCAGATTCGGCACTGCAATTTGATCCCATTGTGTGTCGCACAGCGGATGATGCAATGTTTAGTAGTGTCTTGATGACGGTGCGTGGAAGCGCAATGCCGACCAAACGTATATGGACAGCGTTGCAAACATTTTACATTTTACACACCGTTGGCCAATGAAAACTGACGAATAATCCGAAATGTCTGAGCGACCTAGAAAATGGTCAACATTACAGAGCTTGCTATCGTTTGTAGTAAGTAATGAATATGCTAGGATGCGGTTGCATTGGTTGCGCGGTTGCTTCAGGGATGGACGATCCATGAAGGGGCGGAGCTTGGGAAATGCTTTGTTATCCCAACTATCTCAGCCATTTGTTATCCCAGCCTCAATGCTTTGCTATCGAAGTCAGCTTCGCAAATGCGCATGATGAAGAACAGGTGCTTCCCGTCTCTCCTCACTGAACTGTCTTGTAAAATATTCCTGCCTTTATGAAAAGTACAGACAAGGAGACCAGCGAGTGGGAAGAATGCCCGACTAAACAAAAATCTCCAGCGTTTGGAGCTTTGACCTCTTCATTCTGAGCAGCTTGCATCTTGAGTGAGCGTTCTTCATTATGGTCTCACTTTGCCATCGTTGAGAATACCAGTTGAACACGTGCCGCAGTGTTGGTATTCGATTGCACGATTTCCCGACACAGACGTGAGTGTGTGGCAATGCCCCGGCACGGTACCTGACCGAATTTCGGTTGGCAGTGGTCGCGGCGGCAGAGTGTTTGTATTTCCTGAGAGGTGTTGGCCGTACCTGTGGCTGCGCTGCTGGCACTGCTGTCTGAGCGGGGCCGCCCATGTTTATGTCTGACGCGGTATTTATGGCTCGTGCGGCCCGTGCCGTGCCGAAAGTGGGAATTGTAAGCGTTGTAAGCAGGAAAGCCTGCGCTGAACCAGATCGGCACAATGCCGGATGCCTTCGCGCCTGTGGTGTCGTCCCATGTAGCATAAACACGGTAAAACCATGTTCTCTCCACTGCGTACGCACACAGACATTCTTCTCCGGATAAAAACACACGGACGAGATTATATTTATGCGATTCTTCGCAAGACAGTCTGCCGATTTGGAGCCGACGTTTGATCAGCCTCAAACGAAATCGAGTATCGGTGTTTTGCCGATCACAGACAACGCAGCCCCTACGGCAGCCGTGATCACAACGGAGCATTACAAGGCGGAAGTGATGCCATTGTCTGAGCGTATTGCAAACCAGGCGCAGGACGTCACGGCGGGTGTCTCGTGTCGCTGGGGTTCCTCGTACAGACAACATGCTGACCTCTGATAGCCGGGCTTCCTCGTCCAGACAACATGCTGACCTCTGATAGCCGAGCTTCCTCGTCCAGACAGCACGCTGACCTCTGATAGCTGGGCTTCCTCGTCCAGACAGCTATGACCTCTGATAGCCAAGCTTCCTCGTCCAGACAACATGCTGACCTCTGGTAGCCGAGCTTCCTCGTCCAGACAACATGCTGACCTCCGATAGCCGAGCTTCCTCGTTCAGACAGCTATGACCTCTGATAGCTGAGATTCCTCGTCCAGACGAGGAGTCCAGACTACCCCTGATAGTCATGACAGTAGAACATTCCATGCACCTGGCCACGATGACGCAAGACGGACGACTTCTCTTATTAATGTAATGAAGACCGATATTCCTGATTTCATGTGAGCATTGGCGAAACCAACCACTGCCGTTTAATAGGACGTAGAGCATCTTAGAGTTCGTAGTGCAATAGTGTTTACGACTTCTCAAACTCTTCAGCCATTTGAAATCATGTGGCTCTGGCTCACAAGTAAGCCGGGCGCGATTATACAAGAAACACTTGAGCTCCTTCAACCGCTGCACATCGACATCTGGACATCCTCTTACGCCTGATTTCTCCCGATCTGAGTCTCACTATGTCGAACGCTCGTGCTGTAAAACTTTAATCTGCTAATCAAGTTAAGCTGGAAAAGTGCTTTCACATATTTTTGTCCAATCGGAACGTCTCGCACTCTGAAAACTGCGACATTCCCTCGCTAGAAAGGTTAATTGAAGCTACTTGAACTGGATTTCGGTGAGCATTTACATAAAACCGACTGGAATGGTAGTGATCGGGAACAATCTCGCTGAGCCGTACAGACCGGCAGGAAAAGATAATATCCTGAGGTTGGTCGGGGTAGTACATTTGCGGCTGTCTTGAGTATCCTCGTATCCACATTTCGTTGTCGTTAATAGCTGAATCACCCGTACTTGACGGCTGTGGAATTGGAAAGGGTAATTATTTCGCAATTTTCCGCAAATGCTGCTCACTCAGGATAGCTACTATCAGTTGAATGCTCTTGGGCACGTGTTTCTTCTGCAATCACGACATGGGTGCACGGACGTTGATTGGGCAGATCCCAAGCATCTGAGGGTCGACACTATCGCGTTTCCTGTTTAAGCTGGAAACGTTTAGGAAGCAAGGCCTCCTCGAGAGGATCTGCTTCCAAGAAAAATGGGATGCACCCTGATCCGTCTACATATTTTCTTTTGCGTATACATCTGTTGTTTCCTAATGTTGCCACCAGGATATGTGTCGTATCCTAATGTTGTTGTCAAATGTTGTTCCCGTCTCCCTAAATGTTGCCCGATGTAATTTCGCGATGACACATATGCATGGGAAGTCTGGAGGTCACCACACGGGATAGTGGGACGGTGTGGAGCCTAGAGGCCACTACACGGGACAGTGGGACGGTGTGGAGTCTAAAGGCCACCACACGGGATAGTGGGACGGTGTGGAGCCTAGAGACCATTACACGGGATAATAGGACGGTGTGGAGTCTAAAGGCCACCATACAGGATAGTGGGACGGTGTGGAAACTAAAGGCCGCCACACGGGATGGTGGGACGGTGTGGAGTCTGGAGATTGCGTGTTTGTGACGAGCATGATAATCATTCACGAATGTGGTAAGCTCATTCGGTTCTTCTCACTGTTCGTGATGACGTTAATTTCTTCTCTTCCCCAATGCGATATTGTGGCGCTCATCATGGCTGTCATTCCTGCAAGCTGTGGCAGCTTCAGGAAAATTGCATGGTGCTCGTGTCCTAGTGAGATGAAATACAACTCTCCGCTATTGCATTCGTTCTCGTGTTACTTCTGGGATCGTGGTGCTAATCTAATCAAACTAAAGTCCTAATCAGATATCGAGCCAAAAAACAAACAAAAAACAACAACGAGGAACGTTCCCGCTTTAGAGGCGCTAAGTACGGAAGGTGCAAGTATGGGCTAATAACCATCCAGCCATCAGTATGCTGCCTCACACTGACGGGCATTGCGGCTGTACAAGGGACGTCTCCAGCCCCTCCATACGACTAGGCTCTTCTTCAGCATCCTACGTGAGGGCAGTCCTCTACTGCCTCACTCCTGTACGCCTCTGTGCCGCTCACATCCACTCGCACTCTTCTGTACGCCCCTGCGTGGCTGACGTGGCTGACTCCCACCTTCCATGTTCTGCTGTGTGTCTCACCTCCCCCATTCCAACCCTTCTGTACTCTTCTGTGTGTCTCACCTCCCCCATTCCAACCCTTCTGTACTCTTCTGTGTGGTTGACTTCCTTCACTCCCACCCTTCCATACACTGCTGTATTCCTCACCTCCCCACTCCCACCCATATGTACTCTTCTGTGTGTCTCACCTCCCCACTCCCACCCTTCTTTACTCTTCTGTGTGTCTCACCTCCCCCACTCCCACCCTTCTGTACGCTCCTGTGTGTCTCACCCCTCCCACCCCCACCTTTCTACATTCTCCTCTGTGTCTCACCCCTCCCTCTCCCACCCTTCTGTACGCTCCTGTGTGTCTCACCCCTCCCACCCCCACCTTTCTACACTCTCCTCTGTGTCTCACCCCTCCCACCCCCACCTTTCTACACTCTCCTCTGTGTCTCACCCCTCCCACTCCCACCCTTCTGTACGCTCCTGTGTTTCTCACCCCTCCCACTCCCACCCTTCTGTACGCTCCTGTGTTTCTCACCCCTCCCACTCCCACCCTTCTGTACGCTCCTGTGTGTCTCACCCCTCCCACCCCCACCTTTCTACACTCTCCTCTGTGTCTCACCCCTCCCTCTCCCACCCTTCTGTACGCTCCTGTGTTTCTCACCCCTCCCACCCCCCACCTTTCTACACTCTCCTCTGTGTCTCACCCCTCCCACCCCCCACCTTTCTACACTCTCCTCTGTGTCTCACCCCTCCCACTCCCACCCTTCTGTACGCTCCTGTGTTTCTCACCCCTCCCACTCCCACCCTTCTGTACGCTGCTGTGTGGTTCACTTCCTCCACTGGCACCCTGACGGCGTGCGCTTCCGCACTCGAAGTCCACACAAAGGGCGGCCCACCGACAGGCTGAATTACGGCTGACCCAATTGTTGCCCTGCTGCGGCCTCCCCCCCCGCCACCTGAGCTGGCCGGCTGTCCGGCGGCCGACCGGCCCCCGGCTCGCGCACCGTGCTGTTAGCCATTCAGAGCCGGGATGCGATCAGAGGTGAACGAACGTGGTCGTCTGCCCCTTGGCCCACTTTTTTTAGCGCGGCATTGTGTGGCGGCGGCCGCTTCAGTCACGGCGCCCCAAACAGCTGGCCCGGCCCGGCAGCCGGCGGCGGAGACCGGCCGAGACGATCGCCGCCGCTTTAACAGCTTCCGGGGTGTAGCCTTGTGTGCTTTTGAGGAGGGCTCTGGCTACTCCGTCACCCCCAATGTTGGCTGTGTCCCCAAGTAATGCCAGCTTTGGAGATGTGACCTCATGCAGTATGTCTCCCACGAATTAATTTAGGCCCGCCTACTTACTTCATGCATTTTGCAATCCCAACAGTTACAAGAAAGCTACACCCATAAGGCTTCATGCGGAGCGGTGTTCGCAGCTCAGTTGGCGGGATAACGGAGCCGTAAATCATGATTGAACTGATCCAATATGAATTGTATATTGATATGTAGGCAGAAACTGCAACATATACTGCGCTTTCCCGAATCACTTCACTTCGGCACTGCGACACAGATGCATCCCACTTGTGATCAGGGGCATAGGAACGATTGTCAGATGGGAGGGAAGGGGTGGGGCAGGAGGCCTCAACTTTGCGGTGGAGACCTTCTCATGCATAAAGGCGTCCACTTTCAAGGACATGCTTGGGGTCGTAAAAACATTTTACGTAGACTTTAATTTCAAGTAGACGAGCTGGAGGTTAGCGAGGCCAATAAATGTCGACATCCATGAACAATTAAGCAAGTTACCGGTAACGCTATAAGTATTGGACGACTCTGGGGAGGTTATATAAAAGGAAGGTGGATCGAGGAGTGGTTAAGGTCAGCTCACTGTATCTGAACCTCCCAGAAGTCAAGATTCTGAGCTGGTCCTATGCTATCGTGTCCGTCGGCGAAGGAGCCCCTGTATGTCGGTCAGGGGTTGTGCGGTCATGGGGCCTCCTGTATCGGTCAGGGGGTCTCCGGGGTTGGCTAGGGGCCTCCTGTGTCAGCTAGGGGGCCTCCGATGGCAGTATTTGGTGACCAGGCCTCGGCGGCTGACCAGTTGGCGGTCGTGAAAACTGCGGGGCGACGTAAGAGAACAACTCCAACTGCGAATAAAATCACTTGATGTGGAAGAAACCTCGCGCGTGTGTCCCCCATGGCGTGTCAAAATGTAGTACTACATTTTGATGGAGACGTTTTGCTTTGGGTATCGTATGCCAAGGAGCGGAGGCGTCGCACGGGGACTTCTCTCCGTTCAACACGTATGACTACCCTGGAGCGGAACGGATGTCCAAGTAGGTGAGCGAAAGCGCCGCGGTAGCTCATTTGGTTTGACTGCACGCCAATTCCCAACTGGCAACTCACGGCGAGTCGAGCCTGCGCTTTTCCCGCTGAAAGCTTCCTGGAACCCGAGCACTCGTACAGGTCTGGTTGTGAAATGGAGCCTAGGGGAAGGTCATGTTAAGCCCTGTGGCACGACTGCAAGTCTCGGTGGCACCAGTTAAGCCTTGGGAGCGCACTTCCAAGCATCAAGGCGAGCTTAAACCTTGGCAGCACCTAGTGGGAGATTCTAGTCGGGGATTGTCAAGCTGATCTCATACACCTTCCTACTCCTGACACTGCGGGGGCAGGGGGAGGGGCAGAGCATTCTTCTGTCCTACGAGGGTTACGAGGATTTGCGTAATTTGGGCGAAAAACCATCGACGACTTTCGCCGAATTACTCTAGCTCTGAGGTGGTGTCTTGGTGTATGATGAGGTTTGTTTTGATTTATTAAAATAGGCACTTTGGCCAACTCAGGTCATTACGTGCCGTGAAATGAAAATACTATGCTGTAAAAGTTATATTAAAGTTCCGGTAGCAGGCTTGTTTGTCGGAAAAAGATGAAAAGTAATTTGATTAGAAGAGGCTGTTGGTCTCCTAGTAGTATGGGTTAAGAAAAGGCAACGTTGTGTGTTCGGCAATAGTTTGTAAGTGTTCTTCGAGGGTCCTGGTACTTTTGGCAATGTAGGAGTATATGTGTGACTGTAAGATGGGTGTCGCATGATGGGCATGAAAGTCGAGGTGAAGCTGTGTAAATATATCGATGAGTGAGGAAAGTATGATCGATGCGT
Organism: Imbricaverruca yamaguchii; assembly: GCA_034440575.1. Lineage (NCBI taxonomy): Eukaryota > Metazoa > Arthropoda > Thecostraca > Neoverrucidae > Imbricaverruca > Imbricaverruca yamaguchii. The sequence goes on along the minus strand of JAOTOL010001609.1, from coordinate 2,181,818 downwards.
AAACGTGATAGAACTTTTTCTTCCTGTCTTTTTGATAAAAGATGATGGTCACGGTTGACATTAGGTTTCACCATTCGTAATTGTTTGTGGTTTGTGTTTTGTGTCCAGTTTTGGGCCCATAAATGTCGAATTTTCTCTTGCATTGATGATTTATTGGCGTCAAAATGTGGTGGAATTTCTATAATGTTCGAGAATTGTAATGATTCATTTGCTAGTTTGTCGGCTTTTTCATCTCCTGGGATGCCGCAGTGGTTGGGCACCCACAGGAAACTGACCTTCACGCCCATCATGTCAAGTGTTTGAAGTGTGTCGTAGATAGAAATATGGCAATGGTGTGAAAGAGAAAATGAAGAAAGCGCTTGAAGAACAGATTTTGAGTCAGAACAAATAACGACACTGCGCAGTGGGTGACAAATGAAACGATTATGAATATAACGAAGGGCAATCAGAATTGCGTGTAATTCGGTGATGAAAATGGAAGTTCCGTTTGGTAGACGATGTTGTGCTGTGTGAGCTCCTGAAACAATGCCGTTTTCTGTGGTGCTGGCATCCTTAGATCCGTCAGTAAAGATGAAGGGAGCCTGGGATATCGAGACCTAAGCTGGTGGAATTTTTGTTTGGCATACTCTGGACTAAATTGTGATTTTCGGGTGTTGGTTAGGTAGGATATGTGCCGTTGAGCCGCCTGCACGTTGGTGTACTTGGTGGAGTAATAGCAGTAATGTGTGGAATATTATATTGAAGTCGTTTAGAAAATGTTTTATCCGAGAAGCTATGGTGAGGCCAGTTCTTTTTTCCGCCGGACCGAGATAATCATGATGTATGTTTGGAAGAACGTGTAAGGATGTGTATGTTGGGTGGTTGTCGTTAACTTGGATTTTTGAGGCATACCGATGTGTCTATTGCATTCGTCGAAGAGCTATGATGTGTAATTGTGGGTCACTTGAGTCGTCAGTTCGAATCAGAGTGCACGCATAACGTTTCTGAGTCTGCATCAAGCTGACATGGATCTTGACCAAATGCATCTGATGTGTTTCGTATGGAAGGACTTCATGTGATGAATATAGCTTCTAGTGCATAATTCAAAGCACTGGCGGATCCGTGGATCCGTGAGGAAGAGGATTGGGGATTTGATATGCAAATTCCACACCTGCGACAGTGTACGTGAAATGCGTCGACCTTCGGGAGTTCATTGATCTCACTCACCCCACGTTCTGTTATCATTGGCCGCTCTGCTTGACTTCGCTTCTGAACAAACATGCCATATGTGTGGACATTCCTACATCCACATGAAACGCTCTACGAATGTGTATACCGTAGTTCAAGAGGTCAAATCCAATGTATATATATATATATATATATATATATAGAGAGAGAGAAGAGAGAGAGAGAGAGAGAGAGAGAGAGAGAGAGAGAGAGAGAGAGAGAGAGAGAGAGAGAGAGAGAGAGAGAGAGAGAGAGAGAAGAGAGAGAGAGAAGAGAAAAAAAAAAAAAAAAAAAAAAAAAGAGAGAGAGAGAGAGAGAAGAGAGAGAGAGCGATATACATATCCTTATGCGCAGGGATGCGGAGCCGGGGAAATTTTGGACGACTCCGGCTCCGGTTCCGGCTCCGGTCCGAGTAAAATGTTTCGGCGGCTCCGGCTTTGGCTCCGGCTCCGGCTCCGGGAAAATGTACCGGGTCCGGCGGCTCCGGCTCCGAATCCGGTTCCGTACATCCCGTGAACGGTCCAAGGAACACCATTGTTGTAAATTGTAATGTTTGACCTCAACTCTAATAAGGTACAACAACCCGTTGATGATGGAAACAATGAACTTAACGAAACTAAATATGGAACTATTGCATTGACTACTGAAGCTAGAATATGGTTATTTGTTATTCTACCATTATTTGATGATATTTTTGCATGTTACTCGTATTTAAACATTTTGGCTTTTAAAAATGCGTTTCATACCATACCATACCATACTAGATATAATGTGTTCATTTCACGTTTGCTAATTTTGTTTCACTTCTTTCGGAGCCGCCTTGATATTGACGGCTCCGGCTCCGACTCCGGCTCCGAGTAAAATGTCACGGCGGCTACAGCTCCGGCTCCGGCTCCGCATCCCTGCTTATGCGCCAAAATGCCTTCTCTGTAAGCATGCAGTATTGTGTGTCTATGACCGTTTCACCGAACCTTGCAGAAATGTTGTTGCAATAGGCTATGCCGAGGCTAAGTCCGTCAGTGCGGGTCGTTTTTCATAATTCGTGAGAAAATAAAACTTCAGGGTGCATCAAACCCCGTCCAGGCCAACGCTAAGCCAGCACAAATATTCCCACTTTGCAAGAATGCTCTCAACATTTGCGAATATGATAATACATACGTAATACAATGGATACAAACGTGGCTCGCCAGCACCGTCTGGTGCCTGTCTGACAACGCCCATAATGACGTCCAGCTGCTCCACAGCCACCTGTCCGGCCAGTGTTGTTTCGCACGCCTACGACGACGCCACTGATGATGCGGTAGTTGTCGAAGGACGTTCTCCCACATCCTTGGACCCGATGGCATCTGTTGACTTTTGGAGTTGTTGACCTGATGGTCCTGGCTGCCCTTGGCGCTCGGCGTCCATTTGGATTAATTGCTTTCTGCACTTGCGCCACAATTTGCCGCCGGGTGAAAGCACGCCCGGCGGCGAACTATGCGCACTCGCGTGTGACCAAGTCGCCGCTCCAAATGAGACGCACAATGTCCTGGCGTGCGGCCAATTATACGGATCGGGTCACACTGTTGACTTATCACTGTAGCCGACCTGCGCTGTCCTCATCTTGCACACCTGTGCGGTGATTGACACACGTAGGCGTACGTCCGGTGGGGGTGGTCCACAGCGCACTTTATGCACATTCACGGCTAATGGCGGCAGGCGTATGTCCTTGCGGTCGATAGCAGGTCACACGTGCGAACGCGTCCGGCGCCATCGTCAGCCGTCAGGCCTGGCCGTCAAATGCCAGACCGAATCGACAACGTTTGGTTCTCATAGATTATTGTTGGCCTGCCCCCTCAGTATTGCGCCAACAGTCCTTTGTCGGATCGACATCACAGGCGGCCGACGGCGGAGGAGGGGGGTACGGGCGCGAGCGCTCTGTCGGTCCTTCGTAGACAGAGCGATGCTCTTCGAAACATGGCTGGAGGTCCCGGGCGGTTCATGGAAGGGGTCCCCCCACCCACCGGATTGGTACCCTTCTGATGCTAGTGGGTCATTTTCCTTATTCAATCTGAAAATATATATGTGGTGTGTGGTGTGTGGTGTGTGGTGTGTGGTGTGTGGTGTGTGGTGTGTGGTGTGTGGTGTGTGGTGTGTGGTGTGTGGTGTGTGGTGTGTGGTGTGTGGTGTGTGGTGTGTGGTGTGTGGTGTGTGGTGTGTGGTGTGTGGTGTGTGGTGTGTGGTGTGTGGTGTGTGGTGTGTGGTGTGTGGTGTGTGGTGTGTGGTGTGTGGTGTGTGGTGTGTGGTGTGTGGTGTGTGGTGTGTGGTGTGTGGTGTGTGGTGTGTGGTGTGTGGTGTGTGGTGTGTGGTGTGTGGTGTGTGGTGTGTGGTGTGTGGTGTGTGGTGTGTGGTGTGTGGTGTGTGGTGTGTGGTGTGGTGTGTGGTGTGTGGTGTGTGGTGTGTGGTGTGTGGTGTGTGGTGTGTGGTGTGTGGTGTGTGGTGTGTGGTGTGTGGTGTGTGGTGTGTGGTGTGTGGTGTGTGGTGTGTGGTGTGTGGTGTGTGGTGTGTGGTGTGTGGTGTGTGGTGTGTGGTGTGGTGTGGGTGTGTGGTGTGTGGTGTGTGGTGTGTGGTGTGTGTGTGTGGTGTGTGGTGTGTGGTGTGTGGTGTGTGGTGTGTGGTGTGTGTGTGGTGTGTGGTGTATGTGTGGTGTGTGGTGTGTGGTGTGTGGTGTGTGTTGTGTGTGGTGTGTGTAGTGTGTGTGTGTGTGTGTGTGTGTGTGGTGTGTGGTGTGTGATGTGTGGTGTGTGGTGTGTGGTGTGTGGTGTGTGGTGTGTGTGGTGTGTGTGGTGTGTGGTGTGTGGTGTGTGGTGTGTGGTGTGTGTGGTGTGTGGTGTGTGGTGTGTGGTGTGTGGTGTGTGGTGTGTGTGTGTGGTGTGTGTGGTGTGTGTGGTGTGTGGTGTGTGGTGTGTGGTGTGTGTGTGTGTGGTGTGTGGTGTGTGGTGTGTGTGTGTGTGGTGTGTGGTGTGGTGTGTGTGTGTGTGTGTGTGTGTGTGTGTGTGTGTGTGGTGTGTGGTGTGTGTGTGTGTGGTGTGTGGTGTGTGGTGTGTGGTGTGTGTGTGTGTGTGTGTGGTGTGTGTGTGGTGTGTGGTGTGTGTGTGTGTGGTGTGTGTGTGGTGTGTGGTGTGTGGTGTGTGGTATGTGTGGTGTGTGTGTGTGTGTGTGTGTGTGTGTGTGGTGTGTGGTGTGTGTGGTGTGTGTGGTGTGTGGTGTGTGGTGTGTGGTGTGTGGTGTGTGTGGTGTGTGTGGTGTGTGGTGTGTGGTGTGTGGTGTGTGGTGTGTGGTGTGTGTGGTGTGTGGTGTGTGTGGTGTGTGGTGTGTGTGTGTGTGGTGTGTGGTGTGTGGTGTGTGGTGTGTGGTGTGTGGTGTGTGGTGTGTGGTGTGTGGTGTGTGGTGTGTGGTGTGTGGTGTGTGGTGTGTGGTGTGTGTGTGTGTGTGTGGTGTGTGGTGTGTGTGTGTGGTGTGTGGTGTGTGTGGTGTGTGTGGTGTGTGTGGTGTGTGGTGTGTGGTGTGTGGTGTGTGGTGTGTGGTGTGTGGTGTGTGGTGTGTGGTGTGTGGTGTGTGTGTGTGTGTGTGTGGTGTGTGGTGTGTGGTGTGTGGTGTGTGTGGTGTGTGGTGTGTGTGTGTGTGTGTGTGTGTGTGTGTGTGGTGTGTGGTGTGTGGTGTGTGGTGTGTGGTGTATGTGGTGTGTGTGGTGTGTGGTGTGTGGTGTGTGTGTGTGTGTGGTGTGTGTAGTGTGTGTGGTGTGTGTGGTGTGTGTGGTGTGTGGGTGTGTGGTGTGTGATGTGTGGTGTGTGGTGTGTGGTGTGTGGTGTGTGTGTGTGTGTGTGTGTGTGGTGTGTGGTGTGTGGTGTGTGGGTGTGGTGTGTGTGTGTGTGTGGTGTGTGTGGGTGTGTGGTGTGTGGTGTGTGGTGTGGTGTGTGTGGTGTGTGGTGTGTGGTGTGTGGTGTGTGGTGTGTGGTGTGTGGTGTGTGTGGTGTGGTGTGTGTGGTGTGTGGTGTGTGGTGTGTGTGTGTGTGTGTGTGTGTGTGGTGTGTGGTGTGTGTGGTGTGTGGTGTGTGGTGTGTGGTGTGTGTGGTGTGTGGTGTGTGGTGTGTGGTGTGTGGTGTGTGGTGTGTGTGGTGTGTGGTGTGTGGTGTGTGGTGTGTGTGGTGTGTGTGGTGTGTGTGGTGTGTGTGGTGTGTGTGTGGTGTGTGGTGTGTGGTGTGTGGTGTGTGGTGTGTGGTGTGTGGTGTGTGTGGTGTGTGTGTGTGTGTGTGGTGTGTGTGGTGTGTGTGGTGTGTGTGGGTGTGTGGTGTGTGGTGTGTGGTGTGTGGTGTGTGGTGTGTGGTGTGTGTGTGTGGTGTGTGGTGTGTGGTGTGTGGTGTGTGGTATGTGTGGTGTGTGTGGTGTGTGTGGTGTGTGTGGTGTGTGTGGTGTGTGTGGTGTGTGGTGTGTGGTGTGTGGTGTGTGGTGTGTGGTGTGTGGTGTGTGGTGTGTGGTGTGTGGTGTGTGGTGTGGTGTGTGGTGTGGTGTGTGGTGTGTGGTGTGTGTGGTGTGTGTGGTGTGTGTGGTGTGTGTGGTGTGTGGTGTGTGGTGTGTGGTGTGTGGTGTGTGGTGTGTGGTGTGTGGTATGTGGTGTGTGGTGTGTGGTGTGTGTGGTGTGTGTGGTGTGTGTGGTGTGTGGTTTGTGGTGTGTGGTGTGTGTGGTGTGTGTGGTGTGTGGTGTGTGGTGTGTGGTGTGTGGTGTGTGGTGTGTGGTGTGTGGTGTGTGGTGTGTGGTGTGGTGTGTGGTGTGGTGTGTGGTGTGTGGTGTGTGTGGTGTGTGTGGTGTGTGTGGTGTGTGTGGTGTGTGGTGTGTGGTGTGTGGTGTGTGGTGTGTGGTGTGTGGTGTGTGGTATGTGGTGTGTGGTGTGTGGTGTGTGTGGTGTGTGTGGTGTGTGGTTTGTGGTGTGTGGTGTGTGTGGTGTGTGGTGTGTGGTGTGTGGTGTGTGGTGTAGCCAGGTCCGGTAGCTTGGCCACGTGGCCAAGGCCGTCGACCGGTCGCTCACCGTTACAGCAGCGACGGGCCAGTACCGGCCAGACGAGACGCAAGTCGTCACCGCTCTAACAGCCCGCTCATGTGCGCGGGCGGTTTTTACCGGCTCGACCGTGAACCCACTGAGAGTGAGGCGCGACTGCTCTGTTCCTTCTGGATGGCATGTGCGGGTGTTTCTGCATCGTGTTGGGCATGGGCGACGCGTTCGCTGACGCCGAGATCGCGCTGTAGAGATGCAGCGACGTTAGCTCCATCACAATCGGTTCTACAGAGCGTAATGCCACCACCATGATGTGATTGTCGACTCGTTACTTCGAAACCGTATGACAGCAGATGTCCATAATATAGAGCTAAATTTCTACTCGCGGTAAAATGTAAAGCGAAATCATTGACGATACGCCCAATAGTGAGTGCAGTGCGTTCTGATTTTCCACAACCATCCCAGCCGGTAGTCAGTGCTTTTTTTTTTGGTGCATTCGACGTTCCAGATCTGATTTTCCACAACCTTTCAGTCGGGCGACGATGATACGATGATTCTGGTCGCGTTCGACGGTCTAGAAATTGCGAGCGCGAGATCACTTGATCAGGTCGGTTAGCCGTGCGGGGCAGCGGAGCGGTAGGCAGAAGGTAGCAGCCAGTGCCACACATCGCTCCACTTCCAGCAAGCGTCGACAATTTACCCTATGGTGCTGGAAATGAGAGAGAAAATTCGCATTCGCAGCATTCGCGGCATTCGCAACAAGCAAGTGTTACCTTCCGCCTTATGAAGCAGGCCATGTGATGGGTGCAGAAGGACACGCCCACACTGTCGCGACTCTTCGTCCATTTCGGCACGGAAGTGGGATATTCTAAATTTTACTTCACAATGGTTAAATCATTAACGGCAACACTGGTCCAAAGCTGTGATGGGAAAAAAAGTCCATGCGGCGCCTAATGGTCTGGCGCTAAATCTCAAATGCCTGGGTGTGCCGCCTCTGACCTCTCCCGCGGCGGAACTGCTAATTACGGCCGAGGACTCGCGTGTGCGCTATGCGGCGAAGTTTCTCCTGAACCACTCCACTGGGCCCGGCCTGGCCCGACCCCACCCTATCGTCACGCATTTCGAACCTTAAGAGCTTTCTGTTATGGCATTTCAAGTTGTAATTCCGTCACTCACAATTCGACCTTTTCCTTTCATTTTTTTTTTTTATCTGGCGGCTTTCACCCCGATATTCCCTTTATGGTACGGACGTTTTTTTTTCGTAAAAAGGGTTTTACGACGGAACGTGGCCGGAACCTGCCCACCTGCCAACGGAGACCGCGTGCCACAGCCAGCTGCTCGTCACGTGGCTGCGTAGTCACGTGACCTGTGCTCCTCAATGCTGGACGACTGCCCGGCCTGTGTCAGTCCGACGGAGTGTGCCGCGCTCAGCTGTTGCGTACGGCATAGGCTGAACGGGACGGCTGTGAGACAAGAACTCGGCCATACTAATTCGACAATTCGATACTCTGGATTTCCGCTCATCATATTCGGCGGATGAGCGCGATTTCTCAGCAGCGTAGGCATACCCGTGGTCAGCTGCTGTCAGCTGCCGCCAGCTGTTTCCGGAGGTCGTGGGCGCAGCATGCGTCCGCCCATACCAGGACAGCAAGTGTCTCCGCTCAACACCTGTGAGATGAACACAACACGTCGCCGCAGTTTCCGCAGGTTTCACCAGGATGCCTCCGGGGTGGAATTGTTCGATCGAGCGACACATGTGGGGTATCACAGCTGTGACGTACAGGTGGTTGACCTTGACCAGATTACAGACTGCCGTCGTTCCCGTCCTTGCTGTCGCTCCTGTCACCGCTGTCGCTCTCGTCACCACTGTCGCTCCCGTCACCGCTGTCGCTCCCGTCACCGCTGACGCTCCCGTCACCACTGTCGTTCCCGTCCTCGCTGTCGCTCCCGTCACCACTGTCGCTCCCGTCACCACTGTCGCTCCCGTACCCGCTGTCGTTCCAGTCACCGCTGTCGCTCCCGTCACCACTGTCGCTCCCGTCACCACTGTCACTCCCGTCACCGCTGTCGTTCCCGTCACCACTGTCGCTCCCGTCACCGCTGTCGCTCCCGTCACCACTGTCGCTCCCGTCACCGCTGTCGCCCCCGTCACCGCTGTCGCTCCCGTCACCACTGTCGCTCCCGTCACCGCTGTCGTTCCCGTCACCACTGTCGCTCCCGTCACCGCTGTCGTTCCCGTCACCACTGTCGCTCCCGTCACCACTGTCGCTCCCGTCACCATTGTCGCTCCCGTCACCGCTGTCGCTCCCGTCACCGCTGTCGCTCCCGTACCCGCTGTCCAACAGCGGGTACGGGAGCGACAGCCTTGGTCTCCTAGCTATATCCAAGCTTGGTCTCCTAGCTATGAAAAAGATTGTTGGCTTTTAGAGAGAGTACAAAAGAGGGCTACAAAAATGGTTAATGGCATAAGCAACCTGGCATATGAGGAAAGATTGAAGAAATTGAATATGTTTCACTTAGATATAGAAGGATGAGAGGAGATCTCATCGAGGTTTTTAAATTTGTCAATGGTCTGGAGAGGGGATACCTTGGGGAAATGTTTGAATTTAACAGAAATGATGCAATTAGAGGTCATAAATTCAAAATTAAAGTTAACCACAGCAGAACAAGATTAAGGCAAACTTTCTTCACCAACAGGGTAGTGGAACACTGGAACCAGCTGCCAGAAAACATCGTCAGTAGCAGCACGTTGAACATCTTTAAAAACAGCATAGACAATCATTAGAAGAATGGAGGGCTTGCTTTTCAGTATTACAGGGAGGGCTGATTGACGGATTTTGTGGGCAACTGGTTCAGTGTACAGAGTGCAACCAAGAAGGGCCCTTGTGGCTCATAGTTGCACTAATCTTTTATGTTTTTATGTCTTTATGTCGCTCCCGTCACCACTGTCGCTCCCGTCCCCGCTGTCGCTCCCGTTACCGCCGTCGCTCCCGTCACCACTGTCGTTCCCGTACCCGCTGTCGCTCCCGTCACCACTGTCGCTCCCGTCACCACTGTCGCTCCCGTACCCGCTGTCGCTCCCGTCACCACTGTCGCTCCCGTCACCGCTGTCGCTCCCGTCACCGCTGTCGCTCCCGTCACCACTGTCGCTCCCGTCACCGCTGTCGCTCCCGTCACCGCTGTCGCTCCCGTCACCGCTGTCGCTCTCGTCACCGCTGTCGCTCCCGTACCCGCTGTCGCTCCCGTCACCGCTGTCGCTCTCGTCACCGCTGTCGCTCCCGTACCCGCTGTCGCTCCCGTCACCGCTGTCGCTCTCGTCACCGCTGTCGCTCCCGTCACCGCTGTCGCTCCCGTCACCATTGACGTCAATAAAAATATTTTATCGGTGTGTTCACGGCAAGATAATCTTCTTGCTTACAATCACGATGGATTGTCGATAATAACTGCGCGGGAAAGACACATTACACAATTGGACAATTACAAAATTAGAGCATAACTGCCTGAAGAAATATATCACTATCCTGCCATGTACGAGATGCGACCAAAAAGAAGCGGGACATTGGCTGCTGATGACACGACTCAACAGCCACACACCAGCCACATAGTGATGCACAACACTTCAGCACTATATGAGCAAAGTGTTGTTTCAGCTGACCCATTGCCCTTCTTTCCACAGGTGTGTTTCTAACTCCTATGCAGTGCCTCGTGACACAACATGAGCCTTGAACAAAGGATTAACATCAAGTTCTTGGTTAAACTGGGAAAACTGCTTCAGAAACACTTTATTTGCTGAAGGATGTGTATGGAAACCAAACAATGTCCCGTACACGTGTGTACGGGTGGCACAAATGGTTTACAAGTGGACGTGACGACGTGGAGGATGACCAGAAGCCTGCACGTCCCACGACATCAATAAATGACGAAAACATCAAGAAGGTGAAGGAACTGGTGCGGAGTGATCGTAGATTGACGGTAAGAATGCTGGCTGAGGAACTGGGATTGGGGCGAGAGTCAGTGAGGACCATCCTGAGGGAGGATTTGGGCATGAGGAAGATTTGCTCGAAGGTGATGCCAAAATTGCTCTCCGATGATCAGAAGGCCCACCGTGTGGACTTGCTTTGGGACGTCTTGGAGCAGCTGGAGGGAAACACAGAGTTCCTGGACGATGTCATCACTGGAGACGAGAGCCAAAGAAGGCCCGCATGTCAAGGCCCAGGATCAAGGTGATACTCCTTGCCTTTTTTGACAACCAAGGCTTGGTTCACCACGAGTTCGTGCCACTAGGGCAAACCGTGAACCAACACTTCTACAAAGAGGTGCTCAGCCGCCTGACTGCACGGATCCGACACTCGAGGCGTGACTCGTGGGAGAACAAGAGATGGATCCTGCACTACGACAATGTTCCCGCACACGGCGCCCTCAGCATCCCACAGTTTCTAGCCGAAAGACAGGTTGCAACCCTGGAATCTTCCCCGTAATCGCCAAATTTAGCACCGTGTGACTTCTGGTTATTCCCAAAGCTCAAAGGTGTCCTCAAGGGATCACATTTCGAAGGGGTTGAAGACAAGACCAAAACCTACCTTGAGATGCCGCATTATTTAACGAGTCCGCCATGCTATGTAGCCTGCCCAGCCAGACGGAAAAATATGGCACATTCGACGAGATCTTGAGCACTGTCGACGCGTCACTCAGCCAAAACAGCCACCAAACATTTCACGAGATCTCGTTGTCGCAGGACGGGCAGGCACTGCTGGTGGGTGAGACGGTCGGTGGTCATTCTGTTTGAGAGCTTTATGCCGAGATGTCGACTTTCGTACTGTGCAATAAACCGGTAGTCTCCTGTTTCCGGTGTTCATTTTGCGCCACTTGGGTGTGTCAGATTGTTTCATTCAAGCTCACTACAGTCAAGGCATTTGTAATTGCCATGTAACCAGAAATAGCATCATGTTTGCTTCTCACGTGAGTCATCTGTGTCTAATTTCGAGAACGTACGATAGAAAAGATTCTATGCATTTGACCCGGATTCTGTATAATGTGTGACATCAATTGTATTTCATCCGGGTTGCTGCGAACACCAAGACGCGCAGAATAGCTTGGCTATGACGTCATCTGCGACGTAGACAGCACAGAATCTTTGTCATTCGGGTCGCTGTGAAAATACTCGAAGTAATAGACGCCATCGCTATAGGATACATGTGGGCAAATACTGGTATGCGTCTTCTGACTGCAAATGACATGTGGGTGAAGACTGGTGTGCCTCTTCTGACTGGCAACCGTATGTGGGTGAAAACTGGTGTGCCTCTTCTGGCTGGCAACCGTATGCGGGTGAAGACTGGTGTGCCTCTTCTGACTGGCAACCGTATGTGGGCAAACACAGATACGGGTCGGATGTGCACTCCTTAAGGCTATCCCAAGATAAGGGACTTTTCCAGTTGGTTTCAGGTTCATCTGTTAGTGCAAATTTGGAACTTCGCTGTGAGCCAACTCAATTGTGATGCCAATAAGCCGCCAGACAGGACGTCAGTCCAGCTGACGAGCCGTCCAACAGATTCATACGCCGACACAATAGCCCAGTGGACCTACCGACCTGGAGATGATTGTCAGACCGACGCACCTACATAGACAGATATACCGACAGCGTGCCAGCGGACTACAAACAGCAGACAGACGAACATAGTGACGGCGGGTGGGCTCCTTCCTCGAAACATTCATCGGGTGACTAGGTCAATACACTCACTAACGATCACACATACACATACACATACACACAGAAACATACGTGCGCACACACGCAGAAGCACACTCATACGCAGCCACCGTTTTTTTCTCTTCTGCGCACCCGTCTCGTCCACTTGGTCACACAAACGTCACGCATCTTCATATACAATGGTAGGCAGGTGCAATGCTGACGTTTTTATGAACGCAGGTTCGTGACGATACGTTTTTGTCGGCTGCGTGTGGTAAGCGCGGCCTGTTCGAGTTCAAGAACGTTTTATTTTTTCCAGGTACAGGGTTCAGCAGCCCTCGGTTGAGGCAGCCACAACACGCATGATCATCATGTTCGCCGATCGACTGGTGCATACATACGAGTCATTCTGACAGAGTCTGACTACCCCCCCCCCACACACACCCGATGGTGGCCTCCGATTGTGACCTTTGTTTGTTTGTTTATTGGTTGGTTCACGACACACTTTATGCACATTCACGGCTAATGGCGCCGCCCACACTGTTTCGCCGGTGGGCCGCGGGATTGGGAAATGTCCTGAGTGGCACTAGAGTCGAACCCGGGACCTTTGGTACCCATAGCCCGACACCTTAACCACTCGGTCATCCCCTCCCCTCCGATTGTGGCCGCCGGGTGTACGCCCCCCATGGTGCCCCCCCCCCCCCAGATGGTGTACGGTCCGACGAACGCTGCCAGCTGGCACCAACGCCTCGGTCCTGTTTTATTATTGCTTACTGCTCACCTTTGTTTATGGTGGCACGTCAACCAATCCATTCCTCTGACGCCCAACACCCACTCCGCTGTAGGTACTTGCTGTGGAAATCCGTTCTCCTCACCTTTAGCCGCTTCACAGATATTAGGTTCGCTTGATGTTGTCACTTACTTACGTATTGTTGTTTTATGCGCAGCCCTGTGAGCACGCTTGTTTGTCACGGTTCATTTGCTTCATGCCTTCTCGAAGCTGAGCTGCTGTTATTGAAAGTTATTATTATTTGACTATCAGCATATACGCTGGGCACATACCAGCATATCCGAAAAAAACAACAAGTAAAGTAAACACTTTATGACTTTATTACTTTATGCCTTAACAATGGAACAGAATGGATAATTTCTTGCAGCATCTTGCATCACAAACGTAAATGGTGCATTCAATATGATAAGTCTGCATACTGACATATATTGATATATATATATATATATATATATATATATATATATATATATATATATATATATATATATATATATATATATATATATATATATATATATATATATATATATAGAAGGCATGAAGCAATATATATATATATATATATATATATATATATATATATATATATATCGAGAAGGCATGAAGCAATATATATATATATATATATATATATATATATATATATATATATATATATATAGGCAGATAGATCGAAACGTTTTTGATTTACAGGACATTTTATGTCTGACATATTCGATCTATATTTCAGTATAACTTACAACAATCTCCGATTCATAGGGTCGCTCTTTAGTTCCCAGGTGCCCCGTCAACCGTTCGGGGTGCCTTCCAAATTCATGTATGTCTGGTACATCGCAGTCCATTCCTCTCTGGCTCTCAGGGGCCTTCTTCGTCCATCACGATCCTCTCCTGCGTTTGGGTGTTCATCGCAGTACTCAGTAGACCTGTATAGCTTTTAGGGTACTTCCAGCTCTGAGATGGACCCTGACTATTTCCCCTTCACTCTCAATGCGCCCTGCTGATAACTTCGTGGTGCCCATTCAAACCTGAGGAGCAGCTCAGACCTCTCAGGTCCCATGCGTCCTGTTTATGTCGCAAAAGCCGTCCTGTCCTCGTTTCTTCTTCAGCTGTTAAGGAATAGGCTAGTTGAGGCCAGCTGTTCCAACCTAGAAGACTCTTTCCAGCTGGCATGAGCATTCCAACTCTCAGACTTGCTCTGTATTGTCTTCACAACCATGGCCAGCTCTCAAGGAGGATCTTTTCATGTTTCAGGAGCCTTTCCACACCATCTGGTATGAGCATTTTAATTTTCATCGAGTATATATCTGCCTTGAGGGACCCTTGGAAGCCCCTGCAGGAGGGACATTTGGAAGCTCCTTTGGAAGCCCCTGCAGGTCAGTCTGCACGGGTCTGGTGTACCCTCCAGGCACACTCAGATCCGTCATGGGGTGTTTCCCTTCATCCATGCCTCGCCAACCTTGGCAAGCTGCGGTCAGGCCCGTACCATGCTTACAGTTTGTGTACGCGTATACCTGTGGCAGTGCTGACGTCCCATGCGGTGCAGCCGGCACGAAATGGCGCACGATGTATTTTGTCCACGACCGTCGCCTCAGATGAACAGAGTTCTGTGCTGTTATGCTAGAGGTCACCGGCCGGCCACCTCGCGGCCGTCCGAAGGGTCCGATGGCCCCTGCTGGGCAGGAGAGAGCGCCGTCCCTGGGCTCCTTCCCACCGTGACCAGATGATGAGGCCGCCTCTGCCGCCATGACGAGCCTCCAGTGTCGTCTGGGAATCTCTCGACGTTCCGGTTCAACGCGGATGAGGATATCGGCGCCTGTCCTGTTGAGGCGGCACGAGAGGGCACACGTCCCAATCTGATGGAGGGGGAATGACGAGGGGTGCTGCGACCGATGTGGCGATAAATGGTTATGTGTGTGTGTGTGTGTGTGTGTGTGTGTGTGTGTGTGTGTGTGTGTGTGTGAGTGTGTGTGTGTGTGTGTGTGTGTGTGTGTGTGTATGTGTGTGTGCGTGTGTGCGTGTGTTGTGTTTGGCCAGCCTGCCACCGTGTTGGTGATGTCGGCTATTGTTGTGCGTTGTGATGAGTGTGTGGCTGTGTGAGGTTGAAAAGTTGAGCAAAGTAAAGCAGGGAGAATTGAGTTGGAGATAGTAGGCGACAAAGGAATTGTGCAGTTCACTCGAAGGAAATCGGCAGGAAACGTTATTGAATGATACCTTGCAGATAGACGAGTAGACAAGAGCAGATCTGGGTTGAATCGCTGGTCTTCAGTTGTAGAGTTGTTAGCAGGCCCCAGATAATGAAGTAGTAGAGAGTTGTCAGTCGGGGCAGCTCCGGTTTGGGGCATAGGGTGTGTGTATTGGGTAGGGCGGATCATCGCCACAGGCTGCTTTAGCGGTTCAAAAACAAAATATACACTGCGTGGAACGTTCTTTTTTTGGTTGTTTTCTGTTATGCTTCGTCTTTTTGTTTGTTTTCCTTTTGGACAGGTTTCGGTTTATACTTCTTTTATTTTCTTTTTTAACATATCTTATGCTTGCTTTGCTTTTATGAATATTGCTATTCGTGTTTTTAATTTCTTTTCCAACGTATTCTTTTCAGCTTTTGCTCTCCTCCCATTTTTTATTTTGTGTACAAAACAGGTCATGAACAATTATTGTGGTACTGTGATATGACGGTCTTCGCTCACTCAGGCCTTGTCACTCATAAGCATGCGTCTCGCACAGATCTTGTCGAACCCCTGTTGGTCCGGTGTCCGGTGTCCGGTGTCCTGTGTCCGGTGTCCGGTGTCCGGTGTCCGGCGTCCTGTGTCCGGTGTCCTGTGTCCGGTGTCCGGTGTCCGGTGTCCTGTGTCCGGTGTCCGGTATCCGGTGTCCAGTGTCCGGTGTCCGGTGTCCTGTGTCCTGTGTCCGGTGTCCGGTGTCCGGTGTCCGGTGTCAGGTGTCCGGTGTCCGGTGTCCGGTGTCCGGTGTTCGGTGTCTGGTGTCTGGCGTCCGGTGTCCTGTGTCCTGTGTCCGGTGTCCTGTGTCCGGTGCCCGGTGTCCGGTGTCCGGTATCCGGTGTCCGGTGTTCGGTGTCCGGTGTCCGGTGTCCGGTGTCCGGTGTCCGGTGTCCTGTGTCCTGTGTCCGGTGTCCGGTGTCCGGTGTCCGGTGTCCTGTGTCCTGTGTCCTGTGTCCTGTGTCCTGTGTCCTGTGTCCTGTGTCCGGTGTCCGGTGTCCGGTGTCCGGTGTCCGGTGTCCTGTGTTCGGTGTTCGGTGTCCGGTGTCCGGTGTCCTGTGTCCTGTGTCCGGTGTCCGGTGCCCTGTGTCCGATGTCTGGTGTCCGGTGTCCGGTGTCCGGTGTCCTGTGTCCTGTGTCCGGTGCCCGGTGTCCTGTGTCCTGTGTCCGGTGTCTAGTGTCCGGTGTCTAGTGTCCGGTGTCCTGTGTCCTGTGTCCTGTGTCCGGTGTCCTGTGTCCGGTGCCCGGTGTCCGGTGTCCGGTGTCCGGTGTCCGGTGTCCTGTGTCCTGTGTCCTGTGTCCGGTGTCTGGTGTCCGGTGTCCGGTGTCCGGTGTCCGGTGTCCGGTGTCCGGTGTCCGGTGTCCGGTGTCCGGTGTCCGGTGTCCGGTGTCCGGTGTCCGGTGTCCGGTGTCCGGTGTCCTGTGTCCGGTGTCCTGTGTCCTGTGTCCGGTGTCCGGTGTCCTGTGTCCTGTGTCCTGTGTCCTGTGTCCGGTGTCTGGTGTCTGGCGTCCGGTGTCCTGTGTCCTGTGTCCTGTGTCCGGTGTCTGGTGTCCGGTGTCCGGTGTCCGGTGTCTGGTGTCCGGTGTCCTGTGTCCGGTGTCTGGTGTCCGGTGTCTGGTGTCCGGTGTCCTGCGTCCTGTGTTCGGTGTCCGGTGTCTGGTGTCCGGTGTCCTGTGTCCTCTGTCCGGTGTCCTGTGTCCGGTGCCCGGTGTCCGGTATCCGGTGTCCGGTGTCCTGTGTCCTGTGTCCGGTGTCCTGTGTCCGGTGCCCGGTGTCCGGTGTCCGGTGTTCGGTGTCCGGTGTCCGGTGTCCTGTGTCCGGTGTCCTGTGTCCTGTGTCCGGTGTCCTGTGTCCGGTGCCCGGTGTCCGGTGCCTAGTGTCCTGTGTCCTGTGTCCGGTGTCCGGTGTCTGGTTCCCGGTGTCCGGTGCCCGGTGTCCGGTGTCCGGTGTTCGGTGTCCGGTGTCCGGTGTCCTGTGTCCGGTGTCCTGTGTCCTGTGTCCGGTGTCTAGTGTCCGGTGTCTAGTGTCCGGTGTCCTGTGTCCTGTGTCCGGTGTCTGGTGTCCGGTGTCCGGTGTCCGGTGTCCGGTGTCCGGTGTCCGGTGTCCGGTGTCCGGTGTCCGGTGTCCGGTGTCCGGTGTCCGGTGTCCGGTGTCCGGTGTCCGGTGTCCGGTGTCCTGTGTCCGGTGTCCTGTGTCCTGTGTCCGGTGTCCGGTGTCCGGTGTCCTGTGTCCTGTGTCCTGTGTCCGGTGTCTGGTGTCTGGCGTCCGGTGTCCTGTGTCCTGTGTCCTGTGTCCGGTGTCTGGTGTCCGGTGTCCGGTGTCCGGTGTCTGGTGTCCGGTGTCCTGTGTCCGGTGTCTGGTGTCCGGTGTCTGGTGTCCGGTGTCCTGCGTCCTGTGTTCGGTGTCCGGTGTCTGGTGTCCGGTGTCCTGTGTCCTCTGTCCGGTGTCCTGTGTCCGGTGCCCGGTGTCCGGTATCCGGTGTCCGGTGTCCTGTGTCCTATGTCCGGTGTCCTGTGTCCGGTGCCCGGTGTCCGGTGTCCGGTGTTCGGTGTCCGGTGTCCGGTGTCCTGTGTCCGGTGTCCTGTGTCCTGTGTCCGGTGTCCTGTGTCCGGTGCCCGGTGTCCGGTGCCTAGTGTCCTGTGTCCTGTGTCCGGTGTCCGGTGTCTGGTTCCCGGTGTCCGGTGCCCGGTGTCCGGTGTCCGGTGTTCGGTGTCCGGTGTCCGGTGTCCTGTGTCCGGTGTCCTGTGTCCTGTGTCCGGTGTCTAGTGTCCGGTGTCTAGTGTCCGGTGTCCTGTGTCCTGTGTCCTGTGTCCGGTGTCCTGTGTCCGGTGCCCGGTGTCCGGTGTCCGGTGTCCGGTGTCCGGTGTCCGGTGTCCGGTGTCCTGTGTCCTGTGTCCTGTGTCCGGTGTCTGGTGTCCGGTGTCCGGTGTCCGGTGTCTGGTGTCCGGTGTCTGGTGTCTGGCGTCCGGTGTCCTGTGTCCTGTGTCCTGTGTCCTGTGTCCTGTGTCCGGTGCCTAGTGTCCTGTGTCCTGTGTCCGGTGCCTAGTGTCCGGTGTCCTGTGTCCGGTGTCCGGTGTCCTGTGTCCGGTGTCCGGTGTCCGGTGTTCTGTGTCCTGTGTCCGGTGTTCTGTGTCCGGTGTCCTGTGTCCGGTGTTCTGTGTCCTGTGTCCGGTGTCCGGTGTCCTGTGTCCGGTGCCTAGTGTCCGGTGTCCTGTGTCTGGTGTCTGGTGTCTGGTGTCCGGTGCCCGGTGTCCGGTGTCCGGTGTCCTGTGTCCGGTGTTCTGTGTCCTGTGTCCGGTGTCCTGTGTCCTGTGTCCGGTGCCCGGTGCTGTCTGCCGCACTTCCACTCCGACATACTGGCCAACGGGAAGTTGTTTGTTGTTGTTCGTCCGCTGAGTCCGGCCAGCCTGTCGCTGGGAGGGGATGTGCGATTTGTAGAGACGGCAGTAGATGAACGAGGAGCTCTGAGAAGGCGTAGTCTGTGTATCCCCGACCAAGGAGTTCTGAGATGGCAACATGTGGGCGTGCGTGTACATCTTTAAATCTGCTTTGCCTAGTTTTGATGCATTTCACTCATTATGTTTGCTCTTTTTCTCTTTTTGCTTCGGCTTTCATTGAGTTTGTTTTGCGTGAAAACTTTCGAACCCTACACCAATACATCCAGAAAAGTTGAGGCATTGAAAGCTTCTCACCCTAGACTTGGCCAACAGTAAAATTCGTCCCGGCTGGTTAAATGTGCCTCAGTTTTAAAAACAGGAAGGGACATGTGACAACCGTGCCGCACCTCTGCCTGTACGCCATGAGGGCCTGAAGCACTGTGTCGAGCGTAGTAGCCGTGTGTTGTTGTGTTGGTGTGCAGTTTCCGGCCATGGGTTGTGTTGGTGTGCCTGCCCTGTGTTGTTGTGTTGGTGTGGCTGTGTTGGTGTACCGGCTGTGTGTTGTTGTGTTGGTGTTGCTGTGTTGGTGTGCCGGCTGTGTGTTGTTGTGTTGGTGTTGCTGTGTTGGTGTGCCGGCTGTGTGTTGTTGTGTTGGTGTTGTTGTGTTGGTGTGCCGGCCGTGTGTTGGTGTGCCGGCCGTGTGTTGCTGGTGTGCCGGCCGTGTGTTGTTGTGTTGGTGTGCCGGCCGTGTGTTGTCATGTTGGTGTTGTTATGTTGGTGTTGTTGTGTTGGTGTGCCGGCCGTGTGTTGGTGTGCCGGCCGTGTGTTGTTGTGTTGGTGTGCCGGCCGTGTGTTGTTATGTTGGTGTTGTTGTGTTGGTGTGCCGGCCGTGTGTTGTTATGTTGGTGTTGTTATGTTGGTGTTGTTGTGTTGGTGTGCCGGCCGTGTGTTGGTGTGCCGGCCGTGTGTTGTTATGTTGGTGTTGTTGTGTTGGTGTGCCGGCCGTGTGTTGTGTTGGTGTGCCGGCTGTGTGTTGTTATGTTGGTGTTGTTGTGTTGGTGTGCCGGCCGCGTGTTGTTGTGTCGGTGTGCAGTGTCCGGCCCGGCCGGCAGGCCAGCTGTCCGGGTCACCATGCTGCGCGGCGGTCCGTCGCCGGCGCGCGCGCGCACCGTGCCGCGCCACTCTCGCCACTCTCGCCGCTCTCGCCGCTCTCGCCGGCCGCCAGACTAGGTCAGTCGGCGTTCGCGGCGCGCCAGTCTGCCGCCCGCCGCCGCCGCCGCCGCCGGCTCGAGCCCCGCTCCGATACCGTCGAAACCGTGCTGGTGCGCGAGACCGCCGCAGTCGGTCCGTCGTGTGTCTGGTGAGTGTCTGTCGAGTGTCGCGAGGTGTGCGCGTTCGCCGAGAAGTGCCAGCGGGCAGGAGACGCCGAGTGGAGCGACGAGCGGGCGCAGCGGCGCGCCGCACTGCTGCGCAGGAGAGAGGCCGACCGCCAGGGGTCAACGGCCGGCGTCGCCGGTGAAAGGCCGATTGCGTCGGCGGTGCGTGCCGTCGCCGACGTGACGTCCGTGCCGGGAGACAGCCACCGACGCGCCACCCACGCCAGGTACGTCGTCAGCGGCAGCGTGTCGCGGCCGGCGCGCCGACTCGGCGTCGGCGCCGCGCCGCGCCGCGCTATGTGGGTCAGGCGGCACGGCCGGCCGGTTTTTTCCTCGGCGGCGGTGCGCCGCCCGTCTGCCGGTGAGATCGACTTTCCAGCACGGCCGAGAGCTCTGACATCGATTGTGGCGGTGACGCCGCAGCGGCCGCCGGCGCTGGCCGCCGTTCGGACGAGGTGCGGCCGGCGGGCCGGTCGGGTCGGGTCGGGTCGGGTCGGGTCGGGTCGGGTCGGGTCGGGTCGGGTCGGGTCGGGTCGGGTAGGCAGGGCTCCGGAGCGGACGGTGCACGGACGGTGGCGTGTGGCGCGCCATCGATTCCTCGCCACACGCCCGGTCAGTTTCATGTCTGGTCCGACCGCCGGCCGGGCTGCTGGTCCAGCTGCTGGTACAGCTGCTGGTCGGCTGCTGGCTCGGCTGCTGGTCCAGATAGTGATCCAGCTGCTGGTCCAGCTGCTGGTCCAGTTGCTGGTCGGCTGCTGGCTCGGCTGCCGGCTCGGATGCTGGTCCAGCTGGTGGTCCACCTTGTTCCATGCTGTCAGCTGGGGTGTGTGCCACGGGCCGCGTTGTACCGCCGGTTTTGTATCTGGACCGTACCAACTGTCCGCTGGTGAGACCTTCGATCTCTCAGCGGCAACAACAACCGTCCACTGATGGTCGAACTCCGACTCGTAGCAGGTGACATGGTCGTCACCACCGTAGCAGATGACCCGGTCGTCACCACCGTAGCAGATGACCCGGTCGTCACCACCTTAGCAGATGACCCGGTCGTCACCACCGTAGCAGGTGACCCGGTCGTCACCACCGTAGCAGGTGACCCGGTCGTCACCGTACCAGGTGACATGGCCTATCATCGACTGCCCCGGCGTGTGGCCACCTGCAGCACCAACACGCTGCTGTAAATCGGTGTTTGCACATCGATTGTATCCTGCCCACAGTTCTCAGCTGACCTGACCTTCTCTGACGTCACACACTATATCCCTCAGTCAGAAGTGGCTCCATTTAGACCAATGGACTGTACTGTGAAATTGTAACGTAGTGTACACAATAAAACCAATAAAACAATCATACCGACGTGGCGCTGCACGACGTCGAAGCAAACGTCCGAGCGCTGGCTTTCACCGCTGGTTTTGGTTTCACTTTTCACCTGATCTGGCAGACAGTTTGTCTGGGGAAAAACTGGTTGAAGGTAAACTCCTGATCTAATCGAACGAGATGCTACAGCATGAATGCGGACTTTCGCCTGCACGCTGCCATGTGGCGCGGCCGCTGAAAACCGAACACTTTCGGCGACTATAATCCGTGAGCAATCATAAATGATGATGCCACAAACAGTGGGTGTTGCAATCTGCAACGTTGATACCAGCGCTCGTAACCGTTGGCTCTGTTTTTTTTTGTGTGTCTGTCTGGCGTGATAGAGCAGAGGGGCGAGGCCGGCATGCCGGTACCGGGCACGCTCCGGCATCAGCGCCGGTGAATGGCTGCCACCGGGCTGGCCCTGCAGGCCCGGCTGACGCAAGCGTGTCGCGTGACCCAGTGTACCGCACCGGCGCCGGCGGGCCCACCCCGGCCTGTCCAACACTGACCGCAGGACTCCCCAACACTGACAGCAGGACTCCCAAACACTGACCACAGGACTCTCCAACACTACCCACAGGCCTCCCCAACACTGACAACAGGACTCCCCAACACTGCCCACGGGCCCACACCCAGCCTGTCTAACACTGACCGCAGGACTCCCCAACACTAACCGCAGGACTCCCCAACACTGACAACAGGACTCCCCAACACTAACAACAGGACTCCCCAACACTGACAACAGGACTCCCAAACACTGCCAGCGGGCCCACACCCAGCCTGTCCAACACTGACCGCAGGACTCCCCAACACTGACAGCAGGACTCCCAAACACTGACCACAGGACTCTCCAACACTACCTACAGGCCTCCCCAACACTGACAACAGGACCCCCCAACACTGACAACAGGACTCCCCAACACTCTGACCGCAGGACTCCCCAACACTGCCCACAGGACTCTCCAACACTGACCACAGGCCTCCCCAACACTGGTGGCGGGCCCACACTCGGCCTCCCCAACACTCTGACCGCAGGACTCCCCAACACTGCCCACAGGCCTCCCCAACACTGACAACAGGACTCCCCAACACTGACAACAGGACTCCCCAACAATTACCACAGGACTCCCCAACACTGACCGCAGGACTCCCCAACACTGACCACAGAACTCCCCAACACTGACAACAGGACTCCCCAACACTGACGACAGGCTGACACCTCGTCTCTCGAAATCCGATCCGGCTGCGTGCAGACAGGTCCGATCCATATCCAGCAGGCTCTAAATGTACAGGCATGCTGTTCAGGGCTTCTGTGATGCGTGCGGGCTCGGGAAAGAGCAATATCGTTTGGAAGCAATGTCTTTTATACAACGCCATTGGGTTAACGCTAAACTTATCCAATGACCTGGAAACAGCTGCATCAATTACACCCCGCCCCTCCCCCACCCATTGTTCTGCCGCCTATGCGTTTGCTCCGAATCCAAGAGGCCCGGCGGTGGCACAGTTCGGGCTGTAGCAGGCCCTGGAAAGATCCGGGGCAGACCCTGGGCAGACCCTGGGCAGACTCTGAGCAGATCCTGGGCAGACTCTGAGGCCCGTGACAGGCCCGGGGCAGACCCGGAGCAGACTCTGAACAGATTCTGGACAGGCTCTGGGCATACTCTGGGCAGACTCTGGGCAAACTCTGGACAGGCTCTGGGCAGACTCTGGATAGGCTCTGGGCAAACTCTGGGCAGATTTTGGGCAAACTCTGGACAGGCTCTGGGCAGACTCTGAACAGACTATGGGCAGGCCCTAGGCAGACTCTGAGTAGGCTCGGGACAGACCCGGGACAAGCCCTGGGCAGACTCGGGACAGACTCGGGACAGACTCGGGACAGACCCGGGACAGACTCGGGACAGACCTGGGACAGACCCGGGACAAACCCTGGGCAGACTCGGGACAGACCCGGGACAGACCCGGGACAGACTCGGGACAGACTCGGGACAGACTCGGGACAGACTCGGGACATACTCGGGACAGACTCGGGACAGACTCGGGACAGACTCGGGACAGACTCGGGACAGACTCGGGACAGACCCGGGGCAGACCCGGGACAGACCCGGGACAGACTCTGGACAGATCCGGGACAGACTCGGGACAGACTCGGGACAGACTCGGGACAGACCCGGGACAGACTCGGGACAGACCCGGTACAGACTCTGGATAGACTCTGGATAGGCCCGGGACAGACCCGGGACAGACCTGGGACAGACTCGGGACAGACTCGGGACAGACTCGGGACATACTCGGGACAGACTCGTGACAGACCCGGGACAGACTCGGGACAGACTCGGGACAGACCCGGGACAGACTCGGGACAGACCCGGGACAGACCCGGGGCAGACCCGGGGCAGACCCGGGGCAGACCCGGGGCAGTCGCTGCCGGCCCGGACCGCGACGAGCGCCAGCAGTCGGCGCCAGCTTTCCCGGGGAGAAAGGCACCGCCAACCGCAGCGCACGAGCGCAGGGCAGTGAAGGGAGAGAGGGAGAGACGGGGAGGGAGAAAGAGGGAGAGCGTGTGTGTGACTGCACCATCGGCGACGATGGACAGTTTCCAGGGGTGCGGAGAGGCTGGTGGGAGGGCGTCCCGCCAGGTATTGGCACACAGGCCAGGTTGACTGATATGGATGCAGTCCAGACGAGCTCATTGAATGTGCCCCAGTGAGACCCCAGCCAAGACTGCTCACTCATCTGAGGGGTGTCGGCTGTGGGCAGCTGCTGAAGTCGACCCAGTAAGTGGCCATTTCACCCACTGATCACGATCGACCTCTTCCACTTATCTCTCTCGTGTTTTCCCTCTCCCCTCGCTCTCTGTTTATCTTTCTAGCCCTCTATCTCCCTATCTAGTTATTGCCTCTGGTGCTCGCCTCTCTCCAGCTAAGCTATCCTGTCCCCCGTGCCTCTTCAACAGATCTCGCCGTATCTCCACCTTGACGCATGCCGTCTGTTCGAGATGTACCCGAGCCTCTGGAAACTTCTCGAAAGGATGGACACAGAGAAACTTGCGCTTGGTTTCTCTCGCCGTCTGGAGCTGCGCCGTTTTCTCCCGGAAAGGAGGTGGATGCCTTGTCTGATGCCTGCCTGTGGATGCCTTGTCAACATGCGCTTGGCGCAGATCCAGCCGGGTTTCGCCAACATCCATCACGGTCATCGTGAGATAGTCGGTGTGTCGCCATGACTTGGGGCCCGCTAAGTTGTGGAAATCGCTTATGCATGCGAACCCTGGCACTTCTGAATACTACGGCGCAAGAAGCAAAGCAAAGCGATGTAGCAATAGTGTTTCCTTTGTGTTGTGCATGCGCACTGCCAAAAACACAAAAGACTAATTTACACATCTTGGTACGATCGTGACTATAAGGATGTCACAGCTAACGACGATGTGCACGTAAGACTGATTTTGCGCATGCGCCTTCTACTCCGCGAACTTTCGATACGAGTCATTCTGACCTTGTGCGCACCGTGACTCTCCGTTCCTCTCCGTTCCTCTCCGTGACTATCCGTGCCTCTCCGTACCTCTCCGTAACTCTCCGTACCTCTCCCTGCCTCTCGGCGTGGCTGGGTCTGGGATGGCTTCCTCAATACACCGTGCATCCCCGTCTGGCTGTGCATGCAGTGGCTTCCTCTGCACACAGTGACTCTCTATGCAGCTGGTGTGATGGCTTCCTCTGCATGGCTACCTTGCACCAGCCTGACAGCAAATCCGCCTGTTACGTGGCCGGCCTGGTCCGTAGCCAGGTCTGGTCTGTAGCCCGGCCTTGTCAGTGACCAGGTCTGGCCAGTGACCCGACCTGGTCAATGACCCGGACCGGTCAGTGACCCGGTCTGGTCAGTGACCCGGACTGGCCAGCGACCCGGTCGGCCGGCCAGCAGTTGATGTTGTCGGGCTCTCTTGGCCGTTTTTGCCCACCTGCCTGCCCAGTCGCCGCCACATTTCCATTCTCGTTCAACTTTCTTTTCAGCCTTTTTCCGCCGCCATTTCCCGCTCGCCCCGACGAACATTCGCTGGCCTTTCTGGCGAGCATCTGCTGCTCGTTGGGCGCTCCTTTCTCTCGAACGTCTCGTGCACATCGGGCCGAACGATGCCGCCTAAACTGTAATGGATTTACTCGCACTTGAGCGTCACAGATGCGATCAGATAGATCGCATCTGACCGACCGTTTCCGGCGGGACCGCCCGCCGCAACGGCTGTTGGGCGGCGCGTCCGCCTTGGCCGAGCCGAGCGCCATCTATAAACAACAACACGAACACTCGCCCGACCGCTGGCCGGCCTGGCCGCCCTCGGCCGCCCGCTTGCCCGCAGGCGCGGGCGGCAGCAGCGTGAGCTCGTGAGCGTGCGCTCGCGCCAGCAGCGTGAGCGGCCGCCGACGGGTGTCGCCGCCGCCCCGCCGCCGCCCATGGCTGGGCGGCGCAGAGCGTCGGCGTCGGCACGGTGCCGACCGTTGACCCGTCGGTGGCGGGCGTCTGCCGGCGCGCGCGGCGCCCTTCGGCGGCGCCGCCGCCTCGTGTCCTAGGTTAGTGAGCCGGGCGGCCATCGATCGGCGCCGCCGCCGCCCGCCGGCGGCTGACCCCGGATGCGCGCCCTTTTTGCCGGCGCGCGGCAAATGGCGGGGCGGCCGGCCGGCGGCCGCCGCTCCTGGCTGTCCGGTCGATGTGTTGGTCGGCCGATCCGTGCTGTCAGCGGCCGGCGGCAAAAACGCGCCGCCAATCTGGAGCGCAGTGCGTGCCATCAGCATGCGCCGAGGTCTGACGTGCCTCGTCGGCGCCGAACGGGCGCGCTCCATGAACTCCACCACCGTAGGGGGTTGGCGATGATACACAATGTCCTTGATTTAGCAGTACGCGTATGGACGTAATGTAAAATCAGGTTATAAAAACAGACACAGAAATCCCATCCTTATCCTAACTTCAACTTAATCATTCTGTCGTGACGAAACATTTTGGCTAGGTCACTTCGTTAGTACAAGGCAAGGCGTGCTTATGCACCTAAATATATCGCGAACTATGCTTATCGGAAATTGGCGAGCATGCAATGTTCGAGCGTTCTAACGCCATGAAATAGTGACATCAAGCATGTGAAGATGTGATGTCTTCACACTTTGATGCACTTTGGAATGCGACACCGTCGACATTAAAATGCACCCTCTCTATGCGCATGTTAGCAATGCCCTCTCTTTTCTGAAACCTTTTCACG
Source organism: Imbricaverruca yamaguchii (assembly GCA_034440575.1). Taxonomy (NCBI): domain Eukaryota; kingdom Metazoa; phylum Arthropoda; class Thecostraca; family Neoverrucidae; genus Imbricaverruca; species Imbricaverruca yamaguchii. The sequence continues at coordinate 2,155,547 of JAOTOL010001609.1, read as the reverse complement.
GAGGTTGCTGGCGCTCTTTCTGTGTGCTTGTTAGCAATGCTACTCCTGCGACCTTTTTATGAAGGTTGCTGGCCTCTTTCATCTTGGCGCTCCTACGTGGTATGAAGATTTGGAGTCTGGGAACGATGGATAGCGACAAATTCAGACGCCAGCGAAACTCCACGTGGATTAGCGACTGAGACAGAGGCCAGCAGGTGTCGACTGGCAGGTGTAGGGGCAGCTGCAGACCCTGTATCTCATATCTGAAGCATCTGGTGTCGGGGACATCTCGGAAGGGACTGGGACTGGTCTGGGCGGCGGACGACTGTCGGCCAAGACTCGGGCCACACGCCTGACTCGCGGGGGTGGCAGCTGAAGCTGACACGCTGCCAGAAGCAGGTGGAACATGTAAGAAGAATGGCGTGAGTTATCGGGAATTTTATTTATTTATTTATTTATTTATTTATTTATTTATTTATTTATTTATTTATTTATTTATTTATTTATTTATTTATTATTTCACGATACGTGCCATTCACGTACAGTAGCTATTGTGGACAGTCTGGGAATTCAAGCCTGGATGAACAGTCAGCGAGTGACTGTGACATCCTGGCACGTGACAGCTCAGCGCGACACAGCTGAAAGTGTTTCGGACACGCTCAAGACACCCCAAAGCGGACCATGCCGTGTCAGACGTTGACGTGCGGCGGATGGCACCGCCCCACCTCTGCCTGTCACGTGACGTGGTCCCCGGCAGCCGGCCGCGGCCCTGCGCGCGCGGCCGCCTATTTGTGGGTAGCGGGAGCGACCGCGGCGACTGGCGTCACGGCTCGCGCTGCAGCGCGGTGCTGGGTCGCCCCCCCTCACCACCGACTGGGTCAGCGGGACGGCACGAGCCATCGCAGCCGGAACTGGAGCCGTGCCTGACCTGACCTGACCTGCGTCCCCACCCACGTGAAATTGCCGGCGGTCCGACTTCCCGCGGCTTGGCCGTGTCCGCCCCGGTATGGAAAGTGGGCGGATAGGCGGGGGGGGGGGACGGGCGTCTGAGCGGCGCGTCGGCGGCCGACTCTGCGCAGCAGGTGTGTGGCCCCGCACGGTCGTCTCCTCCAGGCGACGGAGCTGGTCCAGCTGTCGACCAAATGGTGGCCAGGGCGGCCGCTCAGGGGCCTCCCCGCGGAGAAACTGCACGGCCTTGGAGTGGCGGCCGGCACATACGGCACGGCGGCGTATCTGGCGCGCGCCGTGCGCCGCAATTTCTCCGGTGTCACTGACCTCGCCCCGCGGCTTTCACGCCGTCGTTGGGCGGCGACGGTGGCGTCGCGCGGCGGCGGGCGGCCGAACTGGCGGCCGACGGCCGGGCCGCCCGCTGTCTGGAAAGGCTCGCCTGCGTCGGCGTTGGACCGACTGCGGCAGATGTGCAGCTCGCCGGCGACGTCCCCGCAGTTCGGGCGGCCGTGGTCGTGTCGCCGTGCCGCGGTGTGCGCACGACCCCGGGGTGCTGGGCGTCGGTCGGACCAGCGGCGGGCGGCCAGCGCCGGGCGGCCAGCGCCGGGCGGCCAGCGGCGGGCCAGACTGCTCCTCCGTTCACGGCACGCACGTCAGAGACGGCTTTCCGACGCGGCCCAACGCTCTGCGACAGCAGTCGGTGTCCATGTGCGCATGCCGGTGGTGTTGCTGAGTGGCAGCGCGGCTATCAAGCAGAGGCTACCTCGGCCAGGGGCGGACCCAGCAATTCTGTTCGGGGCACCCGTCTGGTGGGGCGACACTGATTGATAAAATGCCAACGGGGAGCATTCGAGTGTCCTTGGAGAGGCACTTGCAGCTGAAAACAAGAATGAATAGACCCAAATTGGCGCCTTTTCCAGTCAGAGGTTAGTTAGTTAGTTATTTGGGCTTTAGGGCGCATCGACCAGGGTTGATCATTCGCGCCCATTTTCCAGTCAGAGGGGCGCTGCTTTTTCAGGAGGGCATTTGTCCCCTTTGCCCCCACTTTGATCCGTGGATCCGCTTCTAATCCGAGCCCAGGCCCGTGTAAGGCCACCGCAGGCGGTGGTGACTGGACGGGCGATCTCTGATCAGGTGGTGACTGGACGGGCGATCTCTGATCAGGTGGTGACTGGACGGGCGATCTCTGATCAGATGATGACTGGGCGGGCGATCTCTGATCAGGTGATGACTGGACGGGCGATCTCTGATCAGGTGGCGAATGGACGTGTGATCTTTGATCAGGTGGTGACTGGACGGGCGATCTCTGATCAGATGGCGACTGGACGGGCGAAGTTCATCTCCAAGCAGCATCCGAACGCTGGCTACCAGTTGGGCCTGGCTAATGTCTGGGCTTGCATTCCGTTCTCTACTTCCCACCAGCCAGGGTACATATCAAGCCAGACCCGTCCGACCGATCACAATTTATCTGCGTATGCGGTGCCAACGCCTGGGTATTGAACCGCGAGTTTGTTGAGGCGACACAAAAAACACGAATGAATGGCTTTTCAAATTAGATTCAAGCCAGAAGAACGGATGCCAGTTAGCATGCAGCTCGTTAGATTATGAAGTATGCAAACAGTTCAGAGTGCAAATAATTTGCAGCTGCGCCCGCCGTCCATTGAATCCGCAGCTGTTCTTTTCGCCTCTGTGCAACTCCCGCTCCCATTTGTTTTCCCGCCATGGTGAAGCCCACGGCGGGAGACGGCGAGACGCATCATCCGCACTTCGTGAAATCTAACGCTACGAGTATGTCGCCCGTTGTTGCCATGGCAACCCACGCCAGTGGACGTCTGATACTGACGCGGCGTGTCGGGCGTACGTTGCCTGGGTCCTGGACACAGCTCACACTTGACACACGCTGCTGTGCGGCTTACAATCCCTATGGGCATTGTACACGAACACTCGCGTAAACACTTGCCGGTACACCCTATGGGTGTACCGGCAACCACGACAATGCCGCACGCACACACTTGGACGACCAATGCATCAACAAAGCCGGGAATCCGCCGAGGGGCGTCCGTAGCATTACACAGGGAGAAACCACACACCTGGTCCAGCGATTTATCGGTTGGCAAGATTTCTTCGAACAGTTTGTTAGTTGGCGATACCGTGGTGCCGTGACCAGCCCCGATAACTGAACATGCACCCGAATAACCGATAGCACACCCAGACAGCTGAACATGTACCCGGATAACCGGTAGTACATCTGGATAACTGAACTCACACCCAGATAACCGATAAAACACCCGGGTAATTGAATCTCAACCCGGATAGCCGAGAATACACACCGGATAACTGAACGTACGCCGGATTACCAGTAGCACACACGGATTACCGATACCACACCGGGATTACCGATAATACACCCGGATAACTGAGCCAACGTCCGTGTAACTAGTACGCCCTGAAGACTTTCAATACACCCAGGCACCTGACAGTACACCTAACTGTGAATATATCCAGGTAGCTGATAATACACTCGGATAGCTGATAATATGCATCCATCTAAAGGAGAATACACCCGGTGGTGCCGGCGTATTCCCTATAACGCTGGTGTGCGTGAGGTTCTGATGTGGCTGGCCGCTGTTGGCATTGTCCAGGCGTGTTCTCCCAATTGAGGTCTCGCGTGACGTGACGTGACGCCGCGAGAGTGGCGTCACGTCACGTCACGTCACGTCAACGGGCGGAGGTCTCTGGGGCACGCCGTCTCCAAACGTCGCTCCACCACATCGTCGGCCGCCTGGGCTCGGCCCGATCCGTGATCAGCGGCGGGCGAGGTGTGAGCGACACGCTCCCAGTCAGGTGTGAGCGTCACGCTCCCAGTCAGGTGTGAGCGTCACGCTCCCAGTCAGGTGTGAGCGTCACGCTCCCGGTCAGGTGTGAACGACACGCTCCCAGTCAGGTGTGAGGTCCACGCTCCCAGTCAGGTGTGGTCAGAGCGACACGCTCCCAGTCAGGTGTGAGCGACACGCCCCAGTCAGGTGTAGCGTCACGCTCCCAGTCAGGTGTGAGCGTCACGCTCCCAGTCAGGTGTGAGCGTCACGCTCCCAGTCAGGTGGTCAGGTGTGAGCGACACGCTCCCAGTCAGGTGGGTCAGGTGTGAGCGTCACGCTCCCAGTCAGGTGTGAGCGTCACGCCCCAGTCAGGTGTGAGCGTCACGCTCCCAGTCAGGTGTGAGCGTCACGCTCCCAGTCAGGTGTGAGCGTCACGCTCCCAGTCAGGTGTGAGCGTCACGCTCCCGGTCAGGTGTGAGCGTCACGCTCCCGGTCAGGTGTGAGCGTCACGCTCCCAGTCAGGTGTGAGCGTCACGCTCCCAGTCAGGTGTGAGCGTCACGCTCCCAGTCAGGTGTGAGCGTCACGCTCCCAGTCAGGTGTGAGCGTCACGCTCCCAGTCAGGTGTGAGCGTCACGCTCCCAGTCAGGTGTGAGCGTCACGAGCGTCACGCTCCCAGTCAGGTGTGAGCGTCACGCTCCCAGTCAGGTGTGAGCGTCACGCTCCCAGTCAGGTGTGAGCGTCACGCTCCCAGTCAGGTGTGAGCGACACGCTCCCAGTCAGGTGTGAGCGTCACGCTCCCAGTCAGGTGTGGTCAGGGTGAGTGTCACGCTCCCAGTCAGGTGTGGTCAGGTAGCGTCACGCTCCCAGTCAGGTGTGAGCGTCACGCTCCCAGTCAGGTGTGAGCGTCACGCTCCCAGTCAGGTGTGAGCGTCACGCTCCCAGTCAGGTGTGAGCGTCACGCTCCCAGTCAGGTGTGAGCGTCACGCTCCCAGTCAGGTGTGAGCGTCACGAGCGTCACGCTCCCAGTCAGGTGTGAGCGTCACGCTCCCAGTCAGGTGTGAGCGTCACGCTCCCAGTCAGGTGTGAGCGTCACGCTCCCAGTCAGGTGTGAGCGTCACGCTCCCAGTCAGGTGTGAGCGTCACGCTCCCGGTCAGGTGTGAGCGTCACGCTCCCAGTCAGGTGTGAGCGACACGCTCCCAGTCAGGTGTGAGCGTCACGCTCCCAGTCAGGTGTGCGAGTGTCACGCTCCCAGTCAGGTGTGAGTGTCACGCTCCCAGTCAGGTGTGAGCGTCACGCTCCCAGTCAGGTGTGAGCGTCACGCTCCCAGTCAGGTGTGAGCGTCACGCCCCAGTCAGGTGTGAGCGTCACGCTCCCAGTCAGGTGTGAGCGTCACGAGCGTCACGCTCCCGGTCAGGTGTGAGCGTCACGCTCCCAGTCAGGTGTGAGCGTCACGCTCCCAGTCAGGTGGAGCGTCACACCCCGGTCAGGTGTGAGCGTCACGCTCCAGTCAGGTGTGAGCGTCACGCTCCCAGTCAGGTGTGAGCGTCACGCTCCCAGTCAGGTGTGGTCAGGTGAGTGTCACGCTCCCAGTCAGGTGTGAGCGTCACGCTCCCAGTCAGGTGTGAGCGTCACGCTCCCAGTCAGGTGTGAGCGTCACGCTCCCAGTCAGGTGTGAGCGTCACGCTCCCGGTCAGGTGTGAGCGTCACGCCCCAGTCAGGTGAGCGTCACGCTCCCAGTCAGGTGTGAGCGTCACGCTCCCAGTCAGGTGTGAGCGTCACGCTCCCAGTCAGGTGTGAGCGTCACGCTCCCGGTCAGGTGTGAGCGTCACGCTCCCAGTCAGATGTGGTCAGGTGTAGCGTCACGCTCCCAGTCAGGTGTGAGCGTCACGCTCCCAGTCAGGTGTGAGCGTCACGCTCCCAGTCAGGTGTGAGCGTCACGCTCCCAGTCAGGTGTGAGCGTCACGCTCCCGGTCAGGTGTGAGCGTCACGCTCCCAGTCAGGTGTGAGCGTCACGAGCGTCACGCTCCCAGTCAGGTGTGAGTGTCACGCTCCCAGTCAGGTGTGAGCGTCACGCTCCCAGTCAGGTGTGAGCGTCACGCTCCCAGTCAGGTGTGAGCGTCACGCTCCCAGTCAGGTGTGAGCGTCACGCTCCCAGTCAGGTGTGAGCGTCACGCTCCCAGTCAGGTGTGAGCGTCACGCTCCCGGTCAGGTGTGAGCGTCACGCTCCCAGTCAGATGTGTCAGGTGTGAGTGTCACGCCCCAGTCAGGTGTGAGGTCACGCCCCAGTCAGGTGGAGTGTCACGCCCCAGTCAGGTGGAGTGTCACGCCCCAGTCAGGGAGTGTCACGCCCCAGTCAGGTGAGTGTCACGCTCCCAGTCAGGTGGAGCGTCACGCTCCCAGTCAGGTGAGCGTCACGCTCCCAGTCAGGTGTAGGGCACGAGCGTCACGCTCCCAGTCAGGTGTGAGCGTCACGCTCCCAGTCAGGTGTGAGCGTCACGCTCCCAGTCAGGTGTGAGCGTCACGCTCCCAGTCAGGTGTGAGCGTCACGAGCGTCACGCTCCCAGTCAGGTGTGAGCGTCACGCTCCCAGTCAGGCGTGAGCGTCACGCTCCCAGTCAGGTGTGAGCGTCACGCTCCCAGTCAGGTGTGAGCGTCACGCTCCCAGTCAGGTGTGAGCGTCACGCCCCAGTCAGGTGAGCGCACGCCCCAGTCAGATGTGTCAGGTGAGTGTCACGCTCCCAGTCAGATGTGAGCGTCACGCCCCAGTCAGATGTGGTCAGGTGAGTGTCACGCTCCCAGTCAGGTGTGAGCGTCACGCCCCAGTCAGATGTGGTCAGGTGGAGTGTCACGCTCCCAGTCAGGTGTGAGTGTCACGCTCCCAGTCAGGTGTGAGCGTCACGCTCCCAGTCAGGTGTGAGCGTCACGCTCCCAGTCAGGCGGAGCGTCACGCTCCCAGTCAGGCGTGAGCGTCACGCTCCCAGTCAGGCGTGAGCGTCACGAGCGTCACGCTCCCAGTCAGGTGTGAGCGTCACGCTCCCAGTCAGGTGTGGTCAGGTGTGAGTGTCACGCTCCCAGTCAGGTGTGAGCGTCACGCTCCCAGTCAGGTGGAGTGTCACGCTCCCAGTCAGGGTGAGTGTCACGCTCCCAGTCAGGTGTGAGCGTCACGCTCCCAGTCAGGTGTGAGCGTCACGCCCCAGTCAGGTGTGAGCGTCACGCTCCCAGTCAGGTGTGAGCGTCACGCTCCCAGTCAGGTGTGAGCGTCACGCTCCCAGTCAGGTGTGGTCAGGTGTGTGTCACGCTCCCAGTCAGGTGTAAGCGTCACGCTCCCAGTCAGGTGTGAGCGTCACGCTCCCAGTCAGGTGTGAGCGTCACGCTCCCAGTCAGGTGTGAGCGTCACGCTCCCGGTCAGGTGTGAGCGTCACGCTCCCAGTCAGGTGTGAGCGTCACGCTCCCAGTCAGGTGTGAGCGTCACGCTCCCAGTCAGGTGTGAGCGTCACGCTCCCAGTCAGGTGTGAGCGTCACGCTCCCAGTCAGGTGTGAGCGTCACGCTCCCAGTCAGATGTGGTCAGTGTGAGTGTCACGCTCCCAGTCAGGTGTGAGCGTCACGCTCCCAGTCAGGTGTGAGCGTCACGCTCCCAGTCAGGTGAGCGTCACGCTCCCAGTCAGGTGGAGCGTCACGCTCCCGGTCAGGTGTGAGCGTCACGCTCCCAGTCAGGTGTGAGCGTCACGAGCGTCACGCTCCCAGTCAAGTGTGAGTGTCACGCTCCCAGTCAGGTGTGAGCGTCACGCTCCCAGTCAGGTGTGAGCGTCACGCTCCCAGTCAGGTGTGAGCGTCACGCTCCCAGTCAGGTGTGAGCGTCACGCTCCCAGTCAGGTGTGAGCGTCACGCTCCCAGTCAGGTGTGAGCGTCACGCTCCCGGTCAGGTGTGAGCGTCACGCTCCCAGTCAGATGTGGTCAGGTGAGTGTCACGCTCCCAGTCAGGTGTGAGTGTCACGCTCCCAGTCAGGTGTGAGTGTCACGCTCCCAGTCAGGTGTGAGTGTCACGCTCCCAGTCAGGTGGAGTGTCACGCTCCCAGTCAGGTGTGAGTGTCACGCTCCCAGTCAGGTGTGAGCGTCACGCTCCCAGTCAGGTGTGAGCGTCACGCTCCCAGTCAGGTGAGGGTCACGAGCGTCACGCTCCCAGTCAGGTGTGAGCGTCACGCTCCCAGTCAGGTGTGAGCGTCACGCTCCCAGTCAGGCGTGAGCGTCACGCTCCCAGTCAGGTGTGAGCGTCACGCTCCCAGTCAGGTGTGAGCGTCACGCTCCCAGTCAGGTGTGAGCGTCACGCTCCCAGTCAGGTGGAGCGTCACGCTCCCAGTCAGATGTGGTCAGGTGTAGTGTCACGCTCCCAGTCAGATGTGAGCGTCACGCTCCCAGTCAGATGTGGTCAGGTGAGTGTCACGCTCCCAGTCAGGTGTGAGCGTCACGCTCCCAGTCAGATGGGTCAGGTGTGAGTGTCACGCTCCCAGTCAGGTGTGAGTGTCACGCTCCCAGTCAGGTGAGCGTCACGCTCCCAGTCAGGTGTGAGCGTCACGCTCCCAGTCAGGCGTGAGCGTCACGCTCCCAGTCAGGCGTGAGCGTCACGCCCCAGTCAGGCGTGAGCGTCACGAGCGTCACGCTCCCAGTCAGGTGTGAGCGTCACGCTCCCAGTCAGGTGGTCAGGTGTGAGTGTCACGCTCCCAGTCAGGTGTGAGCGTCACGCTCCCAGTCAGGTGTGAGCGTCACGCTCCCAGTCAGGTGTGAGCGTCACGCTCCCAGTCAGGTGTGAGCGTCACGCTCCCAGTCAGGTGTGAGCGTCACGCTCCCAGTCAGGTGTGAGCGTCACGCTCCCAGTCAGGTGTGAGCGTCACGCTCCCGGTCAGGTGTGAGCGTCACGAGCGTCACGCTCCCAGTCAGGTGTGGTCAGGTGTGAGTGTCACGCTCCCAGTCAGCTGTGAGCGTCACGCTCCCGGTCAGGTGTGAGCGTCACGCTCCCAGTCAGCTGTGAGCGTCACGCTCCCAGTCAGGTGTAAGCGTCACGCTCACAGTCGAGTCTGAGCCACTACGAGCCGCGCTTGTCACGCCGTCACGGTCGATGGCGTGACGCGTGACGCGGGTGGCTCGATGTACGGCGCCGACTGCGGACGCGTGCAGTCATGCTGCTGCGCTGGAGTACGACCCGCCACCGGAGTACGGCATGTCACCGGAGTATGACATGTCACTGTAGCACGGTGCGCCACCGGAGTATGGCATGTCACTGTCAGCCACCGTCAGCCACATGTCACTGTCAGCTACCGTCTGCCACATGTCACTGTCAGCTACCGTCTGCCACATATCACTGTCAGCCACTGTCAGCCACATGTCAATGTCAACCACCGTCTGCCACATGTCACTGTCAGCGACTGTCTGTCGCATGCCACTGTCAGCCACTGTCTGTCACATGTCACTGTCAGCCACCGTCAGCCACATGTCACTGTCAGCCACTGTCAGCCACATGTCACTGTCAGCAACCGTCTGTCGCATGTCACTGTCAGCCACTGTCAGCAACATGCCACTGTCAGCCACTGTCAGCCACATGTCACCGTCAGCCACCGTCTGCCGACCTCGAGCGAGCCGACGTCAAGCGCCCCGGCTCGGCGAAAAGCCGCATCGTCGGGTCGTTGTCCTAGATACCCAGTTCGGAGAGGCATTGTGGTACGGCGTTTTTGCGGCAAAATTCCGGTTTGTGTGACGGCGGTGAGCCGCGCTGTGCACCTGGCCTTGCTGAGGAGCCGCACCGCCGTCCACCTGGCCTTGCTGAGGCGCTGCACCGCCGTCCACCTGGCCTTGCTGAGGAGCCGCACCGCCGTCCACCTGGCCTTGCTGAGGTGCTGCACCGCCGTCCACCTGGCCTTGCTGAGGAGCCGCACCGCCGTCCACCTGGCCTTGCTGAGGCGCTGCACCGCCGTCCACCTGGCCTTGCTGAGGAGCCGCACCGCCGTCCACCTGGCCTTGCTGAGGTGCTGTACCACCGTCCACCTGGCCTTGCTGAGGTGCTGCAGTCCACCTGGCCTTGCTGAGGAGCCGCACCACCGTCCACCTGGCCTTGCTGAGGAGCCGCACCGCCGTCCACCTGGCCTTGCTGAGGAGCCGCACCGCCGTCCACCTGGCCTTGCTGAGGAGCCGCACCGCCGTCCACCTGGCCTTGCTGAGGTGCTGCACCGCCGTCCACCTGGCCTTGCTGAGGTGCGCAGCAACGGCCCGGCCACGCCACGGCCCGAGGTGCCACCACGTCCACCCCGCCAGGTGCTGCAGTCAACCTGGCCTTGCTAGGTGCCGACCGCCGTCCACCTGGCCTTGCTAGGTCTGCACCACGTCCACCTGGTCTTGCTGAGGTGCTACAGTCAACTGGCCTTGCTGAGGTGCTGCACCACCGTCCACCTGACCTTCTAGGAGCCGCACCGCCGTCCACCTGGCCTTGCTGAGTAGCTGCAGTCCACCTGGCCTTGCTGAGGTGCTGCACCGCCGTCCACCTGGCCTTGCTGAGGTGCTGCACCACCGTCCACCTGGCCTTGCTGAGGTGCTGCAGTCCACCTGGCCTTGCTAAGATGCTGCAGTCCACCTGACCTTGCTGAGGTGCTGCAGTCCACCTGGCCTTGTTGAGGTGCTGCAGTCCACCTGGCCTTGCTAAGCGCAGCCACCGACCTGCGAGGTGCGCAGCCACCGGCCTTGTGAGGTGCGCAGTCCACCTGGCCTGCTAAGATGCGCAGCCACCGACCTGCTAGGTGCGCAGTCCACCTGGCCTGTGAGGTGCGCAGTCCACCGGCCTTGCAAGATGCGCAGTCCACCTGGCCTTGTTGAGGTGCTGCAGTCCACCTGGCCTTGTTGAGGCGCTGCACCGTCGTCCATCTGACTGCTGAGGTGCCGACCTCAGCGACTTGCTCAGTAGCCGAGACTTGCTGGACACACCGACCGGTGATCGCACTGGAGACAGATGACTGAAGTGACAGGTGACTGAAGTGACAGATGACTGGCGACTGAGGTGACCGAGGTGACGGAGCTACCTGGCGCTCAGCTCATTTGACGCTCAGCTCATCTGACGTTCAGCTCATCTCCTGACGTTCAGCTCATCTCCTGACGCTCAGCTCATCTCCCAACGCTCAGCTCATCTCCTGACGACGCTCAGCCGATCTCTCGACGACGCTCAGCCGATCTCCGTGAGGCTCAGTTGGAGCGGGAGTATTGACATATCGGCTTTGAATAGGGGAGGAGGGGCATTCCTTCCATGTGTCAAACACTCCTTCCATGCAACGCCCATCTGTGTTATGTTAAGCGCCACAGGGTTTGGCGACGCGTCTTCCCCGTCCCCACCCCTTGGCGCCGACCACGGGCATTGGGCAGTGGTGCTGCTAGGATGTCATCACAGAGGGTCAAGTTTCGGGAGCCTCAACAGGTTTTGTTTTGCAGAAGGTTGGCGTACTCCGACATGCCAGAGGCTCGTATTTGTCGGTAGGATCGTGTCCACTTCCCAGACATCTGACGCCGCCAATCACCACTCAGGCTTATAGACGGACGACTCTGTTGGATGAGCCGCTGGGAGATCCAGCGCCGGTCGGCCAGATCGCCACCGCCAATGTCGCCCGGCGGACCCACTGCCGGCTGACGTCATCAGTGACGCCAGACCAGTTCACGGTCGCCAGTCGCCGTGCGCGGCGCTACTCGTTGACGGTCTGCGACCGATTATCGCACGTGCCCGCACCGGTAGCCTTGTGACGTCGTCTATCGGACCTCTGGATACCGCACCCAGCTCACCTGACCGCTGAGCCGACACCTGAACATTGTAGGGCGTGCCGACTATACATGGACACCGTGGGGCGCACTGACATCTGGACACCGCGGGGCTCACGGACAATACCTGGACACCTGTGCTCATGTGGTCGTTTTGTGCTTCTTCGCGTATGCAATGACAAACACACACACACACACACACACACACATACATATGTATGCATATATATACATATATATATATATATATATATATATATATATATATATATATATATATATATATATATATATATATATATGTATATATATATATATATGTATATGCATATGCATACATACGCCTATGTATGTGTATATGTATATGTATATATGTGTAAATATATATGTATAAATAAAGGGAGAGAGAGCGAGAGCGAGAGCGAGAGATACGAGGAGGCAGAGAGCGAGAGCGAGAGCGAGAGATACGAAGAGGCAGAGAGAGAGAGCGAGAGCGAGAGATGCGAAACGAGGAGCACACAGGTCGCCTTCTAGGCCTGCTGAGGCACGACAGCTCAGCCCTGAGGTGTGTGGCTAGACGTGGATGCAGGCGGAACTGGCCATTCTGAGCAGTACTGTCGGCTGCCCGTTTTTCCACCACCCGGCGGCGGCCCTGACCTCGGCCCGTGACGCAGACTGTGTCGTACCCGGCGAACGTGCGACAATGCACCGCCCACGGCTCGCCACAGCTGGGCCGTTTGTCATGCGAGACGCCGCCTGTTTAGACCGTTCCCTTCCGGCCGGCCGTCGGCGTCCTTCGGACAGGTGCCGAGGTGCGTCGCCACTGGCAACGCTTCCAGACTGTGACGTCATTAAGCTGTCTGGCGATTAGCTGTGGTGGGGGCGGGGGTCGGGGGTCGCCACTGATGAATGTACGGCGTTTGGACAATGCCATGGAAGAGGAGGAGAGAGGGAAGTAGTCCCGAGAGCAGCTAGGATGCTGAAAGACGAACCGAGAGGGACGTCTGGGACACGCTGAGAAGTTGAATATCTTCCCCTGTTCGACCAGACGCGATTACGTAGATACCTTGCCGATATCGCAGCGAAGATGGCCGAACCGTCTGGCGACATGACCTAGGCTGCCTGCGGGCCTGCAGCACCGGACGTGCACGACAGCTGGCGAAACTGGTGAACAACATGCACCCCGTGACCGGTCTATGCAGGACCGTGAGGCTGCCACAACAGAGCCGGCGACGGACACTGCCTCGGTGCACACACCTCTAACGGAGCCGCCCGCACACCTCTGAAGCGCATGGACGCGACCGGACCAGAAAACATAACTCGGCCGCCAATGCAGCTCCCCAAACCAAACACCGTCCCGGCGCAAACACGACTCCGAAGGGACATGTGTCGACGTATGCAAGCACTCTGCCGGGTTTCACAATTGTTTGTCGGCACAGCCGCGCGGCCATTACCATCGCCGCCGGGCGGCGGGGCCACCGCAAGCTGGCTGCCAGTCGCGCGCAGCCGATCCCTGGAAGGGTCTGACGACCCTTTGTGTGTCACTTTCTCCGGCCGCTCCGGTGTGGACACCCGTCGCAGGTGGTGGCGCTCCGGCGTGGACACCCGTCGCAGGTGGTGGCGCTCCGGTGTGGACACCCGTCGCAGGTGGTGGCGCTCCGGCGTGGACACCCGTCGCAGGTGGTGGCGCTCCGGTGTGGACACCCGTCGCAGGTGGTGGCGCTCCGGCGTGGACACCCGTCGCAGGTGGTGGCGCTCCGGCGTGGACACCCGTCGCAAGTGGTGGCGCTCCGGTGTGGACACCCGTCGCAGGTGGTGGCGCTCCGGTGTGGACACCCGTCGCAGGTGGTGGCGCTCCGGCGTGGACACCCGTCGCAGGTGGTGGCGCTCCGGTGTGGACACCCGTCGCAGGTGGTGGCGCTCCGGCGTGGACACCCGTCGCAGGTGGTGGCGCTCCGGCGTGGACACCCGTCGCAAGTGGTGGCGCTCCGGCGTGGACACCCGCCGCAGGTGGTGGCGCTCCGGTGTGGACACCCGTCGCAGGTGGTGGCGCTCCGGTGTGGACACCCGCCGCAGGTGGTGGCGCTCCGGTGTGGACACCCGTCGCAGGTGGTGGCGCTCGCCGCCAAGCTCCGCACCAACCAACAGAAGCACCTGCACCCCTTCACTCAATAGCTGACTGGCTGTCGGCTCGTCCAACGAACTGACTAGATGGTGGCTTGTCCAACGGACCGACTCGACTCTAGGCCCGTCCAGCGCACCGACTGCTGATTTACGTTGACACCGACTGCTGATTAAATACTCTTAACAAGAGCCAACAATGTTTTACCATCTTTGCATTGGAAATTTATCTTTTCTTGTGAAAACCCAATCTCTGAATGAAATGCGCTGTACGAACGAATGCGAAACAGTGCAGGTATGAGCCATGGTAATGAGAGATGCGAGGCGGACGCGATGCGCCCGGCCACAATTATTATAAATACTATAACTCCTGTTTCATGCCACATCCAACTGACACTTGTTTGTCCCATTCCACTCCATTTGTTGTTTGACAGCGGTGTCTGTCTAGCCCGTCACTATTTACGTTCGAGTCTACTTCCTTTTGTTTGGTGCAGAAATACTTTAAATGACTAGGCCTGGTCCCGCTAGCTGTCAAACCTTTGGAAAGTTGATAACTTTTTCTTTCTGTTACAGCATTTCAAGTCACAATTTCTTCACTGAGATTTAAATGCTGACATTTAATTTTTTTTTGTAGTCGTCTTCAGCACAGCATTATCCGAAATAAACGTATTTAATGTTGAAAGAAAGGTATTCGTGGCAGGCCATATTTAGTGAAATTTGCACTGGGGCGTCGGGGGGACGGGGTGAAGACGTGAACAAAATATTCCCGAAAATTGAAAATTTGGTGGGGAAATGGGATTTACCGGCGATTTGCGGGCGGCCAAACGTCGATTTCGTGTCATGACGTGATGCCACGTGACCTGCGCTCTCCGAGGTGGGGCGACCGGCATCAGTTTCCGATGGCAATTCAAGCGCCACGTTGGGAGTTGCGTCCGAAGCTTTTTGACAGCCCCTGCGCCATCGCATGCAATCCAAATTTTTAATGTAAGTACTGTGCCGAATTTCCGAAATTCGTGCACTTCTACAAAACTTGAACGCAGCAGGGAGCATGTCTTCACGGGATGTCACGAAGTTGCAGAGATTGCAGGAGAGACAAGCCACACGATATGAGGCTGACGGGGTCCACAAGCTCTCTCTCGCTGAATGTTGCCTGCTCCTGTGCTGGAGAATGGAAGCTCTCTAGCCAGTTGCTTGCTCTCTCGTCCTTTTGTCCGGCGCCTTGATGACACCTTATTACTGGCGAATATACATTTAAACCAAGACGCTCGCTGTCGCCCATGAATACCCAGGGCCTTGACACGTGGGAATGCTCTGACGGTGTGCATGCTGTTTCTTTTTTCCTTGCTCCTCGTTGGAAGTATCGGCTACCACGTGGCTCTTCCCATGACACCGGTTGGCCACGTGATGGACAGGAGCAGGTGGTCGTGACACCCCCCTCTCGCCGAGCCGGCTCTGCACGCTTTTGTCGAGCACGTCGCCGTCGAATCTGATGCGACTATTTTGGCCTCGGTTTGGACTGGCGGTTTTTGCTGTCACGCTTTTTGCTCGTCACCCCGGAGATCATTGTTGCTGTGGTCCAAGGACGGGCCTGTTCATAGGTGGCCGTGGAAAGCCGGCACAAGTTGTTTCGTGTGCATTTGTACATCACACCAATGCGTTAGGCGTCATGACCGGACATAAGACCGGTGGCGCCTCTGGTGGTAGGTTTGTGAAAGAACATCACCAGAGTGGGTTGGTCTGATTAATGCTATATTTTAGTTTCTAAGGAAGGTGCAGGTGATTTCCAATGGTCAAATTTGAACAACATTGAAGCAAGCTCTTTTATGATGTGCAGTTAATTTTATTATCAAATCATTTCACCATGTCACTTTGCCGTTAAAGTGAAATTAAAGGATTGGGCCACCCAATATCCTGTGATAAAAGCGCGGCATACATCTTCTGTGTGATGTGCTGACAATTTCCAATGTTCTTAATTAAACTAAAATCGAGCGTGCTACATTTTATATCATCTTGAATAACTTCCATGAAGGTTTAACCCTGTCACTTTTGCACTCAATTCCAGAACTCGTGTTCCATTCCTCGGCTTCTGCCTCTTCCTCTACTTTTGACTCTGCCTCTCTCTCGCGCTCTTTCTCGCTCTCGCTCTCGCTCTCGCTCTCGCTCTCGCTCTCGCTCTCGCTCTCGCTCTCGCTCTCGCTCTCGCTCAGCTGGCTGCCGCCGAGTGGTGGCCGGGCGGCCGCGCCCCGCCCGCTGGTGTCAGTATGTTCAGTAGCCCGCTCTGGTGGGGAATGCGGAGGCGGCGGCCGGCCGGGCGGCGCTCGCCGTCACCAGAGCCCTGCGGCGGCCGGGCGACCGTGGCGACCATGGCGACCGACAGTCCACACCCTGTGCGTCAGACATTGTCAGTCACAGTCACAGTCACAGTCACAGTCACAGTTACAGTCACAGTCACAGTCACAGTCACAGTCACAGTCACAGTCACAGTCACAGTCACAGTCACAGTCACAGTCACAGTCACAGTCACAGTCACAGTCACAGTCAGTCACAGTCACAGTCACAGTCAGAGTCACAGTCACAGTCACAGTCACAGTCACAGTCACAGTCACAGTCACAGTCACAGTCACAGTCACAGTCACAGTCACAGTCACAGTCACAGTCACAGTCACAGTCACAGTCACAGTCACAGTCACAGTCACAGTCACAGTCACAGTCACAGTCACAGTCACAGTCACAGTCACAGTCACAGTCACAGTCACAGTCACAGTCACAGTCACAGTCACAGTCACAGTCACAGTCACAGTCACAGTCACAGTCTCAGTCACAGTCTCAGTCACAGTCACAGTCACAGTCACAGTCACAGTCACAGTCACAGTCACAGTCACAGTCACATTCAGAGTCAGTCAGTCACAGTCACAGTCTCAATCATAGCCACAGTCACAGTCACAGTCACAGTCACACTCACACTCACACTCACACTCACACTCACACTCACACTCACACTCACACTCACACTCACACTCAGAGTCACAGTCACAGTCACAGTCACAGTCACAGTCAGAGTCAGAGTCACAGTTACAGTTACAGTCACATTCAGAGTCAGTTACAGTCAGCCAGTCACAGTCACAGTCACAGTCACAGTCACAGTCACAGTCACAGTCACAGTCACAGTCACAGTCACAGTCACAGTCACAGTCACAGTCTCAGTCACAGTCACAGTCACAAGCACAGTCACAGTCACAGTCACAGTCACATTCAGAGTCAGTCAGTCACAGTCACAGTCACAGACATGTCACAGTCAGAGTCAGAGTCAGAGTCAGAGTCAGAGTCAGAGTCAGAGTCAGAGTCAGAGTCACAGTCACAGTCACAGTCACAGTCACAATCACAGGCGCCAGCGCCGCCTCAGCCCACTCTCCTCCAGGGCCAGCTGGAGAGGCGGCAATGCAGACGTCGGGGCGGCGCACGCCGAACGGCGCGACGCCCCCGCCCCGTCCGGTGACGTAGGCGATGGCCAAGTGGCGGGCGAGAATCTCCGTACCGTCGGTGGCCGTCGGTACGGGGAACTGGCCGCCCACCGGGTGGCGGCGCTGGTTTTCCTGGACGTGGAGTACGAGCGTGCATTCGCCGAGGCGTACGTGGAGCCGCGCCCGCCACGTGTGAATCACGACTTCTCGGGCGGCCTGCACGTGCCGTAACGGGACGCCGCTGAGTCATCGCATGGCGTACCCCTGGAGCTGGAGCCAGGATCCAGGGCTGCTGTTGGTTATTTGAGCTTGGTTGGTTATTGGTTTTACAACACATCGACCGTTGAGTCATACAACGTAGCCAATTTCTCACGCCGATTGGTCGCGGGCGAAGAGTAGTGACAGGGGAGACTCGAACCCACAACCTTTCGATTGTGAGACACAGGCAACCTGCCCCTAGGCTACTCGTCTTCCGGTTATTTGGGCTTCAGGGCATCTCGACCGGATTTGATCATTCGCGCCCACCGCGAGTGCTGACTTGAAGTACTGTGCTGAGGGAAAAGTTACCTGATCTGGTGGTATGCTGAGGACCAGGGATGCGGAGCCGGGAAAATTTTGGACGGCTCCGGCTCCGGCTCCGGCTCCGGCTCCGTACATCCCAAACGTGAGCCGCCCCGCTTTCGACGGCTCCGGCTCCGACTCCGTCTCCGAGTAAAATGTCCCGGGGGCTCCGGCTCCGGCTCCGGCTCCGGCTCCGGCTCCGCACCCCAGCTGAGGACCGAGGAAGCCGACCTGGGGTTTTACCGAGAGCCGGATCAGAAGTCCCTGCTGATCTGGAGCTGTACTGAGGGCCACGCCAGCTGACCTGGCGTTGTACTGAGAACCGAGACAGCTGACTTGGGCCACACTAAGGGCTAGGACAGCTGTCCTGGCGCTGTACTGAGGACCGAGACAGCTTACTTGGGCCACACTGAGGGCTAGGACAGCTGTCCTGGCGCTGTACTGAGGACCGAGACAGCTTACTTGGGCCACACTGAGGGCTAGGACAGCTGTCCTGGGGCTGTACTGAGGACCGAAACAGCTGACATGGAGCTGCATTGAGGCCTAGGACAGCTTGATCTGGGACAGCTGATCTACTTGATCAACGAAGAATATACTATCTACTTGATCAACGAAGTAGAAGACTGCACTGTGGGGCCGACACCGACACCGACACCGACACCGACACCGACACCGACACCGACACCGACACCGACACCGACGCCGACGCCGACGCCGACACCGACACCGACACCGACGCCGACGCCGACGCCGACACCAACACCGACGCCGACGCCGACACCGACACCGACACCAACACCGACGCCGACACCGACACCGACACCAACACCGACACCGACGCCGACATCGACACCGACACCGACACCGACACCGACGCGCTGAGAGCAGGGCAGCAGGCCTACAGCTGCGCCAGTCTCCCGCAGCCAGAGCTGCCGTTGGCGGCGAGAGAGGCCCCCGTCTCGGGTATATCGGCGCCGAGTATACGGGACGGTCCCAACGCACGCAGTGTGCTCACATGCCGACTGTGCCTGCCACGCCCGAACCCTGGGCGCAAATGATCAAATCTGGTCGAAGCGCCCTGAAGCCCAAATAACTAACACCGGAGCCCGTACCTGCAAGTACGACCTCGGATGTGGCCGTCACGTGTGTGGCAGGTGCGGCGCTCCCATACGTGGCTACCATCGGGAAGCCGACCGAATGCCACGCGCGCGGCACTGACAGGCGGCGCCGTCCGAGAGCCGGGCCGTTGAATGGAGGGACTTGATAACTATGCTAGGTAGGAGCTCGACAGCGGTGCATGCCTGTCCTGTCCTGTCCTGTCCTGTCCGGTCCTGGCTGACCTATTCTGTCCTGTCCTATCCTGTCCTGTCCTGTCCTGTCCTGTCCTGTCCTGTCCTGTCCTGTCCTGTCCTGTCCCGTCCCGCCCCGCCCCGCCCCGCCCCACCCCGCCCCGCCCCGCCCCGCCCCGCCCCGCCCCGCCCCGCCCTGTCCTGTCCTGTCCTGTCCTGTCCTGTCCTGTCCTATCCTGTCCTGTCCTGTCCTGTCCTGTTCTGTCCTGTCCTGTCCTGTCCGGTCCTGGCTGACCTATTCTGTCCTGTCCTATCCTGTCCTGTCCTGTCCTGTCCTGTCCTGTCCTGTCCTGTCCCGCCCCGCCCCGCCCCGCCCCGCCCCGCCCTGTCCTGTCCTGTCATGTCCTGTCCTGTCCTGTCTTGTCTTGTCTTGTCTTGTCCTGTCCTGTCCTGCCCTGTCCTGTCCTGTCCTGTCCTGTCCTGTCCTGTCCTGTCCTGTCCTGTCATATCCTGTCCTGTCCTGTCCTGTCCTGTCCTGTCCTGTCCTGTCCTGTCCTGTCCTGTCCTGCCCTGGCCTGTCCTGTCCTGCCCTGACCTAGGATGGCCAGCGGCCGTCAGCTCCACCACCGCACGGCCAGCGCAGGCCAACTCCATCCCGTGACGTCACAGTGACATTGGCGTGACGTCACCGGCGCCGGCGGATCGGGCCAGCAGCTGACAGGGCCGGCTCCCGGCGCCAGAATCACGCCCCGATGTCGGAATTTCTTTTGCTTTGGTCCAGCGTGCTGTTGGAGCGTAATCCATTTATAATTTTTAATTCATTTCATGCCGGACAAAATGGCTGGCTAACCATGTTGCAGGGGCACAGGTAGTGCTGTCACTTTCGGCAAGCGAGCGCGCCGAAAATGTCTGGTATTGCGTGATAAAAACATCAAAATTTATTTTTCACCTGGCGCATATTTGGCTGCCAACGAGGAGGGGGCGACCCCCTTGGCCGCGCCTCTGAATATCTATCTGATATAGGCATTAGGCAATTAACACGGGCTTACAATTGCTCATTATCCGAGGGGATTTAACAACTTACTGAAGCTATGCTGAAGCTCCTTCGCGGCGTGTCAGGCATCGCCGGGATAAAATATGGTGTGATTTTGTTATTATCGGTGCAACACAAACCAAAGTATTAGTGCTGCTACGGACGAGGGTAAAAACGCCCAGTTCCACCCACCGGTATCCGCTCCTGGGCATCGCCAAGAAGGGAAACCGACGACTTGAGTGCTCGACAGTCCTGGAATGTAACATTGGAGACGTTTGTGAGACTTGCAGAGAAGCAAGCCTCAAGTTTCTCCCCACTGTTGTCGTTGCGCCACCGTTTGCTGATTGCAAGAAGTACTTTGGATTCTTTTACGATCCATTCAACCGCTAAATTATGTAGCGTCGCCAACCTCTCACGCCGACTGATCGAGAGTGGACTCGGCAAATGCCGCCGGTTGTGGAATTAAACCCCACAATCTTTAGGTCAAGAATCTAGCGCTCTACCAGCTGAGCTACCGCCCCTCGCCCCCCCCCCCCCCCCGTTTTCTGATTGCGTGTTCTGTCCAGCGACACGCGTGAATTATCAAGTCTGGTCGAAGCTCCCCTCCCCCTCTGCCCGGCGACTCCCACCTGAGCTCGCCTCTGGCGTGGAGCCGACGGCAGCACGTTGGCGCGACTGTACAGACGAGCGTCGCCGGCAGACTGTACGGAGCTGGACTGCGCCGCGCAGGCCGCGGATCGCCGGCAGGCCCGCTGCGGCGCTGCGGCCCGGCCCGCTGCGGCGCTGCGGCGCTGCGCCCGGCCCGCTGCGGCGCTGCGGCGCTGCGGCCCGGCCCGCTGCGGCGCTGCGGCGCTGCGCCCGGCCCGCTGCGGCGGCAGCTCCACACGTCACATTCCGATGCGATGCGACGGCCGACGGTGGGCGGTGGGCGTGGCTTCGCGTCTCGGTGCCGGCGAGCGGGCACCTGCAGCGATTTGCCAGCTAAACGGCTGGAGAGTCGCGGGCGCGTTCACATTGGCGGAACGGCGGGCTTACTCAAAACAGTTCTTAGAAGCCGCATTGCCGGCGTGGGCGCTGACTCAGACCTATGCAGCGGGTTCTCCGTCGGCGTCGGTTCCTCGCTGTGGCCAAAGCCGATCGGTGATTGGTGACCGACCCCCCACCCCACCCTCCCCCCCCCCCACCGTCTGCAGCAGCCGGCGTCCGGGCGCTTGTCGAATCCAGCGTCAGTTAAGCTTCGTCCTGTGCTGCACGACCAGTGCTGGACTTGCGGGAGAGCGGTGGCGAATGGCGCCCCAAACCCCCTCAGTGGGCACCTGACTGGGTTGGGCGCTAAATAACCTGACCTGGTCGATGCGACCTAAAACTCAAATAACCAACCAACCAACCTGACTGGGTCCCATACCCCTAAGTAGCCACCGGACTCGAGCTGCCTCGTGTGGCGCCCCTTCCCCGGCGGCCATTTCTCACCCGCACGCAGGGCTGGGCCTCATGTACTGTTGTGAGGACCCACCCGCACAATGTTGGCATCGGCGCACCCCCTCAATGACCTTGGATTTTAACAGTTTGGCCGCTGCGCGCGCGGTCGGGTGACCGGGGCGGCGCGTGGTCCTGTGTGACCGGGACGGCTCCAGGTCCTGAGTGACCGGGGCGGCTCCAGGTCCTGTGTGACCGGGGTGGCTCCAAGTCCTGTGTGACCGGGACGGCTCCAGGTCCTGGGTGACCGGGGCGGCTCCAGGTCCTGGGTGACCGGGACGACACGAGGTCCTGACGTCACGCCACCATCGTCGGCACGCGGACCGTGCAGCCCGACAATCCGGCCGGTCCGGCAGCCCCGTGTGCAGCCGCCGCCCATGCAAGCCGTCCGCTCATTATCGGGAGCTGGCGGCGTGGCCCGTCTTTCCTCCAATCGGCCGATGGGGCCCAAACCGGTTGGTGGCACCGCGCCAACGCGGCGGCCGAACGGGCTGTCAGAAATGGCCTAGTCATGGCAAGTCGTGTGTGTTCCTTACGGCTGTGCTTCGTCAGTGTTACGGTCTTATTTCTTCGCGTGCTGTATTTGTGTTAATGTGCTTCTCGCATCTCTAGAGCATTATGGCATATAGCTTCCCCATTCCTTCATACATGGACACAATGCATTCATTTCTAAGTCAATTGCTGCGAGGGGAATGACGTATGGATCTGGAAGTTTCCAAAAATAGCACACATCGTGTCTGTTGGAGTACTGGTGGGCAAAAAAATCTCGGATCTTGCACAGACGGTGTCCGCTGAACCATTGCTGGTTCCCACGGGCCTGCAGGCTGGCCAAGTGATAACGGTGTCGCTCGATAATTGCTAGAACGCAAATCCGAAAGCCTGTGACATCTGGGATGACATCATAGGTGCCGTACAGTGGGTGTGATATATTGATGGTGTGGAGCAGGCTGTGATGCATAAGAGTGTATTAAATAATTATATTCACGACCCATGTGTGCGCTAAAGAACAATTTCGCCGGTGATGTGTTTGTCAATTGAGGTTTGCTTGCATTTTTCGCACTAAGGTATATTTTGACGGCCTTTAACTCTAGCAAGACGACATTGGCGACCTTACCAATGGGACTTTATGCAGCAGGTTCAGACCTCTCACTCTCTCAGAGATTAAGATCAGTTGGTACATTCTGTAACCGCTCGACGACCTGTTTTCGCGGCTGAATAGCGACGCGATCGGCCGGGTGTTGCGCTCGCCTAACACCCTTACCGGTTCTGCTCAGTTATATATAATGATATGTCGCAATGGATCCCACTCCACCAGAGCACACACATTCCGATGTTGAGGACAGCAAACCGTCCAGTGTACACCCCAGTATGAACGTCACGTGTCCTGCAGTCTCGCCTGTGCGACCTGACCACGTCCACAGTCGCGTGCTGCGCCTGCTCCTCGCTCTGTGGTTGTGGAGGAGTGCTGATGGCGTGCGTGGCCGGTCTGCTGGCTCGCCGAACACGGCGACACGACGCGGCCTGCCCGCCACCACTGTCAGCGCCGGAACACACGCCACGACTGGAACACATGCCACGGCAGCGTCAGCGCCGGAACATACGCCACGGCAGCGTCAGCGCCGGAACACACGCCATGACTGGAACACACGCTACGACTGGAACACACGCCACGGCAGCGTCAGCGCCGGAACACACGCTACGACCGGAACACACGCCACGACTGGAACACACGACATGACTGGAACACACGCTACGACTGGAACACACGCCACGGCAGCGTCAGCGCCGGAACACACGCCATGACTGGAACACACGCTACGACTGGAACACACGCCATGACTGGAACACACGACATGACTGGAACACACGCTACGACTGGAACACACGCCACGGCAGCGTCAGCGCCGGAACACACGCCACGGCAGCGTCAGCGCCGGAACACACGCCATGACTGGAACACACGCTACGACTGGAACACACGCCACGGCAGCGTCAGCGCCGGAACACACGCTACGACCGGAACACACGCCACGACTGGAACACACGCCACGGCAGCGTCAGCGCCGGAACACACGCCATGACTGGAACACACGCTACGACTGGAACACACGCCACGGCAGCGTCAGCGCCGGAACACACGCCACGACCGGAACACACGCCACGACTGGAGCACACGCCACGGCGGCGGAGCCTCGGCTGTCTGTGCTGTATGACAGCTGCAGCGGCAGTGCCAGTGGCCTCTGGTATAGAGTGCAGAACAATTGTAGCGATAGTGGCAGTGGGATCTCCCATAGAGTGCAGGACAATTGTAGCGATAGTGGCAGTGGGATCTCCTATAGAGTGCAGGACAATTGCAGCGGCAGTGGCCATGGCCTCTGCCGTGGGGTGTCGGACAGCTGTAGCGGCAGTGGCCGTGGCCTGTGTCGGGGGGTACAGGACAACTGTAGCGGCAGTGGCCGTGGCCTGTGTCGTGGAGTGCAGGACAGCTGTAGCGGCAGTGGCCGTGGGCTGTGTCGGGGAGTACAGGACAGTCGTAGCAGCAGTAACAGTGGCCTCCGCTGTGGAGTGTAGGACAGTTGCCGGACTCCCAGCTGCCGAGTGCCGGGCCGGGCCGGCCGCCTGGCGGCGGCGCGCGGTACCAGCCGGCCGGCGCCGTCACCGACCGCAGTCTGGCTGCGCTGTCGGCCGGCATCGCGCCGCTGTCGCAGAGCTCCGGGCCGGCCGCGCCGCGCGGCGCAGTGTCTCTGGCCGCGGCTCGCGGTCAGTGCGGTGCCATCGGCCTCTGCCAGCGGGCTATGTGGGCAACCCCGTGCGGGTCGACCGTGGACCCATACTGCAGGTGGGTGTGCGAGACGGGGCCCGGCGAGCGCTCTTGTCTGTCGCCACTTGGCCAGGCACGGCGGCTGGCCGTGGTCTGTCGCCACGGCCAGCCGCCCGTCTGGTTATTTAACTGGAGTGCGGTGTCACCAGTGTGCACCGTGCTTGGCTGGTGACTGGTCTCGACGGCGCCGGCGTGGTGGATTCGTGCACCCAAGCTCCGAGTCTATGAGGTGGTTTCTGAATCATGTGCTAGGAGCTGACGTCTGACTGCCGTTCAATAGGCTCCGACACGCAGGAACTGGCTGCTGGTACTGAATCCTGTACCAGGAGCGAACGTCGGACTCCCAATCAGTAGGCTCCGACACACAGCAGCAGGCTGACTGCTGGCCATCACTGGTTCGATGGCCGTCGCAAGGGGACACATTCTTAGGTTCTGCTACAACCCCCCTATACGCTCGTTGCGATCATGAAGCAACCTACAACATGCATCAGTGCGGAGGGTTGAGTTAGGCTACACACAGAGAAAGTCAAAGAGGGGCTAAATCGAAACAAGTGTAGGTTCCAGGACGCTCACGAAAAAAAAACGTCACGCTCCACAACAAAATGTGTGTCAGCACCAGGATTACGAATTATTTTTGTGGAAATCTAATTGGACCTTTGTCATTGCTCTGCAACTTATGTGAACAATCTTCGTTTCAGAGCGGAAAATGTGAAAAGTTGCGCCCTTGGTATTTCCCTTGCATTTCACGAGACCCACGGCTCAGATGAATTAGTCTGCGTTGACGGGGCGAAACCTGTTATTCATGCCCACCTCGCAGTGCAGGACCAAACGCCTGCACCCGGCAGTCCAGCGCCGCCGGGCCCGGCGCCTGGACGGACGCTGACCCGCAGTGGCGACGGCACTGGGGTGCTCGAGGGCCGCGGTAGCTAAGTTGGTAGGGCGTCGGACTCTTAATCGCAAGATTGTGGGTTCGAATCTCACAACCGACGGCATTTACCGAGCCCACTCGCGACCAATCGGCGTGAGAGGTTGGCGACGCTATGTGACCTAGCGGTTGAATGCGACGTAAAAGAGCCCAAGGTTCTTCTTCTGGGGTAACGCTTGACCGCCTGTCCGCATTTGCCGCGGGGCTTGGCCGCGCCAAGAAATGCCCGAGCCCGGCAAACGCTGGCCGCGCACGTGATTCCCGTAATTCGCGCTCCTTCGGTATCGGTCACGCCACACTGCACACCGGTCGTGACGTCAGAGCTCGGAGCGGGACGTGACGTTGCCGAAATGGGCAAGTGTTTGCGGCTGTGCCTTCAGCAAGGCACTGTCGGCTCATCGCGGCCGGCTGTTGGGTCCCGAGCATGACACGGATGTCTGTTGGAACCACCAGGCCAATGCCAGGTCAAGGCATCCATGTCGGCCATCTTTAGGCTAGGCCGCGGCTGTTTGTGTCACCATCCCTGCTCCTGCTGGGGTACACCAAGCCATAGCTTCTGCTAGGCCACTTCAGGCCATGGCTTCTGCTAGGCCACTTCAGGCCATGGCTCCTGCTAGGATATATCAGGTGAGAGCTCATGCTATGGCACATCAGGCGATGGCTTCTGCTGATATTCAACGAATGCTCGCTGCACTTCGCTACTGAATTGCAAATTGTGCTGCAATGCATTCAGAGGTATTGTCACACCTGGATTATTCCGACCCGTAGGTGGCGCCGTTACCTCTGAAGATTGTGATCTCGAGACGACCCTGCTGCCTCTCCGGGTTCAGATCCGGAGGCGGCGCCGGTTCCCCCAGGGTAGCGATCACCGAGAAGGCGCTGTCACCTCTCAGGACTCAGACCCGTGCGGCTCATGACCGACGTAGTCGATGCGCCCCTTAATCTCAGACCCTTGCGCCTGCCCCGTCCCCGAGCGGCTGCCCAGGCTGCCGGGGCCTGGACTCCAGCAGCCGCCGGCCGCAGCACCCATCCGCATCGGCGGCGACGGCGCGCCACCACTGCCGGCGGCGGCGGCGGCAGCGGCGGCGGCGCCCGTACCTATGAATGATGTATGTGGCCGGCCGGCCGCCGACTGCTGGCGGCGCGACCGCTCGGCTGCGGGCCGGGCCGCTCGCCGGCCGGCCGGCCGCGCCGCGCCGCTTCAGCCGCCCGGGCCGCGCCCGCCGCTGTTGCGCGTCGTGTTGCGCAACAGTGCGCCGTGCGTGCCGCCGCAACGGGGCGCCCGCCGCCAGGTGGCGTGCGCGCCGGCCGGGCAGAGGCGTAGTCGGCGGCTCCACTGTACTGCCGGGGAGAGGCGTAGTCGGCAGCTCCACTGTACTGTTGGGCAGGGGGCGGCTCCACTGTACTGCCGGGCAGGGGAGGAGGGCGGCAGCTTCACTGTACTGTTGGGCAGGGGCGTGCGGCTCCACTGTAGTGTCGGACAGGGGAATCAGGTCGGCGGCTCCACTGTACTGTCGGCCAGGAGAGGAGGCAGCGGCTCCACTGTACTGTCGGGCGGGGAGCGGCTCCACTGTACTGTCGGGCAGGGGAGGAGGGCGGCGGCTCCACTGTACTGTTGGGCAGGGCGGGGGCGGCTCCACTGTACTGTTGGGCAGGGGAGGAGGGCGGCAGCTCCACTGTACTGTTGGGCAGGGGGCGGCTCCACTGTACTGTTGGGCAGGGGAGGAGGGCGGCAGCTCCACTGTACTGTTGGGCAGGGGGGAGGGCGGCGTCCACTGTACTGTTGGGCAGGGGAGGAGGGCGGCGGCTCCACTGTACTGTTGGGCAGGGGAGGAGGGCGGCAGCTCCACTGTACTGTTGGGCAGGGAGGGGGGGCGGCTCCACTGTACTGTTGGGCAGGGGAGGAGGGGCGGCAGCTCCACTGTACTGTTGGGCAGGGGGGAGGGCGGCAGCTCCACTGTACTGTTGGGCAGGGGGCGGCTCCACTGTACTGTCGGGCAGGGGAGGAGGGCGGCAGCTCCACTGTACTGTTGGGCAGGGGAGGAGGGCGGCAGCTCCACTGTACTGTTGGGCAGGGGGGCGGCTCCACTGTACTGTCGGGCAGGGGGGCGGGCGGCGCTCCACTGTACTGTTGGGCAGGGGAGGGGGCGGCAGCTCCACTGTACTGTTGGGCAGGGGGCGGCTCCACTGTACTGTCGGGCAGGGGGGAGGGCGGCACTCCACTGTACTGTTGGGCAGGGGAGGGCGGCAGCTCCACTGTACTGTTGGGCAGGGGGCGGCTCCACTGTACTGTTGGGCAGGGGAGGAGGGCGGCGGCTCCACTGTACTGTTGGGCAGGGGAGGAGGGCGGCAGCTCCACTGTACTGTTGGGCAGGGGAGGAGGGCGGCAGCTCCACTGTACTGTTGGGCAGGGGAGGAGGGCGGCGGCTCCACTGTACTGTTGGGCAGGGGGAGGGGGGCGGCTCCACTGTACTGTTGGGCAGGGGGGAGGGCGGCAGCTCCACTGTACTGTTGGGCAGGGGGGGGGCGGCGGCTCCACTGTACTGTCGGGCAGGGGAGGAGGGGCGGCGGCTCCACTGTACTGTCGGGCGGGGGCGGCTCCACTGTACTGTTGGGCGGGGGAGGAGGGGCGGCTCCACTGTACTGTCGGGCGGGGGAGGAGGCGGCAGCTCCACTGTACTGTCGGGCAGGGGAGGAGGGCGGCTCCACTGCACTGTCGGGCGGGGGGCGGCTCCACTGTACTGTCGGGCGGGGGGCGGCTCCACTGTACTGTCGGGCGGGGGGCGGCTCCACTGTACTGTCGGGCGGGGGCGGCGTCCACTGTACTGTTGGGCGGGGAGGAGGGCGGCGCTCCACTGTACTGTTGGGCAGGGGAGGAGGGCGGCGGCTCCACTGTACTGTTGGGCGGGGAGGAGGGCGGCGCTCCACTGTACTGTTGGGCGGGGAGGAGGGCGGCAGCTCCACTGTACTGTTGGGCAGGGGAGGAGGCGGCTCCACTGCACTGTCGGGCGGGGGGGGCGGCTCCACGTGTACTGTCGGGCGGGGGCGGCTCCACTGTACTGTTGGGCAGGGGAGGAGGGCGGCGGCTCCACTGTACTGTTGGGCAGGGGGGAGGCGGCAGCTCCACTGTACTGTCGGGCAGGGGGGAGGGCGGCGGCTCCACCGTACTGTCGGGCGGGGGCGGCTCCACTGTACTGTCGGGCGGGGGCGGCTCCACTGTACTGTCGGGCGGGGGCGGCTCCACTGTACTGTTGGGCAGGGGAGGAGGGCGGCGGCTCCACTGTACTGTTGGGCAGGGGAGGAGGGCGGCGGCTCCACTGTAGTGTCGGGCAGGGGAATCAGGTCGGCGGCTCCACTGTACTGTCGGGCGGGGGGCAGCGGTCCACTGTACTGTTGGGCAGGGGAGGAGGGCGGCGGCTCCACTGTACTGTTGGGCAGGGGAGGAGGGCGGCAGCTCCACTGTACTGTTGGGCAGGGGAGGAGGGCGGCAGCTCCACTGTACTGTTGGGCAGGGGAGGAGGGCGGCGGCTCCACTGTACTGTTGGGCAGGGGGGGGGGGGGGGGCGGCTCCACTGTACTGTTGGGCAGGGGAGGAGGGCGGCGGCTCCACTGTACTGTTGGGCAGGGGAGGAGGGCGGCGGCTCCACTGTACTGTTGGGCAGGGGAGGAGGGCGGCGGCTCCACTGTACTGTTGGGCAGGGGAGGAGGGCGGCGGCTCCACTGTACTGTTGGGCACGGGAGGAGGGCGGCGGCTCCTCTGTACTGTCGGGCGGGGAGGAGGGCGGCGGCTCCACTGTACTGTTGGGCAGGGGAGGAGGGCGGCGGCTCCACTGCACTGTCTGCCAGGGCAGGAGGCAGCTCCACTATACTGTCGGGCAGGGGAGGAGGGCGGCGGCTCCACTGTACTGTTGGGCAGGGGAGGAGGGCGGCGGCTCCACTGCACTGTCTGCCAGGGCAGGAGGCAGCTCCACTATACTGTCGGACAGAGGCGTAGTCGGCGGCTCCACTGTACTGTTGGGCAGGGGAGGGAAGCGGGGGACGACGCAGTCTCGACGGAAACGCCTGGCGGGAGTGGGCTGCGGGCGCGAGCCGAAGTCGTCCCGACCCGTCCTCGTCACCCGATGACGCGCCACATCCGGCGCGGGGTGTCATCGCGTGCGTCACGTGGGCGGGTCAGGGCGGGTCCGGACGGTTCGTGACGTGGGCGGTCCGTGAAGTGGGCGGTTCCTGTCGGGCCGTGATGCGACCGCCGTCTCTGCGCCATGTAGCCGAGCTCACTTTGACCCTGTGGAATCGGCGACGGTCCCAGGCTCACCACCTGTGACGTCACCAGTCCCCTCTGCTCACGTCACAGCCGAGCTCATCGTGACCCTGTGCAATCAGCCACGGTCTCAGGCTCGCCACGTCTGACGTCATACGTCTCATCTGCTCACGTCACAGTCGGGTGGCGGTCAGCCAGCGTCGGCCATAGTGATTGGCAGCTATTCGGCCATATGCATTGATGCATGCACACGTCGTTTCCCGGTAGCGGTAGCAGCTATTCCACCATCTGCATTGATACATGCATATGCCGTTCCCGGTAGCGGTAGCAGATACTGCGTCATCTGTATTGATACATGCACATGCCGTTCCCGGTAGCAGTTGGAGCTGTTCCGCCCTCCCCACTCATGCATGCACGTGCCGTTCCCGGTAGCCAGTAGCGGTTGCTGCGCCCTCCCCACTGATGCATACACATGCCATGCCGTTCCAGGTAGCGCTTATCAGGTGGCGCACATGTCGGCTGACCTTGGCAGAGGTCGCGGCGACGCGCCGAGAGCGGCGTATTTGCATGTCTCCGTGCTCGCCGGCCAGATGGACGGCCCCAAGTCGCTGTCCGGGTGCGGACGAGCCTCAGACGGCGGGCGGGGCGTGCTGGACACTGGCTCAGATCCGATCGGGTGGCGGGACACGTCAGAGGAACGGTCGGAGGTGGTCGGGGACGAGGCAGGTCAGATGGACGGCCGGGGGCGAGACAGGTCAGATGGACGGCCGGGGGCGAGACAGGTCAGATGGACGGCCGGGAGCGAGACAGGTCAGTTGGACGGTCGGGGGCGAGACAGGTCAGAGGGACGGTCGGAGGGGGGGCGGGAGAGACAGGTCAAATGGATGATAGCCGGCCGGGTGGCGGGACAGGTCACAGCCTAGTGGCAGCCCCAGATCAGGTAGTCGAGGCTGTAGTCAACAGGAGTCCTGTGTACATGTGTCCTGTCTGTCGACGCTCGGTGCTGAAGTACGGACATTGGCGACACGATACATCCAGACATACCACACGCAAAAATGGTATAATAGGAGCAACTATCTCTCAGAAACATGTGCCAATCCGAGATCGCAAACGATCCATAGTTTTGCGGTGTGGCCCATCCACGGCCGGTACTTGGCTATTATAGCATGTCCCGCCAGTACTCATTCTGCATCACTGTCGCTGAACGGGAACGTACAAGCTGGAGATGTCGACAACAGCCGTCTGTTGTACTGCCACTAGGGGCACTTCAGGAGCGCTTGAGGCACGCAGGCAGTACGGATCTACGATTCTCGTGGTTTGTGACCGAGTGCTTTATTGTCGGCGGCATCTATAGACATGTAATCCCTTCATTGTCCGGTAATGCTATCCTAGTTTCCAGTGGAGAAAACGGAGAGAGTGGTTTCTTTTGTTGGACATGATGTTCTGAATAACACAATTCCAGGACTGGACACACAGTGAGCACAGCACACTCCCCTACCATGGCCAGAGCAGATGGCGGTCCCAATGGGTTGGAGATAGCTGGAGGCGGGTAGCATGCTCTCAGACAGAGAACAGCACCAGGGATCGGAGAAAGCTGGAGACCGATAACATGCTCCCAGACTGGGTCCTATGAGCGATAAATGACCTCGCAGTCGGCGTGTCCTTAAGCCAAAATAATCAATAAACCAGACTGGGTCCGGCATAGCAGTCGATGGAGAATTTTGATCGGAGGGGGGCACTCGTATGGCGGGATGTCGTTTCTCCTACTGGGCGCCACTGATTGAAAACATTTCAAATGGAGGGGCTGAACTCAAGTGCCCTTGGAAGTTGGAGGACTGCCTTCGGCTGACAAGTTCAGGAGGAAGGGGTGCATTCGAGCGTCCCTGGAGAGTACATTTTTCCAGTCAGAAGTGCGCCAGCTTTCCACATATGAGGGGGGGGGCACGTGCTTCGACGTCCTATTGAATTTGCTTTTGGTGCAAGATGGTCTTGGGTTTCGGTTCGGAGTGTCGAGGTATCATGGGCAGACACAGCTGGTGCAGGTTAGGGACAGACGCAGCCGCCGACCGGTACCAGGCTGTGCGGCTATGGCCGATGGACGGTGGACGTGGCCGGGCACGTCCGACGCTTGACGATGGCCGTTCTGGGGTGTCGGTGGGTGGCAGGGGGTGAGACGGAGTTGAGAAGTGGCACCGATGCTGACCTCGCCGTCGCGGCGCACCCGTTCGTCGGTCGAAGGTCAGACGGACCAAGGATGCAGATGGACGGCAAGATAGCAGGGCCTTCCGCATCCTCTGCCGATGCTAGCCAGCAAGGCCAGCCCGACTGACCCTGACCGGCCAGCCGAGTTCCTGTTGGTCACATATCGGCTGGAGCCGTGCCTGAGATGGGCACATGTGATTGCACTGCCGGTGCACAGCTGCTTCCAGATGGGATCCAAGAAGCTTGCCACCCGACCAAAGATGGAGCCGAGACCCCTGCTACCCGACCACAGATGGGCCCGAGAGACCCATGCTACCCAATCACACATGGGCTTGAGACCCCTGCTACCCGACCACAGATGGGCCCGAGAGACCCCAGCTACCCAATCACACATGGGCTTGAGACCCCTGCTACCCGACCACAGATGGGCCAGAGACCCCTGCTACCCAGCCGCAGACAGGCCAGAGACCCCTGCTACCCGGCCACAGATGGGCCAGAGACCCCTGCTACCAGACCGCAGGCAAGCCAGAGACCCCTGCTACCCCACCACAGATGGGCCCCAGAGACCCATGCTACCCGACTACGGATGGGCCCGAGAGAGCGCTGCTTCCCACTGACCGACAGCTGCCCAGGCGGTCGGCGCCAGCTCGCCCGCGCCTGTGGCGGGGCACCAGGCGGAGCAGCTGCAGCTGTCCGGCCGACAGCTGCCCGGGCGGGCGGCGCCAGCTGGCCGACTGTGGCCGGGCCGCCCCCGCCCGACGGAGCCGTCAGAGCGGCGCCGGCGGCGCCGGCGGCGGCGACGGCGGCGGCGACGGCGGCGGCGGCAGTGGCGGCGCGGCGGCGCGGCGGCGACCTTCGCTGCGCGGCAGACGCGCCGCCGTCGCGCCGGCCGGCCGGCGGTTTTTCAGCGGCCGGCCGGCCGGCCCGGTCGCTGACCTTGTTACAGCAGTCGGTCAACACGCACCGGCGGCCGGCCGCCGCTGGCTGGTCGGCGCTGGCGCGCAGTGGCGCGGCTCGGGCCCCGACTGCCGCCGCCGCCGTCGTCGAGTACCCACCCGTTCGGTGGCGGCGAGTGCCGACTAGAGGTGCGCACGGTCGGTGGGAGCGGCCTCCGCCGTCCATGGCCGGCCGTGCGGCACGTGCCCGCCCCCAGCTCGGCCGTGACGCTGCCAGTCTCGGCCGTAACGGGCTGCATGGTCTCTGCAGTCGATGCGCCCTTAAACGCCAATAACTGGCCGTAACGGTGTTAGTCTCGGCCTTAACACTGCCAGGCTCGGCCGTAACGCTGCCGGTCTCGGCCGTAACGCTGCCAGTCTAGGCCGTAACGGTGCCAGTCTAGGCCGTAACGCTGCCGGTCTCGGCCGTAACGCTGCCAGTATAGGCCGTAACGGTGCCAGTCTTCGGCGCTGCTAGGCTCGGCCGTAACGCTGCCAGTCTAGGCCGTAACGGTGCCAGTCCCGGCCGCAACGGTGCCAGTCTTCGGCGCTGCGAGGCTCGGCCGTAACGCTGCCAGTCTCGGCGGTAACGGTGCCTGACTGTACCGGACACCCTCCCCGCCGCCGCCTTCAGCGAGGTGCCGACGCCGCCTGACGTGTGTCCGCCGAGGCGCGCCATGGCCGGCCCACAGAACGTGCGGCACAACGGCACGATGTCAACCCCCGGGCGTGTGACCCAAGGGCGGCGGCGGCGGCGGCCGTCGCGGCCGCTGATTACTCATGAATGCCCGACGCCCCGGCCCGTGAAACGCTTCGTGAGCGCTGCAATGGTCGCAGCGGCGGAGGACCGTGTCGCACCACGAGGCGGGCCGTCATTTGGCAGGCGGGCCTTCCTTTGTCGCCAGCGTGCCGTCGGCCCGCCTGGCAGCCGGGGGGGGACAAATGGGCGGCGGATCAGCGGCAGCCTCTCGGCTGCAGACGAGGTATATGCCTCCGGCTGGGCGGCCAGCTGCGGCTGAGGCACATCCGGCTGGACGGAGTGTCGACGGTCAGCTGCAGCTGGAGTGCCTCCTACTGGACGGCGGGTCAGCGGCGAGGTGCAGCTGAAGTACCTCCGGCTGGACGGCCAGCTACAGCTGAGATTCGTCCTGCTGGACGGTCAGCTGCAGCTGAAGTTCATCCTGCTGGACACCAGCTGCAGCTGAGGTACCTTCTGCTGGACGGTCAGCTGCAGCTGAGGTACCTTCGGCTGGACGGTCAGCTGCAGCTGAGGTACCTCCGGCTGGACGGTCAGCTGCAGCTGAGGTACCTCCGGCTAGACGGTCAGCTGCAGCCCAGGTACCTTCTGCTGGACGGTCAGCTGCAGCCCAGGCACATTCTGCTGGACGGCGAGCTACAGTCGAGGTGGTAACTGCAGCTGAATAGCGTGTCAGCAGCGTATGGTGGTACGGTGGGGAGCGTCACCGACCCACCTACATGGCACGGCCAATTGTGGCCGTGGCATGGCATGATCTCTGCCAGGTGGAAAGGGGCACTTTGTGACGTGGGAGTGGGTGCGTGAGCGGGGGCTCGTCTAAGGAGATTTGGAGTGAGTGGGGGAGGTTAAGGAGCCTGTCCATCGGTATACTTGGGGGGCCATCGTCATCCCCGAGCCGACTCCCGCAGCAACGGCAAAGCAATTGGAAAGTTTTCGTGACTGCGGGGCCAGGGTCGCAGCTGCGGGGGTCGCGACCTCGCAGCTAGCATGCCAGACGACGGGTCCCTGGCAGTTGGCGGGGTGGAAGGGCATCGTCGGATGGAGCCGATTGAAACTGGTGTTCAGAAAATGGCGTTAAGATTGCTGGTTCCCTCGATGCTTGCGATCAAAATTCACCAGCACCCGCTCGCATGCCTAGCTGGGTGCAGGTATGCAGACTGAATGCAACACACGAAGTATTACACGGCACCATAACTCCAGAAGTTGCGATAACGTGGTATTAAAGCGCCGGGAGATGGCGAACAATGCTGAGGTCAACTTATTTGTCCTAGTATGCTTGATGACAACGGAACATAAATGCATGTTGACATATTTTCCGTTCACAAAATACCATAAGGAAAATGTAGCCTTTGTTCAGCTTGCATTGTCATTAAGCAGACCACGATCACATTTCAGTCAACTGCTGTCTTTGTCAACATCTCTTGATCCAAACCAAATATTCCTGTGTCAGATGTGAAAAGATCAAGCTGCAGCGTACGAATGGGTGAGTCCGATATTCCTCGGGCGAGAACCGCTGTTGGGTGCGAGAGCTGGTACTGCCGCGCTGAATCGGCGACGGTGCTGGAGACGAGAGCTGGTGCTGCGCTGGACCGGCGACGGTGCTGGAGACGGGACCTGGTGCTGCGCTGGACCGGAGACGGTGACGCAGGGCCGGCGGATCCCGCCCTGCGGCCGGACTGCTGCTGCTGTTGGTACGGGGCCGCTGGCGGCTGGCGGTCCCGACTTCTGATGTGGCCGGCGGTCGGTCTGATGGTCTGATGTGACGCTCGTCGGTAGCCGAGGGTGACGTGGTGACTGGCGGCGAGAGATGGTCACGTCACAGCCTACCGCAACCGGCCACGCAACAGTCTACCACAACTGGCCACGTCACAGCCTACCGCAACTGGCCACGTCACAGCCTACCGCAACTGGCCACGCCACAGCCTACTCCCACCTGGCCACGTCACAGCCTACCGCAACTGGCCACGTCACGGCCTACCGCAACTGGCCACGTCACAGCCTACTCCATCTGGCCACGCCACAGCCTACCGCAACTAGCCACGCCAAAGCCTACCGCATCTGGTCCACGTCACAGCCTACCGCATCTGGTCACGTCACAGCCTACCGCAACCGGAACGGCGTGGACCGTTACCACCGTCCCATCCCGCTCCTCATAGACCCGGCCGGACCTTCTCTTCACGGAGCCGGTGCGATCCGCTCCCCACGGGCCGCCGTGTGCCGACAGCCGGCCGGCGGCGGCGGCGGCACGACAGCCGCCGCCGAGCGTGTCGGGGCCGGCCGGCATCAAAGTGCCGGCCAGATGTAATCCGGCAGGGGCGAGTCGGCCCGTCGCCGGCAGCGGCCGCCGGCGCCGCCGACCGGCGGCGGCTCGATGGCTATCTGCGTCGTCGTCGCCACGCTCACGTCCGGTCGGCCGAC
Organism: Imbricaverruca yamaguchii; assembly: GCA_034440575.1. Classification (NCBI taxonomy): domain Eukaryota; kingdom Metazoa; phylum Arthropoda; class Thecostraca; family Neoverrucidae; genus Imbricaverruca; species Imbricaverruca yamaguchii. Next base: position 2,119,757 of record JAOTOL010001609.1, on the reverse strand, counting down.
GGCGGACGGACTCGCTGTCGGCGCACCGCCGGCGATTGGAGAGGGCGACAACGGCGGTACGCCTTTGACCACCCCGTGCAGAGCCGTGGCAACATCCATGTCGAGACATAAGACGTTGCGGAAGTTTCCACTATGAGCGAAAATGCAGTGTTGCAGCTTCAACGTCAACGTTCACGATGTTAGGAATAGCTCCGTGAGACACCGCAACAGTAGCGGCGCTCTGATTGGGTGAGTCACATGTGAGTGACTTGTGTCCCCGTGACCGAGACTTCTTTAGTCCTTGGCGACCTGACAGGGGTATGAAGGTCGACCGACGGTGGAAATACGAGCATGGCCTACGGCGGCCCACCTTCGCTGTTTGTATTAATTTGAGATGAAAACCAATGGGCGCTGCATGACCAATGTAGTGGATGCGCCCTAAAACCCTAATAACTAACTAACGAGAGGAAAACCAAAAAGGTAAACGAAATAGTTCTTCCAAGCAGCGGAATCCGGTCCACTCTGAAGAATATAACCGCCACACGCGACTGCAGCTCCACTTCTGTTGAAATTTGCGTTGCTTCTTCTACTTTGCAGCATCAACTTCCCTTTTTTGGTCATATACTCCCTGCAATATGCACCGGCAGCTTTCCTTGTAGTCTCCGACGTTTGGTTTACACATCTGGAAGCCGTGTAACAAGAGCAGGCCTAAGTTGGTAGCGCGGTGGTTGGTCGATGAGCTCTCTCTCTGACCATACCCAGTCGTGCATGCTACGTCAGCTGGCACTGTTCGTCTTATCTCTCAATGTCGCTCGTCCTCGTCGTGTGACGTGGCAGGCTGTCGACCGGCTCATTTTCCAACAAGATTAGCCAACAGAAGCGGTTCATTCCTGATATGATCGCGACATGTGAGGCGTACCCGCTAACTACATCATACAACTGTCTACTGTCAACTGTCACCTGTTCACTGGTCACTGGTCACTGTTCACTGTTCACTGTTCACTGTTCACTGTTCACCGTCCGCTATCCACTATCCGCTATCCGCTGTCCACTATCCACTGTCACTGTCACTGTCACTGTCACTGTCACTGTCACTGTCACTGTCACTGTCACTGTCACTGTCACTGTCACTGTCACTGTCACTGTCACTGTCACTGTCACTGTCACTGTCACTGTCACTGTCACTGTCACTGTCACTGTCACTGTCACTGTCACTGTCACTGTCACTGTCACTGTCACTGTCACTGTCACTGTCACTGTCACTGTCACTGTCCACTGTCCACTGTCCACTGAACACTGTCCACTGTCCACTGTCCACTGTCCACTCTTCACTGCCCACTGCCCACTATTATATATGCCTGACATATATCTGACATATATCCACTGTCCACTGTCCACTGTCCACTATCCACTATCCACCGGCCACTGTCGCTGCAAAATCAGGGAAGCACAAGTAGCCTTTGCTGGTCGATGATGCATTAGCATCTACAGGTAGCGAAACATGTGCCGGCTCCTCGTCACCACCCTTTCCCGTGTTATCTGACGTGGCGGTTGGAGGGTATTGATCGCGACGAGCGCTGTATGACCGACACCGTCGATGCGACCGCCCGTAAGCCCAAATACCTAGCCGAAGGTTTTGATCACCGGCCCCGTCGATGGAGATTGGTGACGTCATTTCCCAGCTGTCAGGTCAGAGTTGCCAACCGTCAGGTCTCAGCTGCCAACCGTCAGGTCTCAGTTGTTAACAGTCAGGTCTCAGTTCCCGGCGGTCAAATCTCAGCTGTTTATCGTTAAGTCTCAGCTGCCAACCGTCAGGTCTTAGCTGTCAGTCGCTTATAGGAGCATTGGTGCTCGCACCTTTTGCATCTGTCCTCCAGTTTTTACTGGCAACCGCCGACGAACCAATGTCATTAGCGAATTGGCGGTGGCATGAGGCTGTGAACAGCTGGTGAAGCGTGATGAGCCTTCTGGTTGTACGGCCACCGTGGCGGCCTGTCGCGCCGGCGCAATCCTACGTACACCTCAGTCCAGTTTACACTGCTCGGCGATGGCCGACAGAACACCTCGGTCCAGTTCACAGTGCTCGGCAGCGGCCGGCGGAAGAGCCGCCCGCGCGGCCGGCGCGGCGCGGCTTGTTTTTCTGCGGTTTGCCGGGCCGCTGCCGGCCGGCGGAGGGGGCGGCGTCGGTCCACGGCCGGCCGGCTGTGCCTACACCCGGCTCGCCGCCCGGGACGCGACCACCTGTTTGTGCGGCTGGTGGCGCTGTTGACACGATTGCCGCCGCTATCGGGATGGCGCGGGGGCGGCGGTGAGGGTAGGGGTGGCGTGATTATGGCGGGGAGGCCGAGTGCGGCGGCATGGTGAGCCGACCCAGACCTGGATGACGTTGACCTGGAGAGGGGAGGGGCTGGGGTGGGGGCGGAGAGGAGCGTCCCAGTAGGGCGCACCGTGCCCTGAATCTGTGGGGTCGGTGAGGCTGATAACCCGGTAAATGCTGTATTTTCCAGTCAGAAAACTGAGTGAATGTGGCAGGGACTCGAATGGCGTGTTAACTGGAAGGGGAATTGCCACCCAGTCGGTGATTGAACAACGTGGTAATGGTCAGGGGCGACATCGGTTAAGCTGACAACATTTATCCTTGCTCGCCCATATTTATAGGGCCGTTGCCCCAGTGAAAACATTAACATCTGAGCTGTAGCAGACAAGTCCTCCAAAATATGAAGAAGCGATGCATTTACTCCCGTCATGCTTCGAGTGAACATTTATCCTGCAAGATATACGGGTGTATATAAATTTCCCGTATAGATATACGGGTATATATATTATATCCACTATGGATGTACTATTTCTGAAACAAACCAAATTAACTCCGGTCCCACTCCCACTACTGCAGATTAGACGAGTCCCTTGGCTTGGAAAACAACAACAACCTCACGAGGGATCTTCGGGTCAGCCATCAATCGTTACGTCATTAGAGATGCCACTTCATCTACATATTCCATCTCCATATCCCGTGGTCTGTGATCAGCTCGGCTGCCTGTGTACAATCGGGGCAGCCCCGTACACACACTTCGGCTGTGGAGCCGGTCTGTAGACATACTGTGGCCGTGTAGCCGGCCTGTAGACATACTGTGGCCGTGTAGCCGGTATGTACACATACTGTGGCCATGGAGCCGGTCTGTAGACATACTGTGGCCGTGTAGCCGCCCTGTAGACAGACTGGCCGCATAGCCGGTCTGTAGACAGACTGTGGCCGTGGAGCCGGCCTGTAGACAGACTGTGGCCGTGTAGCCGGTCTGTAGACAGACTGTGGCCATGGAGCCGGTCTGTAGACATACTGTGGCCATGGAGCCGGTCTGTAGACAGACTGTGGTCGTGTAGCCGGCCAGTAGACACTGGCCGTATAGCCGGCTAGTAGACATACTGTGGCCGTGGAGCCGGCCAGGAGACAGACTGGCCGTGGAGCCGGCCAGGAGACACTGTGGCCGTGTAGCCGGCCTGTAAACAGACTGTGGCCGTGTAGCCGGTATGTACACATACTGTGGCCATGGAGCCGGTCTGTAGACATACTGTGGCCGTGGAGCCGGCCAGGAGACAGACTGTGGCCGTGGAGCCGGCCAGGAGACAGACTGTGGCCGTGGAGCCGGCCTCTAGACAGACTGTGGCCGTGGAGCCGGCCTCTAGACAGACTGTGGCAGTGTAGCCGGCCAGTAGACAGACTGTGGCAGTGTAGCCGGTCTGTAGACAGACTGTGGCCGTGGAGCCGGCCAGGAGACAGACTGTGGCCGTGTAGCCGGCCAGTAGACAGACTGTGGCCGTGGAGCCGGCCTCTAGACAGACTGTGGCAGTGTAGCCGGCCAGTAGACAGACTGTGGCAGTGTAGCCGGTCTGTAGACAGACTGTGGTCGTGTATCCGGCCAGTAGACAGACTGGCCGTGTAGCCGGCCTGTAGACAGACTGTGGCCGTGTAGCCGGTCTGTAGACAGACTAGCCGTATAGCCGGTCTGTAGACAGACTGTGGTCGTGTAGCCGGCCTGTAGACACTGTGGCCGTGTAGCCGGCCTGTAGATACTGTGGTCGTGTAGCCGGCCTGTAGACACTGTGGCCGTGTAGCCGGCCTGTAGACACTGTGGCCGTGTAGCCGGCCAGTATACAGACTGTGGCCGTGGAGCCGGCCTCTAGACAGACTGTGGCCGTGGAGCCGGCCTCTAGACAGACTGTGGCAGTGTAGCCGGCCAGTAGACAGACTGTGGCAGTGTAGCCGGCCTATAGACAGACTGTGGCCGTGTAGCCGAGCTGTAGACAGACTGTGGTCGTGTATCCGGCCAGTAGACAGACTGGCCGTGTAGCCGGCCTGTAGACACTGTGGCCGTGGAACCAGCCGACCTGTAGGCTGACCTCCTTGTTAACCTGCAGACCCGATCAGATGGGACAGGCAGTCGGTCAGACTCCGCCCACGGCGCCAGTCCCGGATGTGACCGGGAGCGGCTGCAGTAGCCACGCCCCGGCCCCTGGACACCGGTGCGGCCGGGTGGGGTGGGGGGGCTGCCTCGTGCCGGGCACTCCAGGTGTCCTAGGTGCCCCACGTGTCCTAGATGCCCCAGGTGCCCCACGTGCCCCAGGTGCCCCAGGTATCCCAGGTGCCCCAGGTGCCCCACGTGCCCCACGTGCCTCAGGTGCCCCAGGTTGACACTGTGTGCAGCTGTCTGCGGTCTGGCACACACTATATCGCACTGATGTCGCTCCTGATGTGACGAGAACGGCGTAAACATGCCCATAACACCACCTGTAGACACATTTATAACGACCATACAACATAGCAAAAAGTTGTCACCGTGTACTCCTGCCACACCAGCTGCTCCATCTGCTGTTCCATCTGCTGCCATGACGAGCGGAGAAAATATCACGTGCATTATTGAAACGATAATCAAGTATTTGGAAATCGTATGACGTTCTTGTTGAGAAGGTTTGTTCGCTTTGCACGACAATGACAAAATGTAGACAGGGAGGAAGTTGGTGCAACATGTCATTAACGTCGACATGAATATAAATTAAGTAGTTGGTCAAAGTTTATTTATTATCTGAGAACAATTACTTGCAGTGAGCAATGACCAGTGATATGTTTCTAACTCGAAGAGCTATCCTTGCTCTCGACGCTGTCGATGCCAGCTCAAATGGACAACTGAAGCCATTCGCCAGGCCGCTGGCTGTAGTGATGGCCTTTGTATCGACACAGCATTTTATAAATTGCTGCGTTCTGCATTCGGTTCCCGTTTCCGTTCTTACGTCGGCATTCCGCTGCTGACGTTTTCACGAATCAGCTGGCGGCGGGACGCAGTAGTTCCACTTGTGTGACAGGCAGTTACGGACAGTACGGGCGGTATTTTCCAAAAGAGGCAGAAGGAGACTTCTGAGCCTGATGAGTGCTACAAATCATGCCGTCGTGCACTGGGCTTGCCTGCTCCCAGCGGCCGTGTCAGAGTTTGCCTGGGGCGAACGGCCGTGTCAGAGATTGCCTGGGGCGAACGGCCGTGTCAGAGATTGCCTGGGGCGAACGGCCGTGTCAGGGAAATGGTCTGGTTCGCCGAATGGCAGCCGGTCGACTGTCCAGTGAGCGGAGCTCATAACCCAGAGCGGCCATTTCATTGGTGCGCAATACCGCGTCGGCGACGTTCAGCCGTGTGTGTCGGCAGACAGCGTTTGCCGTCCGCCCGTCTGTCCGCTGGCGGCGGGGAATTCCCCACGAGGATGTCGCGAACTGGACGCCAGCGGATGCGCTGACGGCCGGGCCGGAGACATCGGCGGGGGGTCGCGACATTCTGCGGTGTAATGCCCGCTTTGTCCGCCATTGTCTGCCATTGTCCGCCGGAGCTTCCACGTGCCAGTGGGTCGAAGCGCGTCACTTGGCTCTGTACCAGCCGCCTCCGCGGTGACCGGGACGATTGCCCATTGATGACCGGGGCGATTGCCCATTGATGACCGGGACGATTGCCCATTGATGACCGGGGCGATTGCCCATTGGTGACCGGGGCGATTGCCCATGGCCGGCCGGGTTGTGGCGTGCGTCCAGCCCTCACGTGGTCGACCATAGTGGTGACTGTTGTGTGTGACCGGCCACCTCTGACCCACTGCCGCTCCAGGTGTGTGTGACCCACTGCCGCTGCTCCAAGTGTGTGTGGGGGGCCACCTCTGACCTAATGCCGCCCCAGGTGTGTGGGGGGCCACCTCTGACCTAATGCCGCCCCAGGTGTGTGGGGGGCCACCTCTGACCTAATGCCGCTCCAGGTGTGTGGGGGGCCACCTCTGACCCACTGCCGCTCCAGGTGTGTGTGACCCACTGCCGCTCCAGGTGTGTGTGGGGCCACCTCTGACCCACTGCCGCTCCAGGTGTGTGTGACCCACTGCTGCTCCAGGTGTGTGGGGGGCCACCTCTGACCTAATGCCGCCCCAGGTGTGTGTGGGCCACCTCTGACCCACTGCCGCTCCAGGTGTGTGTGGCCGCCACCTCTGACCCACTGCCGCTCCAGGTGTGTGGGGGGCCACCTCTGACCCACTGCCGCTCCAGGTGTGTGTGACCCACTGCCGCTCCAGGTGTGTGTGACCCACTGCTGCTCCAGGTGTGTGGGGGGCCACCTCTGACCTAATGCCGCCCCAGGTGTGTGTGGGCCACCTCTGACCTAATGCCGCCCCAGGTGTGTGTGGGCCACCTCTGACCTAATGCCGCCCCAGGTGTGTGTGGGCCACCTCTGACCTAATGCCGCCCCAGGTGTGTGTGGGCCACCTCTGACCTAATGCCGCCCCAGGTGTGTGTGGGCCACCTCTGACCTAATGCCGCCCCAGGTGTGTGTGGGCCACCTCTGACCTAATGCCGCCCCAGGTGTGTGTGGGCCACCTCTGACCTAATGCCGCCCCAGGTGTGTGTGGGCCACCTCTGACCTAATGCCGCTCCAGGTGTGTGTGGGCCACCTCTGACCCACTGCCGCTCCAGGTGTGTGTGGGCCACCTCTGACCCACTGCCGCTCCAGGTGTGTGTGGGGCCACCTCTGACCCACTGCCGCTCCAGGTGTGTGTGGGGCCACCTCTGACCCACTGCCGCTCCAGGTGTGTGTGACCCACTGCCGCTCCAGGTGTGTGTGGGCCACCTCTGACCTAATGCCGCCCCAGGTGTGTGTGGGCCACCTCTGACCCACTGCCGCTCCAGGTGTGTGTGGGGCCACCTCTGACCCACTGCCGCTCCAGGTGTGTGTGACCCACTGCCGCTCCAGGTGTGTGTGGGGGCCACCTCTGACCCACTGCCGCTCCAGGTGTGTGTGACCCACTGCCGCTCCAGGTGTGTGTGACCCACTGCTGCTCCAGGTGTGAGGGGCCTCTGACCCACTGCCGCTCCAGGTGTGTGTGGGGCCACCTCTGACCCACTGCTGCTCCAGGTGTGTGTGGGGCCACCTCTGACCCACTGCTGCTCCAGGTGTGAGGGGCCTCTGACCCACTGCCGCTCCAGGTGTGCGTGGGGCCACCTCTGACCCACTGCCGCTCCTTTACAGAGAGGTCCGGGTCGGTCGACTGCGGCCTGCGGTGCCGCCTGCTCTGCTGGCTCCGCGGTGACCTGCCGCCACTGCCAGGTGAGAGAAAGCTGCGACCACTCCGCCACTCCGCCGCGTCCACTCTTTCAATACAACACAAACACCGCTACATGGTCATGCTGCATGCCCTGTTATACAGCACCGTTTTGGTGGCGCTAGCATTGGCAACAGCTTTCATCACCGAGTCACTGACTGAAGAACTAGTTGATACCGACAGTGAAACTAGCCATAGCCGTCGTGGTATTTTCACACGCTGAAAACATTCGTAATTAAATGTGCTGGTCCAGTCGTAACGAAGTAGCGCCCACTGCAGGTGATACCTCAATTAAATGCTTTCTTGTGCATGGCATGGAACACGTACGGTAATTATTTCTTTGGATGGATTTCGCTGTTAAATAAAATTTCTAATCAGAAATCTTACCTTCCGTATGGCTGCATATGCCGACTGTATCGATGGGTACATCGACCCCAAAGTCGGGTATGCCCGCTGCAAGGTCGGGTGTGCCACTGTAGGGTCGAGTATATCGACTCCAGGGTCGGGTGTGCCCGCTGTAGGGTCGGGCGTGCCATGTAGGGTCGAGTATATCGACTCCAGGGTCGGGTGTACCCACTCCAGGGTCGGGTGTGCCCATTGTAGTGTCCGGTATAAAGACTGTAGGTGGGGGTGAGCCTACTGCAGGATCTGGTGCAAAGACTGTAGGTGGGGTGTGTCCACTGCAGGATCTGGTGCAAAGACTGTAGGTGGGGTGTGTCCACTGCAGGATCTGGTGCAAAGACTGTAGGTGGGGTGTGTCCACTGCAGGATCTGGTGCAAAGACTGTAGGTGGGGTGTGTCCACTGCAGGATCTGGTGCAAAGACTGTAGGTGGGGTGTGTCCACTGCAGGATCTGGTGCAAAGACTGTAGGTGGGGTGTGTCCACTGCAGGATCTGGTGCAAAGACTGTAGGTGGGGTGTGCCTACTGCAGGATCTGGTGCAAAGACTGTAGGTGGGGTGTGTCCACTGCAGGATCTGGTGCAAAGACTGTAGGTGGGGTGTGTCCACTGCAGGATCTGGTGCAAAGACTGTAGGTGGGGTGTGTCCACTGCAAGATCTGGTGCAAAGACTGTAGGTGGGGTGTGTCCACTGCAAGATCTGGTGCAAAGACTGTAGGTGGGGTGTGTCCACTGCAAGATCTGGTGCAAAGACTGTAGGTGGGGTGTGTCCACTGCAGGATCTGGTGCAAAGACTGTAGGTGGGGTGTGTCCACTGCAAGATCTGGTGCAAAGACTGTAGGTGGGGTGTGTCCACTGCAGGGTCTGGTGCAGACTGTAGGTGGGGTGTGTCCACTGCAGGGTCTGGGGCAGACTGTAGGTAGGGTGTGTCCACTGCAGGGTGCAGGGTCTGGTGCAAAGACTGTAGGTGGGGTGTGTCCACTGCAAGATCTGGTGCAGAGACTGTAGGTGGGGTGTGCCTACTGCAGGGTACGGAGTGCTGGCCACAGGCGTGAATGTAGCGATGTGCAGGTGGGCAGAGGGCAGGGTCGGTGTCGACCGTTCCTGAACCTCTGGCCGACTGCTGAGTCCATGTCTCAGCTGTCTAGAGCCGAGTTGTGTGTACCAGGCAGTAGGGGGGGGGGTCGATACTGGCTCCAGGCGTCGTCAACACTGGCCACTCCATCGCTGCCAGGGAAATCTACTAAGCGGGATCGCGGCACGGCCGTTTCCAGGCCGGGCAACGCTCTCGAGGGGAAGCTCGCGAATGTATTCCCTGGGATTTTCCCAACTATTAGGGGAGGGAGGCGCACCACTCACCCCATAACTTTCCACGCGAAGTTTTGATAGCATGAGCCGGGGGGTTTGAAGAAGAACTGAAGCTGAACAGTGTTATATGAGCGGTTGGTACGAGGGTGTTCTGTCCACCTCGTGTTTGATAGCCACTCGACTCCACGCCGGTGAATACCCGCCTTTCTGCCAGCGTCTGATAGCTGATAACTCCCGATCCGGTCAACGCCATAGTCGCTTTTCCCATTACATCTGTTGTGTATTGGTTGGCTCACGACACACTTTATGCACATTCACGGCTAATGGCGTCGCCCACACTGTTCCGCCGTTTCCCATTACATCATCAACGTCGCGATTACTATCTACCGGAAGTCGCGATACCGGTGAACATTGCGACTCCAAGTCAGTTTCTCAAGGCGTCCTTGCGGTCCTTGCGGATAGACAGATTCGTTATATTATCAGGATAGTCGATGCGCCCTAGAGCCCAAATAACAACAGAGGATAGGCAGGTTATAGTAACTGCTGGTATTTTTCAACCGTAGACCTCGCGACCTCATGAGTCTGATGACACGACCTCGAGACCTCGAGAGCCTGATGACGAGGCCTTGCGACTGTCGTGGGTCTGATGGCGTACCCCGTAATCTCGCAAGTCATATGGCGTGACCCATGATCTCGAGAGTTCGATGATGAGACCTCGTGATCCCGAGAGCCTGATGACGAGACCTCGTGGCCTCGTGGGTTTGATGACGTGACCTCGTGTGTTTGATGACGAGACCTCGTAGGTTTGATGACGTGACCTGTGACTCCGTGGGCCTGATGACGAGACCGTGTAGGTTTGATGACGTGACCTCGTGGGTCTGATGACGTGACCTCGTGTGTTTGATGACGAGACCGTGTAGGTTTGATGACGTGACCTGTGACTCCGTGGGCCTGATGACGAGACCGTGTAGGTTTGATGACGTGACCTCGTGGGTCTGATGACGTGACCTCGTGTGTTTGATGACGAGACCGTGTAGGTTTGATGACGTGACCTGTGACTCCGTGGGCCTGATGACGAGACCGTGTAGGTTTGATGACGTGACCTGTGACTCCGTGGGCCTGATGACGAGACCGTGTAGGTTTGATGACGTGACCTGTGACTCCGTGGGCCTGATGACGAGACCGTGTAGGTTTGATGACGTGACCTCGTGGGTCTGATGACGTGACCTCGTGGGTCTGATGACGTGACCTCGTGTGTTTGATGACGTGACCTCGTGGGTCTGATGACGTGACCTCGTGAGCAATGACCCAAACGACTGCACAGCGCCGAGACAGTAGGAAGGCTAGTCTTTGCGCCCTTCCGAGCAGAAGTGTCGACTGTCCATGTCACCTGGCGCCTGTGACGGGGGAGAGGGGGCAGGGGGCTGGGGATCGGCTGCACCGCTCTCACTGCAGCGCTGCTGGCTGGGACTTGTCTGGAGCTCAGCGCCGGGGGCTGGTCGGCTCCGGGAGAAGGGTGGCAGGTGGCGGCAGGTGGCGGCAGGTGGCCTGTCGGTGGCTCCGGGGCGCCGTGATTCACCGTGAGGCGCCAGCGGCTAACCAGTAAGAAGGTAGAGGTGCACCGTAGCAGGGATGGGCGCTGGCTCGACGTCGCTGCTCCGAACCGACCTGACCCGACCTGACCTGACCTGACACCAGCTGCGATGGCCGCTCCTGGGCAGGGCAGGATACACGACGCTAGTCTGTCTCCCAGTCCGGAGCCCATCGTGACCGGGGTCGCAGTCACGATGGTCATTTGGTTATACCTCCCGCTGAATTCGTTGTCACGCATCATCACCTGTTACTTGATTTTCCCGGTGTCACTGAGGGATACTGGTGCGTAGACGTCCACTCGGTATATATATGCGCATTCTATGTCAGTAATTGTCTCTTAGTTTTGCTAACATGCCGTGGATCAGGTGTCATGGCGGTGGAGACAGTAATACTAAAACAGATTGCTAAAATCGTTGCTTCCCACAGCGTAACATGCGAAATAATAAATTCGATCGGCTCCGACACACCGAACCGCAGCGTGCCCCAGAGGGACAGGGAGCTCCACCTGTCGTACTCAGTAGTTCCCCGCACGTGGCCGCCGCTGTGGCGAGTCGGCCAGTACGTACTCCGTGGTTCTCCGCACGTGGTCATTGCTGTGGCGAGTCGGCCGGTACGTACTCAGTAGTTCCCCGCACGTGGCCGCCGCTGTGGCGAGTCGGCCAATACGTACTCCGTAGTTTCCCGCACGTGGCCGCCGCTGTGGCGGGTCGGCCAGTACGTACTCAGTAGTTCCCCGCACGTGGTCACTGCTGTGGCGAGTCGGCCAATACGTACTATCCCCGCACGTGGCCGCCGCTGTGGCAAGTCGGCCAGTACGTCTCCGTAGTTTCCCGCACGTGGCCGCCGCTGTGGCAAGCCTCCGCTGTGGCGAGTCGGCCAGTACGTACTCCGTGGTTCTCCGCACGTGATCACTGCTCGGTCGGAACGTACTTCGTAGTTCCACGCACGTGGTCACTGCTCGGCCGGAACGTACTCCGTAGTTTCCCGCACGTATCCGCTGCTGTGGCGAGTCGGCCCGGCTGCACACATCCGTTTTGCATGAGCAGCGGTGTCGAAGCCTGCTCGAACCGGCCTGACCGGCCGGACCGGGCCGAGCAGGGTCGGGCCGGGCCGGGCCGGGCGGAAAAACCGGGCACGTCGCCGCAGCATGGCAATGAGCGCTGCGTCAGCGCACCGGCCACGCTGGAGTCGTCGTCGCGTCCCGCCTGCCTCTGTCGGCTGTCCTCACTCCGCTCGCCCTTCTCACCTGGCCTCTCGCCGCTCGCCTCTTGCCGCTCGCCTCTCGCCGCTCGCCTCTCGCCTCTCGCCTCTCGTCTCTCGCCGCTCGTCTCTCGCCGCTCGTCTCTCGCCGCTCGCCGCTCGCCGTTCGCCTCTCGCCGCTCGCCTCTCGCCGCTCGCCTCTCGCCGCTCGCCGCTCGCCGCTCGGCGTTCGCCTCTCGCCGCTCGCCGCTCGCCTCTCGCCGCTCGCCTCTCGCCTCTCGCCGCTCGCCTCTCGCCTCTCGCCTCTCGCCGCTCGCCGCTCGCCGCTCGCCTCTCGCCTCTCGCCTCTCGCCGCTCGCCGTTCGCCGTTCGCCGTTCGCCGCTCGCCGTTCGCCGCTCGCCGTTCGCCGTTCGCCTCTCGCCGCTCGCCTCTCGCCGCTCGCCGTTCGCCTCTCGCCGCTCGCCTCTCGCCGCTCGCCTCTCGCCGCTCGCCTCTCGCCGCTCGCCTCTCGCCGCTCGCCGCTCGCCTCTCGCCGCTCGCCTCTCGCCTCTCGCCGCTCGCCTCTCGCCGCTCGCCTCTCGCCGCTCGCCGCTCGCCGTTCGCCTCTCGCCGCTCGCCTCTCGCCGCTCGCCGTTCGCCTCTCGCCTCTCGCCTCTCGCCGCTCGCCGCTCGCCTCTCGCCGCTCGCCTCTCGCCTCTCGCCTCTCGCCTCTCGCCGCTCGCCTCTCGCCTCTCGCCGCTCGCCTCTCGCCGCTCGCCGTTCGCCTCTCGCCGCTCGCCTCTCGCCGCTCGCCTCTCGCCGCTCGCCGTTCGCCTCTCGCCGCTCGTCTCTCGCCGCTCGTCTCTCGCCGCTCGCCTCTCGCCGCTCGTCTCTCGCCGCTCGCCGCTCGCCGCTCGCCTCTCGCCGCTCGTCTCTCGCCGCTCGCCGCTCGCCGCTCGCCGCTCGCCGCTCGCCGCTCGCCGCTCGCCGCTCGCCTCTCGCCGCTCGCCTCTCGCCTCTGGCCTCTGGCCTCTCGCCTCTGGCCTCCGCCTCTGGCCTCTCGCCTCTGGCCTCTAGTCCCTGGCCTCTCGCCTCTCGCCTCTCGCCGCTCGCCACTGTGGTAGTTGCAGGTTCTGTTTATCCCTCTTTCTCATATGCCTATGTAGTCGATGCGCCCTAAAGCCCTAATAACTAACTTTCTCATATGCCTCACTCGCCATGTAACTATCTGTTTCACTTGGCTTGTTTTTCAGCTACGTAACGAATGCAGTCGATGCGCCCCAAAGCCCAAATAGCCTAGCCTTGGCTTGGCATTCGCTTGGCAAACTGGCCACCACGCGAGCGCGACCATGGGCGCCAGCGTCGCCCTCGGATGTGGATGGAGCGAAAGCGAGAGCGAGGACGGGAGTTCTGGGTTAATTATTCGCGGGAACTCGTCTGAGAGACTTCCAGTGTGGAGGGGGAGGGTCCATTATCCTCTGCGGGGGTCATCGTCACTGCCCGCCCAGCTGGCTCGGGCCTCCACAGCAGTGGGTGGGCGCCAAGTGATCTACCATGGTCGATGCGCCCTAAAACCCTAATCACACAATAATGGAATGGGAACAATGGGAAGATCCCATGGCCACGAGGGTCAGGGCCACAGCTGCGAAACCGAGACCCCTGCAGCCAACATGCCAGGCGAGTCCATGATGCTTTCCATGTCGGTCCGTTGGCGAACTGTTATGTTTCACAAAGTTTGAGGGACGGGGTGCACGTGCCCGTGTTCCGCAGGGGGGGATGAGGGCGCACGTGCCCGTCCCCCGCTAGAGCCACGCCCATCAGTGCGACATTCAGGAAAGTCTGCGCAGCGATCCATGTCGAATTATCCGCCCCGCCCTGCTGTCCCGTCACGCCACCCGCTAAAGATAGTCACGCCCGTTCAGCACCAAATCCCGTGTGGTTAGAAGTTCAGCCTCGGATCCACGGCCCAGTGCGGCGCATTGGCTCGGGGGTACGTGGCGATGTCACTGCCATCTGGTGTTCTGTAGTGACGTAGCCGACACATGATGTCGGTGGCCGGCGCTCTCTGCCATCAGCTGGCAGTGACGTCACTGGCAGCTGATGTCGGCCGGCGGCGCTCTCTGCCATCAGCTGGCAGTGACGTCACTGGCAGCTGATGTCGGCCGGCGGCGCTCTCTGCCATCAGCTGGCAGTGACGTCACTGGCAGCTGATGTCGGCCGGCGGCGCTCTCTGCCATCAGCTGGCAGTGACGTCACTGGCAGCTGATGTCGGCCGGCGGCGCTCTGTACGGCCAGCCTAACCTGGCAGTGACGTCACTGGGAGCTGATGTCGGCCGGCGGCGCTCTGTACGGCCAGCCTAACCTGGCAGTGACGTCACTGCCATCTGATGTCGGCCGGCGGCGCGCTGTGCGGCCAGCGCGCACAGCGCACGCCCCAGCAATGTTGCACCTGTGACGTCACAACTGTGGTGACGTGGCGGCACGCAGGGCGGCACCTCCGGCGACCGCCGACCGCCGCCTCACTGAACCGTCCGCCGTTGTCGTGTGATGAACTGACCGAGACCGTCATCGTCCATGTGGTGAACTGGCCGAGACCGTGGTGACAGTCGGGTCTTTGCCGGTATCGGTGTACGGTGGCGGTATCGGTGTCGGTGTCAGTGCCGGTGTCGGTGTCAGTCTCGGTGTCAGAGTCGGTGTCGGTGCCGGTGCCGGTGCCGGTGCCGGTGTCGGTGCCGGTGTCGGTGTCGGTGTCGGTGTCGGTGTCGGTGTCAGTCTCGGTGTCAGGGTCGGTGTCGGCGCTGTCAGAATCAGCGCGAGATCTGTACGAGGCGTCGCTCGGCCGACGGAGGCGCGAGCACAGCCACAGCGCCACCGATGGGGTGGGGTACGTGTGGGCGGCGCGCCACCTCCGGGCTGTCACGCGACTGGCCGACGGCCGGGGACTCCGTTAGTTCCGCCAGCTCATCTGCATCGGCTCGGTTGCAAGGGCGCAGCGGCGGCTTCTGCTCAGCGTGCAGCCCTACCGAATCGGTGCGCGCAAAATGGCCGAAGTTTCCAGTTGAAATGGCGTGCAGGTTTTGAAAGGAGTGAACGTTGGACGAGGTGGCGGTCACAAGATGGGTCAGAATGAGGCTAGAACTCCAGGAACTGAGAGCTGCCTGCTATGTGACCTACTTCAATGTTAAACTGCATGATATGCTCCTCGCCACTGTTGATACATTTTTCCTTCCAATGCTGCAAAAATGTCTGACCTATCCAGACTAGAGAAAACCATATGAAGTTACTTTCGGCGAATGCTATGGATAAACCGGGACAAAATAAAACACTTTGGTGACCTCCATCGGCCTATATTTTGTCCAGAGATCAAAGGCGAATCCTGGTGTGTGGCATTAGTGCACAATGCTGACGGTATTTGATGCAGATTATCTTCCTAATATATCCACTGAATATGTCCAAGCACTCATCTGACCTCCCATGACACTTAAGGTCATGGCCCGCCACTAAAAAAAAGTATGTAGCATGCCACTCCAAGGGTGGTGGTAGCTGCTCGTGATGAAGCTGTTCGACAATGGCAGGCTGTACTGTTCAGTTCATGCGGCCAATGGTGATTGGCAACCATTTCCTCAAGTATAGCATGCTTCAGGGCGTCAGTGGCAGCACGAGGAGATACAATATGCGCTTAATAAAATCAAAATATATAAAGATGAATATAAATTGGGATGCAACAATGTATCATGGAACGATCAATTTGCAATTTCTAACTCGTTTTTGTGGGCCCTGGTGGTCACGGAGAGATGTTTCGGAGGAATTTTGGGCATTTTTGCTCCTGTCGCCAAATTTTGCGCCTGGATACGCCCAAATCGTTTCATTTGCATGGGGATGTATTTGAGACAATCTGAAGTTATGGTGCAGTCAGGATCAGTCGCGGTTCAATTGAACAAGCGTTGAGAAATGACAAGTTGCACACACTCGAACGCGTGTAAGTACGACGGACTCGGATAATTATTGACGTGTGCTCACGAAATGTGTCGCGCGGTTTTCGTCCCACATCGCTCCATTGGAAGATAATCCCCGTTCGCAGGTATGACCATGTCTGTGGTCGACGCCCTGCCCATAGACCGTTATCTTATCGGCGGGAGACAAGGCGCGTGGCGCATGTGCTCCAATGTTCGTCCCTTCATTCGCCTCTGTCCCGTTTTAAGGCAGCTACAACGAGTAAACGTGCGTGAAGGGAAAATGGTGTGGTAGCTTATTACTATGCTATTAAGATATAATTATGGTTACACATGAATTATATCGGAGCCCGCCCGTTTCGGCACCCTTGCTGCTTTTATGATTAGGTACTTCATCGAAAATTGATGGTTCAGACCGCAGAAGTCTTTTGTGTCATCGCAAGAGGCAACAATCACATGACACGGCGGGTCACTGTTGCCACCACATGACAGGTCGGGTCACTGTTGCCATCACTCGACAGATCGGGTTACTGTTGCTATCACTCCACAGATCGGGTTACTGTTGCCATCACATGACAGATCGGGTCACTGTTGCCATCACTCGACAGATCGGGTCACTGTTGCCATCACTCGACAGATCGGGTCACTGTTGCCATCACTCGACAGATCGGGTTACTGTTCCCATCACTCGACAGGTCGGGTCACTGTTGCCATCACTCGACAGGTCGGGTCACTGTTGCCATCACTCGACAGATCGGGTTACTGTTGCCATCACTCGACAGATCGGGTTACTGTTGCCATCACACAGCAGGTCGGGTCACTGTTGCCATCACTCGACAGGTCGGGTTACTGTTGCCATCACTCGACAGATCGGGTTACTGTTGCCATCACTCGACAGATCGGGTTACTGTTGCCATCACATGACAGGTCGGGTCACTGTTGCCATCACTCGACAGATCGGGTTACTGTTCCCATCACTCGACAGGTCGGGTCACTGTTGCCACCACACAACAGGTCGGGTCACTGTTGCCATCACTCGACAGGTCGGGTCACTGTTGCCATCACTCGACAGGTCGGGTCACTGTTGCCATCACTCGACAGATCGGGTTACTGTTGCCATCACTCGACAGATCGGGTTACTGTTGCCATCACACAGCAGGTCGGGTCACTGTTGCCATCACTCGACAGGTCGGGTCACTGTTGCCATCACTCGACAGGTCGGGTCACTGTTGCCACCACACAACAGGTCGGGTCACTGTTGCCATCACTCGACAGGTCGGGTCACTGTTGCCATCAGACGACCGCGAGAGTGACGCGGGCGCCCGGACTTCAACGGTAACACCGCGTCTCTGTTTCAGGCTCATTAGAAAACTGCCACGCAATTACGAGGTACAACTAACGCAAGTTCAAACTTCCTCCCGCCGCAGGCCAGGTGAGACTGAGGTCAGCGGGTCATCGCCTTAGATGGGCAGGAACAGATATCTGATTACATGGCACACGCATTCGGACACACACAGGTGCAGCAAGGATACGATGGACGCCGTCACTAGGTTATTGTGAGGCCAATTTTAAGTTCGTATTTCCTCGTGCAACCACATGTGTGTAGTCGACACGCGAATAGAAAACCATGGAATACTGGCATCCCACGTAACATTTACGAATGTGCCTACTCTGGAGGTCCTTCTCTGGCTGGCGAAAAACCGATGCAATGCCTTTTCATTCGTCACGGTGGGGCAATTACTTCGGGTTTGCTTTCCGCCTACATGCTCATGAGGAACACTATCCCTCCCTGTCACGTGTACAATAGGGTGTAATATCAGAAACGAAGTATTTTGCCGGAAAAACTGCGTAGTGGTTTTTTTGCCTTTGGTCATAAGGAACATGAAACATATTTTTTTAATAAATTCCAATTTTTGCTGCGCAAAATCGCACTTTAAAATCCAAAATTTACCCCAAAATATGCCAAATTTGTTCTCACTTCCTTCCTAATTAAGATGGAACCAAAAAACAAGTTATATCATTTGCACGGAACGAGGTGCATCCATTGATACCAACCATGATGACCTGAGATCACGGGTTCTCGCCCCAGGTCAGGTCATTGACCTTAATTTGGCCAAAAATAGCTATTTTCGTAACTTTCCGGGGTTTATCTTGTGACGGTTATAGAAGAAATGAACAAAATTTGGAATAGATTATCGATGTGGCTACTGCGCAGCCTGTGATATTATCTAATGTGGTATTTATTCTCAAGGTCGAAGGTCACGAGAGGTCAATATTCAGAGGTCACAGAAGGAAAATTGGAGAGTTTCCGAGATTCCCGGTTTGAAAGTTCTGGACGTAAATTTAGGTGCATAATTCGAATCTAACACTTAAAATTATCATAGCTGATCATCAATCCTCTTTCATGTGAAGAAGTATACGGATGATACATACGGCTATATTTATCATCAACAAGAATGTAAGTCATATATCGAACGGTCACATGGTATACATTTGTAACAGACAAGACAAAAAATATGCATGCCATAGGGGAAAGAGGCCTATCGGGTTACAGTTACAGACAGCTGCTACCAGTGATGCTACTGCACGCAGGTTACGTTTGCTTTCTCCCTACTCCATGATCTGTTGCATTCGCATCATGTCACGTTTAGTACCAAACACTGGCAACAGCTCCCTGTGAACGGCTTGAGCCCGAATAAATCCGTCTCGGCGGTCGAACCCTCATGCCCCGCACACCACAATCGGACATTTAAAACGCGACAAATCTAGAAGTTTGTCTAGCCTGTCGGTTGCCTTTTGCACCTCTTTTTTCAACGTTACTCTTCTTCTGCGGATGTCGGATGCTATTTTCAGAGCTGTCTCGATATCCCTCTGTAGTTGTCGCCCACTTATAACGACTGGTGAACGGAACTTCCTGTTAGTTCTTTGCCAGATAGTCATAACTTCTACGGCAAGTTCTTTGGCTATGTCTGCATAGGGAATGCTCCTCTTATCGTTTGCCGTTCCGCTCACAAGCTTGTGAGATCCGAATTACCAACGCTGAGAGGAGTCCTACGTCATGGCTTATTCCTACAGAGCTCAGCACTGAGCACAGATCTAGCCGATAAGATATTATCAGATATTTTCAGATCTAGCCGATATTACCGGCTAGATCTGTTCTCTGTGCTGTGCTCTGTAGGAATAAGCCATTACGTAGGACTTCCCTCAGCATTGGTAAGTCGGAACTCACAAGCTTGTGAGTGGAACGGCAAACGATAAGAGGAACATTCCCTATGCAGACAGCCATAGAACTTGCCGTAGAAGTTATTACTATCTGGCAAAGAGCTAACGGGAAGTTCCGTTCACCAGTCGTTATACGTGAGCGACAACTACAGAGGGATATCGAGACAGCTCTGAAAATAGCATCCGACATCGGCAGAAGAAGAGTAACGTCGAAAAAAGAGGTGCAAAAGGCAACTGACAGGCTAGATAGATAAACTTCTAGATTTGCCGCGTTGTAAATGTCCCGATTGTGGCGTGCGATCAAGCCGGTTGTGAGGGCTGTGACATCGAGGCGCACTGCGAGTGCAGCTGTCCCCTCCCCTCCCCCCCCCCAGAGCGGAAAATTCCACGCATCGAACTCAAATTCCTCATGAGCCAAAGGCAAAAGTCAAGTGATATGAAGGGATCGATGCAGATGATTGGGAAAGATGCCATTGAGTCGAGGGCATCAGGGTTCGACCGCCGAGTTTTCGGGCTCGAGCCGTTCACAGGGAGCTGTTGCCAGTGTTTGCTACTAAACGTGACATGATGCGAATGCAACAGATCATGGAGGAGTAGGGAGAAAGCAAACGTAACCTGCGTGCAGTAGCATCACTGGTAGCAGCTGTCTGTGACTGTAACCCGATAGGCCTCATTTCGCTATGGCATGCATATTTGTGTGTCCTGTCGTCTATTACAAATGTACACCTGTGACCGTTCGATATATGACTTACACTCTTGTTAATGATAAATATAGTCGTATGTATCATCCGTATACTTCTTCACATGAAAGAGGATTTATGATCAGCTATGATACTTTTGAGTGCTAGATTCTGCACCTAAATTTACGTCTAGAACTTTCAAACCGGGAATCTCAAGACACTTTCCAAATTTGACTTTCTGTGACCTCTGAACTTTGACCTCTCGTGACCTTCGACCTTGAGAAGAAATGCCACATTAGATAATATCACAAGCTGCGCAGTAGCCATATCGGTAATCGATTCCAATTCTTGTTTATTTCTTCTGTAACCATCACAAGTTAAACCCCGGAAAGTTACGAAAATAGCGATCCTTGGCCAAATTGAGGTCAATGACCTGACCTGGAGCGAGAACCCGTTATCTTAGGTCATCATGGTTGGTATCAATGGATTCATCTCGTTCCGTGCAACATGATATAAATTGTTTCATGGTTCCATCTTATTAGGAAGGAAGTTAGAACAAATTTAACATATTTTGGGGTAAATTTTGGATTTTAAAGTGCGATTTTGCGCAACAAAAATTTGAAATAAAAATTTACAAAAATATGTTTCATGTTCCTTAGGACCAAAGGCAAAAAACCCACTACGAGGTTTTTCCGGAAAAATATTTCGTCTCTGACGTTCTACCCTAGTGTACAAGGCACCAGTAATGCAGGGACGTCTACAAGGCACCAGTGATGTAGAGACGTCTACAAGGTACCAGTGATGCAGGGACGTCTGCAGGGCACCAGTAATGTAGAGACGTCTACAAGGCACCAGTAATACAGGGACCGATACAAGGCACCAGTGATGTAGAGACGTCTACAAGGCACCAGTAATGTAGGGACGTCTGCAGGGCAAGTATTGAGGGACGCCTACAAGGCACCAGTAATGTAGAGACGTCTACAAGGCACCAGTAATGTAGAGACGTCTACAAGGCACCAGTAATGCAGGGACCGATAATATACCGTGATGCAGGGACGTCTGCAGGGCACAGTAACGTCTACAGGGCACCAGTAATGTAGAGACGTCTACAAGGCACCAGTAATACAGGGACCGATACAAGGCACCAGTGATGTAGAGACGTCTACAAGGCACCAGTAATGCAGGGACGTCTGCAGGGCACCAGTAATTGAGGGACGCCTACAAGGCATCAGTAATGTAGAGACGTCTACAAGGCACCAGTAATGTAGAGACGTCTACAAAGCACCAGTGATGCAGGGACGTCCTTGCCATGTGTACACGGCACCAGCAATGCAAGGACGTCTGCAGTGCACCAGTAATGCAGGGACGCCTACAAGGCACCAGTAATGCAGGGACGTCTACAAGGCACCAGTAATGCAGGGACGTCTACAAGGCACCAGCAATGCAAGGAGACACATTTCCATGCTGCCAGTGTGTGCAATGCTCACTGTGTGCCCGCCTCATGGTGCCCATGATGTTCATGATATCCATGATGTCCATGCTGTCGCGTGCCGGCCGGCGGCCTGGGACAGAACTGCACCGCGTGCCCGGCCACACGGTACAGTACTGGCCGGGCACGCGGACAGAACTGTACCGTGTGCCCGGCCACACGGTACAGTACTGGCCGGGCACGCGGACAGTACTGTACCGTGTGCCCGGCCACACGGTACAGTACTGGCCGGCGGCCTGGGACAGAACTGCACCGCGTGCCCGGCCACACGGTACGGTACTGGCCGGCGGCCTAGTACAGAACTGCACCGCGTGCCCGGCCACACGGTACAGTACTGGCCGGCGGCCTAGTACAGAACTGCACCGCGTGCCCGGCCACACGGTACAGTACTGGCCGGGCACGCGGACAGAACTGCACCGCGTGCCCGGCCACACGGTACAGTACTGGCCGGCCACACGGTACAGTACTGTACCGCGTGCCCGGCCACACGGTACAGTACTGGCCGGCCACACGGTACAGTACTGGCCGGGCACGCGGACAGAACTGCACCGCGTGCCCGGCCACACGGTACAGTACTGGCCGGGCACGCGGACAGAACTGCACCGCGTGCCCGGCCACACGGTACAGTACTGGCCGGGCACGCGGACAGAACTGCACCGCGTGCCCGGCCACACGGTACAGTACTGGCCGGGCACGCGGACAGAACTGCACCGCGTGCCCGGCCACACGGTACAGTACTGGCCGGGCACGCGGACAGAACTGTACCGCGTGCCCGGCCACACGGTACAGTACTGGCCGGGCACGCGGACAGAACTGTACCGCGTGCCCGGCCACACGGTACAGTACTGGCCGGGCACGCGGACAGAACTGTACCGCGTGCCCGGCCACACGGTACAGTACTGGCCGGCGGCCTAGGACAGAACTGCACCGTGTGCCCGGCCAGCTGCCGCCCTCCCTTCGACAAATAAACCACCATGGACCGGGAGCTGCACCAAAATCCGCCAGCTGCGGATTTTCGGCGCGCGAGTGGCAGCCGTTTTTGCGCAGCTCGTTCTCGGCGGCCGAGATTTCTTTGTCGGCGGCCGGTCTCCGCGGAGACGGTGTCTCCTGGCGGCCGGCCGGCAAAAAGTGGCGCGGCAAAAAGTGGCGCGGCGGTGGTAAAAAGCGGCGCGCGCTCCCGCCGCCGGCCCGTCGCCGTTTCGGCACAAATACGGGATTGCCACGGAGGTGGTCGGCGCGATCGGCTGTGCGCCGCCGCCGGTGCCGCCATTGACACGTGGCCGCCAGTGCCTGGTGAGCCGGCGGCCAGCTGGAGGGGACGGGACGGGGTCAGGTCACGGGAGGGGTCAGGTCGGCCGGACGGTGCGTGGTCGAGGTCACTGCCACCACACGGCGCGAGTCAGTGGCGGAGCAGCACCAAGAAGTCGGCATGACGAGGCGAGAACGATAGCGTGTTGTGGAGGAAAAAGAGAGCTAAAAAGCGCACCTTTCTGACGAGCGTCGCCGTGGTGGCCACCCCCACCTGTCCGCCTAATTCTCCACCCAGATGGCGGGAGGGGGGGGGAGCGGAAGATGAAGTCGTCTGCGTGACGGCCGCTCCCACCCGCCCGCCTCATTTTCCGCCCAGGTTGGGTCAGGGGGGGGGGGATGAAGTCATCGGCGTCATGCCATTTGTCGAACTGAGCACGCATTATATAATTATTGGGTTTGCTGTAGGGATTTCTCTCGAAGGCATCCGAAGAGTAGCATGCACATCTGGGCGCGAGCGTCATCGTGTTCCAGCGTTTGCCCTGCGTGCCGGGAATGGGCAGGGTGTGGGTGAATTTCGATAATGTTACGACTCCTTTGCCTGACCGGCTACCGTTTCTCTCGACGCTTTCTTGTGCTGGTGTCAATTGATGCCAAAGAAAGTAGAAAAGTGGCGCCCATCATTCGACATCAGCGTGTGTCGTCGGCGAAAAGATAATTAATGTTTGTGTTTGCGGCGTTCCGACGTCTGCCCGTTACCACGGGTGAGGACGTGGGGACCCCCGTCCCTCCAAACAAGGCCAACTTCAAGATTACGCCGGTGAAATATAATCCACATGAGTTGACGCATTCTAAAACTCCAATAATCATCAACATTACGTCAGCGGCGTTGCATGGAAGGAAACAGTCGACCAAAAAATTCCAGTTCACCTCTTCCACCACGATCTCAAGACCGTGGCGACACAAACGCATCACTTAACACTCGTTTATGGCGAGCGAAGAAAGCCCATACATGTCACGAGCAGAACGTTACAGTGACACAAGATACCACCTGATAGATGATCACCGACATTCTCTGTCCGGGTTGTAGTGAATCTCCTGGCCGCGGCAGCTGGCCCGGTCTGTCACCCTCAACCGGTCTCCGCTCTGCCTGTCCTTGTCCACGGATCAGTCCACCGCAGTGTGGACGGGTCTGTGTCGGGCGGACGTGACATGGGCATACAGTGGACGCGTCCTGAGATGTCAAGCCACCACGTGTTGAGATACCAAGCCGTCAAGTGATGAGTCACCAAGCCACCGCGTCCGAAGACATGGGCGCTGCATGACCACTGCAGTCGATGCGCCCCTAAACCCCAATAAGTAAACAAACGTCCTAAGACACCGAGCCGTGACGTCCTGAAGCACCAAGCCACCACATCTTGAGACACCGAACCACATGTCCTGAGAGACCGAACCACATGTCCTGAGAGACCGAACCACATGTCCTGAGAGACCGAACCACATGTCCTGAGAGACCGAACCACATGTCCTGAAAGACCGAACCACACGTCCTGAGACACCAAGCCACCATCTCCTGAGACACCAAGTTACCACGCCCTGAGCCACGAAGTCACCAAGTCCTGAGACACTAAGCAGGTCTGGGAAGAGCCGCTCGCGCCGTTTCCTCGCGCCGTTTCCTCGCGTCGCCGCCTCGCCGGTGTAACGGTCCCTCCCGCCACGGAACCGCGCGCCATTTGTGTGTCAGCCGGCCGCGCCACTTTCGCCGCGGCCCGCTGACGCCGCGCCGCCGAGTCCCGACCGATCCGGGCCCGGCGGTATCCCGAACAGGCCACGGACGGTCGGGGAAAGCCGACGGGCCCGGTCCTGTCCCGAACAGGCCGCCACCAGTAGGGGCAGGGCCACTGGTGACGGTGAGGATTTGTTGAGCTGGTGTGCTAGTGGTGTTCCGATATGGATCGTATCCGGCTGATGTCCTACTCGCACTGCTCTCCCTCTCTCTTCCCTCCTCTCCTCTCTCCTTTCTCCTCTCTCCTCTCTCCTCTCTCCTTTCTCCTTTCTCCTCTCTCCTCTCTCCTCTCTCCTCTCCTCCTCTCTCCTCTCCTCTCTCCCCTCCTCTCCTCTCTCCCCTCCTCTCCCTCTCTCCCCCTCTCCTCTCTCCTCTCCTCTCTCCTCTCCTCTCTCCTCTCTCCTCTCTCCTCTCTCCTCTCTCCTCTCTCCTCTCTCCTCTCTCCTTTCTCCTCTCTTCTCCTTTCTCCTCTCTCCTCTCCTCTCTCTTCTCTCTTCTCTCCCTTCTCCTCTCTCCTCTCTCTTCTCTCCTCTCCTCTTTCATCTCTCATCTCTCCTCTCTCCCCTCTCCCCTCTCTCGTCTCTCTCCTCTCTCTCTCTCTCCTCTTTCCCCTCTCTCTCCTCTGTCTCTCTCCATCGGTGGTGTGTGTCAGTGTTTAGCACTGTCAGCGGTCGCATTGTGTACCCAGTTCGTCTGGCGGCCAACTACGTGACACGTGTACGTGGCATGTGTGTGCGACATTTGTATGCGACATGCGCACATGATATTTGGCTTGCGCTGTACGCTGCAGCGTGTCTGGCATGTGGAGGGCGGGCCCAGTGTTGGCTGGTGTACTGAGCGGGCACTGTCCTCGAACCGACTGGCTGTGTGACGTGTGTTGACGTCGGGCCCCTGTCGGGCGCGTGGCGATGTCGGGCCGCTGTCGGACGCGTGGCGATGTCGGGCCGCTGTCGGGCGCGTGGCGATGTCGGGCCGCTGTCGGACAGATGCGCCAATGGACTGGTGGTTATGTCGGGCCGCTGTCGGACAGGTGCGCCAATGGACTGGTGGTTATGTCGGGCTGCTGTCGGACAGGTGCGCCAATAGACTGGTGGTTATGTCGGGCTGCCGTTGGACAGGTGCGCCAATGGACGTGTGGTGATGTCGGGCTGCTGTTGGACAGGTGCGCCAATGGACTGGTGGTTATGTCGGGCTGCTGTCGGACAGGTGCGCCAATAGACTGGTGGTTATGTCGGGCTGCCGTTGGACAGGTGCGCCAATGGACGTGTGGTGATGTCGGGCTGCTGTCGGGCGGGCGATGACGTGGGGCCGCTGTCGGACAGATGCGCCAATGGGCCGCCAGGGAGCCGTGGTCAGCACGCCGCCGCCAGCCGCCGTCCAGTCGCCGCCAGCCATGCCGCCGCTGCCGCCCAAGCCGCCCAACAAGCGCTACCTCATGGAGAACCCGCCCGGACCGGCCGGCGGTCTGCTCCAGCACGCGGAGGTGAGATCTCACCCGACCTGACCTGACCTGACCTGACCTGACCTGACCTGACCTGACATGACATGACCAGACCCGACCTGACCTGACCTGACCAGACCTGCCCCGACCTGACCCGACCTGACCCGACCTGACCCGACCTGACCCGACCTGACCCGACCTGACCCGACCTGACCCGACCTGACCCGACCTGACCCGACCTGACCCGGCCGCAACCCACACACCCCGACTGACAGTCGGAACTGACCGAGTCTGATGTGATCTGACAGCATCAGCTGACCTGACGTGACCTGCCATGACAATCTGACTCGATCTAGCTTGGTCTGGCTGCATCTATAAATCTGATTTATTAACGCAGCCCGACAGCCTGGCCTGCCCTGACCTGTCATGACATGACGTGGCTTTACCTGACTTGATAACCCGATATGACCTGATGTGGTCCGGCCTAACCTGACCCGACGGCCTGAGCTGAGCTGAGCCTACACAGTGTGACCTTTGGCTGTAGCCAGAGGCCTACAGCAGTCGTGCATTGGCGCAGACTGTAGTCAGTCGACTACATTTTGTCGACGCGCTCTAAGGCACAAATCCTCCGCCACCTACAGCAGTCAACAGCGGTGGTTGGTCCCTGTCCGGTGGACCAGCCCGGCCGGCGGTTATACCTGGCCGGACTTCTTGTGCCACTTCACGTCGCCGCCCAAATTCCCGTAACCGGATGCGCTCGGTATGTGAGCAGCCGGTGGTACTCGACCAGGGTCGGAGTGGCACAGCAGCCGCTCCCGCTGGGATCAGTGGTGGTGGAGCAGTGTCTCCGCTGCCTCGGCTCCCGCTCCCGCTGGGACCAGTGGTGGTGGAGCAGTGTCTCCGCTGCCTCGGCTCCCGCTCCCGGCCGAGATCAGTGGTGGTGGAGCAGCGTCTCCGCTGCCTCGGCTCCCTCTGGGATCAGTGGTGGTGGAGCAGTGGCTCCGCTACCTCGGCTCCCGGCCGAGATCAGTGGTGGTGGAGCAGTGTCTCCGCTGCCTCGGCTCCCGCTCCGCTGGGATCAGTGGTGGTGGAGCAGTGTCTCCGCTGCCTCGGCTCCCGCTCCCGGCCGGGATCAGTGGTGGTGGAGCAGCGTCTCCGCTGCCTCGGCTCCCGCCCCCGCTGGAGATCAGTGGTGGTGGAGCAGCGTCTCCGCTGCCTCGGCTCCCGCCCCCGCTGGGATCAGTGGTGGTGGAGCAGCGTCTCCGCTACCTCGGCTCCCGCTCCCGGCTGGGATCAGTGGTGGTGGAGCAGTGTCTCCGCTGCCTCGGCTCCCGCTCCCGGCCGAGATCAGTGGTGGTGGAGCAGTGTCTCCATTGCCTCGGCTCCCGCTCCGCTGGAATCAGTGGTGGTGGAGCAGTGTCTCCGCTACCTCGGCTCCCGGCCGAGATCAGTGGTGGTGGAGCAGTGTCTCCGCTGCCTCGGCTCCCGCTCTGCTGGGATCAGTGGTGGTGGAGCAGCGTCTCCGCTACCTCGGCTCCCGGCCGAGATCAGTGGTGGTGGAGCAGTGTCTCCGCTGCCTCGGCTCCCGCTCTGCTGGGATCAGTGGTGGTGGAGCAGCGTCTCCGCTACCTCGGCTCCCGGCCGGGATCAGTGGTGGTGGAGCAGCGTCTCCGCTGCCTCGGCTCCCGCTCCGCCGGGATCAGTGGTGGTGGAGCAGTGGCTCCGCTACCTCGGCTCCCGGCCGAGATCAGTGGTGGTGGAGCAGTGTCTCCATTGCCTCGGCTCCCGCTCCGCCGGGATCAGTGGTGGTGGAGCAGTGGCTCCGCTACCTCGGCTCCCGGCCGAGATCAGTATACCTCGGCTCCCTCTGGGACCAGTGGTGGTGGAGCAGTGTCTCCGCTGCCTCGGCTCCCTCTGGGATCAGTGGTGGTGGAGCAGTGTCTCCGCTGCCTCGGCTCCCGGCCGAGATCAGTGGTGGTGGAGCAGTGTCTCCGCTGCCTCGGCTCCCGCTCCCGGCCGAGATCAGTGGTGGTGGAGCAGCGTCTCCGCTGCCTCGGCTCCCGCCCCCGCTGGAATCAGTGGTGGTGGAGCAGCGTCTCCGCTACCTCGGCTCCCGCTCCGCTGGGATCAGTGGTGGTGGAGCAGTGTCTCCGCTGCCTCGGCTCCCGCTCCCGGCCGAGATCAGTGGTGGTGGAGCAGTGTCTCCATTGCCTCGGCTCCCGCTCCGCTGGAATCAGTGGTGGTGGAGCAGTGTCTCCGCTGCCTCGGCTCCCGGCCGAGATCAGTGGTGGTGGAGCAGTGTCTCCGCTGCCTCGGCTCCCGCTCTGCTGGGGTCAGTGGTGGTGGAGCAGCGTCTCCGCTACCTCGGCTCCCGGCCGGGATCAGTGGTGGTGGAGCAGCGTCTCCGCTGCCTCGGCTCCCGCTCCGCCGGGATCAGTGGTGGTGGAGCAGTGGCTCCGCTACCTCGGCTCCCGGCCGAGATCAGTGGTGGTGGAGCAGTGTCTCCATTGCCTCGGCTCCCGCTCCGCCGGGATCAGTGGTGGTGGAGCAGTGGCTCCGCTACCTCGGCTCCCGGCCGAGATCAGTGGTGGTGGAGCAGTGTCTCCGCTGCCGGCCCGCCGGGATCAGTGGTGGTGGAGCAGTGGCTCCGCCCCCCCTCAGTGGTGTGGAGCAGCGTCTCCGCTCCTCGGCTCCCGGCCGGGATCAGTGGTGGTGGAGCAGCGTCTCCGCTGCCTCGGCTCCCGCTCCCGCTGGGATCAGTGGTGGTGGAGCAGTGTCTCCGCTGCCTCGGTTCCCGCTCCCTCTGGGATCAGTGGTGGTGGAGCAGTGTCTCCGCTTCCCCGGCTCCCGCTCTGCTGGGATCAGTGGTGGTGGAGCAGTGTCCACCGCCTCGGCTCCCGCTCCGCCGGTGCGGCGTCTCGCGGCTGCCGCCAGCCTCCGTGTCTCGAGTCTGCGCTGGCTGGGAGCAGGTGGCTGTGTGGTGACGGATCGCACGGGCGCTCGGCCGAGTATCACGGAGCCGGGCGTCGCCGGCGTCTGTCCAGGCCGTGCTGTCGGACGTGTTGCCACGTGGCCACGTGGGCACGAGCTGCGCCACGGCACGCGGCTGGTGAGGTGCCCGTCCGGCAGTGGCGGTGGACCGGCATGGCTCCGTGTCCGCTGTCCGCGGCGGGGACAGCGGACACGGAGCCGTGCGGCGCTATGACACTTGGCCGGCGTCTGGAGTCGCCATGTGGCCGGTATACATGAGCGGCGGTCCGGCCGGCGTCTGGAGTCGCCATGTGGCCGGTATACATGAGCAGCGGTCCGGCCGGGGTCTGGAGTCGCCATGTGGCCGGTATACATGAGCAGCGGTCCGGCCAGGGTCTGGAGTCGCCATGTGGCCGGTATACATGAGCAGCGGTCCGGCCGGGGTCTGGAGTCGCCATGTGGCCGGTATACATGAGCAGCGGTCCGGCCGGGGTCTGGAGTCGCCATGTGGCCGGTATACATGAGCAGCGGTCCGGCCGGGGTCTGGAGTCGCCATGTGGCCGGTATACATGAGCAGCGGTCCGGCCGGGGTCTGGAGTCGCCATGTGGCCGGTATACATGAGCAGCGGTCCGGCCGGGGTCTGGAGTCGCCATGTGGCCGGTACACATGAGCGGCGGTCCGGCCCGGGTGGAGACCGGCCGACCGGCGCCGTCTGCGATGTTGCCGCCAGGTGGGACTCACAACGACACGCTGTATCGTCACCAGAGGCGGAGGAATACGGGGTACAGAGGGGGGGGGAGGGGGCAGAGGGACGGCTGCTCCTCAACATCTGCGAATTTTGGAATTAACCCGCTGGCGTTGCATGGTAAACAGGAAGTCATCGAGTGTTTGCATGAGTGCCTGCCTCCCCGACCAAGGGGGGGGGGAGTTGCCTTCGGTCGCGTCACCGCCAGAACGCAAGCGCACCGCTGGCCAGCTGCGCTCAGCGCCAGCTGCCGGCCGGGCCGCGAGATGCGTCTCCGTGACCGAAGTGCCGCCGCTGGCCGGGGACCGGACTGCACGTGACCGTGGCCAGGGACCTGGGACCGTTGTGTTGGCTCTGGGGTAGTGGCAGGGACCTGGGACCGCTGTGTTGGCTCTGGGGTAGTGGCCAGGGACCTGGGACCGCTGTGTTGGCTCTGGGGTAGTGGCCAGGGACCTGGGACCGCTGTGTTGGCTCTGGGGTAGTGGCAGGGACCTGACGGTGACGGTAGGGACCTGACCCTTGTTGCAGGGACCTGGGACCGCTGTGTTGGCTCTGGGGTAGTGGCAGGGACCTGGGACCGCTGTGTTGGCTTTGGGGTAGTGGCAGGGACCTGACGGTGACGGTAGGGACCTGACCCTTGTTGCAGGGACCTGTGACCGTTGTCTTGGCTCAGAGGTGGTGGCACGGACCTAGCCGTTGCGGCGGGGTCCTGGAACCGTTGCATGATCCACGGTCTGAAGACATTGGGATGTCGCTGTGTGCAATCATGTCCGCTGAACTCGGCTGAACTCACTTTATAACTCGACATTTGTTTTTGGGATATTTTTTGTAGCTGGTCGTTTCACTCTCCAAGGCTTAGTTGTAAGAAAAGGGTCGAACAATTTCCGCTCACAATTTATTTGCGATTATTTTCACGCGCGGATGGACCCAGCAGCCCCGTGCCATGTTTACGTTCATGATGTCATCACTAAATCGGAGGCTACAGCTTGATGAACGTAGCTAGTTTACAGGGCAACTCGGAAGCCGATTTAAAACATCGTGGCGCTGACCGTCTTTGACCGCATATTACACCAGTAGGACAATGTGGACGGCCAAATTAAACGGATCGTCAAATGCACCAATCATTTTCATAGATGCAGCCGTCGTCAAATGTAAAAAAGCCGAAAGTTCACTTTTTGAATAAAAGGTAGTTTTGAAGGCGATCTGGCCCACTGTGCGGTAGTATACATAATCCGAGTGTCACACCGGCGCAGCGGTGTTTATACGCCGATCCCGCGCCACACTGTCTCGAGCTAGGTTGCCGCACCGGCCCGGCGGTGTCCGCACTCCGAACCTCACCCACACTGTCTGGGGCGGCGTCTTCCAGTGCCGAAAACGTGCTGTATCCACCGGCACGGTGGGATATGGGTGGGGCGAGCTGACGGTGTTGTCCACGTGCGCCGGTAGAGACCTCGGGAGGCATTGATGTCCGCCCCCTCCCCCTACGTGTGCGTGCGGTCGCAGTGCAGGGTGCGCCGCTCAGCTGGGGGCCGGGCCCAACAGACGCTCTGCCGAGCACGTGAGCGGCGCGTACGCCGCACTATTGACGCCGTCAGCTGGCGGCCGCTGTTGCGACACGACCTGCCGGCCAGGTCACCTTGAAGTGAGCGGCGCCGGTGACTTGCGCCGGCGACAACACTTGTGCGCCCGGGGGCGGTGCGCCGTGTCGAACCTGAGCGCCGGCGTGTCTGTCGTGGCGGGACTGTGGCCGGCGCACGGCCGCCCGTTGCGGCGGGCCTGTACACGCCGGCCGGCGGCCAGCTGCCGCTGCCGCCGCGCGCCGTCTGACCCCGACCGTCCGCCGCCAGGTGTCCTCCCAGCGGCACCGCGCGCCGCCTGCCGGCCACCTGGCCAACTACGCCGACCAGACGCCCGCCCACCCGGCCCCCGGCTACGCGCCGCGGCCGCCGAGCGGCGCCAACGGCTGCCGGCAGCACGGCCGCCGGCCGCCCTGCGACGAGCCGCTCAACCTGACGACGGCCGCCACCACCGAGGTGCGCCTGTCGCGCATCGTCGACCGCGTGGTGGAGAAGATGCTGAAGCGCAGCCAGGCCGACAGCCACGGCTCGAGCGGCGACCCGCTGCGGCTCTGGTTCTCCAACCAGTTCGAGACCAGGCAGCGCAACGAGTGCTCGTCGTCGGGCAGCTCGCCGAGCCCGCGCCAGAAGAGCACCAGCCCGCAGCTACCCAGCCCGGCGGCGGCCGCCGAGCCGGCCGACCCGACCGACGCCTCGGGCGTCATGGAGCTCACCATCGGCATGTCGGACACCATCAACCGGGTCATCGACAACGCCTACCGCGACGACGCCGCCGGCAAGCGGTGCGAGGTGACCAGCTGCAGCAGCGACAGCGTCAACTCGACCACCAGCGTGCTGGAGGCGCTCACGACGGCGCCCAGGCGGCGCGCGCCGCCGCCGCCGGCCGCGTCGCCGCCGACGCGGCGCGCCAACAGGAGCCACCGCAGCCACACGCGCGCCGCGGCGGCGCCGTCGGCGGCCGACGTCGGCACCGGCACGTCGCTGTCGCCGCCGAAACGGTGCCGACCGGCGGCGGCGCCGTCACCCGCCGACAGGTGAGCGAGACTCTGGTGCCGTGTGACAGGTGATCATGACTGTAGTGCCACCTGACAGGTGAGCCTGGCTGTGTAGTGCCACCTGACAGGTGAGCGAGACTCTGGTGCCACCTGACAGGTGAGCATGACTGTGTAGTGCCACCTTACAGGTGAGCATGACTGTGTAGTGCCACCTGACGGGTGAGGCTGGCTGGGTAGTGCCACCTGACAGGTGAACACGACGCTGTGTGGCAGTAATGCCGTCTGGACTGTCCGAATACTGTTTGCAGGTATTCGGACAGTATGATACCGTTTGGTACCATACTGTCCGTTTGGTACCGTTTGGACAGGTATGGTACCGTTTTCCGTAGAACATCGAAAATAAATTTGGTGCTTCGGATGTGCGTGCATTTATTTGTTGTCTCCTTAAATTATAGTTCCAGACTGTGGTGTTATTTTTCGTTTTACTTGTCTCTCGTTGCCTCCCTTCCACGTAATTTTTATTGCGATGCCTTGCCGCCCCTCATTGAAGTAATTCCGATATTTTATCCTACCGTGAGTGGCATGTGCCGCTTTGCGGTGTTGGTCTGTGGATCACACAGGATCGGATACTAATAGGGCTGAGCCGATTCTGGCTAGAGTTGATAAGCCCTGCCCGCAGTTGAGCTGCCTGGGCTGATTTTGATGACGTCCAGCTGATCTGGGTATATTAGTGAGACTGCTTCGATCAGGCTCCTCCGGTGCAGGAGAGTCAGCAGACATAGCGGTGGCTGGGTCCATCTTGTGAGTTTCGGTGACCTGACCCGTGCTGTCATGGCTCCTCCTGCTCAGCTGATGCAGGTTAGTGCTGATCTTGTTCCCGTGGTGCCGGCTATCTTCGTCGCGCGGTGCTCTTCCTCGACGGGCTGTCACATTTGTGGCCGACTGTCAGTAGCCACTATAGCCAATAAGCAGCCAATGATTCCCCACCTCGCGGCCCGCCAGCGCCACAGTGACAGAGCCTGGCAAGTGTGTTATCTTGAGGTCTAAAACTGGTAGGTTTCTCTCCAGTTAGCTCCGCCCACCTGACCTGGACGGCTAGTGCGTCTAAGACGCACTAGCCGTCTTACGCGGCAAGACTGTGATTTACCGCGTTCTTCTGGAGATGAACAGCGTACGGCGTCTTTTGATCCGATTTAGCCTGCGATTTCGCAACGAGCCGATTTCAGCCCATTTGGCATGGCGGCACTGTCACAAGCTGCCCGTATTTGTGCTACGTGGACAAGTAAGCTGGGGGAGGGGACGGGTGAACGGTCGATTCGTTGAACGATCGCGGATGCTTGAGTAGAAAATTGATGCCTGGGAAATCGGGAGACAGGGGGTGGGGGGGGGAGGGGAGTAGTGCCTGTCCTGAGCGAGTCCGGAGAGGGCCCCCGCACTGAGCAGCGGTCGGCCTGCCTGTCACTCGTCTGGGCGTCCTCGGCCGCTCAGGTCATTGCTACTGTGCCCATTTGGGCTGACAGTCGATGCGCCCGCAAGCCCAAATAACCAAGCAACTGTCCCCATGTGGGAGGTGCTCATGGCACGTGCGGACGACCTCCACCACTCAGGTCGGTGCCCCCGACCGCTCTGGTCCATCCAACCGCAGCGATGTAGCACGCACCTGAGTACACACCCCGTCTGTATGGGCTGCGATTCTTCCGAATCCGATGTCAACAGGGAAGTTCAGGAAAATATTAGTCTTGTAAACGACCGCCTGACATACAGAGGCATCCTCTCAGTCTAGCAATATTTTCATCGGTTTTCCTGAGCGCATCGTACTGGGAATCTCGGCTGCTAACGTGGGCCGGGCAGCTGATGACACGTGGTGACCTGTGCCATTGTTAGGGAGGCTGACTCGGCCGGCGAGTGCTGACCCAGCTCGGGTCAGCACACGCCTGTCCTGTCTGTTGACGGCCCGGCGGCGGCGGGGCGATGGCTGGTGTGCGGGGTGCTCCGACCAGTCAACGACCGGTCACCCTCACTGCTGGCCGTGCACGTCTCTCGTGGGGATGTGGGGAGGGGAGGGCTTCTGGGAGCTTCAGAGCTGCTCGAGAAACTGGGACACATAGCTAATTGCATCCCCTGAAGAAAGACGAGATACACCATCTCCGGCGGCAGCGAGGGCAGGGCGCATTACACCGATGGAGGCTCGTCTCCCCGAAGAAATGTCCGGAGGAAACGCCGATGTTTCCTCACATTCGCTCCTCTGGCCAGGACCGGCATTGATCTTGGAACAGGTGGTGTCCCAGCCTGGCCGGTGGTGGCTCCCGCCGAACTGCCACCCAGATACTCGCAAACACTTCGCAGAACACAAGTCGACTGGCCTGTCGTGCTCGGCCTGGCGGCGGGCGGCGGCGAAAGTGTGCAGGTCTCTAGGCTATGCTTTATTTGCGGCGGCAGTGTCCGGACTGTCTCCCCGACCTGGATCTGCCGACCTGAACTTGGCGACTTGAACCTGCCGACCTGGACCATTTGCTGGGGTAGCATCTGGTCACAGCCTGGTCCTAGTGATCATCGTGTGCAGTGGTGATCCACGGCAGGCGGACACAGAGGGTGACCCAGTGCAGGCGGACACAGAAGGTGACGCTTTGGCAGGCGGACACATAGGGTGACCCACGGCAGGCGGACACATAGGGTGACCCACGGCAGGCGGACACAGAGGGTGACCTCACGGCAGGCGGACACAGAGGGTGACCCAGTGCAGGCGGACACAGAGGGTGACCTCACGACAGGCGGACACAGAGGGTGACCCAGTGCAGGCGGACACAGAGGGTAACGCTTTGGCAGGCAGACACAGAGGGTAACCTCACGACAGGCGGACACAGAGGGTGGCCTCACGCCAGTCGGATGCAGTAGGTCACCACACCACAGGCGGGGCCCTAGGCTATGGTTTGGGCGGGGCCCGGTACCACCTTCCCGCTGCGACCATAGAAGGGGGCGGTGCCCGGCGGCATTGCGCAGGAGCCGGTGTCGGTCTCCGGCGGACCGGGAAGTGGAGTCCAGCCGCAGACGGCCGGCTCTGCTGTCCGACCGGTGTGGTCCTGCACCAACGACTGTATCGTGGCTGGCGGTGTCAGTGTCGACACACCGTCACCTCACCTCGCTACTGCACCGCTGCCGGCCTGGTGTCTGGTGTCTGGTGTCTGGTGTCTGGTGTCTGGTGTCTGGTGTCTGGTGTCTGGTGCCTTGTGTCTGGTGCCTTGTGTCTGGTGTCTGTTGTCTCGTGTCTCGTGTCTCGTGTCTCGTGTCTGGTGACTGGTGTCTGGTGTCTGGTGTCTGGTGTCTGTTGTCTGGTGTCTGATGCCTGATGCCTTGTGTCTGGTGTCTGTTGTCTGTTGTCTGGTGTCTGGTGTTTGCTGACTGCTGTCTGTTGACTGCTGTTTGTTGACTGCTGTTTGTTGACTGGTGTCCATTGGCAGGTGTCTGTTGTCTGGTATATGTCTGTCTGTAGTCGCACGCTTGCGTGCATCGGCAATATTCGTGTCGTGAGGTTAGTGGCGGTTGGCGGGATTCGAGCGCGTCTAGGACAAGTTCAATTCATCTGGGATGAACAGGTTATTAGTAGGCAGCCATCCTGCTCCTCTGCGAGCGTTCTTTACTCATTTATTTCACAGTGCATGCCCTCCAAGTGCCGTGGCTGTTATGGGCTGTTATGGAGCGTTGCTGGGAGGCGACTGCAGACAGTCGTGGTCCGCCTGGTCCAGCGGTTCAGAGCCGCAGAGCCGATCCAGCGAGACGGCACTATCTCGTCTGGCTGGGGCGCCCCGGGTCCATGTCACGGAATGAAACGTGCCCCCTGAGCATCGGCACCCGCTCTGCTGTCGCGCTGCTGACTGCCACAGAAGCACACAGCCGGTCCGGTGGTCTGGCGGTCTGGTGGTCAAGTGATTCGGTGGTCCGGTAACCCGTGATGGGCGGTTCACGGGCACACTGCAGCGGCACCAGGAGCCGGACCTTCAGCGGTACCATTGCCAGCTGCGTGGACTGCCCTGCAGGTGGCGCTCGCTATGCTGGTGCTGCGGCTGAGACCCAGCGTCTGATTGCAGCGGGGATCTGCCGTGAAGTATGGGCCGGCCGGCGTCCCGTTAGCGCGGCCCTATGCAGCGTACGCCGGCGATTTATCTGTCGGCCGACCGTCTCCGGTGGACCGCTAGCCCGCCCTGGCGGACCGCTAACTCGCTCCAACCGACCACGAGCCCGCTCTGGTGGACCCGCTAACCCGCTGCAACAGACCACGAGCCCGCCCTGGCGGACCGCTAACTCGCTCCAACCGACCACGAGCCCGCTCTGGTGGACCACTAGCCCGCTCCAACTGACCACGAGCCCGCCCTGACGGACCGCTAGCCCGCTCCAACAGACCACGAGCCCGCTCTGGCGGGCGTCTAGCCCGCTCCGGCTGACTATGAGCTCGCCCCGACAGATCATGAGCCCACTCTTGCGAACCACTGGCCCACTCCGACAGACCCACAAGCTCCTCGGACAGACCACGAGCCCGGTCTGGCGCACCTCTTGTCTACTCCGGCTGACTCTGAGTCCCCTGTGGCTATCCACGAGCCTCCTCCGATGGACCGCTAACCCGCTGAGGCCGTCAAACCCGACTAAACCCGAGCGGGCTCCTCTCTACGAGCCCACTGTGGCTGTCCGTGAGCCTGCCCCTGCGGACCATGATCCCTCTCCGGTGTGGTGGTCCGAGATCTGTGCTATGGTGGTGGGCTGAAGTGAGACCCTGCCCCACCGAGATACGCGCCGCTGATCAGGGTAAACAAATCAGACGGGCCGCGACCGCGTGCTCAGTCTCCGGCGGCCATTGTGGCCGAGTGGCGCGTGGGCGAGGTCACAGCAGACGTCGCCGCGAACCAGTGTTATCCACCGCCCCCCCCGCCCCCTCCTCCGGCCAAGGCCATGGCGGCAGCTCCGCTGATGACCGACAGAGGTCGCCACGTGACCGGAGCGGCGCGCCAGATCCGCCCGCGGGCGGTGACAGCTGCTGATGAGCCGAGCTGGGCCGAGCTGGGCCTGGCTTGGCCGGCGCGGTGCGGGGGCAGTCCGACGCGGGCCGGCCGCGCGCCGCGGGTCGATTTGGCGCGAGGGCGGCGCGCTCGTGTGTGATGACGCGGTCGACTGGCTGTCGGAGACACAGGCCGGCACTGATGGCGCCACGTCCGCCGTAATGGCCGCGGCGAGATCTCGCCCGACTGGAAGTCGGCAACTGGGTCACTTCCGGGATGCCGCCGACGTGCGGCGCCGGCCGCCGTGAGACGTGTCTGGCCGCTGTGTGAGATGTGTCTGGCCGCTGTGTGAGATGTGTCTGGCCGCTGTGTGAGATGTGTCTGGCCGCTGGGTGAGATGTGTCCGGCCGCTGTGTGAGATGTGTCCGGCCGCTGTGTGAGATGTTTGGCCGCTGTGTGAGATGTGTCCGGTCGCTGTGTGAGATGTGTCCGGCCGCTGTGTGAGACGTGTCTGGCCGCTGTGTGAGATGTGTCTGGCCGCTGTGTGAGATGTGTCTGGCCGCTGTGTGAGATGTGTCTGGCCGCTGTGTGAGATGTCTGGCCGCTGTGTGAGATGTGTCTGGCCGCTGTGTGAGATGTGTCTGGCCGCTGTGTGAGATGTGTCTGGCCGCTGTGTGAGATGTGTCTGGCCGCTGTGTGAGATGTGTCTGGCCGCTGTGTGAGATGTGTCTGGCCGCTGTGTGAGATGTGTCTGGCCGCTGTGTGAGATGTGTCTGGCCGCTGTGTGAGATGTGTCTGGCCGCTGTGTGAGATGTGTCTGGCCGCTGTGTGAGATGTGTCTGGCCGCTGTGTGAGATGTGTCTGGCCGCTGTGTGAGATGTGTCTGGCCGCTGTGTGAGATGTGTCTGGCCGCTGTGTGAGATGTGTCTGGCCGCTGTGTGAGATGTGTCTGGCCGCTGTGTGAGATGTGTCTGGCCGCTGTGTGAGATGTGTCTGGCCGCTGTGTGAGATGTGTCTGGCCGCTGTGTGAGATGTGTTGTGAGATGTGTCTGGCCGCTGTGTGAGATGTGTCTGGCCGCTGTGTGAGATGTGTCTGGCCGCTGTGTGAGATGTGTCTGGCCGCTGTGTGAGATGTGTCTGGCCGCTGTGTGAGATGTGTCTGGCCGCTGTGTGAGATGTGTCTGGCCGCTGTGTGAGATGTGTCTGGCCGCTGTGTGAGATGTGTCTGGCCGCTGTGTGAGATGTGTCTGGCCGCTGTGTGAGATGTGTCTGGCCGCTGTGTGAGATGTGTCTGGCCGCTGTGTGAGATGTGTCTGGCCGCTGTGTGAGATGTGTCTGGCCGCTGTGTGAGATGTGTCTGGCCGCTGTGTGAGATGTGTCTGGCCGCTGTGTGAGATGTGTCTGGCCGCTGTGTGAGATGTGTCTGGCCGCTGTGTAGATGTGTCTGGCCGCTGTGTGAGATGTGTCTGGCCGCTGTGTGAGATGTGTCTGGCCGCTGTGTGAGATGTGTCTGCCGCTGTGTGAGACTGTTCTGGCCGCTGTGTGAGATGTGTCTGGCCGCTGTGTGAGATGTGTCTGGCCGCTGTGTGAGATGTGTCTGGCCGCTGTGTGAGATGTGTCTGGCCGCTGTGTGAGATGTGTTAGATGTGTCTGGCCGCTGTGTGAGATGTGTCTGGCCGCTGTGTGAGAGTGTCTGGCCGCTGTGTGAGATGTGTCTGGCCGCTGTGTGAGATGTGTCTGGCCGCTGTGTGAGATTCTGGTGTTAGTGCTGGCCGCTGTGTGAGATGTGTCTGGCCGCTGTGTGAGATGTGTCTGGCCGCTGTGTGAGATGTGTCTGGCCGCTGTGTGAGATGTGTCTGGCCGCTGTGTGAGATGTGTCTGGCCGCTGTGTGAGATGTGTCTGGCCGCTGTGTGAGATGTGTCTGGCCGCTGTGTGAGATGTGTCTGGCCGCTGTGTGAGATGTGTCCTGGCCGCCGCTGTGTGAGATGTGTCTGGCCGCTGTGTGAGATGTGTCTGGCCGCTGTGTGAGATGTGTCTGGCCGCTGTGTGAGATGTGTCTGGCCGCTGTGTGAGATGTGTCTGGCCGCTGTGTGAGATGTGTCTGGCCGCTGTGTGAGATGTGTCTGGCCGCTGCTGTGAGATGTGTCTGGCCGCTGTGTGAGATGTGTCTGGCCGCTGTGTGAGATGTGTCTGGCCGCTGTGTGAGATGTGTCTGGCCGCTGTGTGAGATGTGTCTGGCCGCTGTGTGAGATGTGTCTGGCCGCTGTGTGAGATGTGTCTGGCCGCTGTGTGAGATGTGTCTGGCCGCTGTGTGAGATGTGTCTGGCCGCTGTGTGAGATGTGTCTGGCCGCTGTGTGAGATGTGTCTGGCCGCTGTGTGAGATGTGTCTGGCCGCTGTGTGAGATGTGTCTGGCCGCTGTGTGAGATGTGTCTGGCCGCTGTGTGAGATGTGTCTGGCCGCTGTGTGAGATGTGTCTGGCCGCTGTGTGAGATGTGTCTGGCCGCTGTGTGAGATGTGTCTGGCCGCTGTGTGAGATGTGTCTGGCCGCTGTGTGAGATGTGTCTGGCCGCTGTGTGAGATGTGTCTGGCCGCTGTGTGAGATGTGTCTGGCCGCTGTGTGAGATGTGTCTGGCCGCTGTGTGAGATGTGTCTGGCCGCTGTGTGAGATGTGTCTGGCCGCTGTGTGAGATGTGTCTGGCCGCTGTGTGAGATGTGTCTGGCCGCTGTGTGAGATGTGTCTGGCCGCTGCCGTGTGTGAGATGTGTCTGGCCGCTGTGTGAGATGTGTCTGGCCGCTGTGTGAGATGTGTCTGGCCGCTGTGTGAGATGTGTCTGGCCGCTGTGGTGAGATGTGTCTGGCCGCTGTGTGAGATGTGTCTGGCCGCTGTGTGAGATGTGTCTGGCCGCTGTGTGAGATGTGTCTGGCCGCTGTGTGAGATGTGTCTGGCCGCTGTGTGAGATGAGTGGCCGCTGTGTGAGATGTGTCTGGCCGCTGTGTGAGATGTTGTCTGGCCGCTGTGTGAGATGTGTCTGGCCGCTGTGTGAGATGTGTCTGGCCGCTGTGTGAGATGTGTCTGGCCGCTGTGTGAGATGTGTCTGGCCGCTGTGTGAGATGTGTCTGGCCGCTGTGTGAGATGTGTCTGGCCGCTGTGTGAGATGTGTCTGGCCGCTGTGTGAGATGTGTCTGGCCGCTGTGTGAGATGTGTCTGGCCGCTGTGTGAGATGTGTCTGGCCGCTGTGTGAGATGTGTCTGGCCGCTGTGTGAGATGTGTCTGGCCGCTGTGTGAGATGTGTCTGGCCGCTGTGTGAGATGTGTCTGGCCGCTGTGTGAGATGTGTCTGGCCGCTGTGTGAGATGTGTCTGGCCGCTGTGTGAGATGTGTCTGGCCGCTGTGTGAGATGTGTCTGGCCGCTGTGTGAGATGTGTCTGGCCGCTGTGTGAGATGTGTCTGGCCGCTGTGTGATATGTGTCTGGCCGCTGTGTGAGATGTGTCTGGCCGCTGTGTGAGATGAGTGGCCGCTGTGTGAGATGTGTCTGCCCGCTGTGTGAGATGAGTGGCCGCTGTGTGAGATGTGTCTGGCCGCTGTGTGAGATGAGTGGCCGCTGTGTGAGATGTGTCTGGCCGCTGTGTGAGATGTGTCTGGCCGCTGTGTGAGATGTGTCTGGCCGCTGTGTGAGATGTGTCTGGCCGCTGTGTGAGATGTGTCTGGCCGCTGTGTGAGATGTGTCTGGCCGCTGTGTGAGATGTGCAGAGGCCATGCGCGCACCAATGGCGCGCTTGGTGCGAGAAAAGCTCGTGTGCGATGTGTAGCCAAGTAGGAGTTCTAAAAGGTGCACCAGAAGCAGCTCGTGGACGCGTATCTTCCACCAGACGTGTCTGATGTCCGACAATGTCAACTGTCCTATTCCACCCGACGTGTCTGATGTCCGACAATGTCAACTGTCCTATTCCACCAGACGTGTCTGATGTCCGGCAATATCAACTGTCCTATTCCACCAGACGTGCCTGATGTCCGGCAATGTCAACTGTCATATTCCACCCGACATGTCTGATGTCCGACAATGTCAACTGTCCTATTCCACCAGACGTGCCTGATGCCTGACAACTGCCGGGCAGGTGCTGCCATCACATGTACAGAACATCAATTGCGAAAATCTGGACAATCAATCCAAGAACTAGATCATCCGATACAAATATTACGTTCAGTCTTGGATATTCCGCACGGTCCTCCGACGCGACTTTCGAGATGCGTCCTGAGAGACCCTTCAGCACATCCACCGTTTAGAACAAGTAGCGACTCGTTTTCTCTGGGAATACCATGTGAGTCAGTTTGGCACAAATTGAAGTACGATTGGAAACTTCACTCACGACAGATTCCGAACATTGACATTCCACAGATCGTGCGGAATCCATCGGGAGCATGGCGGTTGGTATATGACATATACGACCCCAAAGAATCTCTCCAGTAAGATGACGGGAGTTGCCCAGCGCAGATCCGGATTCAGACAACGCGCCGAGCAGCTTTCTGAAGTGTCAGCCCGGGCACACCCAACATAGATCCTGAATCAGATAAAGCATCGAACAGCTTTCTGAAGTGTCAGCCCGGGAAAAAAGTGCGCCGTTTTTAGGCCGAAGACCGGTAGATTAAAGCAAAAACATCCCCTCTTTTTCCATTGGGAAACCGACTCGATTCCTTGGCCCACGTTCCTATGCTTGCATCCCCATTGGATAAACATTTGCACTCCGGATCACGAACACGAAGGATCTTCCCCAAAGATCGACGAATCATCGGGTGCGCTGATCGGGGACCGGGACGTGCTAATTCAGGACCGGAACTGATGATCTAGGACCTGGTGCGCTGATTCAGGACCGGCTGATTCCGACCACCCAGCCGGCCGGCGATCACGCGTCTCCGCCCAGGGTCGGTCGGCGGAGCGGCACACATCGATCAGCGCCGCCGGCGTCCGGCCCCGACCCCGACCCCGACCCCGACCCCGACCCCGACCCCGACCCCGACCCCGGCCCCGGCCCCGGCCCCGGCCCCGGCCCCGGCCCCGGCCCCGACCACGACCTCGACCCCGACCCCGACCACGACCCCGGCCCCGGCCACGACCCCGACCCCGACCCCAGCCCCGGCCACGACCCCGGCCCCACACTGTCGGCGCACGTCCGACAGTGTGGGGCGATGCAGCAGCCGCCACGGCGGCGACGGCGACCCCCGTCCGCGGGACACGGGGCGGACCCGCGCGCCACCGCCGTCGACACTGGAGCCCGGCCGGCGGCGGCGCGGCGATTGTTGGCGCGCTCGGCGTCACGCGGAGCGCGTGACGCCGGCCGTAACAATGGGCTCGCGCCGCACGGCGGTGTTTGTGCCGGCCGCCGGTCGTTACGGGCCGGCCGGCGGCCGGTGTCACGTGACGTGTCACGTGATGTGCCACGTGACGCACGCCCTCCGCTGTCGGCGCCGCCGCCGCAACAGCGCGCCGCCGCCGCTTCAGTGGTGCGCCGAGTCGACGCCCAAGTTGAGACCGTTACAGCTGTGACCGGCTCTCCGGACCGCGTCGAGCCTCGAGCCAATTACAGCTGCGGCTGTATGTCTGGACAGTTCCGACCCTCGAGAACATTACAGCTATTTGTTAGTCTGTTTGTTATGTGAGTTTTAGGGCGCATCGACCAGGTTTGGTCGTTTAGCGCCCGTCATTCTGTGGCTGGATGTCCGGACAGTGCCGACGGGGGACGAGTAGCCTAGGGGTAAGTTGCTCGTCTCACAGTCGAAAGGTTGTGAGTTCGAGTCTCACCTGTCGCTACTCTTCGCCCGCCACCAATCGGCGTGAGAGATTGGCGATGCTAC
The DNA here is from genome assembly GCA_034440575.1 of Imbricaverruca yamaguchii. NCBI lineage: Eukaryota > Metazoa > Arthropoda > Thecostraca > Neoverrucidae > Imbricaverruca > Imbricaverruca yamaguchii. Next base: position 2,076,735 of record JAOTOL010001609.1, on the reverse strand, counting down.
ATGACTCAACGGTCGATGTGTCGTAAAACCAATAACCAACCGGACAGTGTCGACCTTATATACCATTGCAGCTGTGGTCGAATATCCTGGCAGCCGATGCCAGACGGCGGCCTGTGCGTAACACGGTGCCGGGAATGCACGTGGGAGCTCTTTTAAGTCGGTCACGCTTGCGAGCGAACGGTTAATCCCCTATTTGAGAACGGGCCGTATCATACGGCTGACCGCCTTCGGACGACGAACATGTTGCCACCCAGTGCCAGGCCGCTATATGACCAGCACAGTCGACGCACCTCTAAACCTAGATAACCAACCAACCAGCCACCCAGCGCCAAGGCGCCATAGACCAACACAGTCGATGCGCCTCTAAACCCAAATAACCAACCAACCAGCCGCCCAGCGGCAGAGGCTCGTGACCTCTGCACGGCCGGTTCCGCGCGGCCAGGTGGAGTGACGAGTGACGGTGTCGTCGACAGGCTGCCGGCGGTGCCGACCGGCGACGACGCCGACGGCCGGCGCGGCCCGGTCGTCGACGACGGCCGACGCGTCGACAGCGGCGCTGCCCCAGCCGACACGCCGTGAGTACCCCCCCCCCCCTCCACACCTCCACACCGGGTCACCACGGCCCGGCGGGACTGGGGGCCACGCGGACCACCATACGTCCTCCAACGGGTATCAGCGACTAGGCACCTCACCATCTCCACCGCCAGTCAGTGTCCAACGGACGTCGGTATGGCTGAGACGCTTCGTGCTCATGGTGCGTGTCGTGCGATATTTATGCTGATATATATTTATTTATGTGTAGATATTTACCATCTCAGACGTGTACGCATACGCTGTATCGTCCGCACTGTGTCTCACACACTTCGCAGCCCACGTAACGCGCACGATGCGCATCCCACGTGTCTCGCATTTTAATCGGGGCGTATCTCACGAGCCGCAGTTCACGCTGCGCCCTCTGGTATCGCTTCAGCCCCCCCCCCCTCCCGGCGCCACCAAACACCGGCCGCTTGATCACAATAACCGACATTGTACGCCCTAAAGCCCCCCCCCCCCACAATGTCAATCAATGTTCAGGGAACAGTCGGTACTTACGATATCACATGCGCTCTCCAATGTGAGATCATCGTCTCGGCATCACTTGAGAAGCCGGTTGCATCTCACGAGTTTCAGGTCACACGACACGGTGGCACAGAGTCTTGGTGTTGACCCAGCATTTCCTTGTGTTTGTCTCATTGTATGCGGTGGGGGAGGGGAGGGGTGGCTGGGTGTCCGACCACAGTGTTTACGACTTGTCAGCTGCATATGTCATGTGACGTCACTTCCGCTTCATTCGGTGTGCTCGCGAGCGAGCGGGGTGGCGGCAGCTCAGCGGGTAGGTCGTCCGACTTTCGATCGTGAAATCATAAGAGATTACTGAGTCCCCCTGCGACAAATCGGCGTGATTACGGAGTCCATCTGCGACAAGTGGGCGAAATTACCGAGTCCGTCTGCGACAAATCGGTGTGATTACCGAATTCGTCTGCGACAAATCGGCGAGATTACGGAGTCCCTCTGCGACAAATCGGCGTGATTACGGAGTCCCTCTGCGACAAATCGGCGTGATTACCGAGTCCCTCTGCGATAAAACTGCGTGATTACAGAGTCCCTCTGCGACAAATCGGCGGATTATCGGGGCATTGTTGATGCGTACCGAAACGATCTGTACCAGCTGATGCAGACAACGTCTAGGGGTAAGCTGTTCGTATCGAAATCGAAAGATTGTGGGTTCGAGTCCCACCCGTCGCTGCTTTTCGCCCGCGACCAATCGGCGTGAGAGATTGACGACGCTACATGACTCAACGGTCGACGTGTCGTAAAACCAATAATCACCATTGAGCGCTGTATGACCGAAGCAGTCGATGCGCCCAAATATCCAACCAATATTCACCATCATCGCCAGTCTGTGACTGACCGCCTGTCTGGTGTGTGACAGGGACAGCAGGACCGGCGACGGGTCACCCCCCACCGAGCGACCGGGCTCACCTCGAAGAAGGGCCCGCAAGCGGAACGCTCCCACCGAGTTACGAATAGGTGAGCCACCCCGATCCAGTCGGTGCGAGGGGTCTTCCGTTCGGGGGAGATGGTCGTCACGTGGTCGGGTGGGTGTGGTTGGATGGTTGGTTTCCACGTGACGATGCTGGCGGGCATAGGTGGTTGCTGTTTGGCCTTGTCGGTGGTTACTCTTCTCCTTGACAAAGGGTCGCAGGGCTCCTTGTATATGCAACAAATGTTGGGAAGTGCTGACCGCAGATGGTGTTGATGGCATACGTATACCAGCTACAACAGAAGAAGTCATATCATGGAAGGCATGATGCAAAAATTTGAGTGTGAGAAAAATGTGAGCGAAACAGTAACGTGCAAAATTGTGGAGTCAGAATCCGTAGTATATCAACATTGAACATGGAAAGCAACATGGGGATACAGAATTGCCACCAGTAGCATCACGGGTATTCTCCTCAGCTATACCATCTGCCACTTTTCCCTGATAGGTATGATGGATGACCTGAATGCCTCTTCACAGTAGCTATGTCCGAGGAAGCCTAATTAATCATATATATATATATATATATATATATATATATATATATATATATATATGTATATATATATAAATTGCTTAATACATTGTGCGCCTCCGCTTGACTCTCAGTAGACAATGGCTTCGCTTTCTATGCTGCACATGTCCATTTTCGGGAACTTCCAGCGTAGTCTCACGCCAGCCAAGTCCGCTATGGACGGATACATTGTGCGCTGTGTGTGGATGTATGGGTGTGTATGGGTGTGTATGGGTGTGTGTGGGTGTGTGTGTGTGTGTGTGTGTGTGTGTGTGCGCGCGCGCGCGTTATGCTGGCCAATATATCACTTATCACTTCCATTGCGCGGGAACCACCAGGTGGAGGAGCGCTGGTGGGCGACTACGTTTGTACAAACTCCAGCCGACGTGTTTGCGAGGATGAATATGTGGTAGCCGTGGTGTGTCATATATCCCACCTCCCGCCGCCGCCACATTTCACATCGATACCGGTTAGCCCATCGGCTGGCCATAAAGACATAAAGTTAGCAAGATGTAAGGTTTAATACGAGTCACAAGTGGCCATCTTTTATAGAGCTAAGTCTATAAAAGTAGATACTATAGGAGGCGCGAAAGAAGAGATTGCGACACCCTACTCAATGTTATATCCAGAGTTCTGGAGAAACTATCGTCTATCACATACCCGAAGGTCGGTTCCGAATCCGCACGCCGGGTGTTCCTGCTACTGGTATAATTACCACTGTATCAGCAAGATCTAAGACATGGAAGGTTCAAGGTCTGACAAGGCTGTTGTTTCCTGCCGCTATGAATATCTTTAACACCTCCAGCGCATGCACAAAGACCGTTGCCGCCTTACTTATTATCTGTATAATCCACCCAAGTCTGTCCCCGCAGCCTTGACAGCATTAACACCCACATGTACAAAGACCGGTGCCCCTTCACTATTTACTTCTATAACCTCGCCAGGCATGTCCCCCATGACCCTGATTAGGGCCGCGTGAGGCGAGCTCGAGTCCGTCTGCCCGGGTTTTTACAACAGAAGGCACGATCCGGGTACCTGACCCTACAGCCCCCTGTTACCAAGACCACCCCTCGCTGGCACCAACCCTCTCCTCACTCACACACACGTCCGCACTGCCTGGTCAGCGAAGCTGCCCAAGTCGTGTCCGTACGGGCGAGAAACACCGGCGCAGCTGCTCTCGCTGCCGCTGTGCGCCCAGCACGCTGTGAGTGGCCGGTTTCCCGGTACGCTGGATGGATGCTCCTGACGGATGACGTCACTGCTGGCTCTTAGGCGGAGCTGGCCGCTTGACAGGGAAGGTTCCACTGATCTCAGATAGCCTAAGGTGGCCTCAGGTGACCTCAGGTGGCCTCAGGTGGCCTCAGGTGGCCTCAGGTGGTCTCAGGTGGCCTCAGGAGGCCTCAGGTGGCCTCAGGTGACCTCAGGTGACCTCAGGTGACCTCAGGTGACATCAGGTGGCCTCAGGTGATCTCAGGAGACCTCAGGTAGCCTCAGGTAGCCTCAGGTGGCCTCAGGTGGCCTGCCGCCGTCGTCAGGCAGGAGCGTACAGCAGCTGTCCGGATACTGTTGACGGTCGAGGCGCGCGCGTCTCTGAAGTGGTGACGTCAGATGGCCGCCACTTCACGGCTCACGTCCTCCGCCGATCGCCTCGGACGGCCATTGTCGACTGTGCGACTGACGTCACACCTCGGCCGGCTCCGACACCAGGTGTGACGCTCCGACCTGGGGGCGACGCGCCGCCGGAACGTTCCCACCATTTGTCGTGCTGGTCCCGGTTATTCGCAGTCCTTCGCTCTGTCCGACCACCGACGGTCCCCGTCTCTGTCAAGCCACCCGAGGTTCTTCCTCGGCCTGCCCCGCATCTGCCAAGCCACCCGCGCTGTCCGCCGTTCTGCCAGTCCCCCTCCCTCCACTCCGGCAGGCGACCTGCTGCCCCCCCCCTCCTCCGCTCCGTCAGGTCATATGCGGTACACCGCTCCGTCACGATATTAGCCACTTCTCGCTCCGTCAGGCGGGAAGAGATCCTCGCTCCGTCTCTTCGACTCGCGGTTCTTCGCTCTGTCTGGTGCCCGGAGCTCTCACTCAGGCGACCAGAGCTCACACTCTGTGTCAGGCGGCCAAAGGTGTATCACCGTGACTGGCGTCATCTCCCTGTACAGTTTCACCCGTGATTTCTCAGCTGCGCTTGCCACTCGCCAGCCTCGGGCGGAGGCTCGGAGAATGCGGATATTGTGCTGGAGCGCAATTTCCGGCCAGGAGGTGGAGCAGAGCTAATGGCACATGCCTGCTGCGGCGGCCTCGCCGGCTCGCCACGTTTGACGGAATAAATGTTGTTATTGTACTGGAAGTCATCGCTGGGCACAGCCAGCCGGGCAGGGCAGTTTCCAGGCCACGGCAATTTTCTCCCCGTCCGCAGTTCGTAATGAGGTGTCGCCGTCACAGTTGCCGGCGTTCTGGTTTAATTTGTTGTGTTTAGTGCTCCTGTCGATCACCGGACGCAGGAGGCTGTTGTGATGCGCTACAATTATCAAACAATTGGTCCGTATGTTTGGGTGACGATTTTATGCATTGCGTACTCTACCAGCCAGTAGCATGGGCGTCTCGTCTCCAGCCGCCGAATACTTTCTCATGGGCGTATTTGTGTCAACATATATCATTTATAAGCCACAGTGCATGTAAAAGTTGATACTGTGACAGTTGAGGGGTCGACTGTTTGTCAGCTACAGAATATTCTGTTCGAGGCCGACAGATACGACGATATCGTCAGTTACACGGCCTTACCTTTGGCTGGGAAATATGGTGAGGTTAGTTTCACTGCGTTACCCTTGAACCCGCCTCTGACTGGGAAAGATGGCGATGTCGTTTGGTACACGGCATTACCTTTGGACTCACCTCTGACTGGGAATTTGGCGATGTCGTTTGGTACACGACATTACCTTTGGACTCACCTCTGACTGGGAATTTGGCGATGTCGTTTGGTACACGGCATTACCTTTGGACTCGCCTCTGACTGGGAATTTGGTGATGTCGTTTAGCATACGACGTTACCATTGAACCTGTCTCTTGCCGAGGAGTATGCTGATGCCGTTGGGCACAGCATCGCATCACAGTCGGTGTAAGTTCCCGTGGGTTTCGTGGCATCCTACCATAGATGGTGTTAGTTCCCGTGGGTTTCGCGGCATCGTACCATAGCCAGTGTTAGTTCCCGTGGGTGTCGTGGCATCGTACCATAGCCGGTGTCAGTTCCCGTGGGTTTCGTGGCATCGCACCATAGCCGGTGTTAGTTCCCGTGGGTTTCGCGGCATCGTACCATAGATGGTGTTAGTTCCCGTGGGTTTGGTGGCATCGTACCATAGCCGGTGTCAGTTCCCGTGTGTTTCGTGGCATCCTACCATAGCCGGTGTCAGTTCCCGTGGGTTTCGCGGCATCGTACCATAGCCGCTGTTAGTTCCCGTGGGTTTCGCGGCATCGTACCATAGATGGTGTTAGTTCCCGTGGGTTTGGTGGCATCGTACCATAGATGGTGTTAGTTCCCGTGGGTTTGGTGGCATCCTACCATAGCCGGTGTTAGTTCCCGTGGGTTTGGTGGCATCGTACCATAGATGGTGTTAGTTCCCGTGGGTTTGGTGGCATCGTACCATAGATGGTGTTAGTTCCCGTGGGTTTGGTGGCATCCTACCATAGCCGGTGTTAGTTCCCGTGGGTTTATTGGCATCGTACCATAGATTGTATTAGTTCCCGTGGGTTTGGTGGTATCGTACCATAGCCGTGTATGTGCGTGGGTTTGGGGAATCGTACCACGGCTGGTGTTAGTTCCCGTGGGTTTGGTGGTATCGTACCATAGCCTGTGTATGTTGTCGTGGGTTTGGTGGAATCGTACCACGGCTGGTGTTAGTTCCCGTGGGTTTCGTGGCGTCGAGACAGCTTTCTAATTGGCCCCGGCAAGTAAATACTACCGATGAGGCAATGGGGAGGCCTTCTGAGTAATCAGTGGCCAATATGACTCGAAGGGGCCTAGTCTACCAGGGCCATTGAAACACGTGTGTGCCCACTTAAGAAAATCATGCGTGCTCCTTGGGCCGAGGGAACATTCGTATCAGCCCGACACCGTCTTCGGCCACTAGGGGTAGAAGATGGTTCGGACACCGAGCCATTGCATCAGCTCAGTGCTCATCTCAGTCATCCCATTTATATTTTTGTTCTTCTTCACGGGTCCTTTTTATTGGCTGGCCCCCTCCGTCAGCTCGGAGTTTTTTTTTCCAGCGACTCAGAGGCCCGCTCTGTCAGCCCCTGTAGCGTAGCCCTCTGTATGAAATAGCCTTGGTCAGCCATCACGGCATTGCCTCGAGGCTAATCGCCGGTCGGGACATCTGGCCATGTTATCACCACATTGTTACTTGTGAGCCTGTATTTGCTGGAGACACGTGGAGTCGCCAGCTGCACGATCATGCCGTTGCATCCATATTTCGGCAGGAGATGGCGCGACGTTGGTCATCCAGCAGTGCGGTCGGGTCGGGTCGGGTCGGGTCGGGTCGGGTCGGGTCGGGTCGGGTCGGGTCGGGTCGGGTCGGGTCGGGTCGGGTCGGGTCGGGTCGGGTCAGGTCGGGTCGGGTCGGGTCGGGTCGGGTCGGGTCAGGTCAGGTGCAGGCCGCGAAATATGCCGAGACCGCGGCCGGCCGGGGAACCACCCGCCGACACTGGATCAGTCGGACCTCACCGCGGCTGCATGACTTCTGCAGTCGATGCGCCCCTAACGCCCTCCGACCTCTCCTGCTGCCACCTGAACACTCGACCGGGAGAACTGCGATCGGCGGGACGTCCTGTTATGCCAAGGGCAGCGGCGTGGGCACCGGGAAGTGCACAGAAGAGAGCGCCCACTCGCCCGACTTTTGACGAGATTAACATTGACGCTAGGTGCGTTGCATAAAAAACTTCAAAATGTTTTCTCCCTAACTTTGAAACATTTCCCATGCCACAGAGGCTATGGGGATAATGCTGGGAACAGACAGTGGAACACGTACCGTTGACGTACCTCACATTAACAAACGCTGGTGAACAGTAGCCTTGGTGGTGCATGGTCGGAGTGGGCTTGAAAACAGCTTCCTCACACTACACCGCAATGCATCTTACTAATCCTTTTCCCCCGATCAAGTGTGACGAAGGGCCCATTTCCGAAGTGATCTGACTTTGTCTTGGCATTTAGACGTCCTGGGAGTCTCACATGGGGGTCGGCCTCGGTCTCAGAGGGCCGCTCGTCTCGGATCTGTCGGCGGCTGCAGCTCGCGAGGTGTCGGTGCGTGTTTATCTCATGCCACTTTTTTCATGGTCGTGTTCCATATCCAAGTGAATTAAACAGGCTGTCGCCCGACATTTGAAGCACAGCAGGCTTCCTGATAGGCAAACGTTTGATGGCATCTGAAGTCTGAACATCGTTTCGTGGTGATGTACCGTCGATCAGACGGTTCTAGAACCAACACAGTCGAAGCGTGTGCCACATCATACGTGGTGTGTGCGTAAAAGTACCAGAGCGTAGCTGACTAAGAAGGGGGAGGACAAGTAGGAGGTAGTTTTCCACCGTCACTCCTTTTCCTCTCCATTCATTGAAGGCTGCCGGAATCTAAGTCTGAAATTTTGAAGAGAAACCAACTTCCCCTCGATATTGCAATGCCCATATGATATTAAACGGCCGCGTATAATATCTTCCAAATTTCACAACGCCTATCGTTCATAGTTTCCGAATTGGAAGCTAAATGATCGCAAGTTTGATCAAGGGCCCTAAAATCCAAATAACTAACTAACTAACCAAATTGAAAGCTAACTCCAAAATAACTCTGCAAGGAAGCATTCATATTTTCTAAATGTCATACTTTCCTATTTAGAAGTAAGCTTCCAAGTTGAAAGTTATTTTCCGAGACGTAGAAATTATATGTATTTTTTTAATTGGAAGTGAACTTCCAACGTAGCCCGGATATGAACCTAGTCTAACCTAACCTACCCTTCCGACTTTTGGAAGCTAACTTCCAATCTGTGGACGTTATCGTCCAATTTGGAAGTCCCAATTTCATCCAATTTAATTCCGGTCTGTCTTGGAAGTTAACTTCCAACTTGGAAATCATGAACGTTGGACGTTATGAACTTTGGTAATATGAACGCCCCCATACTGAGCATGCGTGCGCCTGAAGAGAAACCGACATACATACGGGATTGCGGCATACTCCCCGCCCTGCCGGATGGGCACCTTCCAGGCGTGACACGAGAGACCCCACCATCAGGTCGGTAGCAGTTCCAGTAGGCGTGGTACGACGTTGCCGCGCCATGTACGCCATGACGTACTCCTGTTAGCAGGATAAATTTCGCTCGGCACGTCCTACATTTAGCCGTGTCGGCATCCCTGCGTGACGTCTGCTCCGCCTGGCGGCCGACTGAGCGCAGCCACCGCGCGCGGCAAGGACTGCCGTCGCCGCCCCGTGTGGTGCGGGCGTCGCGCTGCGTCTGACGTTCCGGCACTCGCGTGCGGCGACGTATGACCGAGCGTGTGTGTCGGTGCGTCCATGTGTGTGTGTCGGTGCGTCCGTGCCGGCGCAGTCCGTGCGTCTGGGCGCCTTCTGAGCGCGGCCACCGCTTCCTGTTTGCGGCCTGGCCGTGACCGAGTTTCTGGCGGCGCGTGGGCGTCGTTGCCGCTGACCCTGGCCGCGGCCCAGATCTTCACTGCCGGCGCTCTGGTGCGGCGCACGTGGCGCGCGGCCGACAGTCGATGGCTCGGTCACCGCTCAGTGACCTATCGGCCTTTTGTCACGTCATTGCTGCTGTTCGTTAGTGATCTGATCGGCTCTCAGTGACCAAACGACCAACTGTCACGGTCATGATGGCTGTCTCGGTTTGTCGGCGACCTGGTTATTTCTCAGTGACACCTTTTGTCGTCAGTGACCCGATCACCTCTAAGTGACCAAGCGACCTTTCGTCACGGTTATGGCAACCGTCTCAATTTGTCGACGACCTTATAAGACGCTATACATGGTGCCGTATGATGCCATATGCCGGTGACCTATAAGACACTGTGCCGCATGGTGACATATGTCGGCGACCCTATAAGATATTGTGCCGTATGATGCCATATGTCGGCGACCCTATAAGATACTGTGGCACATGGTGCCGTATGTCGGTGACCCTATCAGACACTGTGCCGCATGGTGCCGTATGCCGGTGACCCTACAAGACACTGTACCGCATGGTGACATCTGTCGGTGACCCTATAAGACACTGTGCCGCATGATGCCGTTGGCGCCAGCACTCACACCCACTGCCGTTTCAGCGAATGTAAGGACTCCACCCGACTTCGCCCACGGTCGGGCAGGTCGGAAGCGGAAAGTAGGAAAAGAAGACATTGTCCGAATCCAGAAGGGTGAATGCATTGGTAAGTGGCCCGGCCCACTGGGAGTGCACACCGAGCAAAACGTATTTGGCGGACTAGTGGACTTCTCAATAACGGCCTCACAATGCGTGTGCAATGTGCATTCACCATGGCTGGAGATGCGGGTGGGTTGGGGTGAGAGGTCTGGACCGCCCGTGGTTTGGCACCCTGCTAATGTTAATTCGTCATTTTCCTTATTCAATCTGATGATATGTTTTGGAAGAAGACTTGGTCAACCGGCTTCGTGATAAATATATAGTCCTGGTATTCACGAAAGATTTCAACTCACGGATCGTTCCTCGAGTGCCATATTTGGCTCGGCAAGGCCGTGCTGCGCCATCCACGGTTTGACAATGCCCGGCCGCCCCTGGGAGCTAACACGTTCCTATACTCCTTCCCCTTTGCGATATCCTGGTTATCTTTTAATGGCAAAAAAAAAAAAACAATGTTAGTCTGGTGATATCCAGGCAGTTTGTCCCCCCCCCCCCAAGAAAACATGACGTGAACAAAAACGTGGAAATGTGTACTTAGATGCTCAGGGCCAGTAAATCCTGGTTGTTTTCTGGGGTAAATACTGTTTTCTGCTTCCAATTCCGTTCGTTCTTTGGAATAACCGTCATATTCGCATCGCTAGTTTCCGCAAAGCTGCCCATCCAACATACCTTAGTCTTCCTCTGTCCTCAAACCACGACGTTGGAGTCCCACATTTTCTGGGAGGGAACTTCCATGGGCTGAAATTCCTTGAACAAACTGCCTCTGAATTGTACATACAATCAGTGTGCGATCGACTCGTTTGTCTGCAACCAGTGAAATATGTGCCTTGAACAAACTGCTTTTGGACTGTACATACAATCACCGTATGATCGACTCGTCTGTCTACAACCAGTGAAATGTTGCGTTTGCAGGTGTGGACGGTATCGCGTCCTGCACGCCTCGCATGGACAAGTCCACGCATCTGCCAAAATGAGCGCGCACCGATGTCCGCAAGAGAACCGCCGTTCACCTTCATTTCGCCGACATCTATCGGCCACGACGACAACCCGAACTTCACTTGTACAAATAGAGATGGCATGCGTGCACATTGCGGCGGTCTTGTGATAGTCATGTACGATCTGTTGCGGTGGCGTGTCCGCCGAGTGGCTGCAGTTGCAATACAAACAGAACCGATGAACAGGATAGACCGGACTGCGGCAGACGCCGCCCGCACCACCCACAGGTCGGAGGGCGGTCCGGCGAGTTGTTATTTATTGCAATGGTGACAATTATGTTGTTGATTATTCATTGAGCTTGATATCCAGCGGGAGGGTGCCTTTTCTATTAATGTCGGCGTGTATGCAGTTCTATGTGTTCAGCGTGTGTTGCAGATGCTTTGGTTCGCCGGCGTACCCGGCGCTCGTGCGCGAGCCGGCGCGCGTGCCGCCACCCTCAGGGGCACCGCCACGGCCGGACCGCCACCCTCAGGGGCACCGCCACGGCCGGACCGCCACCCTCAGGGGCACCCCCGCCAAGGCACCGCCACCAGGGCCGCGCCCCCAGGGAAGCCGGCCGGACCGCCACCCTCAGGGGCACCGCCACGGCCGGACCGCCACCCTCAGGGGCACCGCCACGGCCGGACCGCCACCCTCAGGGGCACCGCCACGGCCGGACCGCCACCCTCAGGGGCACCGCCACGGCCGGACCGCCACCCTCAGGGGCACCGCCACGGCCGGACCGCCGCCACCCTCAGGGGCACCGCCACGGCCGGACCGCCGCCATCACCCCGGACCAGCTAACCGAGCAGCGCCGCCACTCAGACGCGTCCGGTCGTGTCGCCTGAGCCCGGCTCGGTAGAGTAGCGGTGCGTCGGCGAGAGGCGAGGCTACAGTCGTGGCGCGCGTCGGCAGCGGGTACCGGACCGGACCGGCCCACCGTTACCAGTAGGCGCGAGATTACATCGTCCGAACGGCCGACGAAGGGAGTCGACGGCGGCTCCCTGTCCATGTGCGTCGGCCGATATTCATGTGGCGTTTTTTTTACTTTTCTTCCGAGGGCCTCGTTCACTCTAGTTCGGGCTGTCTGCTTTAAAATTGTATGAATGTGACTCAAATAAATTATAGCCTGAACAGAGAGTTTGCGTATCGCCATAAGGGTAGGGCGCCTTGGCCCTACGTGGAACGTCCAGTGCCTCGCAGGGACAGGCGAGGGCCGCAACGTGGACAGAAGACTACGGACCGTGCAACACAGACAGTGGACTATACACCACACAACACAGACAGCGGACTATACACCACACAACACAGACAGCGGACTGTGGACCACACAACACAGACAGCGGACTATACACCACACAACACAGACAGCGGACTGTGGACCACACAACACAGACAGCGGACTATACACCACACAACACAGACAGCGGACTATACACCACACAACACAGACAGCGGACTATACACCACACAACACAGACAGCGGACTATACACCACACAACACAGACAGCGGACTATACACCACACAACACAGACAGCGGACTATACATCACACAACACAGACAGCGGACTATACACCACACCAAACAACACAGACAGCGGACTATACACCACACAACACAGACAGCGGACTATACACCAAACAACACAGACAGCGGACTATGTACCACACAACACAGACAGCGGACTATACACCACACAACACAGACAGCGGACTATACACCACACAACATAGACACCACACAACACAGACAGCGGACTATACACCACACAACACAGACAGCGGACTATACACCACACAACATAGACAGCGGACTATACATCACACAACACAGACAGCGGACTATACACCACACAACACAGACAGCGGACTGTGGCCAGCTAGTTCCGGGTCAGCACACGAAGTAGTTCGCGTCCGTAGTGAAAGCAACAGATGTAGTTCCATTGCGGGCACGAACAAAACGCAACCATGGTGAAGTTGGACCCCTCGGAGCCGATGACTGTAGGACAGCCCGCCGATGACCAGAGAAACAACACAACACAACACAACATAAAGTGCGGCGTCACGAGCACCAATCAACACTCGTCTTCAGAGCTGGTGTGGTGGGACAAGGTCGGCCGTATACCACCAGCCGTGTGAACTTCAGGATGTCTGGGAGGTCTTCAGAGCTGGTGTGGTGGGACAAGGTCGGCCGTACACCACCAGCCGTGTGAACCTCGGGCTGTCTGGGAGTCGCACCACCCTGCCCGTCAGCAGCACCACCTCCCGGGTCATGGTCGACGGACTACCGTCTGCCGTATCACCGGCCACGCATACGTACTCTAGCCTCGCCACCCGATGGTTGCGCGCGATACGGCGGAGTGGATGGGGAGGCAGGACCGGCTGCGAGACGAGCGCTCGCCGCTCGACGCAGGATTGCTCGTCGCTGCCGGCCCCATTTGTCCAATGACACCCAGCCTTATACAGCCGTCGTGACCGGCCACAGCACCGACAGTCTAATTTGTCCAATGACTCCAGCTATAGGAAACCATGACAGGCTTACGTGCCTCGCCTTTTTGAACATGAACGAATAAAACTGTGGTTTTATTAAGAATTTATGCTTAAAGGACACATAGTCTGCAATGGTCATATAACGCCCATAACAAGTTTGTTCCCAAAAAAAAAACAGGCAAAATCATGGTAAAACAGAGTCATGCTGAGGTGTAATTCCCTGCATACTGTCTCAGTTAAAACTTTTTTTCCGTAGTCAGCCGTTTAGAGATATGGTGCGGTGCGTTCACATGTGTTACGGCCAGGACTGTCGTCTATTCCACACGTCCCGGCTTACAGGTGTGTACCCCATCACGGGCGATCCAGAGAGGGGAAGGAACCTGGGACTCGCCTCGGTCGGTGGCGAAATAGGCATCCGCTTTCGGCTGGGAGGTGGTGTAAGCGGCTGGCCTGCTAATGGGACAGGTAGTACTAATGGAACAGGTAGGACCCGTTATTTCTCCAGAGGGGCCAGGTGGTGCGCGCGGCACAAACGGTGAGCGTTCCCGCATACCGAGCCTCGCAGCCACGGAACATTTTCCCACCGCGCCTTTCCCACCGATGTTTGGTACCACACTCGTAGATCACGCTGCTCGACCTCGCGTGGTCCGGTCCTGAGCTCAACTTCGCACAGGAAGTATCAGCGACGGCAATGAGCTGGTCGATAGGAGAGGCAAAATAGCAAATGGGGGTGGTAACTTATGGAGTTCTGCGGTAGTTGTTTGAGTGGATGTCACCACGATCGGCTCTGTCACCGGAGTTGCCGGAGCGTCAGTTTGGCAGGCGATCGTGCGCAGCTCGGGACGACGCTGTCTTAGGGAACTACACACAGTTTTTGTCTGCACAACAGCAGGGCGAGCCGGCAAGACGTAGTCGGCTGCAACTCCAGTGACTAGGGGACGAGTAGCCTAGGGGTAAATTGCTCGTCTCACAATCGAAATGTTGTGGGTTCGAGTCCCACCTGTCGCTACTCTTCGCCCGCGACCAATCGGCGTGAGAGATTGGCGACGCTACATGACTCAATGGTCGATGTGTCGTGAAACCAATAACCAACCAACCAGTGACTACCGCCGGGATTTCATCCTCTGAGTTTACCTGGATTATAGCCAGACCACGTTCCTTCAGCAGGCCAATCAATTGGCGGGCTGTCATCTTGTCCAGAGCATCGCCTCCAGGAGGATCACGGCTTCGCGGTGCCGGTGTAGTAGGTGGCATGTCTGTCCGCTCCTGGGATGACTCGGGTTGAAGGGGATGGGCGAAGCTTGCCACCACAGACGCATAAGAGCGGGGTGTAGTGGCCGTCTTGGTCATTTCTCCAGCTTCTCTGACTGACCCGCCCCTGTCACACTTAAAGTTCATGATACTCTGCCCCGGTTCGAAAACCTGGCATACTCGGTCACGGGCTGAATGATCGCCCCTGCAGTTTGGACGGCCCAAGGTTCCCGATGCGCCAGTGTCCACATAATGATCCAAGGGGGCACATTGCAGACATCTAGGTTTTGATCGACAGTTGCTGCTGTGTCTGTGCCGCACAGGCGAAACATCTCATCGGAATTGGTCGATAAACGCGGATCCTAACCCTAACATGCCAGATTCTCACATGGGCAGACTGTGTTTGGGAGTTAAAATCGAGTACAATGTTGTCTGCGTTGTGTGAAACACCGTCCCTTTTCGTTTCCGGTCTTCTAGCTTCCAGTACACCGCGCCCCGCAAGACCGCGCACAATTTCTTCACATGGCACACCCCGTAGGCCATGACATGTGATGACACCTCTATAGCAGTTTTTAGAGTGGTGAGCTTTCACATTTATGGCCACTGTCCTTTGTACGTGACTGCCACAGACGTTGTACGAACACGTAAACAGTGTGGCTTTTTACGATCGCTTCCTCTGGACTTCCTCTGGATCCGAAAATCCAACTTCGATGCCACCATCAACCCAATGTCGCGCCGTACCACTGTACCGAATCGCTCGGCGCCCTCACGCTGTTGGAAAGGGCTGAGGCCGGACAGTCTGAGCTCTGAACTCGACAGGATCAAGACAGTTGGATCAACGAACTCGGGCTCTACTTCGGCCTCGCGCTCAGCTGTCTTCCCAGGTCGCGTCGCCCCGACGGCACGATAATCCCCAGGGGAAAGACAAGCCGAGACAGAGTCTAGATCGGGCCTCGCCGAGGAGGCGCGGGACTGGGATGTGGAAGACTGGAATAACGAATCTTCCGACTAGGGCGAGGGTATATTTACGTCAGAAGGATCCACGGAAGTGTATTGGTTTCAACTCCTCGGGCACCCCACCACATAGGGCCCTACTGTGGGACGCCTGGGTCCCGCGGCCGTGGGGGGGGGGGACGCCAGGCGCCCGAGAAGCTATACGGGGCAGGCGGCGCCTTCGCCCAGCCGAGACTCACCGCCCCGACCGGGATCCAGCACCGCCCACAACTTGATCCCAGCCGGTCGGCCGGGCGGCTGGCAGACGCTGGGAAGGGTCCCAGGTCCCCGGCCCAGGCGGCCAGCCACTTGACCCATATGGGGCCCGCGCTCCCCTCCGGGATATCGGGACCAGAGGCGTGTTGGTCCCCCGTCACAACCAGCACCGTGCGACGGGGGACCTCAGCCTCCCGGATTCCGCCAATCCCGTGGGCGAGCCGGAGGCAACTGCCCCGATAAAACTGAGCTGAAGGGCAGGACCGGTGAAGTTATCTTACCTGCTCATGATAGGGAGGGTTCCTGTTGCAGGACCAGGTGAAGGACATGGACGTTGAGATGAGATGGGCATTGGAATGGTAGCGTACGGACGGAAGGACGAGTGAGGCACTCTCTTAGTCTCGCCCCTCACCACAGGACCGATGGCCCGGTCCGCTGGGTCATTGGGCACACAAACCCCCTCCCCACCACCACGAAAAGGTGGTGCCTCGTCTGGGGGAGGGGAGCTGGTGCCTTCCCTCCTTTGATAGAACCCCGCGCCATCGCTTCTCTACCCGACAAGCGATGCCAGGCGAGTAACGAGCGAGACTAGGCAGCGCATCACACCAACGAGCCCTGTCGGGGTTGATCTTGGAGCTGTAGAACTCGCAACAGATTCGTCGCGGGCGCGTTGGCGCTCCGCACCAGTCGTGTCGGCCAGCCGCCACCACCAGCGACACGGCATTCAATCCCTCCCCCCTTACTCTCCAACGCCCCACCTATACTAGCAACTTTCGGCACGTCGAGAAAGCCTGGTTGGTTGGTTATTGGTTTTACGACACAGCGACCGTTAAGTCATGTAGCGTCGCCAATCTCTCACGCCGATTGGTCGCTGGCGAAGAGTAGCGACAGGTGAGACTCGAACCCACAACCTTTCGACTGTGAGACGAGCAACTTACCCCTAGACTACTCGTCCCCCACATTTGAGAAAGCCTGGTCACCCACGTGTACTCATGTTAGCATAAACCACATAACACAACCAATTCACAAGCAACGAAGGCGTCTCGCTTCCGCGTGCCGATATCGGTGTGGTCACGAGGTCTCGAGGTCGGCGCAGGCGCCACTTCCGCAGCGGGGCCACTTCACCAGCCACAGCTGATGTCACGTCACCGTGACGTCACGGTCCGCACTGCGGGCGGCCTGCCGCCGTCACACACAACAGCCAGCCTGCACACATCCACACGACAGCAACACCGTATATCACAGAACAGAGACCGCGCCAGCAGTTTCGCCTGGCCGCTCGCCGTGTCGGCCGCACCACTGGACCCGGGTCACTACACCGCCGGACCGGGGTCAGCTGTGTCACCGGGCTGGGGTTAGCTACACCGCCGGGCCAGTCAGCTGTGTCACCGGGTCAGGGTCACCCACACCACTGGGCAGGGATCAGCTGTGTCACCGGGCTGGGGTTAGCTACACCGCCGCGCCGGGGTCAGCTGTGTGACCAGGCCGGGGCCAGCTACACCGCCAGACTCGGTCAGCTGTGCGTGTCTGCGGGCCCGTCCAGCTGGCGCAGCAGCCGCCGGTGCAGCTCGTCGCGCTGCAGCCGGTCTATGATCTCGTCCAGCCGCTGGCCCGACAGCACCGCCTGGACGCCGTGCAGACTGAGGCCCGCCCGGTGGTCGGTCACCCGGTCCTGCGGGAAGTTGTACGTGCGGATCTTCTCCGACCGCCCGCTGCTGCCCACCTGTCGACACAGGCGCGGCGCTCAGTTCCGTCACATACCCGACTGTGTCGCATCCGTCACGGTCGGTCGGGTGGTTATCGGTCTCACGACGCATCGGCCGTTTAGTCATGTGGCGTCGCCAGTCTCTCACGCCGATCGGCCGCGGGCGAAGAGTAGCGACAGGTTAGACTCGAGACCACGATTCTCAGATTGTGAGACGGGCAACTTACCCATAGACTACTCGTCCCTTCTATCACTGTCTAACGTAGACCTGTCACACACGGATCCATATGGACTGTACGGATCCATATGGACTACATCCGTCACGCAGTCCAACCCAAACCCGTCAAATATGGCGCCGACAAACGCCGCAGTCTGACACCGGTATGTCACATACGGTACCATCCAACTTCAATCAGTCATATGTGCCACAGTACCAGGCGACACAGTCCAGCCCCGATCCGTCACATGGTCCACAGTAAAACCCAGACCCGGCACATCCGGCGCTGTCTCAAGCGACACAGCCTAAACCCGATCCGGAACACGTGGCAAGGCTTCACGTCACATATAGCACATCAGCCGTGACGTACGCGATATTTTGCCAGACAGCTGGCCTATCGACGCTTACCCCATACATGGCTCATGAACAGCCTGGCGCACGGGATATTTTACCAGACAACTCCTCTATCGACGCCCGACTCTGGTCGCATGCATGGCTCATGAGCAGCCCAGCACCCCTGCTCCAGATTATTGGCTATGCACACGCATAACATGTTCGCTGGTGATTACCAGACCGGGTGCCGTTATGATCTGTATTGGTACTGCTACCGACCTACCGTGTTTTGTTTATCGGTTGGTTCACGACACACTTTATGCACATTCACGGCTAATGGCGCCGCCCACTGTTTCGCCGGTGGGCCGCGGGGACCTACCGTGATGACGGCACTGACCTGCTGTTTGCGGGCCGAGGAGCGCTGCCGGTCGGCCCGGTCACGCTCCAGCTGGTAGAGCCGGGCGCGCAGCACCTCGAGCGCGCGCTGCCGGTTGGTGTGCTGGCTGCGCGTCTCCTGACACTCGACGGCCAGCCCGGTGGGCAGGTGCACCAGTCGGACGGCGCTGTCGGTGGTGTTCACGTGCTGGCCGCCGGCGCCGCCGGCCCGCTTCGTCTCCATCTTGAGGTCGCCGGCCGGCAGGTGCACCTCGATGTGCTCGGGCAGCGGCAGCACGGCCACCGCCACCGTGCTGGTGTGCAGTCGGCCGCTGCGCTCCGTGCGCGGCACGCGCTGCACGCGGTGCACGCCGCCCTCGTACTTGAGCCGCGCGAACACGTCGGCGCCGCGGACCGTGGCGGCCGCGTACCGCAGTCCGCCCAGGTCAGAGCCGGCATCGCGCGTGGCCAGCTCCACCTGCCACCGCTGTCTGGCGCCGTACTGCAGGTACTGTCGACAACAGGTGCTGCCATCAGGCGGCCACACGGTGTAACCAGGAGCCGTACTGCAGGTACTGTCGGCAACAGGTGCTGCCATCAGGCGGGCGCACAGTGTAACCAGGAGCCGTACTGCAGGTACTGTCGGCAACAGGTGCTGCCATCAGACCAGGAGCCATACTGCAGGTATTGTCGGCAACAGGTGCTGCCATCAGACCAGGAGCCGTACTGCAGGTACTGTCGGCAACAGGTGCTGCTGTCAAGTGGGCGCACAGTGTAACCAGGAGCCATACTGCAGGTACTGTCAACAACAGGTGCTGCTGTCAAGCGGGCGCACAGTGTAACCAGGAGCCGTACTGCAGGTACTGTCGGCAACAGGTGCTGCCATCAGGCGGCCACACGGTGCAACCAGGAGCTGTACTGCAGGCAATATAGGTGTACGCGAATATACTATATCCCCAAATGCCGTGCTGGCGCTAAAAACGCCTATGAGCCGAACAGGTGGGGCCAATTAAAACATCAGCACTTTTAGCTCAACGGGTGGCGACTGATTCCTCGGCGGAAAATACGCAGAACATGTAGTTAATGCACACCAACTGAAGCCACCATTTGCTGCAGTGTTAAATTATTCGTGAAATAGGGTGGAATATACCACTTATTGAACACTCAATCGAAATCGTTCTCGAAGAAATAGCAACATCCTGTTCCTTGATGCATACCTATGAAGCCTCCATTTCTCCTTTTTGGCAGTATCTTGCATATATGTATTATATCCATGGTCTTCATAAGTAATGCAACTACACGAAAAATTCGCAACGCAATTTCAGGTAAAGAGATTATCTATAATATGATATGGCATATGCTGCCAGTCTATATCATATGATTATTCTCGCCATCCCGAATGTAGCTCTTCCTAAATTATGAATCTCAAAACAAATATTAAAGGTGTAGTCATAAGTACCTACACCATTGGCTCAAGTGAGTCTGAAAGACATTAAAAAACATTTTAAATGAGACTAGTTCCATTGCAAATTTCAACATCCTACTGTACTCGTTTCGACATCTCACACCTAACGAAAAACCATTATTTTAACCCTGATTTGCAGAGACAGCTTTGTAAAAGGTATCAAGCAATGCCTGCTGACATGGAGTGTTATGATTGGTAGCTAACACGATTCCTCCATATGCAATAGTTTCCGACGCCGTGCTCTTTAGATGCACGAAGAAACCTCTGAGATAAAGTGAGGTGTGTAAATGTCAATTTGCCTCTTCTAGTCACGTAGCCGGACGTTCATTGTCTAGAAAACATTTTCACACCAGGCGCGACTTCCTGTTAGCCCTGCCGCCCGTTGCTTGGTCATTTGGGCTTAGGGGCGCATCAACTGCTTCAGTCATACAGCGCCCGTACACTCTGTCTCCGTTAGACCAGCTACGACACAATAGCGTACACCACCAGTTGCAGTGCGACATGCACGTGCCGGCGCTATTTCCACCCACCATGTCAAGAAGTTCGGAGGCGAACAGTCTGGCTTCCTGGCCACCTACACCGGCGGTGACCTCCAGAACAACGTCGCAGGCATCCTCCGTGGAAGGGGTCACCAGCTGCGATATCACCGCCTCCTGCCCACAGATGTCGCGTGTAAACAGCCACATCACTGCATACTGCCCACATATGCCACGTGAAAACAGCCCCAATATCACCGCCTCCTGCCCACAGATGTCGCGTGTAAACAGCCACATCACTGCATACTGCCCACAGATACCA
The DNA here is from genome assembly GCA_034440575.1 of Imbricaverruca yamaguchii. Taxonomy (NCBI): domain Eukaryota; kingdom Metazoa; phylum Arthropoda; class Thecostraca; family Neoverrucidae; genus Imbricaverruca; species Imbricaverruca yamaguchii. The sequence goes on along the minus strand of JAOTOL010001609.1, from coordinate 2,055,917 downwards.
CGTGTAAACAGCCACAATATAACTGCGTACTGCACACAGATGACATGTAGCAGCTTAAACAGTAACAATATCACTGCCCTCTGTTCACAGATGACATGTGTGAACAGTCACAATATCACTGAATACTGTCCACAGATGACATGTGTGAACAGTCACACTATCACTGGATACTGCCACAGATGACATGTGTAAACAGTCACAATATCACTGAATACTGTCCACAGATGACATGTAGTGGCTTAAACAGTACCAATAACACTGCCACCTGTTCACAGATGACATGTGTGAACAGCCACACTATCACCGCATACTGGTCACAGATGACATGTGTAAACAGTCACAATATCACTGAATACTGTCCACAGATGACATGTAGCAGCTTAAACAGTCACGATATCACCGCCTCCCGTCCACAGATGCCATGTAGTATTGTGGTACAGGTGGCATGTGTAAACAGCCAATGATATCTCCGTATCCTGCTCACAGATAACATGTAGTACAGTGGCACAGCTGACATGTGTAAACAGCCACAATATCACAGTCTCCTTACCATAGCATGACATGCTATATAGCCTAATTAGCACAATACCACTGTCTCCTGTCCACAGCTCACTGCGACACACTACCGACGAGCCGCGACATCACCACTTGACCGCAGCGTGACATGTCTCCTTACCATAGCATTACATGCTATATAGCCTAATTAGCACAATACCACTGTCTCCTGTCCACAGCTCACTGCGATACACTACCGACGAGCCGCGACATCACCACTTGACCGCAGCGTGACATGTTGCATAGCCTAAATAGTGCAACATCACCACCTACTGTCCACGGCTGAGATGCGGCACACTGCCGACTAGCCATACTGTTACCGCCTGCTGTTCACAGCCGGCATGTGGGGGCGGGGATGGCCGAGTGGTTAAGGTATCGGACTATGCGTACCAAAGGTCCCGGGTTAGACTCTAGCGCCACTCAGGACATTTACCAATCCCGCGGCCCACCGGCGAAACAGTGTGGGCGGCGCCATTAGGCGTGAATGTGCATAAAGTGTGTCGTGAACCAACCAATAAACAAACAAACAGCTGGCATGTGACCGCCTAAACAGTGGCCAGTTTACATGGCCATTAGCACAATGTCACCACATCAGAGGTGAGTTCCAGTTCTGAAACATTCAATATTACCAGCACTTGCTGTCAGGATATGTGGACAATCACAACAGACATGGCAGATTCATGCAATGCAGCCAACCATGGTCCCTGCTAACATTCAACAAACTGCTGCAAATTGCCACCCATAGCATGCAGCTCTCATGTACAATACGACTCAGTGACCACGGTTCCAATGGGGGATGAGCAGTCTTGGGGTAAGTTGCTACCCTTCGACCGCGGCCGATCGGCGTGAGAAATGGGCGACGCCACATCACTCAACGGTCGATGTGTCGTAAAACCAATAACCAACCAGCCAACCAACGGTGCTAACAGTCACCTGGCTTGTTTTGGTGGTCGTGATTTGAGCGAAAATAAACACCAAAGTGATAAGCTACATAAAAAACCTCCGACCCAGTAAGACTTGACATACTCCTGGACTTCGGCGCATCAAAACGTGACCTGACCTGCAGCTGCCCACTTGACACGTGGCTAGGTTACAGCGCATCGGAGCGCAACCCCACCTGCAGCTGCTCAGCCGTCTGCGCGAGACGCGCTGCCTCCTGCTCGGCCAGCTCCCGCAGTTCGCTGTCGGCCAGCAGCTGGTCCAGCTGCTGGCGCTCGTCGGCCACCTGGTCCAGCTGGTCGAGCAGCTGGACCACGTCGGCCAGGTGGCGTCGGCGCCGCCGGTCGGCCGCCGAACACGAGGCCGGGCTGTCGGCCAGCCGCGAGTCGAGCGTCGCCAGCTCGCGGCGCGTGCGGGCCGAGTAGGCCGTCATCCGGGGGTCGTCGTAGCTCACTGACAGCTGCCTCCTGGGCTGGTGCAGGAGTGAGGTCGGCACCAGCTGTGCACAGGTCCGGGGGTCGTCGTGGCTCACCGACAGCTGCCGCCTGGGCTGGCGCCACACTGATGTTGGCACCAGCTGACCACATATGGTACATCAGCTCTTGACTGATGGGACAGTGTTCATATCTTGAAGCTTGGATAGAAAACAATGCATACAAATGCAATATTCAAATCCTATATTGGGAATTTTACCATCCCAGGTTGATATTTGAAGGGTGTTGGGCACTATGCTGAACATGTGAAACAGATATAAAGTGGCATGGCATGATATATACACATTGTGCATATATAATCTGACAGCTTTATCTACCTCTTCAATGACATCATTTGAAGACTATACAGAATACATGCAAACACCCATGTGCAAATGACCATACACATACATGGACACACACTAGAACAGGTGAGTGATTCATCTTTGGTTGTACTCAAGTATCAGCTTTTTTAATGGGAAAATACATTAATTGGAGGGCTAAGCATAATATAAATATTTGAATTAGAATAAATAGTCAGTCCTCTGAGTGATCAGTAGCTAAATATTCCAATTACCCATTCTAAACACCAGGAATACAAGATTGGTTGTGCAAAATGTTCACATGTAATCACAGTCATGCACACTGAATGTTTTCCATTTTAATTACATACCTTGCATTTCATACAACTGGAAAGTATTTTCTTTAGGGTCCAATATCTTCTACTATGTCGCATGGTTAAAGAAGAATACCTGTGATGGTGCACTACTACAGAGAACACAGCTTTCAGCATTTTTCTTCCAATGTATGTTTTTTACTTTCTGACTGTACTGATAACATACAATGCACTCCCAGATCAGTCAAGAAAATTTAATGAAATGAATTATGGTAGCATCCAAACCAGCTAGATGTAGATCTTAAATTGCCTGAAAAACCAGTTGTCCACATTAGGGGTGGTAGCACAAGCACATGAACCATCTCTAAGTTGCCATTCCACATAAAAATATAAATAACATCCTTATAATTGTGGGGAATATATTTATTCAATAAATAATTGCTGTGCTACAACTGCATCCACACCATAAAGAAATATAGAAAAGTGTGGCACAACTGCATGGATTTCTTTCAACTTATACACATACCAACTAGTGTTAGCCTCATGGAAAGGGGGATTGATGTGTGAAAATATTGCAGTGCTTCAAGTGAATGATAAAGGAAACATAATGCTAATTAAAACTCTCTTTCCTGAATAATAATTATTTTCCTTGCCTGATGATCTGCAGGCCATATAGTTACCAGCTTGATTAGCCAAGGTAAAGATGCATTCACTTCTCAGACAAAATATGAAATGAGGGCATCTGTGATCCAAAGATGATGAACTTCCAGGCATGCAACAATGGAATTGTCATGGAATCAGCTCATCTGAACTAGTGGCCCTAACCCTGACAACAGATACCATAGCCCTGGCAAAATGCACTCATCATCATAACCAACACCACATCCCTAGATTGATTATCTGGGCTTAAGGGTGCACTGACTGTGAGGTCATTTAGCACCCATAAACCCACATCCCTAATTTGAAAGAAATAACCCACCAACATCCAGCACACTGATCAACTCATCAGGGCTTCCTACTGATGCAGTGGGGAGTCATCATTGAATGCATTGAAAAGGGTAGACACATTTTTAGGCCAGTAAACCTCATTTTTGAGTTCTAATCACAAGTGGATGAGGTGAGATATATGCTAAGTAGGTGTGCACTGTACAGGACCCAAGCAGGCATGGATAGAGTTCAAAGATTATTGGTAGGGCACTCAACCCATGTGTGTGTTACATGTGATCAAGTGACTAGGGCTGAATAGGCAAGGTAAGTAGACATTTATGGGTGCATGGGATGTTGGTCGATGGTTTCTTTGGAATTTGAGATGTGGTGTTGGATGAGGTGATAAGTGTCCATTACACTTGGCCTGGATGAGCCCTTGTGGCTCTTATTAAGTCTGAACACTTCATGACTTAGCATGTTGCTGACATAGGTACTAACAGTGCAAGAGGGGTAGTGCACTGCCACACTGGCTCTAAGGATAAAACTGCCCCAAAATATCAAGCCAAGATAGGTACTGGTATATTATTGGTTAGCTTCAAAGAAGAAAGCAGCATTCTTGTGATCAATCTTGTGTGGAAAGCATATTCTGAATCAGTTGCAAGAACAAGTCATTTGCAAGAACAACATGAAAAATGCTGTTTATATTTTGATAAATTTAGCACTTATTTTTTCTCACAAATTTCTTTATTCAGCATAACCCCAGTACCTACATGCATAGGTATTATTGTGCTTTAAGGTATTGATACAAGTTTAACACATTTTACCCCATGCAGCAAGCAAAGGGGATAGGTTTGCTTAGGTCAGGTTATATTTTTGGTTGAAAAATGTTATATTTTTGGTAGTCTCAATTAAAAAAAAAATACACTAGACTAGGATGTGTTCTGAATTTCAACAAAAAAGAAGAAAAATAAGAATTTTCTTTTCAAATATTTGTCTTCATAGGTAGGTAGGTAGGTAGGGCAGTTCAGATGTTAGATTAGGCAAGGCTATGTTACATAATTTCTTCTTTGAAATTCATTTCCGATGCTATATTATCTACCTAGGTAGGTGGGTAGGTGTACCCACCTACTCACCCACCCACCGACCCAACCAAAAGGCCATTTCTGTTGTTATACATAAAGACATAAAGACATAAAAGATTAGTGCAACTATGAGCCACAAGGAAATATGTTACATTGCATGTCAACTGGAAATAAGCATTTGCAGAGAAAAGGGAAAACGTGTTGTCACATCATGTTAACCACATGCGTAGACAATGCACCAGTAATATAAATTCAAAGAATAAAACTTGCCTCCCTTAAAGCACGAACTTACTGAGAAATAAAAAAATCCTTTAGTTGGGCCTATAGTAGTTAGGTACCTGTGCACCTAAGGCTGCGCGGTACCTCACATGCTATCCCATAAAAGAATGTGAACAGATATATAAAAATCCCTAAATACAAGCACAATGCATACTTACTGCACTCGAGAAGCAATACAGAGCCCGTCGAGAGCGCAGGCTCAAGGCCACATGCGTGGTACGCCAATGCCCAATACGCCAAGTGTATTCAGATAGTCATATTTGTATACAGATTATTGCCCCAAGTGTTACAAAAGCATGACTTTTCATTCGCTTAGTTGTAATCAAAACTCTCAATAATACATGTTATCAAGAAAAGGAATCAAAGTAACGTTCTCGACCGGGAACTGAGAACAAGCCATGAGGAGTGGTGATAGCGGTTGCTTGTTCTGGAATTGAGTGTTTTTGACGGCATATCTACGGCCTTGGTTTTTACTATTATTGCGACGGAGTATTTTAAAAGCCGGGATTGTAGCCTGGCATGAATTGAAAGATAAAAGCAGCGGAAAGGTAATGGAAGTTTGAAGCGTTTTGTTTCAATTACCTCAAATTATGCTTTTGTGGCTTTCCTCACCTACTTGTACTGGTGATGCCGTGATCAAGGCAATGAACAATAAATATAAAAGCAAAGAAGTTATGAAAATGTGTGCCATGACTTGGCCATCTTCTGCCTATAACCTTACCCCAATGTTTGCCTGTGTCCTGGATTTGTATTTGTGTGCTGGAATGAAGGTTGGAGATTGAGCACTCCAGGGTTATGATTAGCATGAATGCTGAATGCTTAAATATGCACAATTGGGCCAGGATTTCTTTGAGCCATGGGAATAGGAAATAGCTCACACATGAGCCCATAAAAATTGTCATTCACAGCAGAGGGGTATTGTGCTTTAAGGCATGTTTTAGAGTGAGCTTCCAAATTTTGCCTTTATAAAGCAAATGGTTTGGTTTGGTTTAATTTGATTGCTAGATTAGACCTTTCTTTTACTTTGGAAACCAATCAAAATGTGTCATTTTTAATTTTCAAAATACAATTTCAGAATTGTCTTAAAAAAACATGTTTGGCTGGGCTATGCTAGGCTGGATTGGTTTTGAGTTAATTTGGAAGTGTTCTCCACACACAAAATATGCTTATCATTTTTCCAATTTTAGTACATTTTTAGCTACTGTTTTTGTCTAGTTACAGGTAGGTTATGTTTTATTTTTTCCTTCTATGCATTATTTTTATGCTATAAATGTATGACCTAGCTCAAAGCTCCTCTTGGTGTTGTCTTCCTTTCCAACTGAAAAGTAAGCATTTGCAGCAGAAATGAGTGGTCACATTGGTATAATCACATTCATAATCATAACATTTAAATATATCAAAGAAATAAAAAATGAACTGAAAACATGCACCAATTTGAGCTCATTTTGGCACATTTTGTTATGGACTGCTGCAGCATTTCAAGAAAATATTTTAGAAACATGTTTTGGGAGTGTCATAGATGTAGTGATTCATTCCTGTTTCAGATGCATAAAGTCATGAAGTTATAAAGTGTCCAGACTTAATAAGAGCCACAAGGACCAATCCAGGTTAAGTCTGTAAAGGGAAGATGCCATAACACCAGGAAAAAGATGCTCATCACACTGACATTCTCACATTCTCACATTCTGACATTCTCATCACACAACATTCTGCACACTGACATCCCACTGACAACCCCATAGTCGCAAACTGTTGCTTGCAGCCAGCTGAAAAGTTGGCTGCAAACTTACCAGAGGAAATGTCACCTGTTTTGTGTAGTTAGAGCTGGAAGCATTTCACATACCTCAAGGGGATGGTCCTGGTTGCTGGTGATTGGTATCCTCAACATGGGAGACCTATGTTAGGATGGCAACCAAGACCTGCAGCCCCCAGACTACAGTTTGTATGGCTTGGATATTTTAGGAAGGAAGCTGTGGATGAATTTCAGAGGAAACATATATAGCAAAATCATAATTAAATAGAGCACTAATAAATATAAATAAAGACCTAACCTAACCTAACTTAACTTAATTTCAATCAATAGCATGTGCAAAATAATAACATAAGAGGCAGACCCCATTTATCCCATCTGCTAGAAGATGACGAAGCATACTCTATATACACTGGGACTCTATACCATGTTGCATTATGGAAAATCCCTTTACCTAAAATTGCATTGTGAAATGTTTGTGTATCACCATCCCTCGTAGAGAACATGATCATGATACATAACAAACAAGGTACTGTTAGAAAGGAAGCACAAAGACCTCATAAGCATGCATCAAGAAGCAGGATGTCAATTCTTCTTGGAGAAGGATGTTGACCAATTGTTCAGAAAGTGGTAAATTCCACCCTATTTTACAAATAATTTAACACTGCTCAACTAAGATGCTGTTTATGCCAACCACCATCAGATATGCTCTCAGTCAAGCCCACCAAAGTCTATGGAAAATAGCCATGTGGAGCCCAGTAGATAATAGCAGTTGTTTTGGTGGTGGCAAGCATTGGTGCATTAGTTTGTTGCCAACTGAAAGGTATGTGTTTGCAATAGGAATTAATGGAAACATCATCTTAATTGTGTTCAGAAAGTGTACTCTTTGTCCATGATGTGTCATCAGGGAGGAAAAATACCCTCACTTTGATTTGTAGTGAATGTTTATGTTATTTAGGTTGTTATATTTTAAGAACAGAAAGTTTGAATATCATACTTGTGAGCATGGCTAAGGTGATGTAGCCATTTGTTTCTATCAGACATGCTTGCTTTTCAGTCAGTAGGCAAAATATTACCCAAAGTTTTTGCTGGTCTTTGACTAGCTAAAGTTGGTCTTTGCGTCAGGTAATATATAATGAAGAATAATGCAAAATTCATATACAATTTCACCTCATCTAACCTGAAGTAACCCTCCAAACTTGAGAGCTTTTCTCTATATATTCATACACATGAAATCTAAATTGACAAATTTCAATATTTCACAAATCTAGCCTAACCTAGCCCAGCTTAAACTTTTCAGAAGCTTCCTTCTGAAGAATTTAATGGAAATGGTTTCAATATTTTCCAAATAAATAACCCAAGATCACCTAGCCTAACATGCTTTTCTCCACAGAGGTAACACATATCAAGCTCATCTCATGGATATCATAGACTGCAATGATACCAAAAAATGTAACAGTATATGAATGGATATTAATAGATTGTTTTAGCTGTAGTTCATTTGCAAATATCAAGCTATGTAGCTGCACAGTGCAAATTAAATGTAGTATTTGCATGTTCCATTGCATAAGTATTCTGAAGTAAATTAAGGGGAAACAAGGAAATGGGGACCAATCTGTTTTGAAATTGTATAGCTCTTTTTCAATACAATTTTTAGTCTCCAGCTTTCGGAACCCTGAGGCCAACTAGTTCACTATGTCTATGATTGTGATTCAGAAGTTGTCACTTCTGGATGCTGGCTACTGATCTTGGTAGATGGCATTACAGTCTGATGGCAGGCCTGCAGCCTGACTGGGCTGTCCATTTCCATGGACTAGTTGTCAGGCTGCTGGCATGATAGTAGGATGCTGAAAAGCTGACACTCTGTGGTCTGATACATGTATGCTGTCCCTAGCCATGATCTAGTCATCAGTCCTGGCCTGATGGTATGATAATGATACTACAAGTCTGTGGTGATCTGTGGTCTGACAGTATGATGCTACAAGTCTGTGGTGGTATGTGGTCTGACAGTATGGTGCTACACGTCTGTGGTGGTCTGTGGTCTGACAGTATGATGCTATAAGTATGTGGTGGTCTGTGGTCTGACAGTATGATGCTACAAGTCTGTGGTGGTCTGTGGTCTGACAGTATGATGCTACACGTCTGTGGTGGTCTGTGGCCTGACAGTATGATGCTACACATCTGTGGTGGTCTGTGGTCTGACGGTTTGATGCTACAAGTCTGTGGTGGTTTGTGACCTGACAGTATGATGCTACTCGTCTGTGGTGATCTGTGGCCTGACAGTATGATGCTACAAGTCTGTGGTGGTCTGTGGCCTGACAGTATGATGCTACAAGTCTGTGGTGGTCTGTGGTCTGACAGTATGATGCTACAAGTCTGTGGTGGTCTGTGGTCTGACAGTATGATGCTACAAGTCTGTGGTGATCTGTGGTCCGACAGTATGATGCTACAAGTCTGTGGTGATCTGTGGTCTGACAGTATGATGCTACAAGTCTGTGGTGGTTTGTGGTCCGACGTATGATGCTACACATCTGTGGTGGTCTGTGGTCTGACGGTTTGATGCTACAAGTCTGTGGTGGTTTGACCTAAGTATGATGCTACTGTCTGTGGTATTTTTGTGGCCTGACAGTATGATGCTACAAGTATGTGGTGGTCTGTGGTCTGACAGTATGATGCTACAAGTCTGTGGTGGTCTGTGGTCTGACAGTATGATGCTACAAGTCTGTGGTGGTCTGTGGTATGACAGTATGATGCTACAAGTCTGTGGTGGTCTGTGACCTGACAGTATGATGCTACAAGTCTGTGGTGATCTGTGGTCTGACAGTATGATTATACAAGTCTGTGGTGGTTTGTGGTCCGACAGTATGATGCTACACGTCTGTGGTGGTCTGTGGTCTGACGGTTTGATGCTACAAGTATGTGGTGGTCTGTGGCCTGACAGTATGATGCTACTCATCTGTGGTGATCTGTGGCCTGGCAGTATGATGCTACAAGTCTGTGGTGATCTGTGGTCCGACAGTATGATGCTACAAGTCTGTGGTGGTCTGTGGTCTGACAGTATGATGCTACAAGTCTGTGGTGATCTGTGGCCTGACAGTATGATGCTACAAGTCTGTAGTGATCTGTGGCCTGACAGTATGATGCTACAAGTCTGTGGTGGTCTGTGGTCTGACAGTATGATGCTACAAGTCTGTGGTGGTCTGTGGCCTGACAGTATGATGCTACACGTCTGTGGTGGTTTGTGGTCTGACAGTATGATGCTACACGTCTGTGGCCTGACAGTATGATGCTACAAGTATGTGGTGGTCTGTGGCCTGACAGTATGATGCTACACGTCTGTGGTGGTCTGTGGTCTGACAGTATGATGCTACACGTCTGTGGTGGTCTGTGGTCGGACAGTATGATGCTACACGTCTGTGGTGGTCTGTGGTCGGACAGTATGATGCTACACGTCTGTGGTGGTCTGTGGTCTGACAGTATGATGCTACACGTCTGTGGCCTGACAGTATGATGCTACAAGTATGTGGTGGTCTGTGGCCTGACAGTATGATGCTACACGTCTGCGGCGGCCGTGACCTGACAGTATGATGCTACACGTCTGTGGTGGTCTGTGGTCTGACAGTATGATGCTACACGTCTGTGGTGGTCTGTGGTCGGACAGTATGATGCTACACGTCTGTGGTGGTCTGTGGTCCGACAGTATGATGCTACAAGTCTGTGGTGATCTGTGGTCTGACAGTATGATGCTACACGTCTGTGGTGATTTGTGGCCTGACAGTATGATGCTACAAGTCTGTGGTGATCTGTGGCCTGACAGTATGATGCTACAGTCTGTGGCGGCCGTGACCTGACCCATGTGTGCTGTCCCCAGCCATGAGTGACCCGGCGGTGACGCGGCCACCTCTACTGAGGACTGATGAGCCACCTCCGGGCACGGGTGCTGCTGCTGCGGACCTGCCCAAGGTGCCGCCACCACCCACACTTGGCTTGGTGAGAACAAACTGCTCAGACTACAAACACGTGGTTTTTCACTGCCAGTCATGGACAATCTCCCCCGATTATCATCATGTATGAACACCAAGCGACAGACATAAACAATAAGCTGCACACCATAAAACCACGCCTTGGGGACTGGCCATCGAGTTCCTGCAGATCCAGAAGTGATTAAGTGACGGCGTACAGACTGCGTCTCGGCCACACACACTCACCTACTGACCAATACTCACCAATACCTTGTTTGCGGCGACGAGAGTCCCCAGTGTCCTCGCTGTTTAGGAAACCTGACCGTGCATCATGTACTTTTCTTGTGCCGGCGCTTTTCAACACAACGAAGGCTGTTATATGGAAATGATTTACGGCTCACCACATATCGCGATGTACTAGCGGATGACTCAACCAGTTCATTCTGGGAATATATTCCGCTTTCTGAGAGCGATCAGTTTTCTGGTCATCTACTAACCCCGGCAACACATTCTGTAGTGTCTGCATGGATAACTGAAATGCTGCACTGAAAGTTATTGGTGCTATGTGATCATGCTTTGGTCGAAGTGCCCATAGACTCAAATAACTAAGAACAAGATGCCCATCAATCTACTCAGACTGGACACTATTTTGTTTCCATGCAGTTGTCATCTGACCAAGTTCTTTGGATTCTAAACAGTGTTGCAATTTTACTTTTACTAAGCAGTGTTGCAATTTTACTTTTCAAGTCTGTGCCCAGAGTGTATATTTTTATGTCCCTTGACTACTGCAGAATATAATTTTTACACTTGGACACAGAAGTGTAAGAACATAAGTGTGCTTCCCTCCCCAACTCACAAAAATGCACCAGATTATTAAGAAATGTGGGGATTTACATCATGCCAAGCCAAAAATGTATACACGAATGCTGCGCTATGTTCCCAGCTGTTCGGGCCAGGAGAACCGGCCAAGCTGGTGCAGCTACCCAGTAGCGAACATCACTGACTGCTGTTCCGTGTTGCCAGCTGTCCGGGCCAGGATAACCCATCAGCCTGGTGCAGCTGCCCAGCAGCGAACATCACTGACTGCTGTTCCGTGTTGCCAGCTGTCCGGGCCAGGATAACCCATCAGCCTGGTGCAGCTACCCAGTAGCGAACATCACTGACTGCTGTTCCGTATTGCCAGCTGTCCGGGCCAGGATAAACCATCAGCCTGGTGCAGCCACCCAGCAGCGAACACCACTGACTGCTGTTCCGTGTTGCCAGCTGTCCGGGCCAGGATAAACCATCAGCCTGGTGCAGCTGCCCAGTAGCGAACATCACTGACTGCTGTTCCGTATTGCCAGCTGTCCGGGCCAGGATAACCCATCAGCCTGGTGCAGCTACCCAGCAGCGAACATCACTGACTGCTGTTCCGTATTGCCAGCTGTCCGGGCCAGGATAACCCATCAGCCTGGTGCAGCTACCCAGCAGCGAACATCACTGACTGCTGTTCCGTATTGCCAGCTGTCCGGGCCAGGATAACCCATCAGCCTGGTGCAGCTACCCAGCAGCGAACATCACTGACTGCTGTTCCGTATTGCCAGCTGTCCGGGCCAGGATAAACCATCAGCCTGGTGCAGCTGCCCAGTAGCGAACATCACTGACTGCTGTTCCGTATTGCCAGCTGTCCGGGCCAGGATAACCCATCAGCCTGGTGCAGCTGCCCAGCAGCGAACATCACTGACTGCTGTTCCGTGTTGCCAGCTGTCCGGGCCAGGATAACCCATCAGCCTGGTGCAGCTGCCCAGCAGCGAACATCACTGACTGCTGTTCCGTATTGCCAGCTGTTCGGGCCAGGATAACCCATCAGCCTGGTGCAGCTGCCCAGCAGCGAACATCACTGACTGCTGTTCCGTGTTGCCAGCTGTTCGGGCCAGGATAACCCATCAGCCTGGTGCAGCTACCCAGCAGCGAACATCACTGACTGCTGTTCCGTATTGCCAGCTGTCCGGGCCAGGATAACCCATCAGCCTGGTGCAGCTGCCCAGCAGCGAACATCACTGACTGCTGTTCCGTGTTGCCAGCTGTTCGGGCCAGGATAACCCATCAGCCTGGTGCAGCTACCCAGCAGCGAACATCACTGACTGCTGTTCCGTATTGCCAGCTGTCCGGGCCAGGATAACCCATCAGCCTGGTGCAGCTGCCCAGCAGCGAACATCACTGACTGCTGTTCCGTGTTGCCAGCTGTCCGGGCCAGGATAACCCATCAGCCTGGTGCAGCTGCCCAGCAGCGAACATCACTGACTGCTGTTCCGTGTTGCCAGCTGTCCGGACAGGCAGAGCCGGACAGAGCCGTGCAGCTGCCCGGGGTGCTGGAGCGCGCGCTCAACTACAAGCTGGAACGCGCCAAGGAGGTCGGAGTTCAGCCCGAGGAGATAGAGCGCGTCGGTGAGTCGGGCCGTCGTGAGGTAGTCGTCATGCCTTCCGCCGTGCGAGTCTCTGACGGTGTGTCCAGCGGTCACCGCCACACCCACACTGACTCTTCTGAGGTGCACGTCCGACCATCGGCTGCCTCGTGCCAGTGACGGCAAACTACGAGACTACCTTACAGGGCGTCACATTTTCTTTTTGTGCTCCCTCACAATGGGTCCGTGCTACGATGATGTATTTGCATAATTGCTGCACGCCCATCGACACAGAGACGACAGTCTATTTGCTATTTCGCTGTGCCATATAATGGGCGTGGTCTGTGTGGCAGTTTTCCTGTTTTCCTGTAATTTTTCCCTGTTTTCCTGGAATTCCAAAGTATGTGTGGAAATGTACACCTGGCATATATGGCATATAACCTTGTCGAACAGAGTGTTGGCTTAATTAATTTATGCCCGTGGAATATGAAGGCATTCAGCTATATTGTTCATCCTATTTTATAGTACTATATTTGGGTATTATTATCATCGAAATCTAGTCTACTTTTTACATCTTTCGACGTCATAACTGATGGGCGCTGCATGACCTCTGCAGTCGATGCGCCCTTAAATCCCCAAACACCAACCAACGTCATAACTGGTTTTGACATCCTAGACTGATACCCTCTGCTGAACTGGGAACGGACTCCAGGACGCTGCTGTGCGGCTAGTCGATACTGATGCCCAGAATGGGTGCCGTGCCAGTTATGCGCGCGCGTGTCGACTTCCGGTCCGACGTGTGTCGCTGCTCCCACCATTCCGCATGTGAAGGGACGTGTGTGGTGCTAGCCGCTGGCTGTGTGCTGGTGTGTGCTGGTGTGTGCTGGTGTGTGCTGGCCGTGGTCAACTGTAGCTGGGCCCGCAGAGGCGGAGGGTCTCGGGCTGCCTAAGGCGCCGCCGCCGCCCATGATCCGCGACGACCCGGCCGCCGACGCACGCCAGCAGCGCGACCAGAAACAGAAGAAGAAGGAGCAGCGCAAGAAGAAGAAAAAGAAGAAGAAGCGGCCGCGCCCTGCGCCGCCCGCCGCCAACGGCGTCCAGCGGCCGGCCGCCGACAAGGAGCCGGACGTCGAGATCGAGTGAGTCGGAGTTCTGTCCTGTTTTGTCCGAGTCCTGTCCTGTTCTGTCTGAGTCCCGACAGGCGGCCGCGGACAAAGAGCCGGACGTCGAGATCGAGTGAGTCGGGTCCTGTCTTGTCCTATCAGAGTCGTAGTTCTGTTCTGCACTGTCCCGTCGAAGTCCTGTCCTGTTCTGTCGGAGTCGGAGTCGGAGTCCCGTCATGTCCTGTTCTGTCGGGGTCAAAGTCCTGTCCCATCCTGTCCTATCCTGTCCTGTCCTGTCCTGTTCTGTTCTGTCTGAGTTGGAGTTGAAGTTCTGTCCTGTCCTGTTCTGTTCTGTCTGAGTTGGAGTTGAAGTTCTGTCCTGTCCTGTCCTGTTATGCTCTGCCCTGTCTTGTCTTGTCTTGTCTTGCATTGTCTTGTCTTGTCCTGTCCTGTCCTGTCCAGTCCTGTCCTGTCCTGTCCTGTCCTGTACTGTACTGTACTGTACTGTACTGTACTGTCCAGTCCAGTCCAGTCCAGTCCAGTCCAGTCAAGTAAAGTCCAGTCCAGTCCAGTCCAGTCCAGTCCAGTCCAGTCCAGTCCAGTCCAGTCCAGTCCAGTCCAGTCCAGTCCCGTCCCGTCCCGTCCCGTCCCGTCCCGTCCCGTCCCGTCCCGTCCCGTCCCGTCCCGTCCCGTCCCGTCCCGTCCCGTCCCGTCCCGTCCCGTCCCGTCCCGTCCCGTCCCGTCCCGTCCCGTCCAGGCCAGTCCAGTCGTGCTGGCCGGCTGTGCCTGGCGGCAGAGTGGAGCAGTGTCTCCTGAGCAGAGCTGGAAACACAGCCGCGCTCTGGTCGTCCGGAATATGAACTTCTCCATTAAATTATCATCTGCTCTGCTTGCCAACAGACTGAATGGTGCTGTTTTACAATGATGCAGCATTCTTGCTCCGTGATGAAGTAGGCGTAAAGTCACTGAGGAGTGCATAAGGGAGTTTGTGAAGTGAACATAAAAAGAATACTGTTACCTTCGAATTTAATACATGCAACGTTTTCCTCTTCACATTCTTGATTTCAATTTCATATTTCGTGTACGGGTGTCATGCGTATGTTTGATATTATGGATTGCGATGCACAAGCATCTCATAACACAATTCCAAGTACAGGGATCATCTATGATGTGCTCTGCTAACCAATGTCATTTGCTGATACCATGGTGTCGCAATCATTCACGTTAATATAGGCATCGCTATATCAGGTGTCCCACAAATGAAATTAATTAAATGAGAAACATGCACTTATAAGTACACTATTGGCTCAAAATTGAGTTTCAAGAATTGAAAGGATATTTCAATTGGCATGCTTCCATGACACACTTAGACGTCCTACTGCACTCGTTCCGACATCTCAGACCTAACGAAAGACTAATGTTTTAACACTGGTTCATAGTGCCTGCTTTAGACAATGCTGTGGCTTATTCTGTAACTGAAAGTGTGTGGTATTAACATATTCGGACACGGATGTTAAACACATGACACCTGACCGCCATGCGACCTGTGCGTTCGTCAGGTACGTGGCGGACACGCCCGAGCTGGACACCGCCGACCCGCTGTACCGGCAGTTCGCGCACATCTTCGAGACGTTCCGCATCAGCGAGCCGGTGGCGGCGGCCGGCGACGCTGTCCAGGCACCCGTCACTCCCGCCGAGGTGCCGCCCGCCCAGCCACAGGACCTGAAGAAGGTGCGGACGGCTGAGACCGGCGGCCAGGTCCGGTCCGGTCATGACGTGATGGTCGGGTCCTGATGGGATGGTCCGGTCCTGACGTGGTGGTCTGGTCCTGACGTGATGGTCCGGTGCTGACGGGATTGTCCGGTCCTGAGGTGGTGGTCCGGTCCTGGCGTGGTGGTCCGGTCCAAATGTGATGGTCCGGTCGTGACGTGATGGTCCGGTCCTGACGTGATGGTCCGGTCTTGACGTCATGGTCCGGTCCAAATGTCATGGTCCGGTCTTGACGTCATTGTCCGGTCCTGACGTGATGGTCTGGTCCTGACGTCATGGTCCGGTCCTGACGTGATGGTCTGGTCCTGACGTCATGGTCTGGTCCTGACGGGATGGTCCGGTCTCGACGTGACGATCCGGTCCGGCGGTGATGGTCCGGTCCTGACGTGATGGTCTGGTCCTGACGTGATGGTCCGGTCCGGCGGTGATGGTCCGGTCCTGATGTGATGGTCCTGTCCTGACGTGGTGGTCTGGTCCTGACGTGGTGGTCTGGTCCTGACGTGATGGTCCGGTGCTGACGGGATTGTCCGGTCCTGACGTGATGGTCAGGTCCTGACGTGGTGGTCAGGTCCTGACGTGGTGGTCCGGTCCTGTCGTGATGGTCCGGTCCAAATGTCATGGTCCGGTCTTGACGTCATTGTCCGGTCCTGACGTGATGGTCTGGTCCTGACGTCATGGTCCGGTCCTGACGTGATGGTCTGGTCCTGACGTCATGGTCTGGTCCTGACGGGATGGTCCGGTCTTGACGTGACGATCCGGTCCGGCGGTGATGGTCCGGTCCTGACGTGATGGTCTGGTCCTGACGTGATGGTCTGGTCCTGACGTGATGGTCCGGTCCGGCGGTGATGGTCCGGTCCTGATGTGATGGTCCTGTCCTGACGGGATGGTCCGGTCCTGACGTGGTGGTCCGGTCCTGTCGTGATGGTCCGGTCCTGACGTGACGGTCCGGTCCTGACATGATGGTCCGGTCTTGACGTGATTGTCCGGTCGGCAGTGATGGTCCGGTCCTGACGTGGTGGTCCGGCCCTGATGTGATGGTCCGGTCTTGACGTGATGGTCCGGTCCTGACGTGATGGTCCGGTCCGGCGGTGATGGTCCGGTCCTGATGTGATGGTCCGGACCTGACGTTTTCATTTCTCCCTTGTAAGTTTGAGGCAGATCACAGTTGCTGAAATGAACAGCTGAACAAAGCACTGAATCAGTTCCTGGTTCAGCACCTTGGCTTTTTTTGGCGATTATTATCTTACGATGGCCTTGCTTTTCATGTTTGCACTCACAGGTGCCGAAGATCTTGGACGGGGATGACGACAGTGATGAAGACGGCGATAAGGGTGACACTCCCAAGGTCTCCAAGCGTAAGCTGAAGAAGCTGACCAGGATGTCGATCGCCAGTCTCAAGCAGCAGGTGGGTTCAGCTGCTGATTTCCTATGTCGGTCGTGTCGAATTCACTGGAGATCTGTTAGACATGTATATTTATCGAGTCAGCTTGTGGATCGGTCGATTGATTTAATTCAGTTTGTTGTTTTGGAAATGTGGTGTTCGTTTGAGTTGGTTTTTGCAGGTCTTGTCCCTAAAGCTCCAATAATCATCAATTGCAGGTCCTGTTATGGCTTGTCGCCGATGGGAAGTCATTGCTAAGCACATGCTATGGAAAACGAACCAGTGCATCGCTTATTTGATGGTACATGTATGTGTGTGACGGATGGCACGTCTATTTATCGGCGGGTATGTCAGCGTGGGTGACGCGACCCCTCCTTCCGCGAAGCAGCTACAGGATGTAGACAGTGTGTGCTGGAGATGAACGTCTATTTATCGGTGGGTGTGTCTCGGTGGCACGGCCCCTCCAGCACGGAGGCGGCGCTCGTGCAGTGCGTGCCATGCCAGCCGTGTCTAACGCCGCCCGACGACTGCAGGTGGCGCGACCTGACGTGGTCGAGATGCACGACGTCACCAGCAAGGACCCGCTGCTCCTGGTGGCTCTCAAGAGCACGCGCAACTCTGTGCCGGTACCCCGACACTGGTGCTTCAAACGGAAGGTAAGGTCAAACTGGTGCCGACCTGTGGCACCACCAACTACGCCGGGCACGTCAGCACTGACGTACGACAGAGGCCACCACCACAGACCCGATAACGACCTGTGGCGCCACCAACCACATCGGGCACGTCACTGACGCATGATAGACGACCACCCATGATAGACGACCACCCATGACAGACGACCACCCATGACAGACGACCACCCATGACAGACGACCACCACCAAAGACCCGATAACGACCTGTGGCGCCACCAACCACACCGGACACGTCACTGACGCATGATAGACGACCACCCATGACAGACGACCACCCATGATAGACGACCACCCATGACAGACGACCACCCATGATAGACGACCACCCATGATAGACGACCACCCATGATAGACGACCACCCATGACAGACGACCACCCATGATAGACGACCACCCATGACAGACGACCACCCATGATAGACGACCACCCATGACAGACGACCACGCATGACAGACGACCACGCATGACAGAGACGACCACCACAGACCCGATAGCGACCAATGACACCATTAACCACACCATTAATAGTGCCATTTGTATATCATATTAAGGGTATATCATGACTAGCGCACGACAGACCCGCTAACGTTGAGTCACATGCAAAATTAAGATCCGTGGAGAAACCAAGAGGCACAGCTACTCTCAAAAGTAATCAGGTATGTTGCCTCGAGTTCGTGATTGTTAGGAACGCTCATGTTTTCTACTGAAGCATCATAATAACACCAATGCATATTTTGATGCCGTACATCAGTCGCCAGTGACGCTCCAGGCCTGCCTGGCTGATGGTGAGTACGTATTTATTGGGACCCTCTAGCCCCGAGCCCATAGTGTTACAAACATGCATTCTTTTTCGCTTTTCTGAGGGCTAGCCTAGAGCCCACTGTGCTCAAAGCGTGTATCCTTTGTTCGTATTTCTGGATGGGGGTGGGGGTCAGTAGTGTCCCCATGTCACAACCGTCGCTAGTTGTCCAGGTCCGTGATGTGTGCGATTCATTTACTTTTGACAAATTTTCTATGTAGGATAAAATATAAAACTCAACTACATTTCTGATGCACTCCCAATAGTGATGCCTGTCCTTTTGTCCGTAGTATCTACAAGGGAAGCGCGGTATTGAGAAGCCACCTTTCGAGCTCCCGGACTTCATCAAGAAGACCGGGATCATGGAGATGAGACAGGCACTGGCAGAGAAGGAGGAGGCCAAGAACATGAAAGCCAAGATGCGGGAGAAGGTGCGACCGAAGATGGGAAAGATTGATATCGATTACCAGAAACTGCACGACGCGTTCTTCAAGTAAGTCTCGGGAAAGCGTCATGGTGTTCCAGCCTAATTAGAAAATGAGTTCAGCTCGTGTTCAGCAAAACAATGGTAATAGTAATTATACACAGCTGGATCGCAGCATAGCGAACCGCACTGGGCAGACCCCCAACGCCGTGTATTATGTTAGTGAAATTAGCGTGACAAAATTTGAAATATGAGATAATTGAGAGATGTTCGTTCTACCTGGTCATAATATATTACATGAACTGCCGGGGTGTGGATGTTCTCTCACAAGACCGTCATATGTGGCTCTGTAGGTGTTCAATCCTGGTGGGCGCCACATGACCATTGAAGTCGATGCGCCCTAAAGCTCGAATACCTGTTGTTTGTTGTTTATTGGGTGGTTCACGACGCACTTTGTGCACATTCACGGCTAATGGCGCCGCCCACACTGTTTCGCCGGTGGGCCGCGGTATTGGGAAATGTCCGGAGCGACGCTAATGTCGAACCCGGGACCTTTGGTACTCAGAAGCCCGAATACCCAATGAACAGGATGATCGGTCCTGGGCGCTTTGTCAGTCCCATCGCATCTGCTGCACATTGATCTTCTTCATGATTCTGTCTTGCTTATTCGGTGTCGTGCAGCCGGTAGTGATCGGCAGCATTGCGGGGCAGGCAGGCGTGGGTGGCACGCGGGTCCACCTGTTGCTGTGAAAACGCAGCTCATGGCGAGCCCCACACTGGTGGGCATTGGCCGTCATGAGCCGCAACACGGCGTACTCAACATGGGGACGAGTAGCCTAGGGCTAAGTTGCCCGTCTCACAGTCAAAAGGTTGTGGGTTTGAGTCTCACCTGTCGCTACTCTTCGCCCGCGACCAATCGGCGTGAGGGATTGGTGACGCTACATGACCCAACAGTCAATGTGTCGTAAAACCAGCAACGAACGAACGAACGCGTGCTCAATAGTTACTCTGCCGCTCGCCAGGTGGCAGACCAAGCCGCGCATGACTATCCACGGCGATCTCTACTACGAGGGCAAGGAGTTCGAGACGCGGCTGAAGGAGAAGAAGCCGGGCGACTTTTCGGACGACCTGCGCACGGCGCTGGGCATGCCGGTAGGCGCCAACAGCAACAAGATCCCGCCGCCCTGGCTGATCGCCATGCAGAGGTCAGTGACGGCGGCGCGGGGGTGGCCGAGTGGCTAAGGTGTTGCGCTCCGGGTGCCAAAGGTCCCGAGTTCGACGCTCGCGCCACTCGGGTCATTTCCCAATCCCGCGGCCCACCGGCGAAGCAGTGTCGGCGGCGCCATTAGCCGTGATCGTGCATAAAGTGCGTCGAGAACCACCCAATGAACAAACAGACGAGGTTAATGACAGCCGGACATGCCCATTCCGGATGTCGCCCAATAAACTCTCATACAGATTATCACGACTATCGAGTATTTATATAGGTGGTTATCTCATTACATGATGGCTTATAGCCAGGTAAACGTAAACCTCGGCTTCCCCTATGCGAGCTGTATCGTACCGGACCATGTATCACAAGTTGATAGTATGTGAACTTGAGCGTCAATTATTGCGAATTCCTTTTCCCCTCGTCAGGGCTTATTCGGCTTGTTTTGTGCTGCCTCGCGTTGAAACCAACGCAGCATCCACCGTTGGCTGTGACGGTGGTGCCAGGAAAGGGCCTTGTGGATGAATGATGCGGGATGGGACGGTGTGTGAACTTCATTGTTATGGCCCGAAGCCAGGATAACAAAAGATAGCGCTGTGGCGTCTGTTGCTGTGTCCTGTCGATAGGTACGGTCGGTCACTGCTTGGGCTCGTGCTGTGACGTCTGTTGGGGTGTTCTGTGTCCTGTCGACAGGTACGGCCGGCCGCTGCTTGGGCTCGTGCTGTGGCGTCTGTTGGGGTGTTCTGTGTCATGTCGACAGGTACGGCCCGCCGCTGCTTGGGCTCGTGCTGTGACGTCTGTTGGGGTGTTCTGTGTCATGTCGACAGGTACGGCCGGCCGCTGCTTGGGCTCGTGCTGTGACGTCTGTTGGGGTGTTCTGTGTCCTGTCGACAGGTACGGCCGGCCGCTGCTTGGGCTCGTGCTGTGGCGTCTGTTGGGGTGTTCTGTGTCATGTCGACAGGTACGGCCCGCCGCTGCTTGGGCTCGTGCTGTGGCGTCTGTTGGGGTGTTCTGTGTCATGTCGACAGGTACGGCCCGCCGCTGCTTGGGCTCGTGCTGTGACGTCTGCTGGAATGTGCTGTGTCATGTCGACAGGTACGGCCGGCCGCTGCTTGGGCTCGTGCGTGACGTCTGTTGGGGTGTTCTGTGTCATGTCGACAGGTACGGCCGGCCGCTGCTTGGGCTCGTGCTGTGACGTCTGCTGGAATGTGCTGTGTCATGTCGACAGGTACGGCCGGCCGCTGCTTGGGCTCGTGCTGTGACGTCTGTTGGGGTGTTCTGTGTCATGTCGACAGGTACGGCCGGCCGCTGCTTGGGCTCGTGCTGTGACGTCTGCTGGAATGTGCTGTGTCATGTCGACAGGTACGGCCCGCCGCTGCTTGGGCTCGTGCTGTGACGTCTGCTGGAGTGTGCTGTGTCCTGTCGACAGGCACGGTCGGTCAGTGCTTGGGCTCGTGCCGTGACGTCTGTTGGATTGTTCTGTGTCATGTCTACAGGCACGGCTGGCCGCCTCTCGAGCTCGTGCTGTGACGTCTGCTGGAATGTGCTGTGTCATGTCGACAGGCACGGCTGGCCGCCTCTCGAGCTCGTGCTGTGACGTCTGTTGGGGTGTTCTGTGTCATGTCTACAGGCACGGCTGGCCGCCTCTCGAGCTCGTGCTGTGACGTCTGCTGGAATGTGCTGTGTCATGTCGACAGGTACGGCCCTCCGCTGCTTGGGCTCGTGCCGTGACGTCTGTTGGATTGTTCTGTGTCATGTCTACAGGCACGGCTGGCCGCCTCTCGAGCTCGTGCCGTGACGTCTGTTGGATTGTTCTGTGTCATGTCGACAGGTACGGCCGGCCGCTGCTTGGGCTCGTGCTGTGGCGTCTGTTGGGGTGTTCTGTGTCATGTCTACAGGTACGGCCCGCCGCTGCTTGGGCTCGTGCTGTGACGTCTGCTGGATTGTTCTGTGTCATGTCGACAGGTACGGCCCGCCGCTGCTTGGGCTCGTGCTGTGACGTCTGCTGGATTGTTCTGTGTCATGTCGACAGGTACGGCCCGCCGCTGCTTGGGCTCGTGCTGTGACGTCTGTTGGATTGTTCTGTGTCATGTCGACAGGTACGGCCCGCCGCTGCTTGGGCTCGTGCTGTGACGTCTGCTGGATTGTTCTGTGTCATGTCGACAGGTACGGCCCGCCGCCGAGCTATCCCAACCTGAAGCTGGCCGGCCTGAACGCGCCGATTCCCGAGGGCTGCAGCTTCGGCTACCACGCCGGCGGCTGGGGCAAGCCGCCCGTGGACGAGCATGGCAAGCCGCTGTACGGCGACGTGTTCGGCGTGCAGGGCAAGGACTTCGAGGTGGGAGATGTGGCGAGCGTGTCCCGGGTAGGGCTGGAGACACGGGTGTGAGCTATTGTGTGACGGATGTATGTGGAATGTGTGTTTATGTATATTATGGATGGTTATATGATAAGATGCAACTTGCCCAAAACTGGGTTTGAACGGCCTAAGTATTTTAAACAGCAATATTTCCATAGCGATTTCAACGTCCTGCTGCATGTGTTTCGACATCTTACACATGACGATAAATAATTATTTTAACACTGCCATGGGTTGTACCCGAAATATATTACTCGTAGTCGAACTTCCGAATCATTACAATGAGGGTCAGTTTGAAGGTGTTCACTGTTCCACTTTTTTTCTGGATTTTTTTTGCCTGGAACACAGCTTTCTCTCCTTAGCACCATGACTGATACACTTCGCCTGCGCCATACTCCTGCGTCTTATCTGACATTCCGACCAGGCGCAACCGACTGACCTGACCCGTGCCAACCGTCGGTCGTCACACATTGAGCGATCTAAGACCTGACCTGATCTGAATCTGGCAGGCGTCGAACGCCGAGCGGGCGACTTGGCTCTTGCCCGTCGTTCCCTGTTTTCTTCTCCGTACCGACCGTGAGCGTGCCGGACATTCGACCTGCGAGGCTGCTCCGACAGCTGGATCCTGACCTCCCGTCCGTCTGACCACGTGCCCTGACCTGACCCAACATACTCCGGGCGTGTGGTGGACTTTCGATCTGCGTCGTCGTTCCACCAACTGGCTCCTAACGTCCCGCTTGTCTGACCAGTGACCTGACGTGACCTGACACGGCCGGGCGGTCAACAGGCGCCCGACGCCGAGGAGGAGGTGGAGCGGACTCTGTGGGGTGAGCTGGAGTCTGAGTCGGAGGAGTCCGAGTCGGAGGAGGAGTCTGACGACGAGGACGGTGACGGTGTGGAGGAGTCGGGCCTGGTGACGCCGGCAGAGGGCCTCATAACGCCGTCGGGCGTCACCAGCATACCGGCCGGCATGGAGACGCCCGAGATGATCGAGCTGCGGAAGAGGAAGGTCGAGACGGAGATGGAGGGGTGAGTGGACGCTCCCGCAGGTCGCACTTGCTTTTGCTCGTCGCATCGGTTCTAGAATTACGTTACATTGTTGTTCAAGCCAAAGACGTTCTGAGCTGTGTTTTTGTGTTTAGTGTGGACGAATTATTGGGAAATAACCACTTGTCATCAGGCGGAATGCCGTTGTGTATTGTGCCATAATCAATTCATTGGTGATATTGGTATGTATTTATCTCCCTCACTGGGGGTCAGTTCGCGATATACTTTAGGTTCGAATATGTCTTCTAAGGATGCGCCAAAATCTCATAATTTTGATTGCAATTGAAAGCTAGTAATAAGTTTCGTCTCTCACCTCACTGCCTTAGAAAGCACTTGCCATTCCCACCTTTCTGTCCTAGGGTATGGAAATATTAAACCAGAAGGAAGAAGGAAAACAAAGTTGTATTAACGATTGCGCGAAGTAAAAGTATGCTGGATAATAACCGTTAGTTCCATAGTCGGGAACTTCAACAATTACACACTATATTTGGGAACTTGTTTTTAACTTGGGCCGTGTATTCCTCTTATTTTGCTAAGGAGTTTTCTTTGACCTACACTTTCTTTTCAGCAATAATTTTCCACTCCAACACCATGGTCAAGAAGACCTTTAGGATTCTGGTCCATGAGGGCCAAATGTGAAAACGACGAATATGTAGCTAGTCTAAAATTAATTAGGTTACGATCTAGCGCAATTTTTTACCATACCGTTCCCCAAGTGTTCAATTTGAAGCTATGGTGGGTTAAGCTTTGCTAATCTGTTCGGATATAACTACATTCTATTCGTGCATGAAGTGTGGCATCATAATTTGGATGAAACAATACTCGACTCACTACGCTTCTAAGTCCCTTACGGGTAAAACTGCCAACCCTGGTCCATATATGTATTGTAAATCTGGTAACGACTTGGTCACACTCTGGTTATGCTCAGGGCAGTGTTTCAGTGTCGTAACCTGGCCTCCATAAGATCAGAGTGGCACCGCTCATGTGAGGTACGCAGGCTTCCGTTCGCCAGACGAAATTTACTTGGTACATGGACCAAATATAGTATGTGTTGGAATCATTTCTTCATCTGGTTGCCAAGGTGTGGCTCTAATGGTGAAAAAGATGGGCGTAATATGACAATAGTTGTCGACGCACCCTGAAGTCCAAATTGCTAACTAATCGTGAAAATGGCGGACAACGGCACAATTCAACAGTGTGTCGGTTTCATGCCGTTGCGACCCGCGATTACCTGGTTTTTGCCATCATAGTGAGCGTTTGTTTGCGCTGTTATTTGATCTATGCATTGTAATAATCTTGCTCTTTTTCCCCAATATGTTGTCAGTTGTGCACTTTTCACCCCCCCAAAAAAAAAAAACGCTGCCTTGTATCGCCTATATTGTACTCGTGGGAATATATTTATATTTGTTGCTGACTTGTAAAGCGTTTTCTTCCACAGGATAGTGTAACCTATGCAGCCTATGTGGAAAGATGTCATCCCCTCCATTTCACTTATACTTGCACGAGCACCGAGGCTCTCGTGCATTCCCACTGTCCCTGTTCCAGGGCTGGTGCGCCATCCCTCTGCCGAGGTCTACCGAGTGCGTCCCTCACTGGCATTCCCCCCGTTCCAGCGGCGAGACGCCGTCCCTCTACCAAGTTCTGCCGGAGCGCCGCAACGAGCGCGTGGGCGCCGCCATGATGGCCTCGACCCACACGTACGACCTGCCGGGGAAGCGGCCGGCGGCGGCGGCGGCGGCGGCGGCCGGCGGCGAGGGTGTGGAGGTGGCGCTGGACCCGTCCGAGCTCGACCTGGTGGACACGGACGCCATGGCGCAGCGCTACGAGGAGCGCATGCGCGAGACGCAGCTGGAGAAGGAGGACCTCAGCGACATGGTGGCCGAGCATGCCGCCAAGCAGAAGGTGGGCTGAGCCGCATGACCGATGGAGTCGATGCGTCACTAAACTCCAGAAGGTGGGCTGAGGCCGGACGGGTGGCGGGGCTGTAGGCACGCTGCAGTGTGTAACATTCATTGGGGACGCAAAATGACGCTAGATGTCGACTCGCCCCTAAACTGCATTCCACCACATTCATTGGGCGTTGGGAGCCGATAGGCTGAAATGAAGTGCCGGGTGGCTAGTTGAACTGGATGCCCCTGGGGACGAGTAGTCTAAGCGTAAGTTGCCTGCCTCACAATCGAAATATTGCGGTTCAAGTCTCGCCTGCCGCTACCACTATTTTATCGCATCGATCGGCGTGAGACATTGGCGACGCTGCATGACTCAACGGTCGACGTGTCATATAACCAATAGCCAATCAACTAGATGGCCTGCACAGTCCCCCATATGGTGGCCCCACGGAAAGACAGCTTGGTTCCTGAACGGTTCCTTATTAAGCATAATGACCAAGTTCCGCTCACAGTCATTCTATCGCCGGAAGGCAAAGGGACGCGGCATGTCTGTTGCACAATATATATAGTGTCACCCTTGAGAATGAGGAAAAATATCTACTCGATGCAGTTCGTATGCCATCGAGGTAAAGGGATGCAGCTGGGAAAGACTTCTCTTCGGATTTGGACGAACTGTCACCAACACCGAAACAACCGTTACTTCAAGGGGAATTTTGCCTTCAGAGCCGAGGTTATATTATGTTGCGTTCGGAGTGTCGATGTTAGGTCTGTTTGCCAAGCCTAAGGCCTCTGGCGAATCCTCGACATGTCTAATGAGCCAAACATAAAAAGACTTATCTGTGAACATGTGTCTTCCCATGTTACGCCCGTTTCCCTTGCAGATGCCACGGTATGCAAGCAAAGGAACCCGAGGAAAATATACGTATCATTTTGTGTTGTTAGAACATGTGCATACTTGGCTTTGTGAAGTGCAAGCTATGGGTGTTGGCGTTTCGTTTATTCCATTGTCGCTACATTTCGAGCTATTACATTATTCTACGGCTAGCCGTTGGGGAAACGCCATTAAAGTCGTTCTCCTGCACCTTTATGAAAATAGGAGATATGATGTTTTGTCTTCGGACAGCGGCATTGGTCATGTCATGTATGGACTGCAAGCCTGTTGAAACGTCTTCTCTTGTTCGCGGCCTCACGAATGGCCCGGCTAACACACTCCTATGTTCGTGCAGAACAAGCGGAAGCGGCAGCAGGCTCAAACCGACGATAAGAAGTCCAAGAAATACAAGGAGTTCAAGTTCTGAAGTTTTCGGCTGGTGTGGCTGGTGCTGACTCTCCCAGCCGAATACGGTGGTATATCCCGCTGGAATTGCGGCTCGGTGTCGTCTCTGGAGGCACCTGCCGCGTTTGCAATGGGCGCCGGCGAACTCTGTCCACATCACACACTGTACCGTGCAGAAGCGGTTTGAATAAATGCTGTCGAACGTCTGATGCCGCCGCTTTCGCTCTCGGACGAACTCCGAGCAGTAATTTGTTTCTTTCGGGTCAGTTCTTGTTTGTTCATTGGTTGGTTCACGACACACTTTATGCACATTCACGGCTAATGGCGCCACCCACACTGTTTCGCCGGTGGGCCGCGGGATTGGGAAATGTCCTGAGTGGCGCTAGAGTCGAACCCGGGACCTTTGGTACCCATAGCCCGACACCTTAACCACTCGGCCATCCCCGCCCCTCGGGTCAGTTCTTACCGGATTGTTTCACAACGTCGCATGCGTGTGTGGCTGAGAACACAAGTGATGCAGCGTCAGAAGAAAAGAGCGCATCAGGAGAACGAAGAAGAGCCCTAGCGTCTGAGCACACTCCCCAGTCCTGTTTATTTGAACGTTGAACGATACGATTGACCTCGCAAACTAATGTACGTTTCATTCTGTCCGATCGTAGCTTATATTGTATCCTGCCTTGCTTACTATGTACGGTGTTTGTCGTGCACTGTCGGGGTTTCCCAGGAGATGAGTGACGACAGAACTGTCTCAGGCATTCGAAGGCCCATGGCTGCGTAATCAATGTATCTCTGGCGCGAGGACGCAGGAACGCGCGATAATTGTGCCAAATCTTTGCGAATTGGGACAATGGCTCCAAACGACGTGGGCGTTATGGTGCCTGCCTTCACTTGATTTGCGCTCCCGTCTTGCGCCCATGGGCACCGCTAAGATGGAGGACGGGACGGACGATGCTAACTCCCCCGCTGACCACGTGTAGTTCAACGTTACACCTGCGACGCCGCGTGAAGAAGCTCTGTCGTTGTCGCCCATCGCCACCTCTGACCCAAGCCCACGGTGAAGCCCACGGTGAAGCCCGTGGTCGTGCTGCTCATCCGTGCGCTGCGCCCGCTCCGCCGCCGGTCCCGGATATCTGACAAGGAGCGACCTCGCTGAACGCCATGGTTATGTGCGGCTACTACTGGCAACACAGATCGGAAGCGTGGGAAACTTGCTTGCGAACGTATGGCCAGTGTATCTGAAGCCGCTGACTATTTTTCATAATTGACTGATCAAATGCCACCCAGTCTTCGCGAATAGCAAACCGTGGATTGTTTTAGACATCTCCATCGACATTTATCTCTGTAACGAGCATCAGAAATTTTACAGCAAATCCCATTCCAATGCGTAGATATGCAAGCGTCACGGCAATATAATGGCTGGAAGCTGAGTCTAGCTCTCTCATAGGCTCCCCAAAAGCAAAAGGGGTCTTCACCTCATGGGAAGCTGCACAATGTAACCATCGGATGAATTTTCTGGTACGCCCATGTCAAGATACGCAACCCGACACCATTTGCGGCTGAAAAATGTGCTCTCGGCCGAACATACGTGTATATATGCGGCGCACCTGTCATTGGCACTGGTGACTTCTTTGTAGCCGAAGCATGTCACACGCGCGCCACTCGCCAATCACGAACCCATGTAGCGTCCAACGAACACGAACACCACTCAGCCGGCGGAGGGGGGGGGATCGGCGGAGGGGCATGGGGGGTGGGGTGCGACAAAGCATGCTGAACAGGTACCCACGACGTGTTGGTATTGCGCCACAGTGTTCTGAAACTGCACCTGCGCCGCCAACCTGGTGTGCGGCCAGCTTCGAATCGGCCGGCGGACAGAATGAGCCATGAATTCTGGGATTGGCCTCCAGGAAGATTCCTAGTCAAACTCCGGACCAGACCCCGAATCAGAGTTAAACTCGAAGTCAGGTGACCGAGAACAATTGTCCCCGAGTTTGGGCGGAGCTTTTCATTGGGGAGGAGTGGGTATGTGGTAAGTTGACCAGTATTGAGTCCTCCGATCGTCATATGCGAGACACAAATTTGACGGCTGGGAATGTATTGCATCAGCTGATGAAATGATACCTTCGTGATGTCACTTTACCACGGGCGAGGGCGAGCCCTTAGCGAGCTTATTCCCGTACCTATACGTCGTAGGTATATGGTCTGCACGAGACCCTCGCGCATGATTCGGTTTTTCTGAGCAGCCCGCGCCCGACCGTACCCTTTGAAACCATGTTTTTGTTTGTTGCACTTTTCGCTGTAATTCCTTCATCCGAAGTTCAATGTGTGTTTTTTTCGTGTTGAATTCTACCCATTTTCAACTCAGCATTCTTCACGAATTGCTTTTAGTCTGTGTGCACAGGAAGAATTCGCGGCGGAGTCAAATGAAGACAACCTCGGACTCGTCTTTCGAAAGCGTTTGGCAGCATAATCGCGGCTGCTCCTATGTATTCTGAGAGACCCTGGCTCCGAGTGGATCCTAGATATTCGGCCGACACCTACCGGTGCACTAACGTCTTGAGCTGCGGCGGTGGCGGATGCTGTGTCACCATGGGATTGCGGCCACGGGGACAGGCAGGTGATTGCGCCATGTCACCACTGCGCCATGCAGTACACGTGGGGCCTGCACGGAGCGCGACGACCGGGCCCCTCCCTTCACGGTGTGGTGCAATACGTGATGCCGGCCAATGACCGGCCAGGGCGATGGCCCCCATGAGCGACTAGTCCCCTCGCAGGTGCGGCTCGGCCGGAAGCGACGGAGCGGCGAGACTGGTAAGATGTCCTTATTGTATTAACATAGTAAGATATAAGATGGTAAGACTGGTAAGATGAAGCCAAGCGGACGTAGGTGAGCAGACGTGCAGACGCTGGGCGATTGTCCGTCGCGGGTGCCTCGAGGCACGAATCTTGTAAACCCACCCGTTGGTGTGTGCTCCAGCTACTGTTGAAACTGGTGTTTTTGGTTGACCATCAGCGCGGCCAATACAGGGGTCAGTGTAAGTAACGGCTATTGGACTTTCCGTACACACGAGATAAATACTAGACTCACTGCCGTGCGAAACAAACTTCCTGCTGTTTTGTTTTCTCTCGTGGGTAACTTCCAACAGCGACTCACGGTGTCACGCACTATTTCAATGTCTAACTTTCTTACTCAGAGTCAGATCTGTTCCTGTAATCTTGAAATTCACCAACTTTAGTCGTAATATTTGTCCTGGTGTGTTCTCAGCCGTTTTTAAAGAAATATGTTTGCGCGGAGTTCCCGCGCGTGGGCAGCTGGCCATATGTTTTGCACCGCAGCCAGCACCCGCCTTTGGCTTGTATCCCGAGGCTGCGAATGCAAGACAAGCAAACGATGCCACTCTTTATTTCTGGTTTTCATGATGAAATTTGGCTAATGCATCGCATCTGAAATCAGCTGGTCGCTTCGCGTGCGCGAGGCAAGCAGTCTCGGGGTAGGGTGCCCGTCTCGCGGCCGAAAGGTTGCGAGTTCGAGCGCCGCCGGTCGCTGCTCTTCACCCGCGACTAATCAACGTGAGAGATTGTCGACGCTTCATGATCCAACAGTCGATGCGCCGCAAAACCAACAGCCCCTGCGTACGTGCTTCAAGGGATGTGACTGCTTCAGGAAACGCAGCTGTGACCCATAGCTGATGTGCACAGAGGTTCGACCTCTCCCGCGCCTTAACCCTTGTCCTCTCTCGTCCAGCGCCACCCTCCCCTTCAACTGGCGCCTTCCACTGGCCTGTCGCCAGCAGCGGGATTCCAGGCTAGGCATCTTGCATGTACACTGCAGGAGCTAAGGTTCTCTTCCAGCTCTAAGCGTTGACTTCGAAGGCCCGACGTCAGGTATGGCATTGTGACGTCTTTGCCCCGAATCGCCGAGCGGCTGACCCGGCGGTGACGTCAGATGACGCGATGGTGACGTCACACGATGCGATGTTGGCGGCAGTTGATGTAGTTACGGATCAGGCACGCAAACTGGTCCGGCGCTGACGACTTCTGATGCGGCGGTGAAGGGTGCCGAGGTGTGACGTCAGATGATGCCGTAGTGACGTCACGGTATGCAGTGGCGACGCCATCTGGTGCGGTGGCGACGTCAGACGGTGCGATGGGGACGATACCTATGCAGTAGTATCATGAGATGATGCAGTTGCGGCAGCGTTGATGGGCTGGTGACGTCAGATGGTGCGGTGGTGGCGGTATCTGATGCGGTGGTGACGTCAGATGGTGCGGTGGTGACGCCAGATTGTGCGGTAATGACGCCAGATTGTGCGGTAATGACGTCAGATGGTGCGGTGGTGGCGTCAGATGGTGCGGTGGTGACGTCAGACGGTGTGGTAGAGACGTCAGACGGTGTGGTAGTGACGTCAGACGGCGTGGTGGTGACGTCAGACGGTGCGGTGGTGACGATATTCGGACCGTTGGTGCCGCTACGTGTTCAGCAGAAGACAGCCGGCGAAGTCGGTGGCCACGCTGACCACCACCAGTGAGGTGAGCAGCAGAAAGGTGATCTGAACTGGTTCTGCTCCGCCCCGAACTGAGGACAAGAGGAAGTTGTCAAACACCGGATGTAATTTGCTCGCTTGTTTGTATGCGACCTGATACTTGTGTTCAACTTGACCGGGATTGATGGCGCCACGATGTCCGACACCGCGATAGTTCATATCGGAACTATTTCTGCAGACATGTGTAGCAGCCAACCAAGTTCCTGGGGATGAGCTCGCACTAAATTTTATGCCCGTTCATGATCTTTTATATATCTTATTGCTAGTCATAAATGCTGGCTGTTAACATTCAAAATCCAACTATGCCCTACTAGCTTCAAAGTCGCTGCTACATATCTGGCTGCAGCTGTTGTGTATGCGAGTTTTACGTGTTACGGCGCGTTAGCGGCTTTCACTGGAAAAAAATGAGGGAAAGAAGTGATATAATTTGCTTTGCCTTGACTGCCATCATTTTTCCACTGGCA
This sequence comes from Imbricaverruca yamaguchii, assembly GCA_034440575.1. Taxonomy (NCBI): domain Eukaryota; kingdom Metazoa; phylum Arthropoda; class Thecostraca; family Neoverrucidae; genus Imbricaverruca; species Imbricaverruca yamaguchii. The sequence continues at coordinate 2,023,992 of JAOTOL010001609.1, read as the reverse complement.
TATGTCGAAGGAGGCTTCTACTTCTCGCGAGAGATGACCGGATGTCGGACATTTGATGAAATCTAAAATACACCAATATATCTCAGGCAATTACAATATAATTCGGACGCGTTTGACGTTCCTGGAATTCCACTTCGTGGGTGCACAGATAATTAGCAAACACAAGTCCAACTCACGCGTCGAGAAATTCGACAACAAAATTGTCTGGAATGACGAACCAAGAACATAGAGACATCTATACTTTATGCATGACGCAGTGTCGGCGGCATCAAGAGAAGTAGAGCAGCGTGTCACACCGTCACAACCAGATGACCGTCACGTTACAACCAGATGGCTGTCACACCGTCACAGCCAGATGACCGTCACACCGTCACAACCAGATGACCGTCACGCCGTTACAGCCAGATGGTCGTCACGTTACAACCAGATGGCCGTCACACCGTTACAGCAAGATGACCGTCACACCGTTACAGCCAGATGACCGTCACACCGTTACAGCCAGATGACCGTCACACCGTTACAGCCAGATGACCGTCACAACGTTACAGCCAACTGGCCGTCACACCGTCACAACCAGATGATCGTCACACCGTCACAGCCAGATGGCAGTCACACCGTCACGCCACGCCACGTCACGTCACGTCACGTCACTTCACGTCACGTCACGTCACGTCACGTGACCGCGGCGGCGAGTGGTGTTCACCGAGTAAGGTGGTCTGACGTAAGTCCAGCACGGCGCTGCCCCGCTGACTGGCGTCGCCGCCGGCCGCAACCATTCTGGCCTTGCAGGTCAGCTGCATGGTCCCCGAGCTGCAGATCAGGTCACAGGTCAGCTGAATGGTCCCTGAGCTGCAGATCAGGTCACAGGTCAGCTGAATGGTCCCCGAGCTGCAGATCAGGTCACAGGTCAGTTGCATGGTCCCCGAGCTGCAGATCAGGTCACACGTCAGTTGCATGGTCTCCGGACTCCACATCAGGTCACAGGTCAGACGCGTAGTCCCCGAACTGCAGATCAGGTCACATGTCAGTTGCATGGTCCCCGAGCTGCAGATCAGGTCACAGGTCAGTTGAATGGTCCCCGAACTCCACATCAGGTAACAGGTCAGGCGCGTGGTCCATGAACTCCAGATCAGCTCACAGCTCAGCTGAACACCGCGCGCGGCGGTGTTCTGCGACCGGCGACACCCACTACCGTCCACTCATCAGGTCACACTGTCGCCGACGTGACGGCGGTGCAGCTGCCCAGGGAGGCGACATTGTGTCTCAGCTGTGTCTGCTCCGTCTGATGCACTACCCAGCCTCGCGACGGGATGCTCCGGAGAACCCGTCATGTAGCGAGGCATGAAACAACTTGGCTCCTCTGAATCAGGTCAATTTCGCGCCATTTCGGTCATGCTTCGGTGATGCCGGACAAAGCAACAACGTCGCGTTATGCGGCCGGGAAATTCCAATTGAAAGGCGGACAGTGCTGTCTGCATTGAATACAACGAGT